>CM061747.1:216876403-217476403 GCA_030979885.1 Lolium multiflorum
TGTTTTGCCGCACCTTTTGTCCCGACTGTTCACAGCCACTAAATCATGTCTTATCATCTGAATTTGCGGACGAGGAGCGGATGTGTGTATCATTTTGGTTCAATACCGTACGTATGACTATAATAGGAATACTATTATGCAGGAAAAATTCCTTACCTTTGTTTTGAATGCAGAAACACTTAGAACCCCGCTTGTTTTTATTTAGCCAAAAACCGAGGCCACACTAAAACGGCGGGCATGCTCTGTAATACCCGGCTGTGGGCTGTGGCCAAAACAACATTTCAAGGGGGCCCTCAGACGAATAGCAAAAGATAGGAAGTTGTTTCCACTGCTTTCATGTGAATTTCACTAGATTTTCCATACATCACTCCTACCTTATTCTCTCTTCTCGTCGCGCGTTAGATCGAAGCGCCAACAGATTTCAAGTATCACCATTCACTGCGTTAGATCGAATCTCAGGAAGAAGGGAGATGACCTATTGAAGCTTCTATATCGCCGTTAAAAGATCCAGGAAGAGGGTCAATCAAGCACGTAACAGGAAATCCTGCCAAGAGCAGGTTTACACATTGATGGCAAAGATTTGCCTACACGAGTAGTACGGTCTGAGTTCATACATGTGTCTGCTAGCTCTTCTTGTGTATCTACACGTACTGCTTGTGGGCATTTAACATCCAGCTTGCTAATTTTCGATTGTCTGGCCGTCTGGTTTTTATTTGTACTGCACAATACTAAATCAAGAACTACAACCAAGGAAAACCGCTGAAGTGGCTATTTCACCCTTTGATGGCCGCTACTTTGCTGCAGATTCAAACGGTACTTTCCCAGCCCACTCCATTTAATGGTGCTAGTTGCTCTGCGCTGGCCGCTACTCTGCCGGCACACTCCTTCTTCTATGAGCACTGGTTGCTCTTCTTGCATTGTAACCATGTCAAACCTGTTTCGTGGGCTAGGTGTGTACTGGCCTGAGCTAGTGGGCGTCTGATGATTGAGCGTAAGCTCGTGCATTACTGAAATGTTGTGTAGGACGGCTCGAGATGCGTTTTAGCAACTACCCATGTTCCAGGTCCAACTTGAACTAAAATACCCAATGCGTCTCATCCCCTCGAAAGTTCTTTGTGTGGAAAACCCAATATCAGCGGATCCATCAAGAATTCAAGATGCATGAAGCATGCTTTCAAGCTTCTACCGTATATGGTGTGTGCTTGAGTGTTTGTTACACTTGCCCTAGCTACATGTGTACAAAGGCAATTATTTACGTATGTACTATGCATATGTGTTGCGACCATCCCCTTGGTGCATATGTAGAGGCAAGGAGAGTAGTAGAATATATTGTGAGAAAACATATATCTATTGTAGGTGAAGTTCCATCAATCAACAACATGCTTGCCATCTTAATTGAACGAGCAAAAGATGATGGTCAGGTTGGGGGCTTATTCCTCATCTTGTTGAGGGTGGCATCTCTATATTACAGTATGCCGATGATACGATTCTTTTTCTGGAACATGACCTCCTCAAAGCTGTAAACATGAAGTTAATTTTATGCATTTTTGAAAAACTCTCGGGACTTAAAATTAATTTCCACAAAAGTGAGCTGTTCTGTTTTGTAATGCAAAGGATGAGGTGGATCAGTATAAGCAAATCTTTGGATGTGATGTTGGATCTCTTCCCTTTAGATACTTAGGTATTCCTATCCATTACAGAAAACTAAGAAACTCTGATCGGTTTTAACCAGTTTACCTATGTTTATGTTATCCTTTCTAGAGATACCTGTTGGGGTAAGGAAATGATTGGATTTCTATAGATCTAGGTTTTTCTGGCAGTCTGATGAAAATAAGAGAAAATATAGGCTTACAAAATGGAATATAGTCTGTCGGCCTAAAGATCTAGGTGGCTTAGGTATTGAGGTACTCGAACTCAAAAACAGATGCTTATTGAGTAAATGGCTCTTTAAGCTGCTTAATGAGGACGGGGTGTGGCAGGAGCTGTTACATAATAAATACTTAAATCAGAAGACCTTATCGGCAGTGCAAGTTAAACCCACAGATTCACCCTTTTGGAAGGGTTTAATGAAGGTGAAGGATGAGTTTTTTAGTAGAGGTTTATTTAAAGTTGGCAATGGTATGAATACTCGATTCTGGGAAGATACTTGGTTAGGGAACACCCTCTTAGCGCAGCAATACCCATCGTTATATAATATAGTGCATCACAAAAAACGTAACGGTAGCTCATGTGTTAGCTCAAACCCCGTTGAATATTAGTTTTAGACGGGTGTTGTTGGGAAACAAATGGACCTTATGGTTATAGTTATGCCGAAAACTAATGAGGGTAAATCTAAATGATGAGCATGATAGCTTTGTTTGCGGACTGACAACCAATGGTTTGTTCACGGTAAAATCTATGTATGAGGACCTTATGAGTGATCACACCCCTTATCTGAGAAAATATCTATGGAAAGTTAAAGTCCCTTTAAAAATAAAAATCTTCATGTGGTTTCTAAGTAACAAGGTTTTGTTCACTAAAAATAATTTAGCTAAACGGAATTGGAATGGGTGTATGAAATGTGTTTTCTGTGGAGAACAGAAACTGTCGAACATCTGTTTATTGATTGTCCCTTAGCTAAAATTCTTTGGCATACGGTCAATTTCACTTTTCATCTTCCACCTCCAAGCAATATTACCAATATTACGAATATGTTTGGTAATTGGTTAAATGGAGTAGATAGACAATCTAAAGCTTTCATCCGAGTTGGGGTTTCTGCTTTATGTTGGTCTATTTGGAGGGTAAGAAATGATATCATCTTTAACAAAAAACAATCTTTTCACTTCTTGCAGGTTATCCATATGATGGCACACTGGATTCAGTTATGGGATCTCCTTTCACCGGAGGGACATCGAGAAGCCATGGTTACTGGATGCACACGGCTCCAGACAGTCGCTCAGGATATCTTGTGCCAGGCTGGCTGGCATCATACTAGGAGGCTACAGTGATGTGTCCTGAGACTATGTTTTATTTGTTTCGCTGGTTGATTCTTGTATCAACTGTAGACGATGATTGAATTGTAAAACCAAATATTTATGGCGTTTTAATAAAAGGCAGTGTGCATCATCATGATGCAGAAGCCGGGGTTTAAATTCCCATTTCGAAAAAAAAGTCCATACTAGGCTGCTACTTCGAAAACTAAGTGGTGCTCAGCTGAGAGTATAATAGCTTGGTTTTCTAGAAATTTTAATGAACTCAAGTAACATGCACTACATAAAATTGGTATTGAAATACACATGTGCCAAGCTATTACTCTGAACTTTATGTAGTGTTGTTCGAAAGTTCGTATTGAAATACGTGAGCGTCTTATTCATCAAAACGGATGGCATTTCACGCTGCTGCCTACTGCTCGCAATGATCCACGAAGTTGACTGATCAAAGTTATGATAGTAGAAAGAGTTTTCCTCACAGCACTAAAAGATGCATTTGATATAATTGGACATGAAAAAGATAAAATAGAGGTAATAATCACCGCTTTACATGTCAAGAGATACTCCCTCCATCCCAGTGGCGGAGGCAGCAATCTGGCAAGGTTTGGCCTCCGCCACACCTAAATTTGTCCAACTTTACTCTATACATGTGGTGCCACTCACAAAAACTTGAACTTCAATGATGTTGTGTACGTCGCTACTTCGGTTGGCCATACCTAGATAAATTTGCTGCCTCTGCTACTGCTCCATCCTAAAATATTAGGCGCTCTTAAATTCTGCTAGTAAGAACTTATAACTTTGACCCTATTTTTTTTACTTATAATATGTTTATAAAATTTGTATAGATGTATATATTAAATGGAAGGGATCTGCAAGACGAATCCAATAATACCATTATATATTAGTGGTTAAAGTTGTGCATTAATAACAGTGCGAAAAAGCGTGCCTTATATTTTGGGATGAAGAGTACAAGAACTGAAAAAATGCAACCTTTGACCGACCATCTACCTCAGAATCTCCTTTGCAATTGATGAGGGTTGACCTATATGGTTGACCCGATCTTCACATAATTCACATATTCGTGGTACAAATGAGGCGCAAGGCATGAAAAACACGAAGAACACTAGTGACTCACGCTCATAAAGGTGCATCCTACAAGGCATATTTCTCTCGTCAGTGGTCATCGGTCCAATAGAATCTTTACTATTAAGGTGAAACCTGCAAGTGTCTGACGGTGTTACACATCTTAACAGTTACAAAAAACATGCCATGCCACCGGCTAATTTCTCTAATCCTTCTACGGCGCATGGTGTCTGTTCCAACGTATTCCTACACGTCGCTCACCACTATCTTATCCTGATCCCGCTCAGCACACACCACTCTCCCAGGATCTAGAGCTAATTTCTATCTATTGCAACCACGCATATCTATTTTCATGGACATCTCAACCATCTACAATCCACCACCGTAAATTCATTGCATGATGGATTATATTAACAACCCATAACTATTTCCGTGGAAATCTTTATAACCTCCAATCCACCACTGTCAACTCCTCGCATGATTGATGATGAGCCACAAAGTGGCGGAACAATATTGGGGGTGATGCCCAGATATATGCACAAACGAGGTTACATTAGCTTAGTTGACAGGTTTTGGCAGGTTGTCCCGCCAGCAGTTCAGGTCTTGATACGTCTCCAACGTATCGATAATTTCTTATGTTCCATGCTACTTTATTGATGATACCTACATGTTTTATGCACATTATATGTCATATTTATGCATTTTCTGGAACTAACCTATTAACAAGATGCCGAAGAGCCAGTTGCTGTTTTTGGTTTCAGAAATCCTAGTAAGGAAATATTCTCGGAATTGGACGAAATCTTCGCCCAGGGTCCTATTTTTGCACGAAGCTTCCAGAAGACCGAAGAGATAACGAAGTGGGGCCACGAGGCAGCCAGGGGATAGGGCGGCGCGGCCCGTGCCCTGGCCGCCGGCCTGCCCCCTGGGCACCTCGTGTGGCCCCCGCGTTGCCCTTTCGCCTACTTAAAGCCTCCGTCGCGAAACCCCCAGCACCGAGAGCCACGATACGGAAAACCTTCCCAGACGCCCGCCGCGAATCCCATCTCGGGGATTCAGAGATCGCCTCCCGCACCCCGCCGAGAGGGGATTCATCTCCGAGAGGACTCTACACCGCCATGGTCGCCTCCGGAGTGATGAGTGAGTAGTTCACCCTGGACCATGGGTCCATAGCAGTAGCTAGATGGTCGTCTTCTCCTTGTTGTGCTTCATTGTTGGATCTTGTGAGCTGCCTAACATGATCAAGATCATCTATCTGTAATTCTATATGTTGTGTTTGTCGGGATCCGATGGATAGAGAGTACTATGATTATAGTGATTATCAATCTATTGTTTATGTGTTGTTTATGATCTTGCATGCTCTCCGTTACTAGTAGAGGCTCTGGCCAAGTTTTTACTCTTAACTCCAAGAGGGAGTATTTATGCTCGATAGTGGGTTCATGCCTTCATTGACACCTGGGACAGTGACAGAAAGTTCTAAGGTTGTGATGTGTGTTGCCACTAGGGATAAAACATTGATTCTATGTCTAAGGATGTAGTTGTCGATTACATTACGCACCATACTTAATGCAATTGTCTGTTGCTTAGCAACTTAATACTGAATGGGGTTCGGATGATAACTGAAGGTGGACTTTTTAGGCATAGATGCGTTGGATGGCGGTCTATGTACTTTGTCGTAATGCCCAATTAAATCTCACTATATTTATCATATCATGTATATGCATTGTTATGCCTTTCTCTATTTGTCAATTGCCCGACTGTAATTTGTTCACCCAACATGCTTTTATCTTATGGGAGAGACACCTCTAGTGACCGTGGACCCCGGTCCTATTCTTTACATAGCATACAATCTACTGCAATTGTGTTTATTTTCTTTGCAAACATCTCCCACTCGATACGTTTAATCCTTTGTTACAGCAAGCCGGTGAGATTGACAACCTCACTGTTTCGTTGGGACAAAGTACTTGGGTTGTGTTGTGTAGGTTCCGCGTTGGCGCGGAATCCCGGTGTTGCGCCGCATCACATTTCGCGACCATCAACCTTCAACGTGCTTCTTGGCTCCTACTGGTTCGATTAAACCTTGGTTTCATACTGAGAGAAACTTGCTTCTATACGCATCATACCTTCCACTTGGGGTTCCCAACGGACATGTGCATCTACGCGTATCAAGCTAAATTTCTGGCGCCGTTGCCGGGAGATCAAGACACGCTGCAAGGGGAGTCTCCACTTCTCAATCTCTTTACTTTGTTTTTGTCTTGCTTTATTTTATTTACTACTTTGTTTGCTGCACCTAAACAAAATACAAAAAAAATTAGTTACTAGTTTTACTTTATTTACTGTCTTGCTCACTATATCAAAAACACAAAAAAATTAGTTACTTGTTTTTGCTTTGTTTGCCTAGTTTACTTTTTGCTTATTGCATCATGTTTCCTTTTAATTTTACCACAAAAGACATACCGGTAGGACGTGGGTCCATAGTTGGGAGAAATAATATAGAAGAATTTTTCAATCATGTTAGTATTACTGAAAATTTTGAAGATAAACACTTGGTAGAACTTGCACCTACCTATGAAATTGCTGCTGCTGCTTTAGTTCGCATGTTGGAAACTAAATTTGTTAATCTCAATCCTATAATCCAACACATATTTCTTACACTTGGTGATATGGAAGAAGGGGAAAAGAAAGATTTTGTTCTAGAAACTCTTCTTAGAGAATTTGGTGGTCTAGCAAGAGAGGCTAGAAAGGTTTTTGCTAAATTTAATATGCTAGGTTCTCATACCAATTTTATTGGTCTCCTTGAAAAAATGGACATGGATAGAATAAGGTACACTAATAACATTAATAATGGTGGGGAAATCAAAGCACCAATACCATGTAAACTCCTAGCTATGAATGATGCACTAGAAAATAACTATGCTTGGCTTGTTCCTGAAAATTTGTTCGATGAGAGTAGCAAGCCCAAGACTAATGAAAAGGGAGACGCTAAAACTTATGTATCCAATATACTATGCTTGGTTGAGAAAACTCCCAATACCCCTGGTCATGATGGTGATGCTTCTTCGTTTGAAAATACTTGATTTGCACTTTCTGCGCCTAGCTGAAAGGCGTTAAAGAAAAGCACTTATGGGAGACAACCCATGTTTTTACTACAGCAATTTTTTGTTTTGTTGAGTATTGGAAGTTGTTTACTACTGTAGCAACCTCTCCTTATCATGTTTTTGTGTCAAGTAAAGTTTCTATGTCAAAGTTGATGTTATATTTGGGATCGCTGCGCAGAAACAGCATTGCTGTCTGTCACGAATCTGGGCACAGTTCTCTGTAGAAAATTTGAAAAAATCTGCCAATTTACGAGCGTGATCCTCAGATATGTACGCAACTTTCATTAGTTTTGAGTTTTTCCATTTGAGCAAGTCTGGTGCCAGCTTTAAATTCGTCTTTACGGACTGTTCTGTTTTTGACAGATTCTGCCTTTTATTTCGCATTGCCTCTTTTGCTATGTTGGATTTATTTCTTTGATACACTAATGTCCAGTAGTATTATGCAATGTCCAGAAGTGAAAAGAATGATTGTGTCACCTCTGAATGAGTGAATTATTAATTGTGCACTAACCCTCTAATGAGTTTGCTTGAAGTTTGGTGTGAAGGAAGTTTTCAAGGGTCAAGAGAGGAGAATGATATACTATGATCAAGAGGAGTGAAAGCTCTAAGCTTGGGGATGCCCCGTGGTTCACCCCTGCATATTTTAAGAAGCGTCTAAGCTTGGGGATGCCCAAGGCATCCCCTTCTTCATCGACAACATCATCAGGTTCCTCCCCTGAAACTATATTTTTATTCAATCACATCTTGTGTTCTTTACTTGGAGCGTCGGTTTGTTTTTGTTTTTGTTTTTGTTTGAATAAAATGGATCCTAGCATTCACTTTGTGGGAGAGAGACACGCTCCGCTGTTGCATATGGACACATGTGTCCTTAGGCTTTACTCATAATGTTCATGGCGAAGTTTCTTCTTCGTTAAATTGTTATATGGTTGGAATTGAAAAATGCTACATGTAGTAATTCTAAAATGTCTTGGATAATGTGATACATGGCAATTGTTGTGCTCATGTTTAAGCTCTTGCATCATATGCTTTGCACCCATTAATGAAGAAATACATAGAGCTTGCTAAAATTTTATTTGCATATTTGGTCTCTCTAAGGTCTAGATAATATCTAGTATTGAGTTTTGAACAACAAGGAAGACGGTGTAGAGTCTTATAATGTTTACAATATGTCTTTTATGTGAGTTTTGCTGCACCTGTTCATCCTTGAGTTTGCTTCAAATAACCTTGCTAGCCTAAACCTTGTATCGAGAGGGAATACTTCTCATGCATCCAAAATCCTTGAGCCAACCACTATGCCATTTGTGTCCACCATACCTACCTACTACATGGTATTTCTCCGCCATTCCAAAGTAAATTGCTTGAGTGCTACCTTTAAAATTCCATCATTCACCTTTGCAATATATAGCTCATGGGACAAAATAGCCTTAAAAACTATCGTAGTATTGAATATGTACTTATGCACTTTATATTTTATTAAGTTGCTTGTTGTGCGATAACCATGCTTCTGGGGAACGCCATCAACTATTGTTGAATATCATGTGAGTTGCTATGCCTGTCCGTCTTGTTTGAAGGATCTATCATTTTAGTGGTTGGAGCATGCAAAATTGTTAGAGAAGAACATTGGGCCGCTAACTAAAGCCATGAATCATGGTGGAAGTTTCAGTTTTGGACATATATCCTCAATCTCATATGAGAATAATAATCATTGCTACATGCTTATGCATTTAAGAGGAGTCCATTATCTGTTGTCCATGTTGTCCCGGTATGGATGTCTAAGTTGAGAATAATCAAAAGCGAGAAATCCAAAATGCGAGCATTCTCCTTAGACCTTTGTACAAGCGGCATGGAGGTACCCCTTTGTGACACTTGGTTGAAACATGGCATGCAAAGATCCGGTAGTCCAAGCTAAGTAGGACGAGGTGCGGACACTATTAGTATACTATGCACGAGGCTTGCAACTTGTAAGATATAATTTACATAACTCATATGCTTTATTACTACCGTTGACAAAATTGTTTCATGTTTTCAAAATAAAAGCTCTAGCACAAATACAGCAATCGATGCTTTCCTCTTTGAAGGACCATTCTTTTACTTTTATTGTTGAGTCAGTTTACCTATCTCCTTCCACCTTAAGAAGCAAACACTTGTGTGAACTGTGCATTGATTCCTACATACTTGCATATTGCACTTGTTATATTACTTTATGTTGACAATATCCATGAGATATACATGTTATAAGTTGAAAGCAACCGCTGAAACTTAATCTTCCTTTGTGTTGCTTCAACACCTTTACTTTGATTTATTGCTTTATGAGTTAACTCTTATGCAAGACTTATTGATGCTTGTCTTGAAGTACCATTCATGAAAAGTCTTTGTCATATGATTCACTTGTTTACTCATGTCATTACCTTTGTTTTGATCGCTGCATTCATTACATATGTTTACAAATAGTATGATCAAGATTATGATGGCATGTCACTTCAGAAATTATCTTTGTTATCGTTTTACCTGCTCGGGACGAGCAGAACTAAGCTTGGGGATGCTGATACGTCTCCAACGTATCGATAATTTCTTATGTTCCATGCTACTTTATTGATGATACCTACATGTTTTATGCACATTATATGTCATATTTATGCATTTTCTGAACTAACCTATTAACAAGATGCCGAAGAGCCAGGTTGTTTTCTGCTGTTTTTGGTTTCAGAAATCCTAGTAAGGAAATATTCTAATTGGACGAAATCTTCGCCCAGGGTCCTATTTTGCACGAAGCTTCCAGAAGACCGAAGAGATAACGAAGTGGGGCCACGAGGCAGCCAGGGGATAGCGGCGCGGCCCAGGCCCTGGCCGCGCCGGCCTGCCCCCTGGGCACCTCGTGGCCCCGCGTTGCCCTTTCGCCTACTTAAAGCCTCCGTCGCGAAACCCCACCGAGAGCCACGATACGGAAAACCTTCCGAGACGCCGCCGCGAATCCCATCTCGGGGATTCAGGAGATCGCCTCGGCACCCTGCGGAGAGGGGATTCATCTCCCGGAGGACTCTACACCGCCATGGTCGCCTCCGGAGTGATGAGTGAGTAGTTCACCCCTGGACCATGGGTCCATAGCAGTAGCTAGATGGTCGTCTTCTCCTTGTTGTGCTTCATTGTTGGATCTTGTGAGCTGCCTAACATGATCAAGATCATCTATCGTAATTCTATATGTTGTGTTTGTCGGGATCCGATGGATAGAGAGTACTATGATTATGGTGATTATCAATCTATTGTTTATGTGTTGTTTATGATCTTGCATGCTCTCCGTTACTAGTAGAGGCTCTGGCCAAGTTTTTACTCTTAACTCCAAGAGGGAGTATTTATGCTCGATAGTGGGTTCATGCCTTCATTGACACCTGGGACAGTGACAGAAAGTTCTAAGGTTGTGATGTGCTGTTGCCACTAGGGATAAAACATTGATTCTATGTCTAAGGATGTAGTTGTCGATTACATTACGCACCATACTTAATGCAATTGTCTGTTGCTTAGCAACTTAATACTGAATGGGGTTCGGATGATAACCTGAAGGTGGACTTTTTAGGCATAGATGCAGTTGGATGGCGGTCTATGTACTTTGTCGTAATGCCCAATTAAATCTCACTATATTTATCATATCATGTATATGCATTGTTATGCCTTTCTCTATTTGTCAATTGCCCGACTGTAATTTGTTCACCCAACATGCTTTTATCTTATGGGAGAGACACCTCTAGTGAACTGTGGACCCCGGTCCTATTCTTTACATAGCATACAATCTACTGCAATTGTGTTTACTGTTTTCTTTGCAAACATCTTCCACTCGATACGTTTAATCCTTTGTTACAGCAAGCCGGTGAGATTGACAACCTCACTGTTTCGTTGGGACAAAGTACTTGGGTTGTGTTGTGTAGGTTCCGCGTTGGCCGGAATCCTTGGTGTTGCGCCGCATCACATTTCGCGACCATCAACCTTCAACGTGCTTCTTGGCTCCTACTGGTTCGATTAAACCTTGGTTTCATACTGAGGGAAACTTGCTTCTATACGCATCATACCTTCCACTTGGGGTTCCCAACGGACGTGTGCATCTACGCGTATCAGGTCTTCAGCAACTTCAGTTTTCCATGTTGCGTCAAGAAGATAAGAAACACGAGGGAGGAGGCGGTGAATAGAAAGGCGGGCGCGGCTTGGATGGAGGAGATGCGCAGCGGTGGACAAAATAGATCCATCGATCGTTTAGACGATACCCTTGAGACGCGGTTGTACTGCGCAGCGGTTGACAAAGCATGCCCATCTATTTCTTTGGGAAATCTTGGAGATTCATCTCTTTGCACACTCAAGGTTCAGTTTGCTTGTTGATACCAAGTACCAATGCCTTCGTTGGCATAGCTTGTGGAGGTGAAGCAGAACCATGCTGCTTTTGGTCACCACTTAGATCAAACAACTCAAAGAGGGCCGCTAGCTTGCAATTGTTGTGGTCCATGCTTTGTCAGACTTTAATCTGGCGGTAAAGATGATGGAACAGGTAATGATCACAATAGTCTTCTTCATTGTTTCTATGTATAATTAACTCATGATGCTGAGTGATGGATCCATAGGCTACAGATCCATGAGCAAGAGAAACTAATTTTTTGAAGCTGTGAAGTTGGTCATAAATTCCTAAACCTACCGTAGAGGTAATGAAAAGCTTCATCTTGGCGTAGTTGTTTATCATCTAAAATTTGTATCTCTTTATATTATATCCTTCATAGATGGGAGTTTGGATCGGGAGTAGACATTGCTAGCTGCTGGATAGAGACAAACATGGGAGTTTAGTTGATGGGAATTTGGAAAGGGAGGAACGTATATTCCGGCAAGAAGCAAATACAGTGGGCAGGGTGTTCCAGCTTATCGTTGAGGATATCCATGCTTGGAGGGCGGCAGGTTGCATCATTGCCTTTGTTTACTAAGGTTATATGGAGTTTTTCTGGTTAGTCTTGCTAGAGGCCTAGAGGTAATGTTTTATGTGCTTTACTGGCTGACTGTTCTCGGCTACCTCAGTTGTTTCATTCAGTCATGTTCTTGTATATGTAATCTTCTTTTCCCTCTTAATAAAAGTTCGGCCTAACAATGGATGTGCATTCCCTATGTGAAAGTCACTGAACTCGATCTCTTCGACATTCTCTGAAATTTTGCATCTCAATATTATGATTGAGATTACCTCGGGTTAGATTTCATTTTCTGCATGAGCTTAAAATGTTCAAAAAGAATTGCGGAGGGAGGAAGTTTCAACCGCAGGACAAGAAGGGTAGGGAAAGGAAACTGAGCGATACCGAGTAGGATGAAGCGGGTGTGCAGAAGATGGGAAGATACCAGGGTTGAGTTGATGTGTGGGAACAGATATCATGAAAGGAGGGTCAAAAAAAGATGGAGATATCTGGATTAGGAAAAGGTGTGGAAGTTATGCATAGTGGAATGATGTTGATCAGATTGTGTGATTGGCAAGCATCAAAGAGTTGAGATCCAAGAATGATGTGGTTGAAAGAGCCTACCACTGGGATTGTCTCGGTTACTTTTATACCCGAGCTCTTTACTTATGAACTTTTCTTTGTGATAGATTTCGTGCTTGAAGTTATATATTTTGCAATCACATGGTTGCTTGTCTTTCTTAGCATAAGTTGTTTGTGCATATATATATATGTAAACCTAGTTATATAGGTTTCGTGCAAATTAAAGGCTAGTTTTATTCTGGATTTGTTCGAGCATTTATCGAAAAAAAATTAACGCCTATTCACCCCCTCTAGGCGACTTACTTTTACTTTCAATAGCCTAGTGGGAAATTGAGCTAGCCGCCTTCAAGATTGTCTACAAACCATGGGTAGAAATCATATCTCAGGATCTGACCAATTCCCCCGTTGATTGGATGGAGTCGGTACAAACCACACCTTTACCAAATCCACCATATTGGATCTTGTACTTTGTCGGGACTGGTGTTGTTGTCAAATCTCAAAAAGGCTACAAATTGAAGTTATGCCGAATAGGGTATACCACAACAAAGGCTAAATCTAGCAAGCCCGGGTGGCCCACTTAGGTGGCAGAGTTATGAAGAAAGATGGCTGGCCCAATTGCTAAAAGACGGATGCCCAAACCAACTAAGGAAGGTCCAATCCAGTTCATAAAGAAGGAATAATTGTAGTATAAGTCATGGTATACTTGCCGAATTAGACTAGGACTCCATAGTCAGTTAGGTCTTTACCTCCATCAAACCCTAGGTTCTAGCACCTTTATAAGCTGGCCTATGGGAAGCCTTTATGGTACAACTCAACATGCAGAGCAGGCCATTGTAACTTGTACATTGTGTCATTATAGTGAATTCTAATAGGACGTAGAGATCCTCCGTCGAGGGGACGTAAAACTGGGTAAACCGCCGAGCTACACTATCCCAAGCATCTCATCGTCTAGCGCCGCTACTAACCCTAAGTTGTGAGTATCCACTCTTGGCACTATTGTTATCAAGGAAATAACAACTAGCTAAAACACATATGGTTGCTATTTACCGAGGACTCCTATTTGAGCAGGACCCGGGGTACAATTTTCAGCTAGCCATCAATATGTTGCATGTGACTAGAATTACACCAATTGTGCTTGTATTTTATATTAGTGGCTCTGACTTTCATGTTAATTCTCCAACATAGCTATCAATAATTCTGAAGTTGGCGGTATGGTAATTGTCAAAAAGTTCTTCACGCGCTGTGAAGTAAATCTTTCGGTAGGTTTGTCGTTCTCCTGTATCATCCTTATAAACAACCACTTCACTAGAATTTACGTAGAAAAGGGTAGATATATAATATACAGTAATGCTACACCTACGAAATTTTTTACGGGCAAAACTTACGGACGGGACGTGGTTCAGCCCTATTGGTGCGATAGCAGCGGTTGTTCCGATTTTTTCTCATCCAGTTCCAGATTGCCACATCAACCCGTATGTCCAGTCCATAACAATTCTGTCTGTAACTGTAGGATTATTGATATAATTTGGATGAAGCCTGCTACCCACACTAGTGGAAAAAGGGCTAACTGTGGCGCACCATTTTCACTTTCTATGGCGCACGAGGGCGTCGCCACAGTTGCCACGCGACTAGTATTAGAATTCTGTGGCGCAGGGTGCGCCACAGAAGTTTGGAATTCTGTGGCGCACGTGGATTAGTGCGCCACAGAATCTTAGACAATTCTGTGGCGCACCAGGGAACGTGCGCCACAGAATTTGGCGCCAGATTTTGTGGCGCACAACCTTTCCATGCGCCACAGAATATTTATAAGTTTTTATGGCGCACTGCCAGTACATGCGCCACAGAATGTTAATTTTTGGATTTTTGAATTTTTTCCATTTCTGCAGTATATACTGGTATTTGACAGGAAATATACAGGTATATACAGGAAATACATAGCACATTCCAGAAATAACAGAATTACTCACAAATGACACACAAATGACATGATACACACAAATCTTCATCATTACATCATTTAGATCCAAATTATTACACAAGTACAAATGTGTTCATCGTCGCATACACATGCATCGTCACCGGCCACCTAGACTAAAGTAAAGTAGAGTACAACCGCGGTGGCGGTGAGTAAGAGGGGGACCAAGAACTTCAGCCGGTTCTTCTTCTTCCCCACGTGTGCCCTCCACTGTGCTACCGCCTCCTCTCTAGTCGCGTATCCCTTGTAGTTGTTCCCGCTGAACTTGTGCACCTGTTCGAGACAGTCCTGCCACTCCTCGTAGACACCTGGAACCCGACCCTTGTTGTTGGCGTTAGAAACCCACCGGCGGGCAGCGACTGGCCAACACGGTAGAGCCGGGAATGACTAGGGCTGCGGCTGGCCCCAGCCTCGAGCGACGGCCCGCAAAGCCTCCCGGTCGCGCGCCGATGCGGGTCGCAGGCGTGCCACCGACCTATACCCGGAAGGTGTGGATGATGCCTCGCTTAGTTTCCTGCAGGGCACACACGTACACGTTAAATACGAGCCTCGATCGGCTCTCAGTTGTCCGTGAATCGGCTCGGGAGCCGATTCACCCATGATTCGTCCAAGGTGGCCGAATATATGGTGGTCCTGCTTGATCAATATAAAGCGTATGAGATCCACGACGATCTAGGGTTTTCACCGCATAATCGGATCATCCTACTCACGATTGGGCCTCGCGCTCACGCACGGTAAACGTAAGCCAGCCCTAGACAAGGCCTAAAAACCAACACTAGGTTGATCCTCGGAACGTCCTGTCTAGCAAACTACACCCTGCATGCCGCTGGATCCTCCAACCCTTTGTAAGGCCTAACTATTGCAGATATTAAACTAATCCTTGATGAATCAAGGATCGACCATAACGGATCAGATCTACTAAACAAAGATCAAGCGGGGTGCCGCCCCTGCACCCATGATGAGGCACAAGGACGGCTAGACGCGCAAGGGTTGCACTACGCGAGCATATGATGCTAAGAACGATGCTAACCCTAACGCGTCTACGATAACTACGTTGCTCGCCATCAAAAACGCTTCAGTACGAGCAACGCATGAACAACTAGGCAGGCTTGTGCTGCCTAGATCGCGAGATGCGATCTAGGCAGCATGATGCTTACCGGAGGAACCCTCGAGACGAAGGAGTTGGCGATGCGCCGAGATTGGTTTGTGTTGAACGTTGGTTGTTGTTTATTCCATAAACCCTAGGTACATATTTATAGTCCAGGGGACTTTCTAATGTGGGCGTGCACTAAACCGTGCACGAGACAAACTCTAATCTCTAAACTAAGATACACGGGCTAGCTAGCCCAAACTTGGTAAATAAGGCCGATTCACATATCCCTTCTATATGTATATCTTCAAGTCCATCTTGATCGCGGCCCACCTCTGGCTTGGTCAAATTCTGGTGATAACACATGCCCCCCTGGTTTTGGAAATGACATTTCCAAAATCATTACGCTCTTTCTTTCGTCGGGTCATGTCGTGGCAGAGCAGAAACGTCGCAGAGTCCTTCATCATGATAGCTTGCCTTCTCAACTTCTCTGCGCGATTAGACTGTTCGGGCACCACCTCCTCGGGAACTGCTGTGGCCTTGAATTTTTACTATGCTCCCTTTTATTTAACCGCAGCAAACAGTCATCTTCCTCATCCCCTTCGCACTAGCCTCCAAAAAACCCTCCTCTACCACCATGTCTTCGTCCTCCTCTTCTTCCTCCTCATCGGGTCTTTCCTACGTGTCCTCTCCTATCCGAGAGGAGACGCCCTCGTGGGGCACGCAGGCGGCGTACGATATCCTCGCCCCAACGAAGTGGGACAAAGAGGATCATGACTCCTTCGTATGGTCCGAGGATGACAAATCCTCGACCGACGGGGAGAGTGACCTCCGTTTCCTCGCCGTTGGGGAACCGGTGGAGGAGAGCGACGATGACAACTTCTCCTGCGACTTCACCTCTTCCGGGGAGGAAGGGGAGCAGGGAGAGGAGGAGGAAGACGACGATGAGAGCTCCTCCGACGAGCCGCCGGCCAAGCGGTTCTGCCCTTGGCCGGGCAACTTCAGTGACTTCGACAGCGACGAGGACGACGCTGTCGGAGAAGATGAAGACGATGAGGGCCCAGTCGGCGGCCATTGGAGCGATGACGAGCCCGCCGGGAGCAGCGCCGACGGCAGCGACGAAGGCGACGACGAGGGCAGTGACGGCCCGTAGATTAGGACTTCTAGAATAGGACCAGACGGGGCAATGTACCCCGCATATTTCCTTTTGAGAGCAATTAGCTCTTCATGTAAGAAATCTTGCCCATCAATGAAGAATCTCTTCCCAATTTGATTTTGCCGATTTCTTCCGAGCTTAATTAAGCCGATTCCCTCTTCTACTGTCCTTGCCGACTCGCCCCCTTTACCAATGCGTAACGAGCCGATAGCACCGCATCGGTCCTTCGAAATTTGCTCTTCCCTTCTTCAACTGATGATTTTCTAAATCTGGCAGAAAAATGTAGGATCTTCAGGAAACTTTTGAACTTTCCCAACCAAACCCAATAATCCTTTCCAGCACTCATCATTTGTGACGAAGGTTTGCAATGAAGGATCAGCCGATGATAACTCAATCGGCTCGTAAAAAACAGAGCAAGGCAGAACATCCACCAGGCCTGCTGCCCCCCGAGTCTTGGCCAAGGCAAACACTCAGCCGAATTAGCCTGGGCTTGATCATGCAGAGCCAGCCGATTTGCACGTAAATCGGTTTGCAGAGAACCTTCAAGGTGGGCTGCCCCCCGAGTTTCCTCAGTGCGCCTCTTTGCCCTTGCAAGTCAGATCGGCTCCCTTCCTTTGGTGGATCTGATGCGACCCACCTTTAACCTGATCTGGACGCCCAAGCTGCCCTTAGCACTGTTCTTGAAGAGAAGATCTGAGCTGTTAAACCTCTCTCTTGAGGAGTTCTTCCATTGTGGCTTCTCTTCATAATTTACTAGGGCTGACCTTCTGGTTGACAATTGTATTTCTTGAGTCGATGGCCATGCATCGGCTGCTTCTCAATTCTAAAGTCGATGGCCATGCATCGGCTATGAAAAATTTAAAAATTTCAGGCCGACTTGTGTATCGGCCTCCATACTTAGTGTTTTATCCATCTAGGTGCCCCCCGAGCCGATTCTGTCAAGAGAATTGATGGTATCGGCTCTTAGGTAGTCCCTGTTGGGTCAAACGTTGATCCCAGGCAAAGCAGATGGTGAGGACAATTTTGGCCGATTGCTCGAATCGGCCTCCACGTTGCTTGCTCGGTGAAGGTTTTGTAATATCCCTTCATCAGTTTCGGAGGGCCGATCGCAAGGATCGGCCTCGCCATGTTGCTTATTGACGTAGTCTTGCTACTCGTCCATGTCGGCGGATAAAACCAGCCCAATCTCTGACTTTAGCACGTTGGTGTGCTTGCTGTTATCCATGTCGGGTGCACTGTGTAATCGTGGAGCACTACACCCCGCCGGACGAATGAACACCATGTTTGTGCCAGCCGATGTGTCATCATCGGCTCTCTTTTGCTTGGGGCGCCACTCTTTTCTTTGCGGTAGCCCCTCCTCATCCAGGGTCCTCTGGACTTTCGCAGCCAGATCAGGCCGCGCCTTCCTCAGCGTATGCAAGTACATCCTTTCAGCTTCCTCCAGACCGCGCAATCGCTGAACCCTGCGTTTTTGGGTATGGCTGAGACCGTCAGGGCACCACCTTGGACGGTGGCACCTGTCTTCTTCGTATTCCCCTTCGTCTTCTGAATCATCGAGATCTTCCAACGGAGGGGTCTCAGCCCGTCTGTTTTGCGGTGGGAGAGGCCCTAAGCGCTCGAACACAGATACGTTGGCTGTCTCCTTCTTCTTCCGGTTGCATTCTGGGCAGTTGCCGATTGTTGGTAATCGGCTCATTCCTGAATCCCAGCAGTGTCTGAAGAAGGGGCAGTGCCAATGCCTGTCCGTATCGTCCTGCTCCCTGCCATGGCGCTCCTGTCGCTCCTCATCATGATTATGCCGGCGATGCCTTTCGTCGTTTCTGGTCAGACGACCTCTTTCATCATTGTTGTTGTATCGCCGGCGTTGGTCATATCGACTAACATACTTGTTGAGGAGGTGATCAGAGAGGGGTCGTTGGTATCTTATGTTCTTCACTTCCCCCTCTGTGACGTAGCGCTTGCCATCTTGACGGAGCCGATCGCATGGAGCGGCCCCCTCAGTGTCCTTGCTCTGAGAGCAGCTGTCCTCATCCCCGTCCTTCTCAGAGCGGTGTCCAAGCTCTACCATACTGATGTTGGCTGAGAAATCAGGCTGGCACCCTCCAAGGTGGGTAAACTCCACCATGTTGACGGCGGGGAAGGGGTGTGTGTCGACCTTCATGGCGTATTGGTTAAAAATTAATCGCCCATTTTCTATCGCCAC
This sequence comes from Lolium multiflorum, assembly GCA_030979885.1. Taxonomy (NCBI): domain Eukaryota; kingdom Viridiplantae; phylum Streptophyta; class Magnoliopsida; order Poales; family Poaceae; genus Lolium; species Lolium multiflorum. The sequence goes on from CM061747.1 coordinate 216,895,470, forward strand.
TTGGATCTGCTGACGCCACACCCTGCAGTCGTTGGTGGTGTGGGTGAACGTGTTATGCCACTTGCAGTATGGCTTTCCGTTCAGCTCTTGCACCGTAGGAAACTTGTGGCCTTCGGGTACCTTTATGTGCTTCTCCGCGAGTAATAGGTCGAAAATCTGCTCGGTTTTCGTCACGTCGAAGTCAAACCCTCTTGGAGGCCCTGGTGGCTTTACCCATTTGCAGGTTACTGGGCCTGCAGCTCGAGTCCACTCAGCTACTGCGACCTCTCGCTCTCCCGTAGGACCTTCATCTTCGCCTGCGTCAACCATGGTAACCACGCGCTTGAATTTATCTTGGTAGATATCCGGGTGGCGTTGCTCATATGCTGACAACTTCTGCACCATGTGTGCTAATGAAGGATAGTCCGCCTGGGAGGCCACTTCCTTGATCGATGATGATAGACCCACCACCGCCAATTCGACTGCTTCCTTTTCGCTTACATGAACCGAATAGCATCGGTTCCTAACGGTCCTGAAGCGCTGAATGTATTCGGACACCGTTTCTCCGCGCTTCTGTCGTACTTGGGCTAGATCGGCAATGCCAGCCTCGGAAGCCTCTGAGTGATATTGCTCGTGGAACCGTTCTTCCAGCTGCTTCCAGGTCTGGATTGAGTTCGGTGGCAGCGACGTGTACCATCCGAAAGCCGATCCTGTGAGGGACTGCGAGAAGTACCTCACGCGCAGCTCGTCTGACGCTGAGATCATGCCCAGTTGTGCCAAATATCGGCTCACATGCTCGATGGAGCTGGAGCCATCTGATCCGCTGAACTTTGTGAAGTCCGGGAGCCGATATTTGGGTGGTAGCGGGATCAATTCGTACTCATTGGGGTACGGCTTGGTATAGCCGATCGCCTTTCTCTTCGGCATCATGCCGAACTGATCTTTCAGGATCGTACAAATTTGATCCGCGGTGATGGCTGCAGGTGCCGAACCCTGAAGATTCGTCGGAGTGGCGTACTTAACCAGCCATGCCTGTTTCTCTGGTTCTGAGCCAACTGCAGGAGCTGGGCTCGGGAGTTTGTCGGGGTGGCGTATTTAGCTAGCCACGTTTGCTTCTCAGGGTCTGCCTCCGACGCTCCTCCTGTTGCCCCAGAAGTCCCTGCTATAGCAACCTGGTTCGAGGGTGCCCAGGTGCTGCAGTCTGGCACGTATGCACATGCGTATCCGTGCGGGATCTCCTTGGGCGCGTCCTGTAGGAACTGGTAGTCACTGGGGTCACCACCAATCTTGTAGACGACAAAAGCCGATGAGTTCGGCGCTTCGGGCGCTGCCAACGCGAATGGCAGCGGGGGACGGGAATGGAGCAGCGCTTCCCCTTGGTGAGTCCCTAGGGCCGGTCCTGACGGAGAGTACCGATGGCTCATGATCTCCTGGATCACGCGCAGCGACGCGCTCCAACGTATTCACCAGGCTCTCGAATGGCGGTGCAGCGAATGAGCCACCATGAAGTTGATCTCCGACGCAGCGACCTGGTGCGTTCTTCGGACGGGGTGGACAGGTCCACTCCATCAAGCGCGCCTTCAGGTGTGAACCCCTTCCATCCGATGCCATGGGAGCGGGTCCTGTGGAAAGAGCCGATTAGGTCGGCTTCGAGGGCAGACTTGATCTCGTCGTACTTCTTCTTGAGCTCGCCAGTGAGATCCCCGTACGTGACCGGAGTTTCTTCTGCCACTTCTGATGAAGACGGTATGGTGTCTTTCGCCATCTCTGATGTGGATGGCGAGATGGTTGTCGTTGAAGATGTGTCGTTGAAGATTGTCCCACCGGGCGTGCCAGAATGTGTTGGCGTAGAAACCCACCGGCGGGCAGCGACTGGCCAACACGGTAGAGCCGGGAATGACTAGGGCTGCGGCTGGCCCCAGTCCCTCGAGCGACGGCCCGCAAAGCCTCCCGGTCGCGCGCCGATGCTGGGTCGCAAGGGCGTGCCACCTGACCTATACCTGGTCGAAGGTGTGGATGATGCCTTCGCGGGGCACACACGTACACGTTAAATACGAGCCTCGATCGGCTCTCAGGTTGTCCTGTGAATCGGCTCAGGGAGCCGATTCACCCATGATTCGTCCAAGGTGGCCGAATATATGGTGGTCCTGCTTGATCAATATAAAGCGTATGAGATCCACGACGATCTAGGGTTTTCACCGCATAATCGGATCATCCTACTCACGATTGGGCCTCGCGCTCACGCACGGTAAACGTAAGCCAGCCCTAGACAAGGCCTAAAAACCAACACTAGGTTGATCCTCGGAACGTCCTGTCTAGGGGCAGCAAACTACACCCTGCATGCCGCTGGATCCTCCAACCCTTTGTAAGGCCTAACTATTGCAGATATTAAACTAATCCTTGATGAATCAAGGATCGACCATAACGGATCAGATCTACTAAACAAAGATCAAGCGGGGTGCCGCCCCTGCACCCATGATGAGGCACAAGGACGGCTAGACGCGCAAGGGTTGCACTACGCGAGCATATGATGCTAAGAACGATGCTAACCCTAACGCGTCTACGATAACTACGTTGCTCGCCATCAAAAACGCTTCAGTACGAGCAACGCATGAACAACTAGGCAGGCTTGTGCTGCCTAGATCGCGAGATGCGATCTAGGCAGCATGATGCTTACCGGAGGAACCCTCGAGACGAAGGAGTTGGCGATGCGCCGAGATTGGTTTGTGTTGAACGTTGGTTGTTGTTTATTCCATAAACCCTAGGTACATATTTATAGTCCAGGGGACTTTCTAATGTGGGCGTGCACTAAACCGTGCACGAGACAAACTCTAATCTCTAAACTAAGATACACGGGCTAGCTAGCCCAAACTTGGTAAATAAGGCCGATTCACATATCCCTTCTATATGTATATCTTCAAGTCCATCTTGATCGCGGCCCACCTCTGGCTTGGTCAAATTCTGGTGATAACACTTGTACACAACGTACGTCGGCATCTCTATTGACAAGGCATATTAGTATATCATATTAGTACATCATGCATATATATATGTTGATAAATATTAGAGCAAAGTATATAGTAAAGTTGAGCACGGCAACAATAAGTTTGCGACGCGCACACACAAGACGACGTCCACCGATACACATAAACCGATGAACATAGTACTTAGAGTTTAATTACGACCCACACAAAAGACGACGTCCATCGATATATATACAAACTAACCGATGAAGATAGCTAGTACTTAGAGTTTATCACACACTAAGTCAAGGCTCGCAGGGCTCCGGGAACGGCTTGTACAGATCTTTTGTAATCCACGTCCTCGTGTCACCCTGCGCTTTGAGGCGGTGTTCGATGTCCCTCTTGCATAACGCTCTACCCTGGTTCAAGGGCCCTCCCCCTGTGGTGACGTCTTGAATGATGATATGTGATAACTTGACCTGGTATCATGGAAGTCTTCTCTGAGGTCATCATCGTTGATCCGCGCCAACTTTTCGGCCCATCCTCGGAGAGCAGATGGCAGCAACAAGTTCTGGCTATCCCGGACAAACCCTTTTAGGTGATGCATGACATAGAAGGCCTCCAGAGTGCTGTTTTCCGGCTGCTTGACACAGGGGAACTCGAACACGTGCTTGAACTTGTGTTTACCATCATCCCTGAAACATTCCGCCTTTTCTTTGAAGGCGCCTCCCTTTTTGAAGTAGCCCTCGAGAGCATCATCTAGCACACCCCTTATTCTGGCGTAGTTCTTCTTTTTCGCACTCCCCGAGTCGAAATAGGTGGCAAGAGAATACTTCGGGGCGATGGAGATGAGTACGCAGTACGTGTCTCTGCGCAACACAAATTTGGAACAAGATCGATGTTGGAAATGAGCAATGGAAAAGAAATTTATTACAGGGCTAGCGGATGTGTACTTACTCGGGAAAGTAAGCCAAGAGGATGTTGTCCTTCCTCTTGTTGTCCAAGAAGCACTTCTGTAGGTACAACGAAGCCCGGACCCGCACCGCTGATAAGGCCAACTGGCTTTCACGCATGTAGTAGGGATCCGCTATCGCGACGTCCGGGGTACTCTCTCTCTTGATCTTCATCGCCAGATTGAGCGCGAATAGGCGGACCAAGTTATAGTCCAGCCTTCTCGAGTGGAATAGCTTGAAGATGTCCTCGTACGCTATAAAGAATATATCCGCGGGGGCATCAGTGACGAAGCCCACATCTCTTGGCACCCTGACCGTGAAGACCGGGTAATTTGGATCTTTGTCCTTAAGAAGGATACTCTCTAGGACCAGGATACTGTCCTGCAGAGGCAGCATATCTCCGGAAGCGAGGTGTTGCAGCTCCGGACCCAGTATTGGTTTGCCAGCTTCATGCATTCTGGTCAAGCCATCCTTGCTGGGAGGTACCATGGAGTCCCGATGACGGATCGTCGGAGGTGGCTGGCTCGCAGACTTCTCCTTGTTCTTACTAGGTCTTTTACGGGGCTTCTTCGGAGCAACGGCCCCTGACGCTTCAAACTGCTCGTTGACCTTGTTGATCAGCGTATTAGGGCTGAAGATGTTTGCGGCGGTTGGCTCTTGTGTATCGGCTGCCGGAGGCGTCTCTTGAGAGAAGCCGCGGAACACCAGGCGCTGTTTGGTTGCCTTGGGTGGGCCAGCTGGTTCGTCGCGAGCGCGGAATGGTTCTTCATCCGCGCCCGCCATGTACAAATCATCTATGTCGGCGCCGGTGTTGAGGTAGGCATCGACGTCTACCGGCCCATCATCATCGATGTCATCTTCGTTGGGTGATGGGATGGGCGATAGCGGTGCAGCGGCCTTGCCTTTAGGCTCCGCCGGTGGCGGTTGAGGCAGAGACTCTCCCAGCAGTTTCTTGTGGCGGCTTGTTGTGGCGGTGACGACGGGAGGAGCTGCCCTCCGAGGAGGCGGCCGGACGATCGGCTGCCGGATGATCGAGGAGGCGCCGGTGGAGCGACCCCCAAGACGGATCTGGGTCTTTGGCCATACCATGGTATAGCCATGGCAGTTCTCAAGCGTCAGGTGCTCGTCGGCTCCCTCGGGCTGTATTGGGGGGTCCATGTCTTCGCACCCCGGCAACACCCGACCCAAAGTGACCTTCAGGACGTTGGCGTCCATAGCCACGGTGTGCAACGTGGTGCTCTTCGGTTGTATGATCATTCCCGTGGCAACATCCTTCAACTCGCCGCCGGGCGCGCAATGAAGGAGCACGCAAGGAGTGTCCTGAGTAATGTTGGGCATCATTAATTAGATAGCCGGGTATCAAAACGCATGAAGGAGATGGCATGGAATAACTAATTAGTTAACTACCTTGGTGATGGCGTTGAGCTGTGCTAATGTGGAGACAGTGGCGGCCGGCCTATCAATCTTCTGCGGCTCGGGTGCATTATGAAGCACCACCGCCGCCGGCTGCGCCTTGGTAGCCTCGGCAGGAGCGGGGGGCACCGGTTCATCCAACTCCATCGGCTGCCCCGCGGCGATGGTGGGCGGCGGGGTAACCAGATCCGGAGATGGCGACACGTTGAAGATCGAGTTGCTGGCCCCGGCGCTAGGCACTTTTATCGACCCCACCTGACCGGCCGCATTCCACGCAGCTATCCCCTCGATGACCTGAGGGGGCAGGAAATCGCGGAGCTTCTTCTCGAAAAGCTTGTCCACCTCTTCTTTGTCCATCGAGTTTGCCTGTTTTTCCTCGAGCATGGAGACCTTCTTCCTCAGCTCTTCCACCTCGGCTTTATCCTCTGATGACATCGCGCTCCTCCTTCTCTTCTTGCTGCTTTCCTCTTTGTAGTACTCGCGAAACTTCATGCTTGTACCAAAGCCGCAGACACGTCCAGCCGACGTCGGCGGCTTGGATATTGGCCTCTCCTTGTAGGATATTCAACGCCCTGTTGAAAGGCGTGTCCCACGGCTCCGTCGAGCCCTGGGACGACGATTCGTCCTCGGGGCGATCGGCCGCCGCCAACTGCTCGTTCTGCAGACAAGGATAGGGTGAACACATTTAGGGCATTGCATTCACGTCATATATGTAATATGTGCAGCAATGGACCGCGCGAGTAAATTCCCTTACCAGCTTTTCCTCGAACTTCTTCACGTCGTCATGCTCGGTAACGAATTCCATTGTAGTCCTGTCCAGAGTGTAGCGGGCCCGGACAAAGTACCTCACCTGCAAGTTGGTCATTTTCAACCATGGGTTCGGTTTCCCAGCACGTGCAAGTTCTTCGTCCTCCTTTTCCCAAATGGGAATCTTTCCTCTATAACCGCCGCTTCCAAGGTGATGTGTGATACGCGTAGATGCACACGTCCATTGGGAACCCCAAGTGGAAGGTATGATGCGTATAGAAGCAAGTTTCCCTCAGTATGAAACCAAGGTTATCGAACCAGTAGGAGCCAAGAAGCACGTGAAGGTTGTTGGTGGAGGAGTGTAGTGCGGCGCAACACCAGTGAAACCGGCGCCAATGTGGAACCTGCACAACACAATCAAAGTACTTTGCCCCAACGTAACAGTGAGGTTGTCAATCTCACCGGCTTGCTGAAACAAAGGATTAAACGTATCGAGTGGAAGATGGTGTTTGTTTGCAAAGAACAGTAAAAACAGTAGAATGTATTCAGATGTAAAAGAATGGACCGGGGTCCACAGTTCACTAGTGGTGTCTCTCCAATAAGATAACTAACATGCTGGGTGAACAAATTACAGGCGAGCAATTGACAAATAAAGATTCAATACATATCAACGATGATTACTATGTGATTTAATCAGGGCATTACGACAAAGTACATAGACCGCTATCCAACATGCATCTATGCCTAAATAATCCACCTTCAGGTTATCATCCGAACCCCTTCCGGTATTAAGTTGTAAACAACAGATAATTGCATTAAGTATGGTGCGTAATGTAATCAACACAAATATCCTTAGACAAAGCATCAATGTTTTATCCCTAGTAGCAACAACACATCCACAACCTTAGAACTTTCTGTCACTGTCCCAGATTCAATGGAGGCATGAACCCACTATCGAGCATAATTACTCCCTCTTGGAGTTACAAGTATCAACTTGGCCAGAGCCTCTACTAGCAACGGAGAGCATGCAAGAACATAAACAACACATATATGATAGATTGATAATCAACTTAACATAGTATTCTCTATTCATCGGATCTCGCCAAACACAACATGTAGCATTACAAATAGATGATCTTGATCATGTTAGGCAGCTCACAAGATCTAATACAATGATAGCACAAGCGGAGAAGACAACCATCTAACTACTTATGGACCCATAGTCCAAGGATGAACTACTCACGCATCAATCCGGAGGCGGGCATGATGATGTAGAGCCCTCCGGTGATGATTTCCCTCTCCGGCAGGGTGCCGGAGGCGATCTCCTGAATCCCCCGAGATGGGATTGGCGGCGGCGGCGTCTCTGGAAGGTTTTCCGTATCGTGGCTCTCGGTGGGGGTTTCGCGACGGAGGCTTTAAGTAGGCAGGGGTAGGTCGGGGCGTCACGAGGGGCCCACACACTAGGCCGGGCGGCCCGGCCCCAGCCGCGCCGCCCTAGCGTGTCGTCGCCTCGTGGCCCCACTTCGTTTCCTCTTTGGACTGGAAGCTTCGTGCAAAAATAGGACCCTGGCGTTGATTTCGTCCCCCGAGAATATTTCCTTACTAGGATTTCTGAAACCAAAAACAAAGAAAATGGCACTTGCATCTTGTTAATAGGTTAGTGCCGGAAAATGTATAATAATGCTGTAAAGTATGTATAAAACATTCAAGTATTGTAATAAAAGTAGCATGGAACATAAGAAATTATAGATACGTTTGCGACGTATCAAGCATCCCCAAGCTTAGTTCCTACTCGTCCTCGAGTAGGTAAACGATAACACAAATAATTTCTGAAGTGACATGCTACCAACATAATCTTGATCAACATTATTGTAAAGCATATGAGATGAATGGAGTGATCTGAACAAAAGATTGCTAACAAAGATAATGACTAAGCAAATGAATCATATAGCAAAACTTTTCATGAATAGTACTTTCAAGACAAGTATCAATAAGACTTGCATAAGAGCTAACTCATAAGCAATAAATTCAAAGTAGAATGCATTGAAGCAACACAAAGGATGATTAAGTTTCAGCGAATGCTTTCAACTTGTAACATGTATATCTCATGGATATTTGTCAACATAGAGTAATATAACAGGTGCAATAAGTAAACATGTAAGAATCAATGCACACAGTTAACACAAGTGTTTGCTTCTAAGATAGAAAGAAGTGGGTAAACTGACTCAACAATAAAGTAAAAGATTGGCCCTTCGCAGAGGGAAGCATGGATTACTATTTTTGTGCTAGAGCTTTTGTTTTGAAAACATAGAAACAATTTTGTCAACGGTAGTAATAATTCATATGTGTTATGCATAATACTTCCTACAAGTTGCATGTCTCATGCATAGAGTACTAATAGTGCTCGCACCTTGTCCTACTTAGCTCGGAAACACGGATTCTCATCGCATAACATATGCTTCAACCAAGTGTCACAAAGGGGTACCTCTATGCCGCCTGTACAAGTGTCTAAGGAGAAAGCACGCATTGGATTTCTCGCTTTTGATTATTCTCAACTTAGACATCCATACCGGGACAACATAGACAACAGATAATGGACTCCTCTTTTAATGCTTAAGCATTCAACAATAGTTAATATTCTCATAAGAGATTGAGGTTGTATGTCCAAACTGAAACTTCCACCATGATACATGGCTTTAGTTAGCGGCCCAATGTTCTTCTCTAACATATGCATACTCAAACCATTTGATCGTGAAGTCCACTTACTTCAGACAAGACGAACATGCATATCATCTCACATGATATCCAACAAAGGTAAAGTTGATGGCGTCCCCAGAAAACATGGTTACCGCTCAACAAGCAACTTATAATAATTAAGACACATAACTACATATTCATCACCACAATAGTTTTTAAGCTATTTGTCCCATGAGCTATATATTGTAAAGGTAGAGGAATGAAATTTAAAGGTAGCACTCAAGTAATTTACTTTGGAATGGCAGAAAAATACCACATAGTAGGTAGATATGGTGGACACAAATGGCATGGAGTTTGGCTCAAGGTGTTTGGATGCACGAGAAGCATTTCCTCTCAGTACAAGGTTTGGGCTAGCAAGGTTGTTTGAAGCAAACACAAGTATGAACAGGTACAGCAAAACTCACACAAGAACATATTGCAAGCATTATAAGGCTCTACATTGTCTTCCTTGTTGTTCAAACACTTTACCCGAAAATATCTAGACTTAGAGAGATCAATCATGCAAACCAAATTAAACAAGCTCTACAGTAGTTCTTCATTAATAGATTAAACTACATGATGCAAGAGCTTAAACATGATCTATGAGAGCTCAAACAATTGCCAAATTGCCAAACCATATGCAGCACTTTCCAATTCCAACCAAATAGCAATTTAACGAAGCAATAAGCTTTCGCCATGAACATTAAAGCACAATTAAGAACACAAGTGTTCCATAAGAAAAAGTGGAGCGTAATATCTCCAATATAAGAATGGCGGGATCCAACTTTATTCAAAACAAAACAAAAATAAAAACAAACCGACGCTCCAAGTAAAGAACATAAGAATGTGACGGAATAAAAATATAGTTTCACTAGAAGTGACCTGATAATGTTGTCGATGAAGAAGGGGATGCCTTGGGCATCCCCAAGCTTAGATGCTTGAGTCTTCTTAAAATATGCAGGGATGAACCACCGGGGCATCCCCAAGCTTAGACCTTTCACTCTTCTTGATCATAGTATATCATCCTCTTCTCTTGACCCTTGAAAACTTTCTTCACACAAACTTCAAGCAAACTCATTAGAGGGTTAGTGCATAACCAAAAATTCACATATTCAGAGGTGACACAATCATTCTTAACACTTCTGGACAAAGCTTCTGAAAGTTAATGGAACAAAGAAACTCATTCAACATAGCAAAAGCGGCAATGTGAAATAAAAGACAGAATCTGTCAAAAACAGAACAGTCCGTAAAGATGCATCTGGAAGGGGCACTTAACTTGCTCAAATGGAAAAACTCAAAACTAATGAAAGTTGCGTACATATCTGAGGATCACGCTCGTAAATTTTCAGATTTTTTCGAATTTTTTACAGAGACTTATGCCAGAATTCGTGACAGACAGCAATGCTGTTTCTGCGCAGCGATCCCAAATATAGCATCAACTTTAGCATAGAAACTTTACTTGGCACAAAAACATGATAAGGAGAGGTTGCTACAGTAGTAAACAACTTACAAGACTTAACAATACAGTAAATAAAATGAAACATGGGTTATCTCCCAAGAAGTGCTTTTATTTAAGGGATTTCTATTTTCGTGCCCCTGCTTCGTTAGTTGTACTCAGTTTTCCCCAGCTCGTTAGTTTTTCCTCAGTTTTCCCCTCCCTCTAGTTTGAAACCCATCGAAGACGCGGGTTGCCGTCAGGTCAGAGGCCTTACCGTTACCGTGAGGTCAGTTCCTCGCTGACCGTCTCGTGCTGACGGGTGGATCCATCTACCGCTGACGCGTGGGCCGTTTTATTTACTGATTGTATACGCGGTGCTGCCAATGACAAATGGGGCCGCTCTATGGGGCTGCCGCAGCCAATGACCAGTGGGTCGTCTATTTATTTATAGAAAATTATATATTGCCGCTCTGTGGGGCCTCCGCAGTCAATGACCGCTGTGGTCGTCTATTTTATTTAGAGAATATAATATAGAGCCGCTCTGTAGGGGCCGCCTCAGCCCATGGCAGGTGACTATTTTCGCAGCTTAATCTAAAGTGACTTTTATGCTAAACATTGTGCATCCCGGCGTTGACCTAGCAGTGGCGGCGAGGATGTGGTGCTCGAATAATAGTGGAAATGCGATATTATTTTTTACATGCATAATATATAGAAAATAGCTAGATCTCTAAATCGATGCATATGAAGCTACATATATATTCTTGGTCATGATCCCCTTAATTATCTAAAGGGGATGGATGCATGGCTTCACGTCGTCGTCGCTTTCATCATCAGTATCTTCGTCGTCTGAGTAGTAGTACCTCCTGCACATTGTTCCGTCAAACACCTTCACTGTGAGCACATCATCGCCTTCATATTTGAAGTGTACGAACCAGCCGAAATCCACACCGTGCGCGATGGCGAATTTCTCCCAGCCCTTGTCGAGGTACATCCGGCCTTGTCCGTCAAATAGGACCTCCACGGTCCAGAGACGAGGACCGCAGTCAGCTGCTCGCAGATACACCTTAGCTGGCTCCTTGCCGTCAAGATAGTCCGCAAATTTTTTTGGGAGTTCCTGCAAAGAGATCGAGCGCCGATCGTTTGAAATTAGGGAACCCTTGAAATTAAAGGTTTTTTAGAACATGCCCATAATTAATCACATGCATCATATATGTGGGAACGCGTACGTACCTTCTTGACCAAAGGGTCTTCATAGACGACGATGAAGAACTCCTCTATGATCAATGGCAGTGTTGACGGTGGTGGTGGCAATGATGATGATCCACTTCCCATTCCCCTTCCCCTTCCCCTTCCCCTTCCGGTCCGCGTCCGAGACGTGGAAGCCATGGCAATGGATAAAGTGTATGTGAACGAAGAAGAGAGAGGCAGAACCTATTGACACAAGGGATGGCCGTGTGGGTGTTTATAAGGGAGAGATGACCGTTGTAGGGGTTTACACAATAAAATAAGGAGGAGATGACCGTTGTGGGGGTTTATACACAATAAATTAAGGAGGAGACGACCGTTGTGGGGGTATATATCTCAACAAAAAAAGTAATGCGGACTATGTTGACTAGTTTATCATTTTACCGTGAAAAGTAATGCCTAAAAGAAAAGTAATGGCTACAAGAAATCGGTGATGGTTTATCGTTTTTTGCGTGAAAAGTAATGGGTACAAGAAATGGGTGATGGTGTATCATTTTTTGCGTGAAAAGTAATGGCTACAACAAAATCGGTGATGGTTTATCGTTTTTTGCGTGGAAGGTAATGGGTACAAGAAATGGGTGATGGTGTATCATTTTTTGCGTGATAAGTAATGGGTCCAAGAAATGGGTGATGGTGTATCATATTTTTGCGTGATAAGTAATGGCTACAACAAAATCGGTGATGGTTTATCGTTTTTTGCGTTGAAAGTAATGGCTACAAGAAATGGGTGATGGTGTATCATTTTTTGCGTGAAAAGTAATGGCTACAACAAAATCGGTGATGGTTATCATTTTTTGCGTGAAAAGTAATGGCTACAAGAAATGGGTGATGGTGTATCATTGTTTGCGTGAAAAGTAATGGCTACAACAAAATCGGTGATGGTTTATCGTTTTTTGCGTTGAAAGTAATGGCTACAAGAAATGGGTGATGGTGTATCATTTTTTGCGTGAAAAGTAATGGCTACAACAAAATCGGTGATGGTTATCATTTTTTGCGTGAAAAGTAATGGCTACAAGAAATGGGTGATGGTGTATCATTGTTTGCGTGAAAAGTAATGGCTACAACAAATCGGTGATGGTTTATCATTTTTTGCGTGAAAAGTAATGCCTAAAAAGAGTTTATAATTTAGCTCGTGAAAAATAATGCAGAAAACCAAACTTTAGCGTACTAGGTAACCGCCCTTTCGCATACATAGAGTGTGGAAGCTAACCGACGACAGAGAGAGAGAGGGTGGTGGCCCCGACCAGAGAGAGAGATAGGGGTTATCCTGCCCGTTAGATCATACGATCAACGGTCGGCGGGCAAGATCCGCGTGACATGGGCTAGACCAATCAGGGCAATGTTGGGCGTCTGTGAGAGTTTGTGAAGGGAGAGGGCAAAACTGAGTAGTATCAAGAAACCAAGGGCAAGTGAGTAGTAAACAGACTAAGGGATTCAAATATGAGATTTAAAAAATGGAAAATGCGTGTTTTGTACAATGAAACCCATCTTGGCCTACCTCAAACTATTTGCAATACCAATATACATCAGTGTGAGAATTGTGGCCTCATTTAGACAAAGTATGTTTTGGGGAAAGCTGTTTTGGGTAGGGCTTATTATGGAAAACCATGCACCTTCATAGCTACTAGGTGATTTGAGAAGTGGCAATTTGTGGTGAAACTTGATTTATCTATGATTTATCTATGATTTGAGAAGTGGCAATTTGTGGTAAAGACTCCATGAGTAAGTGCCACTCTTTTTCGGATTTTTTTGCACATTAAATAACTCATTTAACTAGTTAATCCCATTTGTTGACTCTCTGTTGACCAGCCACTTGAGGGTAAAACTGAGTATATTGCACTAGCCAGTATTAGCACTCGAGGAGAAAACTGAGCACACAAAAAATGCTAGTATATGACTCGAGGGTATACCTGAGTATATCTAAATTTCCAGGGTTAGACTCGAGGACGCGTGTTGCGGTGCAGAAGTGGAAGACGTGCCATTGTTGACGCGTGTCGCGGTGCAGACGTGCAAATAGTGGACGCGTAGGACGCGGGTCGCATTTAGGACGCGTAAGCCCCTCCCTCCCTCCCTCTGCACACAGTCGTCTCATTCTCGCTCACGCACGAAACCACCCCTCTCACGTCCCATCAACTTCTCCAAATCGAAAAAACCCCAACCGCCGTACGCACGCTACCCTGCCGGCGATGGAGAAGAAGAATGCGCCGGCGGCCGTCGCCTCCGAGCCCGTCGCCTCCGAGCCCGTCGCCGCCGAGCCCGCCGAGCCCGTCGCCGCCGAGCCAGTCGCCGCCGAGCCCGTCGCCGCCGAGCCAGTCGCCGCCGAGCGCGTCGCCTCCGAGGGCGGCGCATCCAAGCGCGGCTCCTCCGTGAACTGGGCCTCTCTCTCGGCTGATGGACCACTTCACCAGATCGGCGAATGCTTGCTGGCGAACGAGGAGTACGCCGACACCTACTCTGCCATGAGGCAAGTCTGTAGAAATTGGCGCTCAGGTTTGCCTGAGCCCGACGTGCACCTGGACGAATGGATCATGCTACACCACGCCCTTCCACACGTCGCTGAGTTCACCTTCCTCCAACTCGGCACATCACGCTACGTCACCATAGATCTATCGGAAGTTCATACAAGGTTCAACTTCCTCCATATCTACCTCTTTATTTTCAATCTTAAACATCTTAGTGCTGAATGTTATCGTGCTTGCCCAGATACTACTTCGTCGGATTTTGCCGTGGCGTCATCGTGCTTGCCCAGAAGTACCCGCCGCACAAGATACGGCTTCTGAACCCACTCACAAAGAAATACACTATGTTTGAGGCGCAGATGCCATCTGTTTTCCTGAAATCAGTCGATGTGATCAAATCCCCGACTATGGTCTTCGTTACCGCACATTACCCGTCGGAAATTGGTTGGGTCGATGAGAGCACTCCAACTAAGGATATAGATAAAGATTGGGAAAACAGATTTTCGATCAAGAACCATTGTCTGCGTTGCATTACACCGTTCAATGGTGAACTGTATGCACTAGCTGTGGACAATTTAGAGCATGGAAGAATAGTGTGCACCAATGTACAGTTGCAGCAGCGCGCGAGCACTGTCAAGATGGAGACACTAATTTCATTTCCAGAACTTGGACATCAGAAGTTCTACCTCGTGAAGTCGGATGGTGATCTGCTGCTTGTGTTGTTGGTCAGCGTGGCTTTGGCGGGCAGACCATTGGTGTACCGTGTGGACACTCAGAGCCGCTCTCTCCATCCGGTCAGTAACATTGGCAGTAATGCCTTCTTCGTGAATTATACCCGGTGTATCTCCGTCGACACCAGAGTGTACCCGACACTTCGACCTGGCTGCATCTACTACACGGATTTGGGTTATATCAGAGAGTACTCTCATGATACAAAGGCCTGGGAGGAGTGGCCAGAACGTGTGGATAGAATAGGAAACTCCGGTCTGAGAAATGAACACAGGCCATACCGTTTGGAGGATGTATTGGCCTCACACTGCAGACGGAAGGAGTTCAATCAATATTTCCTTGGGGTAATGCACGGCTGGACCGACGCCGAAATATATGAGGAGGAATGAAGAACAAATTCATTCATCCTAATCTTCTTGTTGTCCATACATTGCGTGCGTCTTGTATATTACAACGTTATTGGCTGCTTTTGGCTGCTGTATGCAGTTTCCCTATGTATTATACTTAGCTTTCTGATTATGCAGTTGTCAATTTATCATATACTAGCTTCTAGATTTGCTACTAGATTTGCTGCCATATTGGGCAAAAAACGAGAGCCAAAAGGCATAAATAACCCTAGAGATTTGCTACTAGATTTGCTGCCATATTGAAGAAAGACAGAAATAGAAGCTTCTCTAGATTTGATACTAATTTGGTGAAAAAGACAGAGAGAGAAAGAGGGGAAAAGGTGCTCTTAAAAATGCCAATTTGGGCCGAGAGAGACAAAACCCAGCTCCTGCTCACGTGCAACCAAACGCTTCTCTTCCTGTCCCACGCGGTCCCTTTCTACCAGCCCCACGCGACGCGGCCCCACGCGACGCGGCCCCACACGTCGCGGCCCCACAGACGACGCGGCGCAACACGTCAGCACAGAACGTCCAAATAAACGGATTCCTTCC
Source organism: Lolium multiflorum (assembly GCA_030979885.1). Lineage (NCBI taxonomy): Eukaryota > Viridiplantae > Streptophyta > Magnoliopsida > Poales > Poaceae > Lolium > Lolium multiflorum. Next base: position 216,911,070 of record CM061747.1, read on the forward strand.
GTCTGAGCTCGTTCTGCGGGTTTCAAACATAGGCTTGGGGAAAACTGAGGAAAAACTAAGGGGCTGGGGAAAACTGAGTACAACTAACGACCCGAGGGCACGAAAATAGAAATCCCTTTATTTAACGCCTTTCAGCTAGGCGCAGAAAGTGCAAATCAAGTAACATCAAGAGATGGAGCATCAACATTATCTCCAGGGGCGTGGGAAGTTTCTTCCACAATGCATGTTATCTTATCTATGTAAGTTTCAGAGGCCCCCTTTTCATTACTCTTAGGCTTGCTATTCTCATCAAACAAATTTTCAGGAACAAGCCAAGCATAGTTATTTTCCAAAGCTTCATGCATCCCTAGGAGCTTACTAGGTATTGGCGCCTTAATTTCTCTACCATCATTAACATTATTAGTATACTTAATTCTATCCATATCCATCTTTTTAAGGATACTAGCAAAGTTGGTGTAAGAACCAAGCATTTTATATTTAGTAAAGACTTTTCTAGCCTCTCTTGCTACACCACCAAATTCTTTTAGAAGAGTTTCTAAGACAAAATCTTTCTTTTCTCCTTCCTCCATATCAGAGAGTGTAAAAAACATGTGCTGAATTATAGGATTAAGATTAACAAATTTAATTTCCAACATGTGTACTAAAGAAGCAACAACAATTTCATAAGTAGGAGCAAGTTCTACCAAGTGTCTATCTTCAAAATCTTCAGCTATACTAACATGAGTGAAAAAATCTTCTATATTATCTCTTCCAATTATAGACCCTCGGCCTACCGGTATGTCTTTTAGAGCGTACTTAGGAGGAAACATGATGAAATAAGCAAAGAGTAAACTAAACAAGTAAAGCAAAGACAAGTAACTAATTTTTTTGTGTTTTTGATATAGAGAACAAGACAGTAAATAAAGTAAAGCTAGCAACTAATTTTTTTGTGTTTTGTTTAAGTGCAGCAAACAAAGTAGTAAATAAAATAAAGCAAGACAAAAACAAAGTAAAGAGATTGGAAGTGGAGACTCCCCTTGCAACGTCTTGATTCCCGGCAACGGCGCCAAAATTTAGTCTGCCGTGGGAGGCAATTTTTGGTTTAACTTTTCTTCGCTCCGGCAACGGCGCAGAAATTTAGCTTGATACGCGTAGATGCACACATCCGTTGGGAACCCCAAGTGGAAGGTATGATGTGTATAGAAGCAAGTTTCCCTCAGTATGAAACCAAGGTTATCGAACCAGTAGGAGCCAAGAAGCACGTGAAGGTTGTTGGTGGAGGAGTGTAGTGCGGCGCAACACCAGTGAAACCGGCGCCAACGTGGAACCTGCACAACAAAATCAAAGTACTTTGCCCCAACGTAACAGTGAGGTTGTCAATCTCACCGGCTTGCTGAAAACAAAGGATTAAACGTATCGACTGGAAGATGGTGTTTGTTTGCAAAGAACAGTAAAAACAGTAGAATGTATTCAGATGTAAAAGAATGGACTGGGTCCACAGTTCACTAGTGGTGTCTCTCCAATAAGATAACTAACATGTGGGTGAACAAATTACAGCAATTGACAAATAGAGATTCAATACATATCAACGATGATTACTATGTGATTTAATCAGGTCATTACGACAAAGTACATAGACCGCTATCCAGCATGCATCTATGCCTAAATAATCCACCTTCAGGTTATCATCCGAACCCCTTCCAGTATTAAGTTGTAAACAACAGATAATTGCATTAAGTATGGTGTTGACGTCGAAACCCACCGGCGGGCAGGATCGGTCAACACCGTAGAGCCGGGAACGACTAGGGCGCGGCTGGCCCCAGTCTCAGAGCGACGGCCCGCAAAGCCTCCTGGTCGCGCGCCGATGCGGGTTGCAGGGCGTGCCACCTGACCTATACCTGGTCAGGAAGGTGTGGATGATGCCTCGCTTAGTTTCCAGGGCACACACGTACACGTTAAATACGAGCCTCGATCGGCTCTCAGGTTGTTGTCTGTGAATCGGCTCATGGAGCCGATCCACCCATGATTCGTCCAAGGTGGCCGAATATATGGTGGTCCTGCTTGATCAAGATAAAGCATATGAGATCCACGACGATCTAGGGTTTTCACCGCATAATCGGATCATCCTACTCACGATTGGGCCTCGCGCTCACGCACGGTAAACGTAAGCCAGCCCTAGACAAGGCCTAAAAACCAACACTAGGTTGATCCTCGGAACGTCCTGTCTAGGGGCAGCAAACTACACCCCGCATGCCGCTGGATCCTCCAACCCTTTGTAAGGCCTAACTATTGCAGATATTAAACTAATCCTTGATGAATCAAGGAGCGACCGTAACGGATCAGATCTACTAAATAACGATCAAGCGGGGTGCCGCCCTGCACCCATGATGAGGTACAGGACGGCTAGATGCGCAAGGGTTGCACTACGACAGCATATGATACTAGGAACAATGCTAACCCTAACACATCTATGATAACTACGTTGCTCGCCATCAAAAAGGCTTCAGTACGAGCAACGCATGAACAACTAGGCAGGCTCGTGCTGCCTAGATCGCGAGATGCGATCTAGGCAGCATGGTGCTTACCGGAGGAACCCTCGAGACGAAGGAGTTGGCGATGCGCCGAGATTGGTTTGTGTTGAACGTTGGTTGTTGTTTATTCCGTAAACCCTAGGTACATATTTATAGTCCAGGGGACTTTCTAATGTTGGGCGTGCACTAAACCGTGCACGAGACAAACTCTAATTTCTAAACTAAGATACACGGGCTAGCTAGCCCAAACTTGGTAAATAAGGCCGATTCACATATCTCTTCTATATGTATATCTTCAAGTCCATCTTGATCGCGGCCCACCTCTGGCTTGGTCAAATTCTGGTGATAACACATGCCCCCCTGGTTTTGGAAATGACATTTCCAAAATCATTATGCTCTCCTCTCGTCGGGTCATGTCGTGGCAGAGCAGAAACGTCGCAGAGTCCTTCATCATGATAACTTGCCTTCTCAACTTCTCTGCGCGATTAGACGGTTCTGGCACCACCTCCTCGGGAACTGCTGTGGCATTGAATTTTACTATGCTCCCTTTATTTAACCGCAGCAAACAGTCATCTTCCTCATCCCCTTCGCACTAGCCTCCAAAAAACCCTCCTCTGCCACCATGTCTTCGTCCTCCTCTTCTTCCTCCTCATCGGGTCTTTCCTACGTGTCCTCTCCTATCCGAGAGTCGACGCCCTCGTGGGGCACGCAGGCAGTACGATATCCTCGCCCCAACGAAGTGGGACAAAGAGGACCATGACTCTTTCGTCTGGTCCGAGGATGACAAATCCTTGACCGACGGAGAGAGTGACCTCCGCTTCCTCGCCGTTGGGGAACCGGAGGAGGAGAGTGACGACGATAACTTCTCCTGTGACTTCACCTCTTCCGGGGAGGAAGGGGAGCAGGGAGAGGAGGAGGAAGCCGACGACGAGAGCTCTTCCGACGAGCCGCCGGCCAAACGGCACTGCCTCTGGCCTGGGAACCTCAGCGACGTCGATAGCGACGATGGCGCCGCCGATGATGAAGATGAGGACGACGAGGGTCCTGTTGGCGGTCGCCGGAGCAGCGACGACGAGCAGGCCGGGAGCAGCGCTGACAGCAGCGACGCCGGCGACGACGAGGGCAGTGACGGCCCGTAGATAGGACCCCTAGAATAGGGCCAGTAGTAGCAGATGGGGCAATGTATCCCCCAGTACTTCCTTTTGAGAGTAATCAGCTCCTTATGTAAGAAATTTCGCTTATTAATGAAGAACTTTTCCCCACTTTGATTTTGCCGATTTCTTTAGAGCTCATTGAGCCGATTCCCCCTTCTGCTGACCCTGCTGATTCGTCCCTTTCGCCAGTGCGTAATGAGCCGATAGCACCGCATCGGTCCTTTGAAACGCGTCCTTCCCTTCTTCAATACCCATCACTTATGAAGAAAGTTACAATGAAGGATCAGCCAATGATAACTCAATCGGCTCGTGAAAACAGAGCAAAGCAGAACATCCACCAGGCCTGCTGCCCCCCGAGTCTTGGCCAAGGCAAAAACTTAGCCGAATTAGCCTGGGCTTGATCATGCAGAGCCAGCCGATTTGCACGTAAATCGGCTTGCAGAGAACCTTCAAGGTGGGCTGCCCCCCGAGTTTCTTCAGTGCGCCTCTTCGCCCTTGCAAGTCAGATCGGCTCCCTTCCTTTGGCGATCCATCCTCGACCTGATCTGCACGTCCGGACTGCTCTTGAAGAGGGGAACCAAGCCCTTAAATCACTCCATTGAGGGGTTCTTCCATGAAAAACCCCCTTCGTGCTTCATTGGTCCTCTGATCGTAACATTGATCCTCTTGAGTCGATGGCCGTGCATCGGCTATTTCTCAATTCTAAAGTCGATGCCCTTGCATCGGCTGTAAAATGTTTAAAAATTTTAGGCCGATTTGTGTATCGGCCCCCATACTCAGTATTATCTCATATCCTCGTGTTTTATCCATCTAGGTGCCCCCCGAGCCGATTCTGTCAAGAGAATTGATGGTATCGGCTCTTCAGGTAGTCCCTGTTGGGTCAAACGTTGATCCCAGGCAGAATGGATGGTGAGGATAATTTTGGCCGATTGCTGGAATCGGCCTCCATGTTGCTTGCTCGGTGAAGGTTTTGTAATATCCCTTCATCAGTTTCGGAGGGCCGATCGCAAGGATCGGCCTCGCCATGTTGCTTATCGACGTAGTCTTGCTACTCGTCCATGTCGGTGGATAAAACCAGCCCAATCTCCGACCTTAGCACGTTGGTGCGCTTGCTGTTGTCCATGTCGGGTGCATTGTGTAATCGTGGAGCACTACACTCCGCCGGACGAATGAACACCATGTTTGTGCCAGCCGATGTTTCATCATCGGCTCTCTTTTGCTTGGGGCGCCACTCTTTTCTTTGCGGCAGTCCCTCCTCATCCAGGGTCCTCTGGACTTTCGCAGCCAGATCAGGTCGCGCCTTCCTCAGCGTATGCAAGTACATCCTTTCGGCTTCCTCTAGACCGCGCAATCGCTGAACCCTGCGCTTTTGTGAATGGCTGAGACCGTCAGGGCACCACCTTGGACGGTGGCACCTGTCTTCTTCGTATTCCCCTTCGTCTTCCGAATCCTCGAGATCTTCCAACAAAGGGGTCTCAGCACGTCTGTTTTGCGGTGGGAGAGGCCCTAAGCGCTCGAATACAGACACGTTGGCTGTCTCCTTCTTTTTCCGGTTGCATTCTGGGCAGTTGCCGATTGTTGGTAATCGGCTCATTCCTGAATCCCAGCAGTGTCTGAAGAAGGGGCAGTGCCAATGCCTGTCCGTATCGTCCTGCTCCCTGCCGTGGCGCTCCTGACGCTCCTCATCATGATTATGCCGGCGATGTCTTCCGTCGTTTCTGGTCAGACGACCTCTTTCATCATTGTTGTCGTATCGCCGGCGTTGGTCATATCGACTAACATACTTGTTGAGGAGGTGATCAGAGAGGGGTCGTTGGTATCTTATGTTCTTCACTTCCCCCTCTGTAACGTAGCGCTTGCCATCTTGACGGAGCCGATCGCATGGAGCGGCCCCCTCAGTGTCCTTGCTCGAGAGCAGCTGTCCTCATCCCCGTCCTTCTCAGAGCGGTGTCCAAGCTCTACCATGCTGATGTTGGCTGAGAAATCAGGCTGGCACCCTCTGAGGTGGGCGAACTCCACCATGTTGACGGCGGGGAAGGGGTGTGTGTCGACCTTCATGGCATACTGGTTGAAAATTAGTCGCCCATTCTCTATTGCCACTTGGATCTGTTGACGCCACACCCTGCAGTCGTTGGTGGTGTGGGTGAACGTGTTATGCCACTTGCAGTATGGCTTTCCGTTCAGCTCTTGCACCGTAGGAAACTTGTGGCCTTCGGGTATCTTTATGTGCTTCTCCGCGAGTAAGAGGTCGAAAATCTGCTCGGTTTTCGTCACGTCGAAGTCGAACCCTCTTGGAGGCCCTGGTGGCTTTACCCATTTGCAGGTTACTGGGCCTGCGGCTCGAGTCCACTCAGCTACTGCGACCTCTCGTTCTCCCGTAGCGCCTTCATCTTCGACTGCGTCAACCATGGTGACCACACGCTTGAATTTGTCCTGGTAGACATCTGGGTGGCGCTGTTCATATGCTGACAGCTTCTGCACCATGTGCGCTAATGAAGGGTAGTCCGCCTGGGAGGCCACTTCCTTGATCGATGATGATAGACCCACCACCGCCAATTCGACTGCTTCTTTTTCGCTTACGTGAACCGAATAGCATCGGTTCCTAACGGTCCTGAAGCGCTGAATGTATTCTGACACCGTTTCTCCGCGCTTCTGTCGTACTTGGGCTAGATCGGCAATGCCAGCCTCGGAAGCCTCCGAGTGATATTGCTCATGGAACCGTTCTTCCAGCTGCTTCCAGGTCTGGATTGAGTTCGGTGGCAGCGACGTGTACCATCCGAAAGCCGATCCTGTGAGGGACTGTGAGAAGTACCTCACGCGCAGCTCGTCTGACGCTGAGATCATGCCCAGCTGTGCCAAATATCGGCTCACATGCTCGATGGAGCTGGAGCCATCTGATCCGCTGAACTTTGTGAAGTCCGGGAGCCGATATTTGGGTGGTAGCGGGATCAATTCGTACTCGTTGGGGTACGGCTTGGTATAGCCGATCGCCTTTCTTTTCGGCATCATGCCGAACTGATCTTTCAGGATCGTACAAATTTGATCCGCGGTGATGGCTGCAGGTGCCGAACCCTGAAGGTTCGTCGGAGTGGCGTACTTAACCAGCCATGCCTGTTTCTCTGGTTCTGAGCCAACTGCAGGGGCTGGGCTCGGGAGTTTTGTCGGGGTGGCGTATTTGGCTAGCCACGTTTGCTTCTCAGGGTCTGCCTCCGACGTTCCTCCTGTTGCCCCAGAAGTCCCTGCTATAGCGACCTGGTTCGAGGGTGCCCAGGTGCTGCAGTCTGGCACGTATGCGCATGCGTACCCGTGCGGGATCTCCTTGGGCGCGTCCTGTAGGAATTGGTAGTCACTGGGGTCACCACCAATCTTGTAGACGACATAGGCCGATGAGTTCGGCGCTTCGGGCGCTGCCAATGCGAATGGCAGCGGTGGACGGGACTGGAGTAGCAACTCCCCTTGATGAGTCCCTAGGGCTGGTCCTGACGGAGAGTACTGATGGCTCATGATCTCCTGGATCACGCGCAGCGCGACGCGCTCCAACGTATTCACCAGGCTCTCAGAATGGCGGTGCAGCGAATGAGCCACCATGAAGTTGATCTCCTGACGCAGCGACCTGGTGCGTTCTTCGGACGGGGTGGATAGGTCCACCCCATCGAGTGCGCCTTCAGGTGTGAACCCCTTCCATCTGATGCCGTGGGAGCGGGTCCTGTGGAAAGAGCCGATTAGGTCGGCTTCGAGGGCAGACTTGATCTCGTCGTACTTCTTCTTGAGCTCGCCAGTGAGCTCCCCGTACGTGACCGGAGTTTCTTCTGCCACTTCTGATGAAGATGGCATGGTGTTCGATGTTGAAGATTGTCCCACCGGGCGTGCCAGAATGTGTTGACGTCAGAAACCCACCGGCGGGCAGTGACTGGTCAACACCGTAGAGCCGGGAACGACTAGGGCTGCGGCTGGCCCCAGTCCCTCAGAGCGACGGCCCGCAAAGCCTCCTGGTCGCGCGCCGATGCGGGTTGCAAGGGCGTGCCACCTGACCTATACCTGGTCAGGAAGGTGTGGATGATGCCTCGCTTAGTTTCCTGCAGGGCACACACGTACACGTTAAATACGAGCCTCGATCGGCTCTCAGGTTGTCCGTGAATCGGCTCATGGAGCCGATCCACCCATGATTCGTCCAAGGTGGCCGAATATATGGTGGTCCTGCTTGATCAAGATAAAGCATATGAGATCCACGACGATCTAGGGTTTTCACCGCATAATCGGATCATCCTACTCACGATTGGGCCTCGCGCTCACGCACGGTAAACGTAAGCCAGCCCTAGACAAGGCCTAAAAACCAACACTAGGTTGATCCTCGGAACGTCCTGTCTAGGGGCAGCAAACTACACCCTGCATGCCGCTGGATCCTCCAACCCTTTGTAAGGCCTAACTATTGCAGATATTAAACTAATCCTTGATGAATCAAGGAGCGACCGTAACGGATCAGATCTACTAAATAACGATCAAGCGGGGTGCCGCCCCGCACCCATGATGAGGTACAGGGACGGCTAGATGCGCAAGGGTTGCACTACGACAGCATATGATACTAGGAACAATGCTAACCCTAACACATCTATGATAACTACGTTGCTCGCCATCAAAAAGGCTTCAGTACGAGCAACGCATGAACAACTAGGCAGGCTCGTGCTGCCTAGATCGCGAGATGCGATCTAGGCAGCATGGTGCTTACCGGAGGAACCCTCGAGACGAAGGAGTTGGCGATGCGCCGAGATTGGTTTGTGTTGAACGTTGGTTGTTGTTTATTCCGTAAACCCTAGGTACATATTTATAGTCCAGGGGACTTTCTAATGTGGGCGTGCACTAAACCGTGCACGAGACAAACTCTAATTTCTAAACTAAGATACACGGGCTAGCTAGCCCAAACTTGGTAAATAAGGCCGATTCACATATCTCTTCTATATGTATATCTTCAAGTCCATCTTGATCGCGGCCCACCTCTGACTTGGTCAAATTCTGGTGATAACACATGCCCCCCAAATATCTTTAGACAAAGCATCAATGTTTTATCCCTAGTAGCAACAGCACATCCACAACCTTAGAACTTTCTGTCACTGTCCCAGATTCAATGGAGGCATGAACCCACTATCGAGCATAATTACTCCCTCTTGGAGTTACAAGTATCAACTTGGCCAGAGCCTCTACTAGCAACGGAGAGCATGCAAGAACATAAACAACACATATATGATAGATTGATAATCAACTTAACATAGTATTCTCTATTCATCGGATCTCGCCAAACACAACATGTAGCATTACAAATAGATGATCTTGATCATGTTAGGCAGCTCACAAGATCTAATACAATGATAGCACAAGCGGAGAAGACAACCATCTAGCTACTGCTATGGACCCATAGTCCAAGGATGAACTACTCACGCATCAATCCGGAGGCAGGCATGATGATGTAGAGCCCCTCCGGTGATGATTCCCCCTCCGGCAGGGTGCCGGAGGCGATCTCCTGAATCCCCCGAGATGGGATTCGCGACGGCGGCGTCTCTGGAAGGTTTTCCGTATCGTGGCTCTCCGGGGGTTTCGCGACGAGGCTTTAAGTAGGCGGAAGGGTAGGTCGGGCGTCACGAGGGGCCCACACACTAGGCCGGCGCGCCCAGGCCCAGGCCGCCGCCTAGCGTGTCGTCGCCTCGTGGCCCCACTTCGTTTCCTCTTCGGACTTCTGGAAGTGCGAAAATAGGACCCTGGGCGTTGATTTCGTCCAATTCCGAGAATATTTCCTTACTAGGATTTCTGAAACCAAAAATAGCAGAAAACAGCAACTGGCACTTCGGCATCTTGTTAATAGGTTAGTGCTGGAAAATGTATAATAATGCTGTAAAGTATGTATATTCAAGTATTGTAATAAAAGTAGCATGGAACATAAGAAATTATAGATATGTTTGCGACGTATCAATGTGCTCCTAAGTTGAGCTCATGCATTTGTCTACCCCACTCCGTCCATGCTTTCGCATCCTCGCTTTCCAGCTGCTCCTTGAATATCTGGAACTCTGCTTCATCGAGCATCGGCTCACCCTTCTTAATACTCTCAAAGCTTTCACCTTTGTCGATCTTGGCCTTCACCCGGCTTTTCCAGCTGCTCAGGGCGTTGCTCATCTTCGTGATGGCCAATCTATTCACCGGGTTGGATCTTTCCAAGTTATTGTATGGCGCCGGGAACGTGTACCGTCGGTGAAGCTTCCGAAGGCAGAGCTCGACCAAATGCTCATTGCCTTCACCTCGGAGATTCACCGTGTTGATCGACATGCTTTCCCGGACAATGCACCCGAGTTGCATGCCGTACCCAGCGGCAACATCCAAAGGCTCCTTTGGCTGCCCACTTTCGGAGACCAATGTGATCTCGCTGGTGGTGTTGGCGAGCACCGTCGGCTTCCGATCCTTCCGCGGCTTCTTCTTCTTCTTAGCAGCCGGGTTGCCGCTGCCGTCAGCCTCCCCGACGCCGTCACCCCCCGTGTGGTCGCCGCCGTCGGTGGTGGGTTCATACTCCTCCTCCTCCCCGGCTTCAGTCATCTGACGGTCAGCTCCGACTTCCTCCGCCGCCAAGTCCACCTCCTCCTCCTCTTGTCGCTGGGAGGGGCCGAATTCCCAGAACTCGACGTTCGCCGCTCTGGCTTCCTCTTCGAGGCTCATGGCGGCCTTAGAAGTGCCGGCCACGTTGTCGTTGGCCGACATATTTGCAATTTCTATAAAGAAGAGGATGAAATCTATTAGTACAATTGTCGGCCGGAAAATTCGGCATGACCTTTGCTAATTTTTGGACATAGGAGCCCCATTTCTCAACCGAAACGGAAGTGAATCAACGTTTCGGGAGAAATGGGCAGCTCATTTGAAGTCCCTGCAACAATTCACATAATATAGAGGCACCATCATACACCACATACCACCAGGCCATCACCAACAACACCAGCCACCAGCATACACCATACCACCAGCCATTACCAACAACACCACACACCAGCATAACACCATACACCAGGCATCACCAACAACACCACACCAGCATACACCAGCATATATACCACCAGCATCACAACAACACACTCTATGCATTAATACACAACATATATGTCCCAGTACTGCTACTCTAGCTTGCTACTGCTACTGCTACTAACTTGCTGTAAACATTCATGAATTACAACAGATGCAAGCTACTAGCTCCAGTATACCATATTGTCAATATACAACATTTAGCCAGTAACCAAAATGTAAGCAAGCTCCAGTATAAGACAGAGTTCCAGTATACAAACAAACAAGTACAAATGGGCAGCTCATCAGACTTGCATTTTTGCACAATTAAAAATGGGCAGCATATCAGACTTGCATTTTTGCACAAGTCAACACTTCTCTGTGTAGCATATCCATTTTAGTGTACTGTAGCATATCTTCTAGGTGACTACTCCATTTTAGTGACACTAAACCAATATAATGCACCCAAAAAAAGAATGTGTGTACTGTAGCATATCAGAAATACTGTAGCCTATCAGAAAATGGCTAGCTCATTTTATTTGCTCATTTTATAACCAGTGGGCATTTTAACAGCTTATAGGATGACTAACAGTAGTAATTCTTCTCTGACTAAATTAACCAGGGCATTTTATTTTGTAGTATTGATTATTTAAGAATAACATTGATAAACCAATATAACCAGTAAGCATCCAAAATACAAAGCTGTATCCATCTGAACATTCTAAATGCTGAATAGCTCTAGTATACAAGTATAACCAGTAAGCAAATATATATAATTTACCTAGCTACTGCTACTACTGCCAATATTCATCAAGCATAATTAAGACTATTGCATGCTAACTGTCTAAAAGGTAATATTTTATACACTCTCATAAGTAATAATAATGCAAAGGGTAATGAATTACAGTAAGCAGAGTCCCCTTATTCATTCATTCAACTGTAAGCAGAGACCTTATTCACTCATGTAATCAGAGCCCCTATTCATTCATGAATCCAACACAGTATGTAAGCAGAGACCTTATACTAACACATATATCTACTCCAACAGCAGCAAGTTTGTAGAACAGCAGCAAGTTTTCCCTTAAGTGGATCACCCAAGGTTTATCGAACTCAGGGAGGAAGAGGTCAAAGATATCCCTCTCAAGCAACCCTGCAATCACAAAGCAAGAAGTCTCTTGTGTCCCCAACACACCAAATACACTTGTCAGATGTATATGTGCACTAGTTCGGCGAAGAGATAGTAAAACACAGGTGGTATAGATGGTGGTAATATTGCAGAAAGTAAAGATGCAGTAAAACAATAAACAAGCGGCGCCAGAAAATAGCTTGCTGGCGTGGGAAGCAATTCTTTGTGGTGGAAACAAGGCCTAGGGATCATACTTTCACTAGTGGACACTCTCAACATTGATCACATAATAAATAAGTTCTCTTTCCTTTGTGCTACATATACTCTTGTTGGATGATGAACACCACTAATTGTGTAGGATTACACGAACCCTCAATGCCGGAGTTAACAAGCGCCACAACATTCGATATTCATGTTTAAGTAACCTTAGAGTATAATAGATCTTTGCAAAATAGACCAAGTACTAACATAGCATGCACACTGTCACCATCACACTACGAAGGAGGCATAGATCACATCAATACTATCATAGCGATAATCAACTCCATAACCTACAAGAGATTATGATCATAATCTACGACAAGAACTACACGATGCACACACTGTCACCATTACACCATGCAGGAGGAATAGACTACTTTAATAACATCACATGAGTAGCACATAGATAAATAGTGATACAAAACACATTGCAATCATAAAGGGATATAAATAAGCACTTCACTACGCCATTCATAACAGTGAATAAGTATTCTGTGAAATATAGCCTAAGAGACCCACACGGTGCACACACTGTCACCTTTACACACGTGGGACAAGGAGTCTCCGGAGATCACATAAGTAAAACCCACTTGACTAGCATAATGACATCTAGATTACAAGCATCATCATATGAATCTCAATCATGTAAGGCAGCTCATGAGATTATTGTATTGAAGTACATAGGAGAGAGATGAACCACATAGCTACCGGTACAGCCTCGAGCCTCGATGGAGAACTACTCCCTCCTCATGGGAGCAGCAGCGTTATGAAGATGGCGGTGGAGATGGCAGCGGTGTCGATGGAGAAGCCTTCCGGGCACTTCCCGTCCCGGCAGCGTGGAACAGAGACTCCTGTCCCCGATCTTGGCTTCGCGATGGCGGCGGCTCTGGAACTTTTCTCGTACCGTGGCTTATTCCCCTCGGGGTTTTAGGTCAGGGAGCTTATATAGGCGAAAGGGGAGCCTCGGAGGGTCGACGAGGCGGTGACACACTAAGGGGGTGCGGCCCAGGCCCTGGCCGCGCCACCTGTCATCTGGGGCCCACAGGCCCTCCTCTGGTGGCTCTCGGGTGTTCTGGATGCTTCCGGTGAAAATAGGGTACTGGGCGTTGATTTCGTCCGATTCCGAGAAAATTTCCTTACTAGGATTTCTGAAACCAAAAATAGCAGAAAACAGGAACTAGCACTTCGGCATCTCGTCAATAGGTTAGTTCCGGAAAACGCATAAATATGACATAAAGTATGCATAAAACATGTAGATATCATCAATAAAGTAGCATGGAACATAAGAAATTATAGATACGTTGGAGACGTATCAACATCCCCAAGCTTAGTTCCTACTCGTCCTCGAGTAGGTAAACGATAACAAGAATAATTTCTGAGGTGACATGCTACCATCATAATCTTGATCAACATTATTGTAAAGCATATGACATGAATGGAGTGATTCAAAGCAATATCTATAGTTTGCTAACAAATAGATAACATATAGCAAAACTTTTCATGAATAGTACTTTCAAGACAAGCATCAATAAGTCTTGCATAAGAGTTAGCTCGTAAAGCAATAATTCAAAGTAAAGGCATTGAAGCAACACAATGGAAGATTAAGTTTCAGCGGTTGCTTTCAACTTATAACATGTATATCTCATGGATATTGTCAATGTAAAGTAATATAACAAGTGCAATATGCAAGTATGTAGGAATCAACACAGTTCACACAAGTGTTTGCTTCTTGAGGTGGAGAGAGATAGGTGAACTGACTCAACATAAAAGTAAAAGAAAGGCCCTTCGCAGAGGGAAGCATTGATTGCTATATTTGTGCTAGAGCTTTGATTTTGAAAACAAGAAACAATTTTGTCAACGGTAGTAATAATTCATATGTATTATGTAAATTATATCTTACAAGTTGCAAGCCTCATGTATAGTATACTAATAGTGCCCGCACCTTGTCCTAATTAGCTTGGACTACCGGATCATCGCAATACACATGTTTTAACCAAGTGTCACAAAGGGGTACCTCCATGCCGCCTGTACAAAGGTCTAAGGAGAAAGCTAGCATTTTGGATTTCTCGCTTTTGATTATTCTCAACTTAGACATCCATACCGGGACAACATGGACAACAGATAATGGACTCCTCTTTAATGCATAAGCATGTGGCAAATTAATATTCTCATATGAGATTGAGGATATATGTCCAAAACTGAAACTTCCACCATGATTCATGGCTTTAGTTAGCGGCCCAATGTTCTTCTCTAACAATATGCATGCTCCAACCATTAAGGTGGTAGATCTCTCTTACTTCAGACAAGACGGACATGCATAGCAACTCACATGATATTCAACAAAGAATAGTTGATGGCGTCCCGAGAAGCATGGTTATCGCACAACAAGCAACTTAATAAGAGATAAAGTGCATAAGTACATATTCAATACCACAATAGTTTTTAAGGCTATTTTGTCCCATGAGCTATATATTGCAAAGGCGAATGATGGAATTTTAAAGGTAGCACTCAAGCAATTTACTTTGGAATGGCGGAGAAATACCATGTAGTAGGTAGGTATGGTGGACACAAGTGGCATAGTGGTTGGCTCAAGGATTTGGATGCATGAGAAGTATTCCCTCTCGATACAAGGTTTAGGCTAGCAAGGTTATTTGAAACAAACACAAGGATGAACCGGTGCAGCAAAAACTCACATAAAAGACATATTGTAAACATTATAAGACTCTACACCGTCTTCCTTGTTGTTCAAAACTCAATACTAGAAATTATCTAGACCTTAGAGAGACCAAATATGCAAACCAAAATTTAGCAAGCTCTATGTATTTCTTCATTAATAGGTGCAAAGTATATGATGCAAGAGCTTAAACATGAGCACAACAATTGCCAAGTATCAAATTATTCAAGACATTCTACCAATTACTACATGTAGCATTTCCCGTTTCCAACCATATAACAATTAACGAAGCAGTTTCAACCTTCGCCATGAACATTAAAAGCTAAGAACACATGTGTTCATACGAACCAGCGGAGCGTGTCTCTCTCCCACACAAGAATGAACTTATTCAAACAAAACAAAAATAAAAACAAACAGACGCTCCAAGTAAAGTACATAAGATGTGACCGAATAAAAATATAGTTTCACTAGAAATGACCTGATAAGTTGTCGATGAAGAAGGGGATGCCTTGGGCATCCCCAAGCTTAGATGCTTGAGTCTTCTTAAAATATGCAGGGATGAACCACGGGGCATCCCCAAGCTTAGACCTTTCACTCTTCTCGATCACATTATATCACCCTCTTCTATTGACCCTTGAAAACTTCTGCCACACCAAACTTCGAGCAAACTCATTAGAGGGTTAGTGCACAATCAAAAATTCACATGTTCAAAGGTGACACAATCATTCTTAACACTTCTGGACATTGCACAAAACTTCTGAAAGTTAATGGAACAAAGAAACCCATTCAACATAGCAAAAGCGGCAATGCGAAATAAAAGACAGAATCTGTCAAAAACAGAACAGTCCGTAAAGATGCATCTGGACTGGGCACTTAACTTGCTCAAATAGAAAAACTCAAAACTAATGAAAGTTGCGTACATATCTGAGGATCACGCTCGTAAATTTGCAGATTTTTTTGATTTTTTTACAGAGACTTCTGCTCAAATTCGTGACAGACAGCAATGCTGTTTCTGCGCAGCGATCCTAAATATAACATCAACTTTAACATAGAAACTTTACTTGGCACAAAAACATGATAAGGAGAGGTTGCTACAGTAGTAAACAACTTCCAAGACTCAACAAAACAAAAATTGCTGTAGTAAAATAAACACATGGGTTATCTCCCAAGAAGTTCTTTCTTTATAGCCATTAAGATGGGCTCAGCAATTTTAATGATACTCGCAAGAAATAAGAGTTGAAGCAAAAGAGAGCATAAAGAAGCAAATTCAAAACATATTTAAGCCTAACCCACTTTCTATGAAAAGGAATCTTGTACACAAATAAATTCATGAAGAATAAAGTGGCAAGCATAGAAAAGCAACACAAGCGCAATTTCAAGATTCTCAACATAAAGAGGGGAAACTTAATATTATTAAGATGCATATCCATATTTCCCTCTCTCATAATAACTTTCAGTAGCATCATGAACAAATTCAACAATATAAGTATCACATAAAACATTCTTTTCATGAGCCATATGCATAAAATTATTACTCTCCACATAAGCATAATCAATTTTATTAGTTGTAGTGGGAGCAAATTCAACAAAGTAGCTATCATTATTATTCTCATCAAGTGTAGGAGGCATAGTATAATCATAATAAAATTTACTCTCCATAGTAGGCGGCACCAAAAGACCAATATCATTATAATCATCATAAATAGGAGGCAAAGTATTATCAAAGTAAATTTTCTCCTCAATGCTTGGGGGACTAAAAATATCATGCTCATCAAAGCCAGCTTCCCCAAGCTTAGAATTTTCCATATCATTAACAACAATGGTGTTCAAAGCGTTCATACTAATATCATTGTTACCAGCATGCAAATAAGATTTCATAGGTTTTTTAATTTTCGCAGCAAACAATCCATGTCTTAAATCAGGAAATAGAATAAGAAGCTCATTGTTGTCCATTATGCCTAACTAGTGTAAACAAGAAACCAAAAGATGCAATTGCAGGATCTAAAGGAAATAGCTTCGAGTACTTACAACGGCGCCGGAAAATAGCTTAGTAGCCGAGATCCGGAGTGTGAGTACCTTTTACCTTTCCTCCCCGGCAACGGCGCCATAAAATAGCTTGATGTCTACGGGTGCTTCTATTCTTGTAGACAGTGTTGGGCCTCCAAGAGCAGAGGTTTGTAGAACAGCAGCAAGTTTTCCCTTAAGTGGATCACCCAAGGTTTATCGAACTCAGGGAGGAAGAGGTCAAAGATATCCCTCTCAAGCAACCCCGCAATCACAAAGCAAGAAGTCTCTTGTGTCCCCAACACACCAAATACACTTGTCAGATGTATAGGTGCACTAGTTCGGCGAAGAGATAGTAAAACACAGGTGGTATAGATGGTGGTAATATTGCAGAAAGTAAAGATGCAGTAAAACAGAACAAGCGGCGCCAGAAAATAGCTTTGGCGTGGGAAGAAATTCTTTGTGGTGGAAACAAGGCCTAGGGATCATACTTTCACTAGTGGACACTCTCAACATTGATCACATAATAAATAAGTTCTCTTTCCTTTGTGCTACATATACTCTTGTTGGATGATGAACACCACTAATTGTGTAGGATTACACGAACCCTCAATGCCGGAGTTAACAAGCGCCACAACATTCGATATTCATGTTTAAGTAACCTTAGAGTATAATAGATCTTTGCAAAATAGACCAAGTACTAACATAGCATGCACACTGTCACCATCACACTACGAAGGAGGCATAGATCACATCAATACTATCATAACGATAATCAACTCCATAACCTACAAGAGATTATGATCATAATCTACGACAAGAACTACACGATGCACACACTGTCACCATTACACCATGCAGGAGGAATAGACTACTTTAATAACATCACATGAGTAGCACATAGATAAATAGTGATACAAAACACATTGCAATCATAAAGGGATATAAATAAGAACTTCACTACGCCATTCATAACAGTGAATAAGTATTATGTGAAATATAGCCTAAGAGACCCACACGGTGCACACACTGTCACCTTTACACACGTGGGACAAGGAGTCTCCGGAGATCACATAAGTAAAACCCACTTGACTAGCATAATGACATCTAGATTACAAGCATCATCATATGAATCTCAATGTAAGGCAGCTCATGAGATTATTGTATTGAAGTACATAGGAGAGAGATGAACCACATAGCTACCGGTACAGCCCCGAGCCTCGATGGAGAACAACTCCCTCCTCATGGGAGCAGCAGCGGTGATGAAGATGGCGGATGGCAGCGGTGTCGATGGAGAAGCCTTCCGGGCACTTCCCCGTCCCGGCGCGTCGGAACGAGACTCCACATCTTGGCTTCGCGATGGCGGCGGCTCGGAACTTTTCTCGTACCGTGACTTATTCCCCTGGGTTTTAGGTCGGGAGCTTATATAGGCGAAAGGGGAGCCTGAGGGTCGACGAGGCGGTGACACTAAGGGCGCGGCCCAGCCCTGGCCGCGCCACCTGTCAGGCCCACAGGGCCCTCCTCTGGTGGCTCTCGGGTGTTCCGGATGCTTCCGGTGAAAATAGGGTACTGGCGTTGATTTCGTCCGATTCCGAGAATATTTCCTTACTAGGATTTCTGAATCCAAAAACAGCAGAAAATAGGAACTGGCACTTCGGCATCTCGTCAATAGGTTAGTTCCGGAAAACGCATAAATATGACATAAAGTATGCATAAAACATGTAGATATCATCAATAAAGTAGCATGGAACATAAGAAATTATAGATACGTTGGAGACGTATCAGCGGGCCTCCTCCTGCAAGCGCGGTAAGGCGGCGAGGCTAGTGAGCGAGGTGAGCGCGGCGGAGCAGCAGCGAGCGAGGGCGAGCGCGGCGAGCATGGGGCGCGGCGAGGCGGCCAGCAAGCGAGCGCGGTTGAGGGGCGCGGCAAAAGGCGACGCTTGGGAGAGAAGATGTGATAGGGTTGGGGGAGAAGAAGGTCGAACCGTTCGTATATGACTAAGTCAGGGAATTCTGTGGCGCACCAAAGCCAACATGCGCCACAAAATTTCAAGATTCTATGGCGCATGTTGGTTTTAGTGCGCCACAGATTCGTGGCGCATTTTGGCTTTGGTGCACCACATTCCCTGACTTAGCCATATAGTACCCGTGTGGCCAATTGGGGAATATGCCTAAGTGTCGAATTTCTGTGGCGCACCAAACGCCACATGCGCCACAGAACTCAGTGGCGATGGGCTGGTGCGCCACAGAAATTCGACACTTAGGCATATTTCTAAATCCCTGCATCATATGCCTAAGTGTTTTATTAATTTTTTAAAGTATTTCATTTAATACATTCCTAGTGTTTTATTCAAGAAATAAATGTTATGCAAGTTAATTAATATAGATAATTCAAAAAAAAATACACAATGCACGCATGGATGCTTTGTGTCATACTCACACATATACACACATGTGTTTTTGCCAAAGTACATAGTACACAAAACAAGCCATAATTGAACTTGTCGGTTCGGATCTGTGGCTAGCTAGCGTTTCTTGACAGCGTGGCTAACTCCTCTTTCAACAGACCGAGATACAGATGCATGTCCACACCCGGTTGTTTCGGCCCCTGAATAAGAATACTCATGTGTACGTACCGCTGCTTTGTGCACAGCCAGGGGGGAGGTTGTATGGCCATACAAACACGGGCCAGGTGCTATGCGTGCTACTCTGGTTTCCAAAGGGATTGAGTCCGTCGGTGCTCATGCCCAGACGAATGTTCCTCGGTTCGCTCCCGAACTCATCTGCGAACTCAATGTCCAACGCATTCCACTGGCTAGCGTCTGCAGGGTGTGTCAGGATCTTGCCCTTCTCCGGATCATCTGCGGGCTTCTCCCTTTCCGCGTGCCATTGCATGAGCTTTGCTTCCTTAGGATCTACGAAATACCGCTGCAGACGGGGAGTGATAGGAAAGTACCAGACAACTTTCAGAGGAACTTTCTTGTTCCCTCTCTTGTACCGTCCTTGGCCGCACACCGGACATGTGGTTCTGTCCTTGTACTCATTCCGAAAAAGTGCACAATCATTGATGCATGCGTGGTACTTTACGTGCGGTAGGTCGAGTGGGCAAACTACTTTCTTGGCCTCGTCGATACTTGTCGGCAATGTGTTGTCCTTGGGAAGACGAGCATGCCAGGATTTCATGTTATCGCTGAAGCTGTTGTCGGTCCATTTGTGTTCCGCCTTCATCTCCAGACACTCGAGCGTTACACTCAAGCGTGTATCCTCGGGCCGGCACCCTGGATACAATGGAGTCATCCCGTCTACCTCCATTTGCGCCAGCTTGGCTTCAGGTTTGGCGTTGCCCGTGTCCTTCAGGAGAAGCTCTTGAACATGAGGGTCCCGCAAGGCCGACGTTAGCGGCGTCTGCTTGCTCTCGGCATCTCCACCACCATCTCCTCCGGCATCATCATCTCCTTCATCGGCCTCTCCTTCCTCATGATGAACACCATGTTCGGGAGACTCTTCGTCTTCTCGCCCGATGTCGGCCTCTTCTTCATGACCAACATTTGCCGCCGGCTCCTCGTTGAAGCCGAGCATGAAACCGCGCCTGAGCAGGTGTTCCTCCAGTTGTCCAGAATCAGGGTCGATCCACTGCCGGAGTCCGCATTTTCGACACGGACATCTTATCAGGGTCATGTTGTTCCTAACCATGTCGGCCTTCGCGTTCACCTTGTATCTAACCACTTGTCCTTCCCTCATATGGACGACCATGGTTGACTGCATCATACATATATAGAGCAAAAGAGAGTTAATTAGAACCACACACACCATGCACAAACACACATGCATGCATGATCGCCGGAAAATTTCGGCATGACCTATCCTAAAAGTAGGACATATGGCTAGTGCAAGAATTTGCCGAAATGGAAATGAATCAACATTTCGGCAAACATCCATGCACCACACGCCGGCACAAACCAACAACACAAATAAGCTTCTTCGCAAGCAAACATTCAACCACAACACAAAGCTCAACACATATAAACATCATCGTCTCGCCACCGCAAACCGTCCGGGAGCGCGATAATCTTCACCTACAAAACATCCATACACACAAAACATGCATCCAATAGTACTCAACCTCTCACAAATCTACCAATCATGGTGGAGCAAGAGGATGGGGTGGTGGAGAGAAAACAATGGACCATGCACACTACTAGAAAAACAGGCTTCCGGTGAGCCCCATAAGTCGCGAAGGTAAAGGAACCGCGACTAATGGTACCTTTAGTCGCGGTTCGGGAGGCGAACCGCGACCAAAGGCCTGGGCCCAGGGCGCTCGGTGGCCAGCCGTTGCACGTGGGGGGCTTTAGCCGCGGTTGGCCAGGCCAACCGCGACTAAAGGTGCCCGAAGGCCTTTAGTCGCGGTTGGCCTGGCCAACCGCGGCTAAAGCCGCCCCCCCTATATATACCCACCCAGCAGCCAACACTTAGCCATTTGGTGCCATTTTCTTCACAAGCTTCACAAGTGGGTGTTAGGTTTGCTTTTGGTTCCTCTTATGCACATAAGGTGTTTGATGAAATGCCCCAAGAGCATGAAACAAACATGATATGAAGTGTTGGAGCCACACTTGAGCTTTCTCATTTATTTTTTCCTCCTCGATCGCGGTTAGCAACTTGAACCTTTGATGTGTCGTTGATAAAATGTGCATGTGTGTGTAGTTCATTGTTTAATTTATATTGTTTGTAGCTAGTTAGTTTAACAAATGCATGATGGTTAATTATATATTTTATATTATAATAATGCAGATGAATCGACAATGGATGTACGGTAACCGACTCTCCGGCGAGTTCAGTACGGGTTTGAATGATTTCCTCGTAGTGGCTAATGCGAACAAGCAGGGGGGTTTTGTTATCTGTCCATGTGTTAAATGTAAGAATCAGAAGGGTTACTCTTCCTCAAGAGATGTTCACATGCACCTGCTTCGGCACGGTTTCATGCCAAGCTATAATTGTTGGACCAAGCATGGAGAAAGAGGGGTTATAATGGAAGAAGATGAAGAAGGGGATGATTTCATCGATGAAAGCTATCTTGCTCATTTCGGTGATACTTTCATGGAGGATGCTGAAGGTGAAGGGGAAGGTGAAGGGGAAGGTGAAGAAGAGGCACGTGATGATCCCGTTGATGATCTTGGTCGGACCATTGCTGATGCACGGAGACGCTGCGAAACTGAAAAAGAGAGGGAGAATTTGGATCGCATGTTAGAGGATCACAGGAAGGCGCTGTACCCCGGATGCGATGATGGTCTGAAAAAGCTGGGCTGCACACTGGATTTGCTGAAATGGAAGGCACAGGCAGGTGTAGCTGACTCGGCATTTGAAGACTTGCTGAAAATGTTGAAGAATATGTTTCCAAAGAATAACGAGTTGCCCGCCAGTACGTACGAAGCAAAGAAGGTTGTCTGCCCTCTAGGTTTAGAGGTTCTGAAGATACATGCATGCATCAACGACTGCATCCTCTACCGCGGTGAATACGAGAATTTGAATGAATGCCCGGTATGCACTGCATTGCGTTATAAGATCAGAGGCGATGACCCTGGTGACGATGTTGAGGGCCAGAAACCCAGGAAGAAGGTTCCCGCCAAGGTGATGTGGTATGCTCCTATAATACCACGGTTGAAACGTCTGTTCAGGAACAAAGAGCATGCCAAGTTGTTGCGATGGCACAAAGAGGACCGTAAGTCGGACGGGGAGTTGAGACACCCCGCAGATGGAACGCAATGGAGAAAGATCGACAGAGAGTTCAAAGATTTTGCAGCTGACGCAAGGAACATAAGATTTGGTCTAAGTACGGATGGCATGAATCCTTTTGGCGAGCAGAGCTCCAGCCATAGCACCTGGCCCGTGACTCTATGCATCTACAACCTTCCTCCTTGGTTGTGCATGAAGCGGAAGTTCATTATGATGCCAGTGCTCATCCAAGGTCCGAAGCAACCCGGCAACGACATCGATGTGTACCTAAGGCCATTAGTTGATGAGCTTTTACAGCTGTGGGGCAGACCTGGTGTCCGTGTGTGGGATGAGCACAAAGAAGAGGAATTTGACCTACGAGCGTTGCTTTTCGTAACCATCAACGATTGGCCTGCTCTTAGTAACCTTTCGGGACTGTCAAATAAGGGATACAATGCATGCACGCACTGCTTACATGAGACTCAAAGTGTACATTTGCCAAATTGTAAGAAGAACGTGTACCTTGGGCATCGTCGATTTCTTCCGAAAGGTCATCCAGTAAGAAAGAAAGGCAAGCATTACAACGGCAAGGCAGATCACCGGCCGAAGCCTGCGGAACACACTGGTGCTGAGGTATTTGATATGGTCAAGGATTTGAAAGTCATCTTTGGAAAGGGTCCTGGCGGACAATCAGTTCCGAAGGGAGCTGACGGGCACGTAGCCATGTGGAAGAAGAAATCTATATTCTGGGAGCTAGAATATTGGAAAGTCCTAGAAGTCCGCTCTGCAATCGACGTGATGCACGTTACGAAGAATATTTGCGTGAACATCCTAAGCTTCTTGGGCGTGTATGGGAAGTCAAATGATACAAAGGAAGCACGGCAGGACCAGCAAAGTTTGAAAGACCCTGATGACCTGTATCCGGAACGGTTTCAAGGTCGTGCCAGCTACGCTCTGACCAAAGAAGAGAAGGTCATCTTTTTTGAATGCCTGAGCAGTATGAAGGTCCCGTCAGGATTCTCGTCCAATATAAAGGGAATAATAAACATGGCGGAGAAAAAGTTCCAAAACCTGAAGTCTCACGACTGCCACGTGATTATGACGCAATTGCTTCCGATTGCTTTGAGGGGGCTCCTGCCGGAAAATGTTCGAGTAGCCATTGTGAAGCTATGTGCATTCCTCAATGCAATCTCTCAGAAGGTAATCAATCCAGAAGTTCTACCACGGTTACAGAACGATGTGGTCCAATGTCTTGTCAGTTTCGAGTTGGTGTTCCCGCCATCCTTCTTCAATATTATGACGCACCTCCTGGTTCACCTAGTCGATGAGATTTCCATTCTCGGTCCTGTATTTCTACACAATATGTTCCCCTTCGAGAGGTTCATGGGAGTATTAAAGAAATATGTTCGTAACCGTGCTAGGCCAGAAGGAAGCATCGCCAAGGGCTATGGAAATGAGGAGGTAATTGAGTTTTGTGTTGACTTTGTTCCTGACCTTAAGCCGATTGGTCTTCCTCAATCGCGGCACGAGGGGAGACTAAGTGGAAAAGGCACGATCGGAAGGAAATCAACGATATGTATGGACGGCCATTCTCTGACTGAAGCACACCACACAGTTCTGACCAATTCCAGCTTGGTGGCTCCGTACTTTGAGAAACACAAGAATATTTTACGCTCGGACAACCCGGGGAAGCCTGAATCCTGGATTAGGAAGGCCCACATGGAGACTTTCGGCAGTTGGTTGAGAAAACATTTAATGAGTGACAATAAGGTTGTAGATCAGCTGTACATGTTGGCCAAGACACCATCTTCGACTATAACGACTTTCCAAGGGTACGAGATAAATGGGAATACATTTTACACGATCGCCCAAGATAAAAAGAGCACCAACCAAAACAGTGGTGTCCGCTTTGATGCAGCAACCGAGAATGGGCAAAAGGTCACATATTATGGTTACATAGAGGAGATATGGGAACTTGACTATGGACCCTCCTTTAGGGTCCCTTTGTTCCGGTGCAAATGGTTCAAGCTAACAGGAGGTGGGGTAAAGGTGGACCAGCAATACGGAATGACAATGGTGGATTTCAACAATCTTGGTTACCTTGACGAACCATTCGTCCTAGCGAAAGATGTCGCTCAGGTTTTCTATGTGAAGGACATGAGTAGCAAACCGAGGAAACGGAAAGATAAGAAAACGATCAGTACATCATGCGATGATCCAAAGCGCCACATTGTTCTTTCAGGGAAAAGAAACATCGTGGGAGTGGAGGACAAGACAGACATGTCAGAAGATTATAATATGTTTGCTGAAATTCCGCCCTTCAAAGTGAACACCGACCCAAGCATTAAGTTAAATGATGAGGATGCTCCATGGATACGGCACAATCGTAAGCAAGCAGGGACACAAGGGAAGAAATGATGTGTAATAATTTATTATTGTACCAAACTTTGTTGAATGAATCATGTGAATTATATTACCCGTGATGTGTTTGGTGTCCATTTTCGAATGATTCAATTGACTCGAGATACTCCTGCATACATGAATCATGAAATTTGGAGTGACTAAGTCATACTCCTGCATACATGAAATTTGGAGTGACTAAGTCATACTCCTGCATACAGGAAATTTGGAGTGACTAAGTCATACTCCTGCATACATGAAATTTGGAGTGATTTAGTCATACTCCTGCCTAGGCGTATAATATGCATACTCGTAGTCTTCATAGCCGCCGCCGTTGTACTGGTAGTCGTCGCCTTCTAAGTTGCCGGCGTCGTCGTCGCTGCTGTCGTCGCTGTCGTCGGGCGGCGCTCGTGGCTCGAACTGAGGGTAGCGCAGGCGGGGGATATCGCCGGCCGTGATGTAGTCCATGACGCTCTGCAGAGTCCGGCCGTACCACCATAGCCGACGGCCGGCCTCGTGGAAGTTTCCAGGAGGCAGACCGTCCTCCTCATACCTGGCGAGCGCCCTCTCACGCCGATTGATGAAGAAGGCATCCCAAGTATGCTGGTTATCGGGATGCCAGCGGGGATTCATCCGCTGCTCCGGCGTGAGGTCGAGGTAGTAGTGGTTCGTGATGGCCGCCTGATGTCTACGTTACCCTGAGGGACGGTTGGGCCTCAAGTGCAGGTTTGTAGAACAGCAGCAAGTTTTCCCTTAAGTGGATCACCAAAGGTTTATCGAACTCAGGGAGGAAGAGGTCAAAGATATCCCTCTCATGCAACCCTGCAACCACAAAGCAAGAAGTCTCTTGTGTCCCCAACACACCAAATAGGTGCACTAGTTCGGCGAAGAGATAGTGAAATACAGGTGGTATGAATATATATGAGCAGTAGCAACGGTGCCAGAAAATAGCTTGCTGGCGTGTAGTTGATGGTGGTAGTATTGCAGCAGTAGTAACACAGTAAAACAGTAAACAAGCAGTAGTAACTCAGCAGTATTTAGGAACAAGGCCTAGGGATTACACTTTCACTAGTGGACACTCTCAACATTGATCACATAAGAATAGATAAATGCATACTCTACACTTTTGTTGGATGATGAACACATTGCGTAGGATTACACGAACCCTCAATGCCGGAGTTAACAAGCTCCACAATAATGCTCATATTTTAGTAACCTTTAGTGTAAGATAGATCAAAAGACTAAACCAAGTACTAGCATAGCATGCACACTGTCACCTTCATGCATATGTAGGAGGAATAGATCACATCAATATTATCATAGCAATAGTTAACTTCGCAATCTACAAGAGATCATGATCATAGCATAAACCAAGTACTAACACGGTGCACACACTGTCACCTTTGCACACATGCAGGAGGAATAAAACTACTTTAATAACACATCACTAGAGTAGCACATAGATAAATTGTGATACGATGCACATTGCAATCATAAAGAGATATAAATAAGCACTTCACTACGCTCTTCAACAGTGAATAAGTACTTCGTGAAATATAGCCTAAGAGACCCACACGGTGCACACACTGTCACCTTTACACACGTGGGACAAGGAGTCTCCGGAGATCACATAAGTAAAACCCACTTGACTAGCATAATGACATCTAGATTACAAGCATCATCATATGAATCTCAATCATGTAAGGCAGCTCATGAGATTATTGTATTGAACTACATAGGAGAGAGATGAACCACATAGCTACCGGTACAGCCCCGAGCCTCGATGGAGAACTACTCCCTCCTCATGGGAGCAGCAGCGGTGATGAAGATGGCGGTGGAGATGGCAGCGGTGTCGATGGAGAAGCCTTCCGGGGCACTTCCCGCAGGGTGCCGGAACAGAGACTCCTGTCCCCCAGATCTTGGCTTCGCGATGGCGGCGGCTCTGGAAGGTTTCGCGTACCGTGGCTCTCTCCGTAAGGGTTTTCGATGAGGGGCTTTATATAGGGAAGAGGCGGCGCAGAGGGTCAACGAGGCGATGACACCATAGGGTGGCGCGGCCAGGGCCCAGGCCGCGCCACCATGTCATCTGGGGCCCACAGGGCCCCCCTCTGGCGGCGCTCGGGTGTTCTGGATGCTTCCGGGCAAAATAGGAACCTGGGCGTTGATTTCGTCCAATTCCGAGAATATTTCGTTACTAGGATTTCTGAAACCAAAAACAGCAGAAAACTGGCACTTCGGCATCTTGTTAATAGGTTAGTTCCGAAAATGCGTAAATACGACATAAAGTGTGCATAAAACATGTAGGTATCATCAATAAAGTAGCATGGAACATAAGAAATTATCGATACGTTGGAGACGTATCAGCATCCCCAAGCTTAGTTCTGCTCGTCCCGAGCAGGTAAAACGATAACAAAGATAATTTCTGAAGTGACATGCCATCATAACCTTGATCATACTATTTGTAAACATATGTAATGAATGCAGCGATCAAAACAAAGGTAATGACATGAATAAACAAGTGAATCATATAGCAAAGACTTTTCATGAATAGTACTTCAAGACAAGCATCAATAAGTCTTGCATAAGAGTTAACTCATAAAGCAATAAATCAAAGTAAAGGTGTTGAAGCAACACAAAGGAAGATTAAGTTTCAGCGGTTGCTTTCAACTTATAACATGTATATCTCATAGATAATTGTCAACATAGAGTAATATAACAAATGCAATAAGCAAGTATGTAAGAATCAATGCACAATTCACACAAGTGTTTGCTTCTTAAGGTTGAGGGAGATAGGTAAACTGACTCAACAATAAAAGTAAAAGAATGGTCCTTCAAAGAGGAAAGCATCGATTGCTGTATTTGTGCTAGAGCTTTTATTTTGAAAACATGAAACAATTTTGTCAACGGTAGTAATAAAGCATATGAGTTATGTAAATTATATCTTACAAGTTGCAAGCCTCATGCATAGTATACTAATAGTGCCCGCACCTCGTCCTACTTAGCTTGGACTACCGGATCTTTGCATGCCATGTTTCAACCAAGTGTCACAAAGGGGTACCTCCATGCCGCCTGTACAAAGGTCTAAGGAGAATGCTCGCATTTTGGATTTCTCGCTTTTGATTATTCTCAACTTAGACATCCATACCGGGACAACATGGACAACAGATAATGGACTCCTCTTAAATGCATAAGCATGTAGCAACAATTATTATTCTCATATGAGATTGAGGATATATGTCCAAAACTGAAACTTCAACCATGATTCATGGCTTTAGTTAGCGGCCCAATGTTCTTCTCTAAAAATTTTGCATGCTCCAACCACTAAAGTGATAGATCCTTCAGACAAGACGGACATGCATAGCAACTCACATGATATTCAACAATAGTTGATGGCGTTCCCCGAAGCATGGTTATCGCACAACAAGCAACTTAATAAAAGATAAAGTGCATAAGTACATATTCAATACTACGATAGTTTTTAAGGCTATTTTGTCCCATGAGCTATATATTGCAAAGGTGAATGATGGAATTTTAAAGGTAGCACTCAAGCAATTTACTTTGGAATGGCGGAGAAATACCATGTAGGTAGGTATGGTGGACACAAATGGCATAGTAGTTGGCTCAAGGATTTTGGATGCATGAGAAGTATTCCCTCTCGATACAAGGTTTAGGCTAGCAAGGTTATTTGAAGCAAACTCAAGGATGAACCGGTGCAGCAAAACTCACATAAAAGACATATTGTAAACATTATAAGACTCTACACCGTCTTCCTTGTTGTTCAAACTCAATACTAGAAATTATCTAGACCTTAGAGAGACCAATTATGCAAACCAAATTTTAGCATGCTCTATGTATTTCTTCATTAATGGGTGCAAAGTATATGATGCAAGAGCTTAAACATGAGCACAACAATTGCCAAGTATCACATTATCCAAGACATTTTAGAATTACTACATGTAGCATTTTTCCAATTCCAACCATATAACAATATAACGAAGAGGAAACTTCGCCATGAATATTATGAGCTAAGAACACATGTGTTCATACGAACCAGCGGAGCGTGTCTCTCTCCCACACAAGGATGAACTTATTCAGAGAACTAAGATAACAAAACAAAAATAAAAGCACACACAGACGCTCCAAGTAAAGTACATAAGATGTGACTGAATAAAAATATAGTTTCAGGGGAGGAACCTGATGATGTTGTCGATGAAGAAGGGGATGCCTTGGGCATCCCCAAGCTTAGACGCTTGAGTCTTCTTAAAATATGCAGGGGTGAACCACGGGGCATCCCCAAGCTTAGAGCTTTCACTCCTCTTGATCATAGTATATCATTCTCCTCTCTTGACCCTTGAAAACTTCCTTCACATGAAACTTCAAGCAAACTCATTAGAGGGTTAGTGCACAATTAAAAATTCACACATTCAGAGGTGACACAAACATTCTTAACACTTCTGGACATTGCACAAAACTTCTGAAAGTTAATGGAACAAAGAAACTCATTCAACTTAACAAAAGCGGCAATGCGAAATAAAAGGCAGAATCTGTCAAAAACAGAACAGTCCGTAAAGACGAATATTAAGATGGCACCAGACTTGCTCAAATGGAAACACTCAAAACTAATGAAAGTTGCGTACATATCTGAGGATCACGCTCGTAAATTGGCAGATTTTTCGAATTTTCTACAGAAAACTGTGCCCAGATTCGTGACAGACAGCAATGCTGTTTCTGCGCAGCGATCCCAAATATAACATCAACTTTAACATAGAAACTTTACTTGGCACAAAAACATGATAAGGAGAGGTTGCTACAGTAGTAAACAACTTCCAAGACTCAACAAAACAAAAATTTCTGTAGTAAAATAAACACATGGGTTATCTCCCAAAAAGTTCTTTCTTTATAGCCATTAAGATGGGCTCAGCAGTTTTAATGATACTCTCATGAAAATAGACAATGAAGCAAAAGAGAACATCAAGAGGCAAATTCAAAACACATTTAAGTCTAACATGCTTCCTATGCATAGGAATCTTGTAAATAAACAAGTTCATGAAGAGCAAAGTAACAAGCATAGGAAGATAAAACAAGTGTAGCTTCAAAAATTTCAGCACATAGAGAGGCATTTTAGTAACATGAAAATTTCTACAACCATATTTTCCTCTCTCATAATAACTTTCAGTAGCATCATGAGCAAACTCAACAATATAACTATCACATAAAGCATTCTTATCATGAGTCTCATGCATAAAATAATTACTACTCCCAACATAAGCATAGTCATTCTTATTAATTGTAGTGGGAGCAAATTCAACAAAGTAGCTATCAAATATAGGAGGTATATTGTAATCATAATCAAATTTATCCTCCATAACAGGTGGTAACAAAAGACTACTATCATTATAATCATCATAAATGGGAGGCAAGGTATCATCAAAGTAAATTTTCTCCTCAATGCTTGGGGGACTAAAAATATCATGCTCATCAAAGCCAGCTTCCCCAAGCTTAGAATTTTCCATAGCATTAGCAACAATGGTGTTCAAAGCATTCATAGTAATAACATTCCCATTAGCATGCATATAAAGTTCCATGGGTTTCTTAATTCTTTCTTCAAACACATCATGTCCTAATTCAAGATAAAGTTCATAAAGATCTCTCATATTTTTGTTGTTTTCCATTATGCCTAACTAGTGTAAACAAGAAACCAAATGTCGCAATTGCAGAGTCTAAAGGAAATAGCTTCGAGTACTTACAACGGCGCCGGAGAATAGCTTAGTAGCCGAGGTCCGGAGTGTGAGTACCTTTACCTTTCCTCCCCGGCAACCAAAAATAGCTTGATGTCTACGTTCCCCCTCCTTTCCTGTAGACAGTGTTGGGCCTCCAACTGCAGAGGTTTGTAGAACAGCAGCAAGTTTTCCCTTAAGTGGATCACCCAAGGTTTATCGAACTCAGGGAGGAAGAGGTCAAAGATATCCCTCTCATGCAACCCTGCAACCACAAAGCA
Source organism: Lolium multiflorum (assembly GCA_030979885.1). Taxonomy (NCBI): domain Eukaryota; kingdom Viridiplantae; phylum Streptophyta; class Magnoliopsida; order Poales; family Poaceae; genus Lolium; species Lolium multiflorum. The sequence continues at coordinate 216,941,938 of CM061747.1, forward strand.
AGAAGTCTCTTGTGTCCCCAACACACCTAATAGGTGCACTAGTTCGGCGAAGAGATAGTGAAATACAGGTGGTATGAATATATATGAGCAGTAGCAACGGTGCCAGAAAATAGCTTGCTGGCGTGTAGTTGATGGTGGTAGTATTGCAGCAGTAGTAACACAGTAAAACAGTAAACAAGCAGTAGTAACTCAGCAGTATTTAGGAACAAGGCCTAGGGATTACACTTTCACTAGTGGACACTCTCAACATTGATCACATAACAGAATAGATAAATGCATACTCTACACATTTGTTGGATGATGAACACATTGCGTAGGATTACACGAACCCTCAATGCCGGAGTTAACAAGCTCCACAATAATGCTCATATTTTAGTAACCTTTAGTGTAAGATAGATCAAAAGACTAAACCAAGTACTAGCATAGCATGCACACTGTCACCTTCATGCATATGTAGGAGGAATAGATCACATCAATATTATCATAGCAATAGTTAACTTCGCAATCTACAAGAGATCATGATCATAGCATAAACCAAGTACTAACACGGTGCACACACTGTCACCTTTGCACACATGCAGGAGGAATAAAACTACTTTAATAACACATCACTAGAGTAGCACATAGATAAATTGTGATACGATGCACATTGCAATCATAAAGAGATATAAATAAGCACTTCACTACGCTCTTCAACAGTGAATAAGTATTCTGTGAAATATAGCCTAAGAGACCCACACGGTGCACACACTGTCACCTTTACACACGTGGGACAAGGAGTCTCCGGAGATCACATAAGTAAAACCCACTTGACTAGCATAATGACATCTAGATTACAAGCATCATCATATGAATCTCAATCATGTAAGGCAGCTCATGAGATTATTGTATTGAACTACATAGGAGAGAGATGAACCACATAGCTACCGGTACAGCCCCGAGCCTCGATGGAGAACTACTCCCTCCTCATGGGAGCAGCAGCGGTGATGAAGATGGCGGTGGAGATGGCAGCGGTGTCGATGGAGAAGCCTTCCGGGGCACTTCCCCGCTCCGGCAGGTGCCGGAAGAGACTTCTGTCCCCAGATCTTGGCTTCGCGATGGCGGCGGCTCTGGAAGGTTTCGTGTACCGTGGCTCTCTCCGTAAGGGTTTTCGATACAGGGGCTTTATATAGGCGAAGAGGCGGCGCAGGAGGGTCAACGAGGCGATGACACCATAGGGTGGCGCGGCCAGGGCCAGGCCGCGCCACCATGTCATCTGGCCCACAGGCCCCCTCTCGCGCTCTCGGGTGTTGGATGCTTCCAAAATAGGAACCTGGGCGTTGATTTCGTCCAATTCCGAGAATATTTCGTTACTAGGATTTCTGAAACCAAAAACAGCAGAACACAGGAACTGGCACTTCGGCATCTTGTTAATAGGTTAGTTCCAGAAAATGCGTAAATACGACATAAAGTGTGCATAAAACATGTAGGTATCATCAATAAAGTAGCATGGAACATAAGAAATTATCGATACGTTGGAGACGTATCACCGCCCGGCGCGCAGTACCCTGAGGGACGGGAGGGACCGGCACGCCGCCGGCGCTTAGGCTCCAGCCGGCAGGGACGCGGTAGCCCGGAGGGCAAGGGTAGTTCGAGGCGCAAAGCTCCTCCACCTGCTGGTAGGTTAGAGTGGGTGCGGTGGAAGCCATGAGAGGGTGATGAGAGATTGTAGAGATGTGATAATGCTGGCCAAGCCGGGCTACCTATATGTAGTGACAAATGGCGGGAAAAATGGGAGCGGGAAGACAGGAGGCGGGAAGAAAGAGGCGGGGAGAAAGTGGCGGGAAGAAATTGGCGGGAAAAAATTGGCGGCGGGAAGAATTAGTTTTATTTTTCTTTATTTTTTGATATATTATTTGTATTTTTAAGATTTTGAAATAAATTAGTTTTATTTTTCTGAATTTATTGATATATTATTTGTATTTTTAAGATTTTGAATTGAATTAGTTTTATTTTTCTGAATTTATTGATATATTATTTGTATTTTTAAGATTTTGAATTGAATTAGTTTTATTTTTCTTTATTTTTTGATATATTATTTGTATTTTTAAGATTTTGAAATGCATTAGTTTTATTTTTCTGAATTTTTTGATATATTATTTGTATTTTTCACATTTAGAAATGAATTAGTTTTATGTTTCTGAATTTGTTGATATATTATTTTGTATTTATAACATTTAGAAATGGAAATAATTTCAAAAGGCCTTTAGTCGCGTTGGCCTGCCAACCGCCACTAAACTCATTTCAGGAACCCAAACAAAAAATTAGCTTCGCGCGGTTGTGTGGCAATCACGACTAAGGTTTAGTAGTCACACCAACCCCCGAAGGCTCCCCTATATACGCGCGGCGGGCGGGCGGTTCACTTCTCCTTCCTCGCCCGCTCCGTCTTCGCTCCGATCGCCTCTCGCCCTCGCGCCGTCGTCGTTGTCGTCGTCGCCCCCGCCGTGCCGCCGCCTCGCGCGTCGTCGTCGTCGACCCTCCATCGCCGCCCTGCTGCTCGTCTCGCCGTCGTCCCGCGCCGCTCGCCCCCGCCCGCACCGTGCCGCCGCGCCTAGCTAGCCGCGCGCGCGCCGCCCGTGGACATCGCGCGCGCGTGGCGCTGATCGCCCGCGCGCGCCGCGCCTAGCCGCGCCGCGCCGTACGCCGCGCTCCGCCTAGCCGCGCCGCCGCCGATGTAGTGCGGGCCGTTTACGAGAGGAGAGGGAGAGGAGGCGCCCGGCCTTTTTTTGTTTTTTTATTGTTTTTTCATGAACTCACATTTTGTTAATTAAAATTGACTTAGAATTTTGTGAACTTAAAAATTTGAAAACTTAAAATTTTGTAAACTTCAAATTTTGTAAACTTAGCCAAAATAACTTAAGAAAAAATAACTTAAAAAATAACTTAAGAAAAAAATAACTTAACCAAAATAACTTAAGAAAAAAATAACTTAACCAAAATAACTTAAGAAAAAAATAACTTAACCAAAATAACTTAAGAAAAAAATAACTTAACCAAAATAACTTCACCGCCACCGCTCTCTCGGTCACCGCCACACCGGTCTCTCGGTCACGCGGTTGCGTCGCTTTCAACCAACCGGTCTCTCGGTCACGCGGTCACTGCGTCCCCCCTTTCGCCACCGCCACCGGTCTCTCGGTCACGCGGTCACTGCGTCCCCCCTCTCGCCTCCATCGTCGCCCTCTCTCTTTATATGTAGAAGAGATGTGATAATGCTGGCATATACACAATTAATTTTGTTTTGACTACATGTTTTCAGGACTGACATATGGCGGACGATAGAGCTGACCCGATTATGGACAACTATGATCCGGACGCTGAAGACCATATGTTCGGCATCATAAACGGCGATATTCAATATGTGCCGACCGGACAAGAAGAAGATGATATCTCTTCTTATCTGAACCTTGACGGTGAAGATGAAGGGCGCCGTCAGCAAGATGATGCCGAAGAAACGTCGGTAAACGACGATCTTCAATTGGAAGTAGCAACCACCTCCGGCGCCGAGGTATATATATACATTGAGCCTCTGGTGATACAAACTAACTGATTTGAATAAATATGTGTGTACTAACGCGCGCGACTCTCTTTCTTATTTTAGCCCTCGGCCGGATCATCGAAAAAATCGAGTACGTCGTCAAAGCGTGGCGCAACCAAGACGATGAAACCAAACGAAACATGCACCATCGAGGTTGTCGACGAAGCAACCGGCAGGCCGCTGGAGCCCAGCAAGAACGCCACCAAGTTTATCAGCCAATGCGGAGCCGTTGTTAGAGAGAACGTCTCGATCACCGTCCAGGAGTGGAATGAGCCAAAGAAGGCACGTCTTGGTTTCACTTTTGTCGATAAGAGAACAAAAAAAGATTGCTTCAAGAAGCTTATAGAACATTTCGTTCTACCTCCGGAATACCGCAGATACGATGAGGCGGGTAACAAGATTCAGGAAAACAAGGAGAGGTGCAAGCTAGTCAAACAGTTCGCTCTTTCTAAGATGGCCGACGCATTCCGGAAATACAAGCAAAATCTAGCCCATGACTTTGTCAAGCAGGGCAAGACTCCGGATTTCAAAGGACAATATGAGAAACTGCAACATGATTGGCCAGAATTTGTGAAGCAAAAGAAATCGGAGCAGTTCCTTGAAATGTCGAAAAAAATAAGAAGAATGCGGCCAAGAAGGAGTACAATCATATTATGGGGCCAGGAGGGTATCGCTTTTGGCAGCCTAGGTGGGAGAAGATGGAGAACGAGCTGAGGGCGCGAGGAATCCGTCCAGGTACGGAGGGATGGGACCCAAGGGCCAAAAGCTGGTGGTACGGGCATGGGGGATCGCTGAACCCGGAGACAGGGGAGTGTGTTTATCAGGGCAAAATAATTAAACCCACCCAAAAGCTTATTGAGGCAATGAGGGATGCTCAAGAGGGGAGGATCAAGTTCAACAGAGAGAACGACGCCCTGACAAAAGCCCTCGGGAATCCTGAACACGGAGGACGTGTACGAGGCATGCCCGGGGACATTCCGTGGAAAGTAGGGTTCCCCCAGAACGATGACCCGTACGGTTACAGAAGCCGTAAGAGAAAGATGGATCGGGATGCAGATGTTGTGGCGAAGCTGGTAACGGAAATGGATGTGATGAAGAAAACCGTGAGTGTACTAGTAGCCGAAAGAGATGCAGCTCGGGCGCAGCATGAAGATCATCCAATGGATCTCGGAAGCCAGCAGAGAAGAAGCAGCGTGGCTTCCACGGAGGCCTCACCGGCTGGTGCACCGACGATCGAAATTACTGCACCGGAGCATCTGGTGGTCGAAATTACTGCACCGGAGCCTCCTCGCTACCCCGTGGACGATATAAAGGAGATGAAAGCATGTCATCTGTATTATCCTATCGGGAACATGTCCATGAAGGTAGCCACCGGCAGTGCTTTACCACCTGGAGCACTCCACCACAACAACCCCATTCCAGATGGCTATGCTCGTGTCACGGTGGAGGAGATAGTCCAAGGGTTTGAGGACCTGGACATTGACATTGCTACACCTGAAGGGGCGACAAGACTTGGAGATGTCAAGCGCCAGTTCATTCTGTGGCAGAAGAAGTTTATCAAGTTTCCAGGCGAGGCGCCAAGGCAAACAAGTCCACCCCCCTCCGGTGGTGGTGGCGGCGGCGGTGGTGGTGGTGGTGGCTCACCTACACCTCCGGCGGGTCAGCCGACGCCGCCCCCCAATTCACCTCCGGCGGGTAAGCAGACGCCGCCCCCCAGTCCTCGTCCGGCGGGTGATCAGACGCCGCCCCCCAATCCACCTCCGGCGAAGAAGCAGAAGCAGTCCTGGGTTATTAACCCGGACCCTTACGTACCTGCAACCACAAAGATACCGGAGCCATCACTTAAGCCTCTCCCCAAGAGGTCTTGGGAATGTAGTGCCGAGGAAGTCGAGGCGGGCGCGGCTGCTGATTTAGAGAAATGGAAGGCGAGCTGCAAGAAGAAAATAGAGGGCGAGCCCAAGCCAGTATTTTCTGATGAGCAAAAGAAGTGGGCTAAGTCATTTTTGAACACACCGTCCCAAGCCGCGAAGAATCTCCCTGACGACTATGAACGTGAACTTCGTAGGCAAGCACTCACGTTCAGGAGGAAGCAGGAGGAGGCGGAGAAGCAGGAGAAGAAAAAATTTGAAATGGGGAAAGAAGTTGCCCAGCTCGGGGAACAAAGTAAACAATCGATCGCCCCGCTCATAGTGCAAGCCGCCGATCCGGATGACCCCCAAATCATAGCAGCTGCGGCAGCACATGGATTGACTGTAGCGAGTGCCACAGAACAAGCGGCCAACTTAGGTATCACTCTTCGTGCAGTGTTAGGCCTTGATGAGGCGCCAATGAAGGACGCAGTATTTACATATGTGGCGAATGGGCCTCTCGTCGAGCCTGCGCAGGAAAATGATCTACCTCGACAAATGAAAGGTCTGCTAAATTGGTACAAGGGTTACATAAAACTTAAAAACGCCAGAGACTATATTTATGCGGATGTTAGACCTGAGCATCACTTCAAACATTACTCTATAACAATTCAACGGAATGAATTGTTCCAGCTGTTCAATCTGCGCGAGCTCGACAAATCTATCATCAGTTGCTATGTTCTGTAAGTGATTTATTAATTTCTACCCCATCTCGTTCATTGCCTGCACTATATATATATATATATTGTCCTAACTATCTTGTTGTGTACGCTATTATGCAGATTGAAGAAGCGGGAAATGCGAATAAGGCTCATCCATGATGTTGGGTTCATTGACCCACACATCGTTAATTCATATACGTTAGAACACCACCCCAGGGACGTGGAGGCAGACCTGTGGCGGTTTCTTATAAAACAGGAACTCAAAAGTGATATTCTATTTCCTTACCATTTTGGGTGAGTGTTTCTGTCTTGAGCACATTCTCTTTTGTTTACTCCATGCATGGTATGTGGCTAATCGATGAGTTATGCATGACTGTGCGTGTATCGTGTCCACAGGTTCCACTGGATTCTGCTAGTAATTCAAATTCAGAACTCCACAGTTCTCGTCCACGACTCTCTGAATATGGATTCGGCGCTTTGGGCCGACATGAGAAAAATGTTGCAAAAGTAATTATTTTCATTCATTTGCGCTCTATATCGATCGGCCTATTTAGTTCATCATTTCCTAATATCAAAAGTAATTATTAATAACTCTCTTGTTCATTTAATTTTCTTTGCCTCGTAGGGTTTGGAGACGGTTCGTAGATCAAAAGGTCGGTGAATTAAAAAAAGAGCTGCAATTTAAAAGGGCAAAGACTGCGACTGGGGATATTCAGCCACCGGGGACCAATCTATGTGGATACTATGTTTGTGAGAGGATCCGGAGATACACCACTGAGCGGGAGCCGTCTGAGAACAACCTCAAGAGGATTAACCTCCGGGCGACGCTTAGTCCAGAAGCTCGCTTCCGACCACTTCAAGAGGAACTAGCTGGATGGTTGGCGAACCAAGTCATCGATCCTAGAGGAGAACACTATGTAGAGGACGATGAACTTTATATGCACTTATAAATTATGTATGGAAACTTGTTCAAAATTGTATATGTGGTCGTCCGATATTGAATATATATTATTGTATATTCCTCTTGAATTCTTTTTGGTTCTAATGTCAAATTTGTTTGAAATTGTACATTCACATGCATGTATACCGTAGAATATGTGAAACTCCTTCAAAATTAAAATAAAACACAAAAGAAATAAAACAATACAACTTAAAAAGTAACCAGGTTAGGGGAACCAGGTTAGGGGGGGCTAAAACCCTAAACCTGCGGCGGCCTTTAGTCGCGGTTGGCGAGCAGAACCGCGACTAAAGGTCCTCCGCCCTGGCGCTCGCCTGCCGCCCACGTGGACGGGCCTTTAGTCGCGGTTCGTAAGGAACCGCGACTAAAGGGGGGACCTTTAGTCACGAATAAAGGTCATGGTGGAGCAAGAGGATGGGGTGGTGGCGACAAAACAATGGACCATGCAAGAGGGAAAGTGGAGGAGGAGGGAAAGAGAATTGTGGTTTTTAGTACCCCTCTACAAGTTGGAGTGGCTTCCCCTCACAAATATGCCAACAAAATAGGCTTAGAGCTATCAACAATGGAGAAAAGTATGACCAAAATGGAGTGGGAGAGAGGAGCAACACGAGCTGGTTGGAGGAGACAAGAATGGAAAGGGTGGTGGGTGGAAGAGAAGAGGGGGAAAGCTGCCTCTAAAGTTAGATCTACTATTCACTTTCTGTGGCGCATATGCTGATATGCGCCACAGAAACATGAACTTCTGTGGCCCATATCAGCACATGCGCCACAGAACCATGGTGGCGTGAGCCGGGGGTTGTCCCCGCAGGATATTCTATGGCGCATGGATCCACGTGCGCCACAGAACCTTAAGTTTCTGTGGCGCACGTCGGTCCATGCGCCACAGAATATCCTTCGGCCATGTGCAGTGGTGGACCCCGCATGGGCCACAGAAACTACAAATTGTTTATGGCGCATTTTAGTGGTGCGCCACAAAAATATTTTTGTGGCTCACGGGCCTTTTGGTGCGCCACAGTTGTGGTTTCCATCTATAATAGTTTCCTACTAGTGCCACAAGGGTAGCTATGCACCACTTCAGCCAACACGTTTCTATTTGGTCAAACATTATTAACACCCGCGTTCTCTTAATAGTTAACACGTCAAGCGATTAATTAGCGTAAATCGGGGATTCTCACCCCCACACAGGCGAGCTCATTCGCTCGCATAAAAAAAGAAGAAAAAAAGGGCTCCCACCTCGCCGGACTTGCCGTCCGGCCGTCCCCAAGCTCCTCCGTTGGCCGGATCTGAAGCTTCTCCGCCTGATCTACTCTCCCACAAATTTGAGCGCTTCTCGGGTTGTCTACCGTGCCGGCCGGCTTCACCTTGACGAATTTGAACGGAATCGAGTCTCCCCTCGGAAGGAATCTGCGGTGGCGGGTGCGGCGACTCGCAGGGCAGGTGCGGCTGCGGTGGCGGCTCGCAGCTCCATCGAGCGGAACATAACCAGGCTAGTGGGAAGCCTGAGCCGAGGGAATCGACCGCATCTCCTCCACGGACGTCAATGAAGGCGCTCGCCCGGTGCTCCCCATCGCCCCACGACCTCCAACACGGTAGAGCAGATCTGAGGCACGCCTCTGTAGACGAGAGGCGGCCGAATCCTCAGGTCGGACCCACGCTGGAGCGGCACGAATCGGGCCAATGCGAATCGGAAAAGGCGACAGCGGCGTGTAGCTAGGGTCTAGGGCGGCGGCGTTTAGCGGCCAACGATGCTCGGAAGCTTGGATAGCGGTGGAGTAGGTGGTGATCACCACGGTTTGTTGCTTCTTATCCATTTGACAATCAGTTACTGTTGTATGTTTTATGATCCACATACCATAAATTATACTAGGTGGCACCAGGATTGCAACAGATGTGGCCGGGGATGGAAGGGAAGCGGGGCTTCAAGGGAAGGGCGGTGGAGGAGATCAACGTTGCTAGCGGTGCTGCCTGACATTGAGTCATGTTGCTATCACCGCACTCGACGCTGCTACTACAGAGAGCCATGCTCCTACAGAGGTAAGGTGGTGCTCCTAACATCAAGAGGTGTTGCTACCATAGCAGAGCAGTGCTGCTACTACGGCGAGGCATCTTGCTACAACCGCTTGGCGGTGCTTCTACAACGGCAAGGCAGTGCTCCCATAGGCAAAGCACGGTGGTACCAGCGGTGAGAGGTGTTGCTACCACATCACTACGATGATGATACAACGGCGAGACAGTGCTTGTGGAGGCGAAGCATGGAGCTACGAGCGGCGACATGCGGTGCTGGTAGCATAGAGGCGCCCTGCTACCAGAGCATGGCGCACGCAGGACAACGAGGCCGATGCCGACGGAGTACGGCGGCGCTGCTGCAAGCCAGTGTCGATGCTCCAAGCTAGAACTCATGAGGAGCTCGAAGGTGGTGCGACCTTTGCTACAAGCCTGTGTCGGACTGAGCGCTTCTATGAGTGGTTGGGCAGCGCAGCCACGAGTGGAGAGGGCCGCTGCTGCAAGAACCACCGGCGGTGCCGCAGGCGATGAGCCGATGTCGCTGGTAGGTCCTGATGCAGTGCGGGAACGAACGGGGAATTTTTCTGTGGAGTAGAGAGATGCAGGTGGATATGAGTTGGCTGGCCCAATCAGATCGGACGGTTTTCACGGGCCATATTGGACAGCTCGAGAGGAGGGGGTCGGAAGCCCCGAACCCCGGGGGGCGATCAACGTTCTCCTTAAAGAAAACTAAATATTTTATATATTATAGACCTTCTTCTGGTCAAACTGCTATCATATGCAGATAGGGAGGAACAAATCGCCACGATTCTGAAGTCAATTGTTTCTCTTCCGATCACGGCGACGTTCCCAGAGGTTTTGAAAAGATTTACCTTTTCTCTTTTCGAATGTTTCACACTTACACATGATGTATAGAGCCAGTACATAAATTCAGCTCTTTGGTACTGATTAAGTATAACGTGTCTACCTAAAAGGCTAAAACCTACATTTCAGTATCTTCCAAAACACAGCACCATACGTCACGATTTAATACACCTGTTATGTATATCCAACCCAAATTGCCCGGTCAAAACCAGTTTTTCGTGAAGTGAACTAGCTTGTAACATTGTAACATGGATGTTGCAGATTTGAACTTGCAAGTTGGCGAAATTTACGTAGCTAGATATGTGTATATGGTGCAATTTAGTTGTAATTACGTAATTCGGCCCGTACATATACTTTCGTAATAAAGTGCATGATATACTTTCGTACTGAAGTGTCCATTTTCGAAAACATATACTTTCGTGCATGATATATAGTACCACTACACTGATTTTAGTTATAATAAAAAGCATCCTATATGCAGTTTTGTCTCCTCCACTGAGATTGAACCCAAATTGCCCAGTCAAGATGGGTACCGTGTGAAGTCAAGTAGCTTGTAACATGCATGTGGCGCAGATCTCGATTAGCAACTTGGTGCAATTTACCTAGCTAGACCTACAATGCCGGAAACTCAATTCAGCTTCTGGATGCGTATGATTCCTCTACCAAAAAACATATTTTCAAGTGTTAAAAAATTTTAACAAAAAAAATTACATGTATATCTCCATAATATATGTGTGTTCGTTAAGTTTCACGAAAAAATGATATTTTTTGTAGTCTAAGTGAAAAAGAGAAAATTTATCTTGTGATAAGTCTTTATTTTAGCACCAATATTTGTCTTTTTTATACATGCCACACGACAAGTCAATTTTTCATGAAACGACTTTGTGAGCGCGTAGCACATGAAGATGTACGTGCGAAATTTTTGTTTTAAATTTTTTGACATTTCAAAATGTGTCTAACATGCATCTCAAAATAAAGAGACCGTACACTCCCATGTGGCAAAACATCACTATGATGCTATATAGTGCTACTCCAGTAAGGACTAAGGAGTACATGATACTATGATAGTATACTGATAAGCTAGACCTAGGGGCTAGGGCTACGGGCTAGGGTTGCAATCTTGACTGTATAAATAGCATCTTATGTGCAGAAGCAAATTAAGTCTTCACTTGCTGATGTGCAGATCTTTCTCTCGAGCTTAGGCTAGCTTTGTTGTCCACAAGACCACTACACAATGGCTTCGGGTTTAGCCACTCTCGCTCTCAAGGCGGCCGTCGTCGCTGCCTTTCTCGCCATGCTCGTTGTGCCTTCTTTGGGGCGCTGCGGTCACTCTGGGGTTCCGCTACCATCGCCTGCAGCACCGCCTCTTCCACCACCAGCTCCAACATCGCCCCCGCTAACACCACCACCTGCATCATTGCCCACACCACCGCTTCCACCACCAGCAGCTCCCACACCACCGCCCCCAGAACCGTTGCCACCAAGCCCCGCACCGGCACCAGGACCGGGACCGACGATATCATGCCGCGACTGTTGGTCGCTGTGCTACACGCCGTGCTACGACAGCATTAGCTCGAAGTGCAGCGATCCGTGCGACAGCGTTGACTGGGCATGCAACTCCTGCAAGGCTAGGATCGTCGAGATGTGCAGGGAAGCAGAAAACTGCACCGGCAGCTGCGAGCAATGCAGCAACGCCGGCTCCAACAGTTATTGCGCATCAAGCGACTGTAGCAGCCGATCCTGCGACTCCTGCTTGTTTGTGCAAGGCCAGACGTGCAGGGAGACCTGCAGCAAGCAGTGCTCCGCGCCCAACTGCATACCCTGGAGTCCTGAGGACTAGCTTGCTTATCATGCGTGCACGGTCAACGTGTGATCAGCTTGTGCATACAATGCACCGTGTGGGATCATGTGGCACCGAATAATTAGGAAGCCGGGCGTTTAGAATTATCAGATACTTAATTAGCAATGTAGTGAGCGCTTCCCTATATTTTAATCTAGAATATATAAAGATCACTGCTTGTGGTTAACTCTGGCACTCGTTACCCTATTACATTCTTTTTGCGACCGAACTTGTAGGCGCATAGGCATATTTGACATCCATGTCCTTTGCATTCATTGGGATGAATTAGACTATCCACAATGAAAGTATCATAAGTAGTATCATGCATGCATGTCATGTTGGCAAAAATCTGATGTGGCACACCAATTTTTTTTTTTAGATAAAGGAGCAATAGCCCCAGCATCTGCATCAATTGATGCACACGGCCCTTTATTAAAGATCACAAAGTTCGACATGAATCAACCAACGGAACAAAACACACCTAAATAGGCTAGCCATACTCTATCATATTACTGTGTCGCCATCCAGTAGCCCGGTAATAGAAATCCTGAGTAACCACCAGCAGCTTGTTGCAGCCAGTATCCATATCCTGGGGACATCCTCGAAGAAGGGGAGAATGATATGGATATCCAGGCATGGTACACTAGGACAGCCATAGATACGAGGATTAAGTCTAAGGTTGTACCATTATTATTGTATCGTAGCATTGTTATTAGGAAATAATGTAGCCAGGTCATGTGGTGGGCCAAATTAGGGTTTTAATAGAGTCTATTTGACTTGGGCCTGTCCAAGTCAAATTAGGGTTAGGCCCATGAGTGGGCGCCCCAACCCAATAGGGGTTGGCCGGCCGGCCACCCTCCCCCTCATATAAGGAGGCTAGGGTTTAGGGTAGTCTAGTTTTGATTCAGATCATGTAGAACCTTGGGTTCCAGTTATCACCATCCCTGCGGGGTTGGCCCTATGACGGCGTCTCGGACGTTCGTCTAGTTATCCAATAAAGATGTGTGAGTTCTTGAGTTGTCAAGAGTAATCATATGCGCTTGAGTATCCTTGAATCTGTCAAGGGAGTTCAAGATTTATCGGTCCTATGGATCAACAAGGTGCATCGTGAAAGATCGGGAACCTAATCCTCATCATGTGGTATCAGATTGCTAGGTTGATCACGGTGCAGATTGGTTTGTTGCTCAGTTGTTTCTGCTCGATTGATGTGGCTACCATTGGGTACGTCGCCGCCATGGTGTTGGTGAAGATCAAGGAGGAGGAGTTGGGCAGCAGAGTCAAGTTCTCACGGCCTTCGTGCATGCGGAGGTGGTGGCTGCAAGGGGGAAGAAGGAGGAACGCTGCTCAAGTTCTCGCCATGGCGGTTTCGTCGGAAATCTGTGCCGCGGCAGAAATTTCGCGAGGAAGGAGAAGATCTGTCCAGCCGGCGCGCCGCCCGGAAACCGGCTCCACAGCCGGCCGGGCCGTCCCGGCCGTCAGACCGGTGTCAGAATCGGGGGTCCCACACTGGCCGCCGGCTGCCGCTAGGTTCCGGCGCAGACCGGGTCGGCTACTGTGTCGCCCAACGCCGCGGCCGGTCGCCAGGTCGGTCAAGCGGGCCCCGGGCCGGTTGGTCCGGCTCCCGTGCCGGTCCGACTGGCCTGGCCGGTTGGGCTGGCGTCCAGGACGGACAGACCGGGTTCCCGTCCGACTGATTCGGCGTGCAGTCCTACAACACTATCGGCGTCCAGACCTGCAGTGTTGCGATGCTGTTTATGTTTGTTTGTCACGGAAGGGAAGGAAGTTTGCTCTTCAAGAAGGACGACATTGGTGTTCAGAAGGGTGCATACTCGGGTGTATTCGGCTTATTTGGATCTATGGCGTGCAGGAATTTGTTCTGTATGTCTTGGGTGGTATGCATGTTGCACTTTCAGTTTGTGTTTGGAGGATGCCTGTGTCTCAATCAGGTTGATGGCGTCGAAGACCAAAGGGGCGCCAAGGTCAAGACAAGCTAGTCGAGAGGGAGGATGTGGTGTGGAAGACTGGCGAGGCTTGAGGATGAAGATCGGCGATGTTCTTATCTGACTTACCCTTTTTCTAGCAGACCCTCACGCGTTGGGGACAACGCTTCTTGAAGAAGGGGAGAATGATATGGATATCCAGGCATGGTACACTAGGACAGCCATAGATACGAGGATTAAGTCTAAGGTTGTACCATTATTATTGTATCGTAGCATTGTTATTAGGAAATAATGTAGCCAGGTCATGTGGTGGGCCAAATTAGGGTTTTAATAGAGTCTATTTGACTTGGGCCTGTCCAAGTCAAATTAGGGTTAGGCCCAATGAGGGGGCCGGCCGGCCACCTCTCCCCTCATATAAGGAGGTGGCACGGCTAGGGTTTAGGGTAGTCTAGTTTTGATTCAGATCATGTAGAACCTTGGGTTCCAGTTATCACCATCCCTGCGGGGTTGGCCCTATGACGGCGTCTCGGACGTTCGTCTAGTTATCCAATAAAGATGTGTGAGTTCTTGAGTTGTCAAGAGTAATCATATGCGCTTGAGTATCCTTGAATCTGTCAAGGGAGTTCAAGATTTATCGGTCCTATGGATCAACAAGGTGCATCGTGAAAGATCGGGAACCTAATCCTCATCAATAACTGTATCCAATGCACAGCTCGATGAATAACCTGCAAAAAGTTAGTACCCTTCTGATTATTAAAAATCATATCATTTCTAGTATTCCATATTGTCCAGCATATAGCAGATATACCAATCCTAATTTTATTTTTATCTTTCTTCGGAACTCCATACAACCAGTTCCCAAACATATTATTAATACTCATTGGTGGTGGAATATTATAGGCAAAGTAAATCATCCTCCAAATGATAGTAGCAAAAGGACATGCAAGGAACAAATGCTCAACAGTTTCATTTGCATCACAGAAACAACACTTTTGAGATCTTGTCCATCTACATTTTGCCAAATTGTCCTTAGTAAGTAAGACCTTGTTGTTAAGAAACCACATGAAAAAATTATCTTTAAAGGAACTTTTAGTTTCCAAAAATATTTGCGTAGAAATCTAGTATGGCCATTCATATAATCAAGATACATAGATTTAACTGTGAACAAACCCGAATCTGTAAGCTTCCATACAAACTTATCTGGTTCGTCAATAAGGTTGATGGTAATAAGTCGTTGACACAAATGCAACCGCTCAGTATATTTGTGATCATTTAGGCCTCTCCTGAAAGTAATATTCAACGGAGTTTGAGCCAACACTGTGGATACCGAACATCTCTATGCTGAACTATATTATAAAGAGAGGGATATTGTTGTGATAGAGGGACATCCCCTAGCCAGACATCTTCCCAAAAACTTACCAAACAACCATCACCAACTTTGAAAAACCCTCTACTAAAAAAATCAGATTTCACTTTCATAAGACCTTTCCAAAATGGTGAGTCTGTAGGTTTAGCCTCAACTTGCGCTAAAGTTTTAGAATGTAGATACTATGCAGTTATACTCTTGTTTGTTCAGTAAGGATTTTGAATAACCATTTACTAAGTAAGCATTTGTTTTTTAAATCCAAAACTTCAATACTCAGGCCCCCCTGATCTTTCGGCCTACAAATCATGTTTCATTTAGAGAGCATATATCTTTTCTTTTGTTCATCAGATTGCCAGAAAAAATTGGATCTATAGAAGTCTAATCTTTTCCTAACCCCACTGGGATTTCCATGAACGATAACATAAACATTGGTAAACTTGGTAAGACCGAATTAATGAGAACCAATCTATCCCCATAAGAAAGCATTTTACTCCAGCAGCATCCTAATTTTGAAGCAAAACGACTTTCAACCGGATTCCATTCAGCATTTCTCAAAATTCGGTGATGGATGGGAATACCAAGATATTTAAAAGGTAAAACTCCTGCCTCACATCCAAAAATTTGCATATATTGTTGTTCGGTATCCTTTGTTTTACCAAAACAGAAGATCTCGCTCTTATGAAAGTTAATTTTCAAACCAGAGAGTTTCTCAAACATACATAATATCAACTTCATATTAAATGCTTTGGCAATGTCATGCTCCATGAATAAAATTGTGTCATCAGCATATTGTAATATTGAAATGCCTCCATCAACTAGATGAGATAAAAGACCCCCTATTTGACCCACTTCCTTAGCCCTAGCAATAAGAATGGCTAGCATATCCGCGACAATGTTAAAAAGAATCGGAGATAAAGGATCACCCTGTCTCAAACCTTTCCTAGTTTGGAAATTATGGCCAATATCATCATTCACCCTAATTCCCACACTCCCTCCTTCAACATACTGTTTAATCCGATTACACCATATTTCATCAAACCCCTTCATACGCAAAACTTGTTGTAAAAAAGGTCATTTTACCTTATCATACGCCTTCTCAAAATCAATTTTGAAAAGAACACAATCTAGCTTTTTTCTATGCAATTCATGTATAGACTCATGAAGCACGACTACTCCCTCTAGAATATGTCTACCCTGCATGAACGCAGTTTGAGTAGGTTTAATCACATTATGAGCTACCTCAGAAATACGAATGGTGGCAACTTTAGTAAAAATCTTAAAAATCACATTGAGTAGACAAATAGGACGGTACTGTTGAATTTGTGCCGCATTATCTTTTTTCAGAAGCAGAGTAACAACCCCAAAATTTAGCCTATGCAAAGGTAATTCTCAACTTTGGAATGAAATAAAAAGCGCCATCAAATCCAATTTTATTACTTCCCAAAAAGTTTGATAAAATTCTACCGGAAACCCATCTGGTTCCGGCGCTTTATTATGCTTCATATGTGAAATCGCCTCATAAACTTCCTCAAATGAGTAGTCTTTGATCAGAAGCTCATTTTCAGCCGCGGAAATTTGAGGAATATCATCAATTATATCCTCTACCATTACTACTGAACTGTGTTGCGGCTCACCAAAAAGTTTTTTTGTAGTATTCAGTAATATATGTTTTAAGATTTTCATCCCCAGCAATCGTACCCTCCTCTTGTTCAAGTTGAAATTTTTTCTTCTTCCTATGTTTCCCATTAGCAATTAAGTGGAAGTATTTTGTGTTATTGCCTCCTTCTTGAACATACTTAACTTTTGCTCTCTGTGCCCATTTTGTTTCCTCGGACCTTCTAAGTTTATTCAAATTATCATTAGCCAGTTTTAACTTATCCCTCTCAACAGTAGATAGAGGACAAGTCTCCTTAATGTCTAGGAATTCAATAATTTGGAGTAACCTCTCCTTCTCTAGTTTATATTTCCCACTTAAATTCTTCGCCCATCCCCTTAAAAATCTTCTTAGGTGCCTAATCTTTTTTTGACATGTTTCAATTGGAGAGACCCCGTTGGACCTGCAGCCCATTCAGCTGCCACCATATGAAAAAAAACCCTCTTGTTGAAACCAAGACAACTCAAAAGAAAACTGAGACTTGTTGCCTAGATGTGCATGATTATCCGAATCAATAAGAAGTGGTGTATGGTCAGACCCTGAACGAGGTAAAGCCCTCACCGAGACCAATGGGATTTTTTGTTCCCACTCCATGCTAGCCAGTACACGATCCAATTTTTCATAAGTAGGGGTCTCATGCCGACTAGCCCAAGTGTATTGATGACCGGAGAGCGCAATTTCCCTCAGACTTAAGCTCTCAATAATGGCATTAAAAATGAAAGGCCATCGAGGATTATAATTATTATTACTCTTCTCCTCTGGTTTTCTAAGGATATTAAAGTCTCCGGCTAGAAGTAAAGGTAAAGGCTCGCCCTCACATAAACGCACCAACTCAGACAAACATTCATGTTTGAGAGAATCCTGGGCAGCACCATACACTGGCACCAAAACCCACTCAAAACCATCACTTTTTTACTTCAATGATAACTTGACACAAAAATCACCATTAACTACATTATTAACTTTTAAAGTATTAGTATTAATGCCAACCATAATACCTCCGGATCGACCCTGGGGTGGTAAACAAAACCAGCAAAAATCCTTTCCACATGATAAGTCTCCAAGGAAAGGAACCGTAAAATTTGATTTCCGAGTTTCCAGAAGTGCAATATAATCTAGCCTATGTTCTCTAATAGATTCTTTCACAAAAAGATGTTTACCCGGATCACCAAAGCCCTCACTATTCCATGTCAAACCACACAAAGAATTCATTGCCATCTACTTGTAAATTTTATTACGAATTCTGTTACTTCGTCTAACTTTGTTCTTATCATAAGACTTTTTCTATTTATTTCGTCTTGTCTTGTTTGCTACAGGGGAGGTGCACAACACATTATCGTTCGTTAGGTGTTCATCATCATCTAGATCCACCACTAAAGAAGCACGTGAAACAATAAGATATGGCACCATATCCCACTTTTATCTGAAACAGATTCATTTTTCTTCAGGATAGTTACTGTCCTTTGTAGTTCATTATCTTTAATTTTATGTGCCGCACTAATCTGCTCCGTAAATTAACTACCCATAGAAATCCCCAACACAGTAGCATTATGGATAATCTCTGCATCTGAAAAATTAAGTAACGAGTGTGGTTGAGAAATACCTTGCGCAAAGCTGAGTCGCATCTGCATTAGGCTGAGCGCGAAGTCTTCCACTCGACCTCACACCTCTTGCCTCCTGTGATTTTATGCCGCCAAAAGCAATCACCTCTTCAATAGAGAAAGCTTTAGATACTGGAGTATTCACTATAACCGGTGCCATGTTCTTATTGGTAGCACCATCTGCCTGAGATACACGAATGTTTGGACAAGTTGTAATAGTGGCATTATCAAGAAAACAGTAGAGCAATCATCACTATTACTAACCATATGATGCACCGATACTGGCAAAGGAGACACAGTAGAATTGCTCCGTTTCGATTTTACCATGTGAACGTATGTGCGTTTTGAGGACTCCATAGGTAAACTGCTAGTGCCTTTAGACACAAAATTCTGTGTGAACACTTTGGCCAGCGATGAAGAGACCAAAGTCGGCGACATGATCGGCGTCGACGGTATGACCGCCACACCAATTAATGAGGTGAGAGATGGTGTGGTATCATAATATGATACAGTATCATAGCACGTGTGGTGACCCAGCGTATCACTGCATGGTGTAGTACACAAGTCGTTGATATAACACAAGTGAAACATCGTTCCACTCATATTACATCCCTCAGAGTGGTACAACAGAAACATATGCGAGTCCAAGGTATGTCTATAGAAGGATACATAAACTGTTTACAGAAGATCAACACAGCCTCTTACTTTACATTGAGGTAAAAGTTCAAATAAAGCTCCAGAAGAACGACTCGTAGTCTAACTTAATGCTAATTCTAGCTTAAGAGCTACTAGGCTTGCTATAGACATCTAGCTACTTAGGTGCTAGGATTAGGAAAATGTTCCCTTCTATTACTAGTCTAAGTTTCCACTCTAGCTGATGTAGAAGTTGACTCCATTGACTTCTTTGATTGTATTCTTCATCCCGTTGCAGTTGACTCCATCGTCTTCGAGTTCCATGGTAGTTCCTCCTCCGGTGACTCCATAGCTAAGCAGGGGATTTAAGAGTGGGATGAGTACGAGCGTACTCAGCAAGTTCATATTAGGAAATAGGTGTATCATGCACTAGCTACAGCCATAGACCAGAAAGTCATAGGCGAATGCAAGTTTTCATAAACATTTCTTCAAAAGGTTTATTTTATTCTGAAAACTATGCCCGTCAGTCTTCACAGGTTGACTAGAACTTCATGGAGTTCCTTTCCTGCCGCGTTCGCAGTTCCCTTCCCGGAACAGGGAGTGACAGCCACAATTTTGATACCCTCTGCAGAGGTGCGTTACTTTTCCCATAAGAGACCTTATCCTTGTTGCCAACCAGGCGTTAACTTTCCCGTCCACACTTTCTTGGTGTGAGGCCAGGTGTAAGATCCAAGCCAATCACTGCCTTCTCCGCGACCTCGCAGACCCACCCTTTTGTAAGTCTGTCCTCTCCTATATCTATGGGTAGACCGACCCAGGCCTTTGTTCTCACCTTTACCATTAAGGTAGACCGTTCCGAACAACTTATGTGCCCTGTCCTATACACCATAGATAGACCGATCCGGACAACCCTTACAATCCTTCATAGACCAATAATAAGTCTACCCTCTCCTGTATCTAATGGTAGACCGTGCAGGACCACATGTCCCCACCTTTACCAAAGATAGACCGATCCGGGCAACCCTTATCACCAGTCCGTTGGCATGCGAGAGGGAAAAGATACAGCTGACTTCCCCAGAGCCATTATAGATCTTATGGTTAACGCGATATGTACGGCGCTAGAATCACTGGACGGCATTGGTACTTAGTCCTAGATGAATAGTACCCTTGCAATGGAACCTCCACCATAAACACATACCATGGTTCCATTGCCCACCACATAGTCATATTCATAATTGTAAAATAATACTTTGCTTTTCAATGCAAGAGTGATAAGTATAGTACTTTGCATATAGTTTGATAAAAATAATCAAATGACATGAGCAAGCGATGAACTTGCCTTTCTTGACTGCAAGATTATGCAGGCAAAAGCTTCGATACGTGAGAACTCCAAATTCTGAAATACCATCATTGTCCGGTAAAGACAATGTTTAAAGAACTGGCAAAGATGCTATAATGTATAGTATGAGATGCAATCGTCCCGAGCGTAACCTAACCTCGATGATTTAGGTTTGATTTAATTGTAAATATTTCTTTAGGATGTGTTGCACTTTTAGGATGGTTCTCAAACAAGGTTCTTATTAGGGTTTGGTTATATTATAGCATAAACAAGTGATATAATGCATCATAACAAATGATATATAAGACATCATAACAAGCACATACATAAAGGACTTGTAGTTGAACAATATGTACAAAGCAGTTGTCAATTTTAAGTTCTACAGGACATGGTTGATGATTACTTATATTATACTTCAAAAGAACAACTTTTGAAGAACATATTGATTAAGAGATAGTAAGTATCTCAAATAAGAACTATGGCCTTCTATGGTTTACTTGATATCTACTTCAAAAGAATAACTTTTGAAGAACAGGTTAAATAAGAATAAGATCTACTACAAATAGGAGCTATGGCTTCTAGGGTTTACTATTGGATTCTTTTAGTTCTCCAATAGGGATTAGTTGGGTTCTTAAGTAGAATGGGTTATATGTAGCAAGTATTGGTAGGTTCATTACTATGGTTTCTCATAAGCATCATATCAAAGGATGATGGTCAAGGTGGTGCTATGAGCTAGGGTTTACTATATCTTCCTATTTGATTCACTAAGTAATCACTAAGGGTTTCTAAGCTAGGTGGCTTAAGATTCCTTAAGTAGGGTTTAGTTGAATAGGAGTATGTGATGTGCATAACTACACAAGATTGGTATTAGGGTTTATCACTATGGTTCTACTAGGATATGATGGTTGAGGTTGAATTCCATGGTGTGATACTAATTATGCGGATCCATGGTGCTAACATATTAACAAGCTAGGGTTTATACCTAGGTGACACTAGTGGATCATACAGGTTTAATTAAACAAATAAAGACATGAAATGATGATCACATGTAAAGTGATGTTGTTTTATTTTAGTAGATTATGATCATGCATGCATTTGTTTCTAACTAGGGTTCTATAGGTATAGGCGAAGCTTATATAATCATATGGCTAAACCCCTAGGGTTTTAGGATTGCAATTATTAAGGATGAACACATAAAATAATGGAATCAAGGTCTTACTTAAAACTAGGGTTTCTAAATTATGGTGCAACTCTTAAAATGATAATTAATAATATAGGTGTGGTTAATAATTACTTTGAAACAAAATTAATAATGGTTTGACATTTTATTAATTTTTAAAAGTGTTACTAATTAGATTAACTCTTAATTAGGGTTAATTAAAAAATTAGGGTTTAACAAGTGTTATTAGGTTTTTAAAAATAATAACTTGTTAATTAAAAATGTTTGAGTTCATAATATTTAAGCTACCAAATTAATATTGGCTTTTAATATTTTCTTGATTTATTATTATTTAAGAAAATAGAAGATTAAAATTTTCAAATTAGGGTTTATGAATTACCACTAATAATTAAGTTAATGCAAATATGATAAATAAAGCTTATCTTAATATTTTACTTAGTTATTTAAATAGTTAAAATTTAATTTTTGAAACTTGATTATTTATTGAATTCAATTTGTTTTGAAAACAATTAGAAAGACATAATTAACAAAGAATAAAATAAGTGAATTTTTATTTTGACACACATTTTTATTTTATATTTTATTTGAATAGAGTTTATTTTTGTGATCATTTTGATATCTTATTCATATTTTTCTGAGTTGAAATGAATTTTATATGATTTTGCAAAGTTTCAACTATTTACTGGATTTTAAAATAAACAGAAAAACTAAACGTACCGAGATAGATCTAGACCTAGACACTGACTGGTGGGGCTTGTCTCCACGTTGGATGCCACGCAAGCAAGGACCGGTCAAAATTGACCAGGACCTTTGACCTCACCGACGTTTAAACGCCGGCGGCCAGAGCACGGTGGCGCCGCTGATTTAGGGTTCCCCCGGATGCGCGACTAGGTGCATCTGAACGAGCACAACAAGGCGAAGCGAATGGTGGTGGTGGTTTCCGCGGGGACTCATCGGAGCATCGCCGGCAAAGGGGTGCTGCGGCGGTTTACTCCGGCGAACATGCGAACTAGGGCTACAGGCGATGCTAGGAAGCGAGAGTAGGTGCTATAGACGTGTATGCTCACCCTGAAGCTCAAGGTGTGGTCGGCTCCGGAGATGGTTGACGGAGACGACGACGATTGGAGATTTCCCGGCGATGTGCTGCAGAAGGGAACGCCGAAATTGATTCTCCACACGGCTCCCCTGGATGCTAGGCTCCTCCCAGATGCTCCTTGAGTCCAGGCGCTCCTCCTGGACCACACGCCGGAGGCTGGGGTGGCCTCCTCCGTCGGCTTCGTCTTCGACTCCGGCGACAGAGAGTGGATGAGCGTGAGAGATAGAGGGTGTCTGAGAAGAAATGGAGTGGTGGAGGTGAACAAGGAGTGCACGGCGATGTCCTCCACCTATTTATAGGCCAAGGGAAGCCCTGTGGCCTCGACACGGTGACGGCCATGGTCGGAGAGGTGGCAGTGTCTGGAGGGTTCCTATGGGCGAATATCTTTTGCTTCTGGATATGCTCGGACGCGAGAGGTATAGGGAGTGGTTCTGGAAGCTTCTGCGGCGTCCGGGACGACCTTATCGTCGACGATAACGGCGTCTACTGGCGCTGCCGTGCTGTCGAGCTCGGAGACGACTGCTGTCTACGTTCCCCCTCCTTTCTGTAGACAGTGTTGGGCCTCCAAGTGCAGGTTTGTAGAACAGCAAGTTTCCCTTAAGTGGATCACCCAAGGTTTATCGAACTCAGGGAGGAAGAGGTCAAAGATATCCCTCTCATGCAACCCCAACCACAAAGCAAGAAGTCTCTTGTGTCCCCAACACACCAAATAGGTGCACTAGTTCGGCGAAGAGATAGTGAAATACAGGTGGTATGAATATATATGAGCAGTAGCAACGGTGCCAGAAAATAGCTTGCTGGCGTGTAGTTGATGGTGGTAGTATTGCAGCAGTAGTAACGCAGTAAAACAGTAAACAAGCAGTAGTAACTCAGCAGTATTTAGGGACAAGGCCTAGGGATTACACTTTCACTAGTGGACACTCTCAACATTGATCACATAACAGAATAGATAAATGCATACTCTACACTTTTGTTGGATGATGAACACATTGCGTAGGATTACACGAACCCTCAATGCCGGAGTTAACAAGCTCCACAATAATGCTCATATTCTAGTAACCTTTAGTGTAAGATAGATCAAAAGACTAAACCAAGTACTAGCATAGCATGCACACTGTCACCTTCATGCATATGTAGGAGGAATAGATCACATCAATATTATCATAGCAATAGTTAACTTCGCAATCTACAAGAGATCATGATCATAGCATAAACCAAGTACTAACACGGTGCACGCACTGTCACCTTTGCACACATGCAGGAGGAATAAAACTACTTTAATAACTTTGCTAGAGTAGCACATAGATAAATTGTGATACAAACACATTGCAATCATCAAGAGATATAAATAAGCACTTCACTACGCTCTTCAACAGTGAATAAGTACTTCGTGAAATATAGCCTAAGAGACCCACACGGTGCACACACCTTTACACACGTGGGACAAGGAGTCTCCGGAGATCACATAAGTAAAACCCACTTGACTAGCATAATGACATCTAGATTACAAGCATCATCATATGAATCTCAATCATGTAAGGCAGCTCATGAGATTATTGTATTGAAGTACATAGGAGAGAGATGAACCACATAGCTACCGGTACAGCCCCGAGCCTTGATGGAGAACTACTCCCTCCTCATGGGAGCAGCAGCGGTGATGAAGATGGCGGTGGAGATGGCAGCGGTGTCGATGGAGAAGCCTTCCGGGGCACTTCCCCGCTCCGGCAGGGTGCCGGAACAGAGACTCCTGTCCCCCAGATCTTGGCCCGCGATGGTGGCGGCTCGGAAGGTTTCGCGTCCGTGGCTTCCTCGTAAGGGTTTCGATGCGGGGGCTTTATATAGGCGAAGAGGCGGCGCAGGAGGGTCAAAGGGGCGACCACACCATAGGGTGGCGCGGCCCAGCCTGGCCGCGCCACCATGTCATCTGGGCCCACAGGGCCCTCGCGACTCTCGGGTGTGGATGCCGGGCAAAATAGGAACCTGGGAGGTGATTTCGTCCAATTCCGAGAATATTTCTTTACTAGGATTTCTGAAACCAAAAACAGCAACAGAACGGCACTTCGGCATCTTGTTAATAGGTTAGTTCCAGAAAATGCACGAATATGACATAAAGTGTGCATAAAACATGTAGGTATCATCAATAAAGTAGCATGGAACATAAGAAATTATCGATACGTTGGAGACGTATCAGCATCCCCAAGCTTAGTTCTGCTCGTCCCGAGCAGGTAAAACGATAACAAAGATAATTTCTTAAGTGACATGCCATCATAAACTTGATCATATTGTAAACATATGTAATGAATGCAGCGATCAAAACAATGGTAATGACATGAGTAAACAACTGAATCATAAAGCAAAGACTTTTCATGAATAGTACTTCAAGACAAGCATCAATAAGTCTTCCATAAGAGTTAACTCATAAAGCAATAATTCAAAGTAGAGGCATTGAAGCAACACAAAGGAAGATGAAGTTTCAGCGGTTGCTTTCAACTTATAACATGTATATCTCATGGATATTGTCAACATAGAGTAATATAACAAGTGCAATATGCAAGTATGTAGGAATCAATGCACAGTTCACACAAGTGTTTGCTTCTTGGGATGGAGAGAGATAGGTAAACTGACTCAACATAAAAGTAAAAGAAAGGTCCTTCAAAGAGGAAAGCATCGATTGCTATATTTGTGCTAGAGCTTTTATTTTGAAAACATCAAGAGAGCATAAAAGTAAAGTTTTGAGAGGTGTTTGTTGTTGTCAACGAATGGTAGTGGGTACTCTAACTCCCTTGCCAGACAAACCTTCAAAGAGCGGCTCCCATTTTATTTTATTTTTGGGTGGCACTCCTTCCAACCTTTCTTTCACAAACCATGGCTAACCGAATCCTCGGGTGCCTGCCAACAATCTCATACCATGAAGGAGTGCCTTTTTATTTTAGTTTTATTATGATGACACTCCTCCCCACCTTTGCTTTCTCAAGCCATGGCTAACCGAATCCTTCGGGTGCCGTCCAACAATCACATACCATGGAGGAGTGTCTATTTTTGTTAATTAATTTGGGACTGGGAATCCCATTGCCAGCTCTTTTGCAAAATTATTGGATAAGCGGATGAAGCCACTAGTCCATTGGTGAAAGTTGCCCAACAAGATTGAAAGATAAACACCACATACTTCCTCATGAGCTATAAAACATTGACACAAATAAGAGGTAATAACTTTTGAATTGTTTAAAGGTAGCACTCAAGCAATTTACTTTGGAATGGCGGAGAAATACCATGTAGTAGGTAGGTATGGTGGACACAAATGGCATAGTGGTTGGCTCAAGGATTTGGATGCATGAGAAGTATTCCCTCTCGATACAAGGTTTAGGCTAGCAAGGTTATTTGAAGCAAACTCAAGGATGAACCGGTGCAGCAAAACTCACATAAAAGACATATTGTAAACGTTATAAGACTCTACACCGTCTTCCTTGTTGTTCAAAACTCAATACTAGATATTATCTAGACCTTAGAGAGACCAAATATGCAAACCAAATTTTAGCAAGCTCTATGTATTTCTTCATTAATGGGTGCAAAGTATATGATGCAAGAGCTTAAACATGAGCACAACAATTGCCAAGTATCACATTATCCAAGACATTTTAGAATTACTACATGTAGCATTTTCCAATTCCAACCATATAACAATTTAACGAAGAAGAAGCTTCGCCATGAATATTATGAGCTAAGAACACATGTGTTCATACGAACCAGCGGAGCGTGTCTCTCTCCCACACAAGGATGAACTTATTCAGAGAACTAAGATAACAAAACAAAAACAAAAATAAAAGCACACAGACGCTCCAAGTAAAACACATAAGATGTGATGGAATAAAAATATAGTTTCACTAGAAGAAACCTGATAAGTTGTCGATGAAGAAGGGGATGCCTTGGGCATCCCCAAGCTTAGATGCTTGAGTCTTCTTAAAATATGCAGGGATGAACCACCGGGGCATCCCCAAGCATAGACCTTTCACTCTTCTCGATCACATTATATCACCCTCTTCTATTGACCCTTGAAAACTTCCTTCACACCAAACTTCAAGCAAACTCATTAGAGGGTTAGTGCATAATCAAAAATTCACATGTTCAGAGGTGACACAATCATTCTTAACACTTCTGGACATTGCACATAACTTCTGAAAGTTAATGGAACAAAGAAACTCATTCAACTTAACAAAAGCGGCAATGCGAAATAAAAGGCAGAATCTGTCAAAAACAGAACAGTCCGTAAAGACGAATTTTAAGATGGCACCAGACTTGCTCAAATGGAAAAACTCAAAACTAGTGAAAGTTGCGTACTTATCTGAGGATCACGCTCGTAAATTGGCAGATTTTTTCGAATTTTCTACAGAGAATTAGGCCCAGATTCGTGACAGACAGCAATGCTGTTTCTGCGCAGCGATCCCAAATATAACATCAACTTTAACATAGAAACTTTACTTGGCACAAAAACATGATAAGGAGAGGTTGCTACAGTAGTAAACAACTTCCAAGACTCAAATATAAAACAAAGTACTGTAGTAAAAAAAACACATGGGTTATCTCCCAAGAAGTTCTTTCTTTATAGCCATTAAGATGGGCTCAGCAGTTTTAATGATGCACTCGCAAGAAATAGTATTTGAAGCAAAAGAGAGCATCAAGAGGCAAATTCAAAACACATTTAAGTCTAACATGCTTCCTATGCATAGGAATCTTGTAAATAAACAAGTTCATAAAGAGCAAAGTAACAAGCATAGGAAGATAAAACAAGTGTAGCTTCAAAAATTTCAGCACATAGAGAGGTGTTTTAGTAACATGAAAATTTTTACAACCATATTTTCCTCTCTCATAATAACTTTCAGTAGCATCATGAGCAAACTCAACAATATAACTATCACATAAAGTATTCTTATCATGAGTCTCATGCATAAAATTATTACTACTCCCAACATAAGCATAGTCATTCTTATTAATTGTAGTGGGAGCAAATTCAACAAAGTAGCTATCAAATATAGGAGGCATATTGTAATCATAATCAAATTTCTCCTCCATAACAGGTGGTAACAAAAGACTACTATCATTATAATCATCATAAATGGGAGGCAAAGTATCATCAAAGTAAATTTTCTCCTCAATGCTTGGGGGACTAAAAATATCATGCTCATCAAAGCCAGCTTCCCCAAGCTTAGAATTTTCCATAGCATTAGCAACAATGGTGTTCAAAGCATTCATAGTAATAACATTCTCATTAGCATGCATATAAAGTTCCATGGGTTTCTTAATTCTCTCTTCAAACACATCATGTCCTAATTCAAGATAAAGTTCATAAAGATCTCTCATATTTTTGTTGTTTTCCATTATGCCTAACTAGTGTAAACAAGAAACCAAATGTCGCAATTGCAGAGTCTAAAGGAAATAGCTTCGAGTACTTACAACGGCGGAAAATAGCTTGGTAGCCGAGTTCCAGAGTGTGAGTACCTTTTACCTTTCCTCCCCGGCAACGGCGCCAGAAATTTAGCTTGCTGCCTACGTTCCCCCTCCTTTCCTGTAGACAGTGTTGGGCCTCCAAGTGCAGAGGTTTGTAGAACAGCAAGTTTCCCTTAAGTGGATCACCCAAGGTTTATCGAACTCGGGGAGGAAGAGGTCAAAGATATCCCTCTCATGCAACCCTGCAACCACAAAGCAAGAAGTCTCTTGTGTCCCCAACACACCAAATAGGTGCACTAGTTCGGCGAAGAGATAGTGAAATACAGGTGGTATGAATATATATGAGCAGTAGCAACGGTGCCAGAAAATAGCTTGCTGGCGTGTAGTTGATGGTGGTAGTATTGCAGCAGTAGTAGCACAGTAAAACAGTAAACAAGCAGTAGTAACTCAGCAGTATTTAGGGACAAGGCCTAGGGATTACACTTTCACTAGTGGACACTCTCAACATTGATCACATAACAGAATAGATAAATGCATACTCTACACTTTTTTGGATGATGAACACATTGCATAGGATTACACGAACCCTCAATGCCGGAGTTAACAAGCTCCACAATAATGCTCATATTCTAGTAACCTTTAGTGTAAGATAGATCAAAAGACTAAACCAAGTACTAGCATAGCATGCACACTGTCACCTTCATGCATATGTAGGAGGAATAGATCACATCAATATTATCATAGCAATAGTTAACTTCGCAATCTACAAGAGATCATGATCATAGCATAAACCAAGTACTAACACGGTGCACTGTCACCTTTGCACACATGCAGGAGGAATAAAACTACTTTAATAACTTTGCTAGAGTAGCACATAGATAAATTGTGATACAAACACATTGCAATCATCAAGAGATATAAATAAGCACTTCACTACGCTCTTCAACAGTGAATAAGTACTTCGTGAAATATAGCCTAAGAGACCCACACGGTGCACACACTGTCACCTTTACACACGTGGGACAAGGAGTCTCCGGAGATCACATAAGTAAAACCCACTTGACTAGCATAATGACATCTAGATTACAAGCATCATCATATGAATCTCAATCATGTAAGGCAGCTCATGAGATTATTGTATTGAAGTACATAGGAGAGAGATGAACCACATAGCTACCGGTACAGCCCCGAGCCTCGATGGAGAACTACTCCCTCCTCATGGGAGCAGCAGCGGTGATGAAGATGGCGGTGGAGATGGCAGCGGTGTCGATGGAGAAGCCTTCCGGGGGCACTTCCCCGCTCCGGCAGGTGCCGGAACAGACTCCTATCCCCCAGATCTTGGCTTCGCGATGGTGGCGGCTCTGGAAGGTTTCGCGTCCCGTGGCTTCCTCCGTAAGGGGTTTCGATGCAGGGGCTTTATATAGGCGAAGAGGCGGCGCAGGAGGGTCAAAGGGGCGACCACACCATAGGGTGGCGCGGGCCCAGCCCTGGCCGCGCCCACCATGTCATCTGGGCCCACGGGGCCCCTCGGCGGCTCTCGGGTGTTCGGATGCTTTCGGGCAAAATAGGAACCTGGGAGGTGATTTCGTCCAATTCCGAGAATATTTCTTTACTAGGATTTCTGAAACCAAAAACAGCAGAAAACAACTGGCACTTTGCATCTTGTTAATAGGTTAGTTCCAGAAAATGCACGAATATGACATAAAGTGTGCATAAAACATGTAGGTATCATCAATAAAGTAGCATGGAACATAAGAAATTATCGATACGTTGACGACGACGAAGACATTTCTCCACGCACGATTCTTGATGCACGCGAAACGGTATTTGGTTGTGGGCTGCTGTTGGGTTGGCTTCGGGCTGCTGCGGCCTGAACAGGTAGGGTTTCCCTCTCTTTCTCTTTTCAAATTTTCTATTTATATTTTCTGTTTTGTGTTTTGTTATTTGAATCCAAATTTGAATTCTGTTTTGTTTTGCAGGTTTTAAAATATTTGAGTATCAAAACAATTTGATAATGCTACCTACTGTATTGTTTTGTTTATAAACAACTATTTTATAATTGATTAATTTTGGGTTCTTATGAGGCACAAGTGAAAATTCAAATTGATAAAATTTTAGGGTTCATCTCAACTCTTATTTAATTTAGGAATCAATTCTGTTTAAATGATTTGAAATGTAGAACATGTGCATGGTAAACACTTTATAATTTTCTAGTGCTTAACCATAGTGATTACTCACATATTATTAAATTATGGCTAGAGTTTAACAAATAGTAAAGGGTATGGAATAGGTTCATGATTTTATGTGGATGATAGTTTCTTAGGGTTCAAGAAGATGGTTGAACAAATTCTATAATCATCAATCAAACTTTGACTTAAATTATTTAGGATGGATCCTATATTCCTCATGATTAATTCAATTGCTTATGTGGTGATTCTATTTTCTAAAATACTATTTCATTTGGTTACCTAAGCAAGTACTTGGAAAGCAAAATAGAATTGGATATTGGTTTACTCTCCTCACCAAATGGCATTTAGTCCTTAAGTATATATGGCTTGGTTTATACTTGTGATCCATGATACACAAGTTAGGACATAATATTTTATGTGGGGTGAATCCTATGTGAAGGTTTAGGGTTTTGCATACTCTTCACTAAATTGAATATAAATAGGCATGAGGCATGGCAGGGTTCTATTTATGATCCTAAGTGATCCTTGGATTGGAATTCAGATGTAGTCTAGGGTTTTAGTGGTGATCACCCATGTGATACACAACTAAGATTAGTATATGGAAATAAGCTTTGGTTATGTTTCACTAATAGAACATGGCTCTCACCTCCAAGATTAAAGGTTGGTTTGAACAAGTAGGATTTAATACTACTCTAATATTCTCTAGGATGGACATGGATATATATGGTTAGCATCTATAACCTCTCTCACTTCTCAATGTCTTGGAATATTCTAAGGTCCTACTCAAGAGATGATGATATGATCCTCTAAATACATGGTTTGCCTAAGAATTCTACCTTGGTATATTATGTAGCTTGTTCTTCTGGAAATCTGATAAACCTGCATCTTGTGGTATGCCTCCACCTCCTAGCTTCTTCATCTTGATCCTAGCTAATGTATGGAGTGGCTCTATGTGTTGGTTTCCTTGTGTCATGCTACAAGATGATCAAATGGATGAAGGGTGTGGCTCCTTTTATAGGCTTGGGCAAGCTCTAGTATCATGACACATAGGTGTGTGACTCTTGTTTTGGTTTGATGAGTAAGGTGCTTGGTTGTCATGCCCTTATCCATAGCAATCCTTTGAGCATGAGGTGTCATAGCTTGGAGTGCAAGTCATGTAGATATTTTCATCCTATGTGGCATGATCCTTATCCTCTCATATGACTTATCTTTGGATAGCCAAGTGGCATTTGTTACTAAATATCTTGTGGATGGTTTTATTATTATGGATGAGTCACTATATCATATTTAATTGGATTTACATTATAATATTGGTCAAAGGTCTATGGTTGAGGGTTATTCCTTAATTTCGGATAGTTGGTGTTTGATTTCACCAAGGCATGATCATATGAGTTTCAAAATACTCATGGTTAGTTTTATTCAAATAGTTTGAACTATAATTCGTAATGTAAATGGATTTAGTTTTATGATATTCCATATATTTAATAAGTTATGATTTAAATAAGAATGTGTGGCTTTTATGCACTTTAAACCCTATGGTTTACCTTATTTAGAAGTGAATTAAATTACACA
Organism: Lolium multiflorum; assembly: GCA_030979885.1. Classification (NCBI taxonomy): domain Eukaryota; kingdom Viridiplantae; phylum Streptophyta; class Magnoliopsida; order Poales; family Poaceae; genus Lolium; species Lolium multiflorum. The sequence goes on from CM061747.1 coordinate 216,973,759, forward strand.
CAAAGATAGTTGCTAACTCTTAAGTATTATTAAGTTAGAGTTTGATTCTTAAAGGATGTGTTGTAGTAAGGAATGTCATGTTGAGATCTTTTATAAGATCTTGTAGTTGACCCTTACTTAAGGTGTTGTTTGTTATAAAACTAATTCCATTTGATCTAACCCATAGATCAAATCATCTCTACCCAAAACAGGGTTTTAGCAAAGATCATAGTGAAGTTTATAGCGCTTGACTTGATGATCTACTTCAATTCCAGCAAGTCAAGTGAAACTTCAGTTACTGTGGTAAGTTTTATTTGAAAGCGCGAAAATTCCCCGGATTTTCTATGCATGAATGCAATGCACACTTTGGTGTTCTCTCATTTTATTGCCTCTAAACTTGGGATATTACAGCCTCTCCCCCTTAAACTGAACTTCGTCCCGAAGTTCGAACGCTCTCATGTTTCGGAATGTGGAACTGACTTGAACAGATCACAATCCTTTCAAACTCCATGGTGATCTCATTAGATATAATTGGATATATCCCTTGTCCAGATCCTTCCTGGAGTCTTCTGATGTCTGGCACTGATACTTTCTTCTATTGTATGATTTCTTCCAACACTCTAAGCTTATAGTCTTGCTCTCCAAAGATCCTTGGATTAAGACATCTTATTGCGCTAATGGACTTTACTAATGGTTGTGGTGACAGTTTCCTATCTGAGTATCCAAAGCTTGGTTTTACCAGCTGTGGTGCCCAAACCTTAATTCTAAAAGATTTGTTTAAGGTAGGGTATTGTTTTCCCTTACTACCATAACGAAAGTAATGGTACTCAGTAAGGTATTTACAATAGGCATGGTCTTGAGGTTTATTCCTACGAATGGATTAGACTCATTTAGTCCATCCAATTCTGGCTTCTAGTTTATACTAGTTGTCCTCCTTTTGGTTTCTTTAGGTTCCATGAAAGGAATCTTGCTAATAAACATTAGTTTTGGTTTGGTCAAACCCTTCGGTCTTTGAGCTTCTCAAGCTTTGATTGTCCTCCGACATCTTCTTCATCCAACTTCATTATCTTAGACTTACTTGAGCTCTTCTACTTCTGAGTAATTATTAATTACCCACTCAAGTTAGGGTCTAACCCTTACTTCTTCGAGATATAAACCTCGGCTTCTAGTCTGACATCCTCCTGAGAGTACTATAATATGGATACTTTCCGACAACCTTATGAAAATAAGATCGGACTTCCTCTCAGTTCAGACTTTCTTTGTCATACTCCAAATCATATCTTAATACTTCTCCTTCAGCCTTCCTCTCCCCCTTGGAGTTTACTAATGATCTTTAAACTCCTTTTCTTCTAATCATTAAACTCCAAGGTTAGAAGATTGGTCTTGGTCTGGCTTTTAGCTTGTACTTTTCTAGAGTCTCACGAAGAATTCTTTGCGGTGTATCCACACAATTGTGGGTATCCGAGGTGAATCTTCCGACTAAATGTTTACCAGCTACGGAATACCAGCTGCGGAATATCTAGTACCAGCTGCAGACTAACTAGCACCAGATGTGGCTTATTTGATACCAGTTGTGGACTATTTTATGGTTCTAGTCAACATCTACCTACCAGATGCGGATACTTTTATGGTTTTAGTTAAGATCTACCTCACTCCAAATGCTTCCTCTTCATGATTATCCTATATCAGCTGCGGTCTTATTATATCAACTGCGACTTCACTCGTCTATTTTCCTACTTCCAGGGTTTGTTTTGCAAGAGAACCACTTGTTGACACTATAAAGATAGTATCGTAAGTGACTCCACTTGCATTCCCTTCTTCCATAATGAATACGGCTCTACTTCCACTCCTCCATATTCACTATTTTTCTCACTTCCATGGTACTTCCATGTTGAAGTACTCCTCAATTGAGGATAAAAGTGAGTTTTGATTAGTCCTTCCTTTGAAGTAGTGTGGTTACTTCCCACAACTGTACTTCCTTCTTCTAGTGAACCTTCATTTTGTCTTCAAAATCTTCAGAATTCGTCACTTCCTCACACGAATACCTTTACCCTCTAGACCTATAACATCAAGTAAGAGCTTGATATTGCAACATGCATTTGCATATCAAAGTCAAACTTCATGTATGGATCTAGTCAATCAATGAAAATCCAATAAAATCCAAGAAAATTCAGCTTTGTGCTTATAATACACATCCTTATATGCCTGAATATAAAAGTTGGGTAAGACATCCCTAAACATCAGGCTCAGATGTGTAGTATATAACACCACATAAGATAGGTTTAGGTTGTGATACTTAGCACATATATATGGATTTCTACTATTTGTCTCAATATTTACCTCGATTGCTCACTTGCAATCAAATAAACTTGAGCAAATTGGTCCAGAATAGTTGTGGTTGACCTAATTTCCTTGGAAAGTGCTAACTTACCTTCCATTTAATTGAAAACTAACCTCACATGATCTCTTGAGACCATAACATAGCTACTCTCAACACCTGATTGTTAAAGTCTACCACCAATAATTCCAAGTTTCTCTATAAGCTATGCTCTAATAAAGCCTTCTTCCGACTATCATCTATGGTTCGAGCATACTTGGCACAGTTTCCAGGATTTTAAGGCCTAAGTTTTTGAACTATTCCCTAAATCCTACTCCTTATCATACTCATGTTATCTCACTTATGATGTTCTACTCCATCACATCATGATTCTCAAGTGAATCATATATGATTCCCAACTCTACCATGAAAAGTAGACTAATATAACTCCTATCACTCTTCCTTACCTCCCATGATTGACTCATCATAGGTCTAAACTACCTTACATAACTTATCTCCCTTACTTAATGATGAGTCATTTGATTTTAAGAGTCTTATTAATTTATTGATTCGACACAAGGGAGACAAAGAATACTTGTAAGCCTTAGTTGTCAATTCAGCTGCACACGGAAACAGACTTGCTCGCAAGAGTTTATCGGTAATGTTTTATGGCGTGGAAATAGTGAAATAACGCAGCGGTGAAACAAAGACAGCAGTAGTGATTATAGTAAACAGCGGGATTAAAATACTGTAGGCACAGGGACGGATTTAACGGGCGTTGCATGGATGAGAGAAACTCATGTAACAATCAAAGCATGGGCATTTGCAGATAATAATAAAACGGTATCCAAGTACTAATCAATCAATAGGCATGTGTTCCATATTTAGTCGTACGTGCTCGCAATGAGAAACTTGCACAACATCTTCTGTCCTACCGGCGGCAGCCGGGCCTCTAGGGAAACTACTGGATATTAAGGTACTCCTTTTAATAAAGTACCGGAGCAAAGCATTAACACTCCGTGAACACATGTGATCCTCACATCACTACCATCCCCTCCGGTTGTCCCGATTTCTGTCACTTCGGGGCCATTGGTTCCGGACAGCGACATGTGTATACAACTTGCAGGTAAGATCATAAACAACGAATATCTTCATGAATCAATAACATGTTCAGATCTGAGATCATGACACTCGGGCCCTAGTGACAAGCATTAAGCATAACAAGTTGCAACAATATCATAAAAGTGACATCTACGGATACTAGGCACTATGCCCTAACAATCTTATGACATGACCAATCTCATCCAATCCCTACCATCCCCTTCAGCCTACAGCGGGGAAATTACTCACACATGGATGGGGAAAACATTGCTGGTTGATGGAGAGGCGTTGGCGGTGATGGCGGTGAAGATCTCCTCCAATTCCCCGTCCCGGCGGAGTGCCAGAATGGAGACTTCTGGCTCCCGCGACGGAGTTCGCGATGTGGCGGCTCTCGGAGGGTTTCGGCGATGTCGACTTCTCTGTGCGTTTTGGTCGAAACCAATAAGTAGTCCGAAGGGGGCGTCGGAGGCCGGCCGAGGGCAGACCACATGGCCGCGCGGGCCCCCAGGCCGCGCCGCCATGTGGTGTGGGGCCCTCGGGCCTCCACCTCCTTTGCCCTTCTGGCTCCGTCAATATTTTGGTAAAATAGGGCCTTCTGCAAGAATTCCGAGGATTTTCCCGAAAGTTGGATTTCTGCACAAAAACGAGACACCGAGCAGTTCTGCTGAAAACAGCGTTAGTCCGTGTTAGTTGTATCCAAAATACACAAATTAGAGGCAAAACAATAGCAAAAGTGTTCGGGAAAGTAGATACGTTTTGGACGTATCAACTCCCCCAAGCTTAGCTTATTGCTTGTCCTCAAGCAATTCAGTTAACAACTGAGCGATAAAAGAACTTTCACGAACACATTTGCTCATATGATGTATATATTCTCATGCTATGGCTAATACTTAAGCAGTTCATAATGAGATACATGCAAATAAGATCATCCAACAGCTATGTCAATCATGGAGAGGTACCAACAATTAATAATAAGCACCATGAATCATGTATATAAGCAAGATTGCAATGTTCATAAGAGAATATGATAAAGTGGTATCTCGCTTGCCCGTATTTGATCGGCAAAACATAAATGCCGAGGCACCTCTTGAGTTCATAGAAAGACTAGAAATAGTGATTGTCAAAGATAAAAGCATCAAAGTTATACCACATTTAATCATATTTTGAGACAAGCATATTATACTAAGAATGACAGTCGTGCTCTCAAGATAGTGCTCAAAGAAAGAATGGAGACACAACATAAAAAGTAAAAGATTGACCCTTCGCGGAAGCAGGGATTAACATGCGCTAGAGCTTTTCATTTGTAAAGCAGGAGTAAAATTATTTTGAGAGGTGTTTGTTGTTTTCAACGAATGGTAATGGGTACACTAACTACCTCATCAACCGGACTCACAAGAGCGGCTCCCATTTATTTATTTTTGGTTGGCACTCCTTCCAACCTTTCTTTCACAAACCATGGCTAACCGAATCCTCGGGTGCCTGCCAACAATCACATACCATGAAGGAGTGCCTTTTATTTAAGTTTTATTATGATGATGACACTCCCCCCAACCTTTGCTTACACAAGCCATGGCTAACCGAATCCTTCGGGTGCCGTCCAACAATCACAAACCATGGAGGAGTGTCTATTTAAGTTAATTAATTTGGGACTGGGAATCCCATTGCCAGCTCTTTTTGCAAAATTATTGGATAAGCGGATGTGCCACTAGTCCATATGAGAGTCCGTCAAAAGTAAATGACAAGGTTGAAAGCTAAACACGACATACTTCCTCATGAGCTATGAAACATTAACACAAATTGAGAAGCATTTTGAAAGTTTTAAAGGTAGCGCATGAGAATTTACTTGGAATGGTTTGAAATGCCATGCATAGGTATTTATGGTGGACACTTATGGAACAACTTGGTTTTCAGGTGTTTGGAAGCACGAGCGGCGTCACCGCTCAGTACAAGTGAAGGCTAGCAAAAGACTAGGGAGCGACAAATCAAGAGAGCAATAACTGTCATAATCATGCTTGCGGCAAAATAAATTAACGGAGGCATAAAAGTGATACAAGAACTCTGAAGCAAAGTAGATCAGCGAGGCTTAATTGACTTTTGTTTTAGTCATATGCATGCATGAGCATGTGCCAAGTCGATATAAATGAATTATTCAGAGGAGGATACCACAATGCCATACTTACTTATGAATAAAACAATGCAAGCGAACATCCATGACATGCTACTCATATTAATAAATTGGAGCTAAACATGAGAGATCATGAACTACTAGACTTTCTCAAATAACATATACCTCACATGAACCAACTAAGCATGCTCATATGGATGGGTATATGTACAAAAATGAAAGCAAATAGAGTTCATACCAGCCTCTCACCACAATCAGATTGTCGTAGATCGTCATTATTGCCTTTTCACTTGTGTAGCTTGGATAATATGAAATGAAAACCACGCTCCAGCCACCGAAGACCATTGAACTCATGATGAACTTTACAAACCAAAGAAGAACAGCAAATATTTTTGGTGTTTTCGAATTAGAAACAAGAACGAAAGAAAACAAGCAAACAAAGCAAAATCTTTTTGGGTTTTCTTATAGCAAACTAATGATAGCAAATAAAGTAAACTAAGAGCAAGGTACCAAATAAACAAATGGTGAAGAGAAACAACAGAAATATTTTTTGGTCTTTTTGTGTTTTAGGAGAGAAACAAAGCGAAAACAAAAGAACGCAAACTAACAGAAACACAGAAAAGCAGGATGACAGAAATCTGCCAAATCCTGACAGCAGTACAGAAATCGAATTTAACAAAAATCTTCCATTGCTCAGACCAAAAAGTGTTAAACTAATGAAAGTTAGATAACAACCTGGGGAACATGCTCAAAAATTGGCAACTCAAAATAACGTTCTGGCTGTGCGTACGAATTTTTTGGTAACAGCACAGAATCTGTTTTTGGACAGCACTTCCCCAAATATCATCTCCCTCTCATTAGAAAACCACTCTAGAGACTAAACAAGTATGTACAAGTATCCAGCAACCATAATATGCAAAGAATGAGTGATGCCGGTATACCTCCCCCCAAGCTTAGGCTTTTGGCCTAAGTGGAGTTCATTCCCAACGAGGGTCGGAGTTCCACGCCGGTGGATCATACATGGAGTGGTAATAGGGCCCCTGTGCAGAAGAATATCGTGGAGGCTCCACGTGACCATGATGTTGATATGAGGAGCTCGCTGCATCGGATGAAGAGTCGGGGTGCTCCTCGGCCTCCTCCACATTTTCCCTCGCACGACGGCTTTCTCTTTCTATGTATGCATTTAGCTCATTTTCTGTGATCGACCACCCGTTCCTGGCATCAAGGTTAAACAAAGCAGGTGCAGGCAATCGTACTAGCTTTTCAATTTTCTTAGTTATACTCCAACTTTTCTTATACAAAGTTATCCTATAATGCAGGTTGTTCAAACTAGATGCATCTGAAATAAACTCATGTCTAATCATGGAAACCACATCAAGCTTCTCTATAGAAAGCGGAATATCTAAATGGTGAGGTTCTACACCATGCATAGCTAATAAGCGAGAGGCGATAAGACCTCCACAAATTCCTCCTTTCTCACGGTTAGTAGCAAGTCTACAAGCTATTAAAGCACCCAAATTATAAGTCCTATCCTGTTGCAAAGCAGCAGCTAAGAAAGCCAAGTCTGGGACAGATAATTTACCTCCAGTCCTTCTTGCAAGAACGCACTTTGTAATGAAATAGGCAAAGTAGCGGATGGCTGGATGTTGAATGCTACTAATCTTACCACCATCATTGGAGAGGCTCCTCCCATTACAAATCCTTGTATAGAGATCTGAGAGCTCCCGCGGTGTTCCCCTGATCTTCTCGCAGGATCCCCATTGCGGTACTCCAATTGCTGCACAAAAAACACTAAATGACAAGTTGACAGCTTTATTGTAAATTTTATACTGGACCATGGGGTCAGATCGCGACCAATTGAACTTGAAGTCCTGCACAAAAGACATAGTTAATTTTGCATATTGTCTTGGCTCTCCTTCAACAAAACCACTCAGCCCTGCACGAGAGATTAGAGTTTGCACATCTTGTAAAATCCCCGCACTTCTCATAAAGTCCACGCATGGGTAGTAAGAGGGGTATACTCCCTCCTCACGATTGACTCTCGTAACTTGCTGGACTTCCAATTCTTCTTGGTTCAATTGGGGCACACCTCCTTCCATTTTCTGAAATTTTCAACAATCATTATAAAATTTGATTTCAAGGTGTGTAATTGAAGGGAACTACTATAGGAACTTGCTAGAGTACTAAACATGCATCAAAACTAATTTCTACCACTTAGAACAAGCATGCAAGCTCACTAAACATGTTATCTACAGCAGCAAAATATTCAAGATATACTCAACCAAATGAAATTCTAATTGGACAATCAAAGGAGTCACATACCAAGGAGTAAATGTGCCAAATTTCAGACAGAAATCTGGGCTGAGCAAGGAGATCGAAAAATCGCGAGTTCTTGAGCAGAAACACGAGTGAGAGAAACTTGGTACGAGTTTTTTCGGGAGAGAGAAGGTGCTGGGAGGAAGAGATGGTGTAGTGGGGCAAGGGGTGGCCCACACCACATGGTGGCGCGGCCCCCTTGCTGGCGCGCCAGCCTATGGTGTGGCACCCCCTGGTGCCCCACAGGTCATCCTCTGGTGCTCCCAGGTGCCTCGTCGAAAAATAGGACCAATGGTGTAATTTTTGTAATTTTTAGAGAACTTTGAAAAATGCACATTTCTGGGTATTAAATTAATGATTACTGCGCAGGAAAATGATTTCTAAAATCTTAAATGACTAAAGCATATTGCAAAATAAAAGTGCTACAGCAAATAAAATAAGTGAAGGGAGAAAGAAAGAAAGAAATGTTGTTTAGCTCCTTTATGCAATAAAATATACTTGTTAACAAGGTTGATCAAGTCTTGCTATCAAATAAATTTTATATGACATAAGAAGAAATAAACCTCAAATCAATCATGTTACCTTATATTGAATTGATATGGATCCAATCACAAGAGTTTGATATTCTTCTTTAGGCTCATATATAGGACAATCAATGGATCCCACTTTGATAGTTTTCACATTAAAAATTGTATTAACTCCACATACTTTATCAATCCTCTTGGGAAAATAGACAGTGTGTTCCTTATCATCAACATTGAAAGTAACCATGCCTTTATTGCAATCAATAACAGCCCCTGCAGTATTAAGAAAGGGTCTTCCAAGAATAATGGACATATTATCATCTTCGGGCATTTCCAACACAACAAAATCAGTTAATATCAAGCAATGCTGAGTAACTTGAACAGGAACATTTTCACATAAACCACAGGAATAGCAGTAGATTTATCAGCCATTTGCAAAGATATATCAGTTGGTATCAACTTATCTAGATCAAGTCTCTTATAAAGAGAAAAAGGCATTACACTAACACCTGCTCCCAAATCACATAGAGCAGTTCTAACATAATTATTCTTAATAGAACAAGGAATAGTCGGTATACCTGGGTCGCCCAACTTCTTTGGAATCTTACCATTGAAGGAGTAATTAGCAAGCATAGTAGAAATTTCCTCATTGGGAATTTTCCTTTTGTTAGAGACAATATCTTTCATATACTTTGAATAAGGAGGCAATTTAATAGCATCAGTCAAAGGGATTTGCAAAAATAAAGGTTTCATCCAATCACAAAATTTATTATAATGTTCCTCCTCCTTTGATTTTAGTTTCTTAGCAGGAAAAGGCATTTGCTTTTGAACCCAAGGTTCTCTTTCATTACCATGCTTCTCAGTAATAAAGTCTTCTTTAGTATACTTTTTATTTTTAGCATGCTTTTCAGGTTCTTTTTCAATTTCTTCTTTATCAGGAGTATCATTCTTATCATTATCTTCCTCATGTTCATTACCACTTTCAGTTTCAGCATCAGAAATAGAAATACTATTAGGATCATTAACGGTTCAGAGGATTCTACAACATTCTTATGTTTCTTTTTCTTTTTCTTAGATGGAGCACTAATTTTAATTAGTTGAGAATCTTGTTCAACTCTTTTGGGATGCCCTTCAGGATATAGAGGATCCTGGGTAGAAGCACCACCTCTAGTTGTTACTTCACAAGCATGTTTTTCTTTAGAATTATTTCCTAACAAGTCATTTTGCACTTTAGTAAGTTGATCAATTTGAGTTTGAACCATTTGAAAATGTTTAACCAATATCTTAACATCATTGGAGGTTCTCTCCACAATACCATGCAATTCACTAATAGCTCGGGAATTTTCCATTAAATGATTCTCTACTCTCATATTAAAGTTTTCTTGCTTAACAATATAATTATCAAATTCATCTAAGCATTGAGCAGGAGATTTTGAATACGGAATATCTTCCCTAGTAAAGTGTTGAAGCGAGTGTACCTCAATCATGAAGGGGGAATTGTCTCACATATATCTTCTATAGGAGGTAAATTCTTCACATCTTCAGGTTTAATACCTTTCTCCTTAAGAGACTTCTTGGCTTCCCTCATATCTTCATCATTCAATTTAATCATACCCCTCTTCTTCACTATCGGTGTCGGGGTTGGTTCAGGTGTAGACCAATCATCATGATTCCGGCCTATTTTAGCCAATAATTCTTCAGCGTCGTCTGGAGTTCTTTTCCTGAAAACACAACCAGCACAACTATCCAGGTATGCCCTAGACTCAATAGTTAGTCCACTATAAAATATACTCCCTCCGTTCCTTTCTATAATGCCTATTGTTTTTTCGCATTTGTTTCAGAATATAAGAGTAAAGCTATGTATTTTTTGTAAAGAACCCCTTCCACCGATCAGGTCAAGTCCAGAAAATCTGGAAACTGATCTGGTCATGTGTTTCTGAGATCTGTTTTTAGTTTACTATTTTGTCTGTGATATCGCTATGGGGTTTTGTGTTAAAAAACGGCTTGCGCTAATTTCCGTGCCAAAAAACAATAGGCACTATAGAAAGGAACGGAGGGAGTATCAAGTAAATCATGCTTTTCCAAATCATGGTCAGGCTGAGCTCTAATAAGAGAACAGAATCTCGCCCAAGCCTCGGGCAATTTCTCTCCATCTTCCTGGTCAAAATTATAAATTCTCTGCAAAGCAGCATGTTGAGCACTAGCAGGAAAGTATTTTCGAAAGAAAACATCACGCAAATCAGTTGGACTTTTAATAGAACCATGAGGCAAATTATTATACCAAGTTTTAGCATCATCCTTTAATGAGAACGGAAAAATTTTAGCGACAAAATAAGTACGCATCTTGACATCATCAGAAAACACGCCACTAAGAGTAGATAACTCAGTCAAGTGTTCAACAACACTTTCTTTTTCAGTACCACAAAAGGGTGTTTTCTCAACAATAGCTATATGAGATAGATCAAGAGAAAAATCATAATCTTTATCCCTAATGTTTATAGGAGATGTGGCAAATTTGGGATCAGGAGATGGTTTATATCTAACAGCATGTTCTGCAAGCAACTTTTTAATTTTTCTTGCATCAGTAGTAGCATTGCATTTTTCAATAAAATCATCATTAAGCTCTACATAATCTTCATCAAGATCATCACTAGAATATTCAACAGACTCAGGTGAATTAACAGGTGTATTAGCATTTTCATTAGGAGTTTCAGTATTTTCAATTTGTCTAGACTTAGCAATTGTAGCATCTAGAAAAGATCCCAATGAACCACTATCATCAAGCACAGCAGAAACATTATCAATATTATGAGAATTTTCAGATTCAGCAGAAGTACCAGCACGCGAAGCATGTGGCGGTGAAACAAGTTTATCAATCAGATGGTGAATCAAGAGCAGAGGTACTCAGAGTTGTACCTTTTCTTGTAGTGGATGGTAATATGGCGATCTTAGTATCGCGAGGTTTACCCATAATGGAGAATTTGCAGCGAACAATATCAATCCAAGTGAACTTCCAAATAAAGCTATGCTCCCCGGCAACGGCGCGGAAAATAGTCTTGATGACCCACAAGTATAGGGGATCGCAACAGTCTTCGAGGAAGTATTACCCAATTTATTGATTCGACACAAGGGGAGACAAAGAATACTTGTAAGCCTTAACAACGGAGTTGTCAATTCAGCTGCACTGGAAACAGACTTGCTCGCAAGAGTTTATCAGTAACAGTTTTATGGCGTGGAAATAGTGAAATAACAGCGGTGAAACAAAGACAGCGTAGTGATTATAGTAAACAGGGATTAAAATACTGTAGGCACGGGGACGGATTTAACGGGCGTTGCATGGATGAGAGAAACTCATGTAACAATCAAAGCATGGGCATTTGCAGATAATAATAAAACGGTATCCAAGTACTAATCAATCAATAGGCATGTGTTCCATATTTAGTCGTACGTGCTCGCAATGAGAAACTTGCACAACATCTTGTCCTACCAGCCGGTGGCAGCCGGGCCTCTAGGGAAACTACTGGATATTAAGGTACTCCTTTTAATAAAGTACCGGAGCAAAGCATTAACACTCCGTGAACACATGTGATCCTCACATCACTACCACCCCCTCCGGTTGTCCCGATTTCTGTCACTTCGGGGCCATTGGTTCCGGACAGCGACATGTGTATACAACTTGCAGGTAAGATCATAAACAACGAATATCTTCATGAATCGATAACATGTTCAGATCTGAGATCATGGCACTCGGGCCCTAGTGACAAGCATTAAGCATAACAAGTTGCAACAATATCATAAAAGTGACATCTACGGATACTAGGCACTATGCCCTAACAATCTTATGACTATTACATGACCAATCTCATCCAATCCCTACCATCCCCTTCAGCCTACAGCGGGGGAATTACTCACACATGGATGGGGAAACATTGCTGGTTGATGGAGAGGCGTTGGCGGTGATGGCGGTGAAGATCTCCTCCAATTCCCCGTCCCGGCGGAGTGCCGAACGGAGACTTCGGCTCCCGCGACGGAGTTTCGCGATGTGGCGGCTCTCTGGAGGGTTTCTGGCGATGTCGACTTCTCTCTGTGTTTTCGGGTCGAAACCAATAAGTAGTCCGAAGGGGGCGTCGGAGGCCGGCCGAGGGGCCGACCACATGGGCGCGGGCCCCCAGGCCGCGCCGCCATGTGGTGTGGGGCCTCGGGCCTCCACCTCCTTTGCCCTTCTGGCTCCGTCAATATTTTGGTAAAATAGGGCCTTCTGCAAGAATTCCGAGGATTTTTCGAAAGTTGGATTTCTGCACAAAAACGAGACACCAGAGCAGTTCTGCTGAAAACAGCGTTAGTCCGTGTTAGTTGTATCCAAAATACACAAATTAGAGGCAAAACAATAGCAAAAGTGTTCGGGAAAGTAGATACGTTTTGGACGTATCACTTAACATCAGTCATTTGACCTTTTAAGTGACTCTTACTTAACCATAACTTGCATTGGTATACCTCTTCCAATAGGATATCTTCCTTATGGTTGTATCCTCTCTTTGGACTACCATGTATTGTATACCAACTGTGGTCTACTACCACCCATTATGTTAAGCTCCAAGGGTGTTCTACTAATTTGGAATGAAGCAAGATAAATAACTAACTTAAGAAATATAGATAAGAAAGATTGACTCAAGTGTGTCAGGATTATTCTCAAGTGAATACCCATCTCAAGTCAAAAGAATAGTTGGTTTAGCATAGTTGACTTAGCTAATACAACTTCCTATAGACACTACCAAACCTATAGGTCTCCTTTAAAGGGTTTTAATCCTAGGGTCAAAGCATTTGCTCTGATACCAGCTGGTGACCCAGTGTACCACGCATGGTGTAGTACACAAGTCGTTGACATAACACAAGTGAAACACCGTTCCACTCATATTACATCCCTCAGAGTGGTACAACGAAACATATGCGAGTCCAAGGTATGTCTATAGAAGGATACATAAGCTGTTTACAGAAGATCAACACAGCCTCTTACTTTACATTGAGGTAAAAGTTCAAATAAAGCTCCAGAAGAACGACTAGTAGTCTAATAATTCTAGCTTAAGAGCTACTAGGCTTGCTATAGACATCTAGCTACTTAGGTGCTAGGATTAGGGAAATGTTCCCTTCTATTACTAGTCTAAGTTTCCACTCTAGCTGATGCAGAAGTTGACTCCATTGACTTCTTTGATTGTATTCTTCATCCCGTTGCAGTTGACTCCTTCGTCTTCGAGTTCCATGGTAGTTCCTCCTCCGGTGACTCCATAGCTAAGCATGGGATTTAAGAGTGGGATGAGTACGAGCGTACTCAGCAAGTTCATATTAGGAAATAGGTGTATCATGCACTAGCTACAGCCATAGACCAGAAAGTCATAGGCGAATGCAAGTTTTCATAAACATTTCTTCAAAAGGTTTATTTTATTCTGAAAACTATGCCCGTCAGTCTTCAGTTGACTAGAACTTCATGAGTTCCTTTCTGCCGCGTTCGCAGTTCCTTTCCGGAACAGGGAGTGATAGCCACAATTTTGATACCCTCTGCAGGTGCGTTACTTTTCCCATAAGAGACCTTATCCTTGTTGCCAACCGGCGTTAACTTTCCCGTCCACACTTTCTTGGTGTGAGGCCAGGTGTAAGATCCAAGCCAATCACTGCCTTCTCCGCAACCTCGCAGACCCACCCTTTTGTAAGTCTGTCATCTCCTATATCTATGGGTAGACCGACCCAGGCCTTTGTTCTCACCTTTGTAGACCGTTCCGAACAACTTATGTGCCCTGTCCTATACACCATAGATAGACCGATCCGGACAACCCTTACAATCCTTCATAGACCAATAATAAGTCTACCCTCTGATACGTCTCCAACGTATCTATAATTTCTTATGTTCCATGCTACTTTATTGATGATATCTACATGTTTTATTCATACTTTATGTCATATTTATGCGTTTTCCGGAACTAACCTATTGACGAGATGCCGAAGTGCCAGTTCCTGTTTTTGTTTTTTGGTTTCAGAAATCCTAGTAAGGAAATATTCTCGGAATTGGACAAAATCAACGCCGACATCTTAGAATCCAGGAGCTTCACCGAGAGCCGCCGAGAGAGGGCCACAGGGGCCCACACATGGTGGCGGCGCGGCCCGGCGCCGCCCTAGTGTGCCCAGGCCCCCTCGACCTTGCCCTTTCGCCTATATAAGGTCCACTGACCTAAAACCCCGAGAGGAATAAGCCACGGCGCGAAACCTTCCAGGCCGCCATCGCGGCCAAGATGCGGGGACAGGAGTCTCTGTTCCGGCACGCCGCCGGGACGGGGAAGTGCCCGGAAGGCTTCTCCATCGACACCGATGCCATCTCCACCGCCATCTTCATCACCGCTGCTCCCATGAGGAGGGAGTAGTTCTCCATCGAGGCTCGGGGCTGTACCGGTAGCTATGTGGTTCATCTCTCTCCCATGTACTTCAATACAATAATCTCATGAGCTGCCTTACATGATTGAGATTCATATGATGATGCTTGTAATCTAGATGTCATTATGCTAGTCAAGTGGGTTTTACTTATGTGATCTCCGGAGACTCCTTGTCCCACGTGTGTAAAGGTGACAGTGTGTGCACCGTGTGGGTCTCTTAGGCTATATTTCACATAATACTTATTCACTGTTATGAATGGCGTAGTGAAGTGCTTATTTATATCCCTTTATGATTGCAATGTGTTTTGTATCACTATTTATCTATGTGCTACTCATGTGATGTTATTAAAGTATTCTATTCCTCTGCATGGTGTAATGGTGACAGTGTGTGCATCGTGTAGTTCTTGTCGTAGATTATGATCATAATCTCTTGTAGGTTATGGAGTTAATTATCGCTATGATAGTATTGATGTGATTTATGCCTCCTTCGTAGTGTGTTGGTGACAGTGTGCATGCTATGTTAGTACTTGGTCTATTTTGCAAAGATCTATTATACTCTAAGGTTACTTAAATATGAATATCGAATGTTGTGGAGCTTGTTAACTCCGGCATTGAGGGTTCGTGTAATCCTACACAATTAGTGGTGTTCATTATCAAACAAGAGTATATGTAGCACAAAGGAAAGAGAACTTATTTATTATGTGATCAATGTTGAGAGTGTCCACTAGTGAAAGTATGATCCCTAGGCCTTGTTCTAAATACTTATATCGCTTGTTTACTGTTCTACTGCATGTTTACTTCCGCAATATTACTACCATCAACGCACAGAAGCTATTTTCTGGCGCCGTACTACTACTCATACTTATTCATACCACCTGTATTTCACTATCTCTTCGCCGAACTAGTGCACCTATTAGGTGTGTTGGGGACACAAGAGACTTCTTGCTTTGTGATTGCAGGGTTGCTTGAGAGGTATATCTTTGACCTCTTCCTCCGTGAGTTCGATAAACCTTGGGTGATCCACTTAAGGGAAAACTTGCTGCTGTTCTACAAACCTCTGCTCTTGGAGGCCCAACACTGTCTACAAGAATAGAAGCACCCGTAGACATCACCCTCTCCTGTATCTAATGGTAGACCGTGCAGGACCACATGTCCCCACCTTTACCAAAGATAGACCGATCCGGGCAACCCTTATCACCAGTCCGTTGGCATGCGAGAGGGAAAAGATATAGCTGACTTCCCCAGAGCCATTATAGATCTTATGGTTAACGCGATATGTACGGCGCTAGAATCACTGGACGGCATTGGTACTTAGTCCTAGATGAATAGTACCCTTGCAATGGAATCTCCACCATAAACACATACCATGGTTCCATTGCCCACCACATAGTCATATTCATAATTGTGAAATAATACTTTGCTTTTCAATGCAAGAGTGATAAGTATTGTACTATGCATATAGTTTGATAAAAAATAATCAAATGACATGAGCAAGCGATGAACTTGCCTTTCTTGACTGCAAGATTATGCAGGCAAAAGCTTCGATATGTGAGAACTCCAAATTCTGAAATACCATCATTGTCCGGTAAAGACAATGTTTAAAGAACTGGCAAAGATGATATAATGTATAGTATGAGATGCAATCGTCCCGAGCGTAACCTAACCTCGATGATTTAGGTTTGATTTAATTGTAAATATTTCTTTAGGATGTGTTGCACTTTTAGGATGGTTCTCAAACAAGGTTCTTATTAGGGTTTGGTTATATTATAGCATAAACAAGTGATATAATGCATCATAACAAATGATATATAAGACATCATAACAAGCACATACATAAAGGACTTGTAGTTGAACAATATGTACAAAGCAGTTGTCAATTTTAAGTTCTACAGGACATGGTTGATGATTACTTATATTATACTTCAAAAGAACAACTTTTGAAGAACGTATTGATTAAGAGATAGTAAGTATCTCAAATAAGAACTATGGCCTTCTATGGTTTACTTGATATCTACGTCAAAAGAATAACTTTTGAAGAACAGGTTAAATAAGAATAAGATCTACTACAAATAGGAGCTATGGCTTCTAGGGTTTACTATTGGATTATTTTAATTCTCCAATAGGGATTAGTTGGGTTCTTAAGTAGAATAGGTTATATGTAGCAAGTATTGGTAGGTTCATTACTATGGTTTCTCATAAGCATCATATCAAAGGATGATTGTCAAGGTGGTGCTATGAGCTAGGGTTTACTATATCTTCCTATTTGATTCACTAAGTAATCACTAAGGGTTTCTAAGCTAGGTGGCTTAAGATTCCTTAAGTAGGGTTTAGTTGAATAGGTGTATGTGATGTGCATAACTACACAAGATTGGTATTAGGGTTTATCACTATGGTTCTACTAGGATATGATGGTTGAGGTTGAATTCCATGGTGTGATACTAATTATGCGGATCCATGGTGCTAACATATT
Organism: Lolium multiflorum; assembly: GCA_030979885.1. Lineage (NCBI taxonomy): Eukaryota > Viridiplantae > Streptophyta > Magnoliopsida > Poales > Poaceae > Lolium > Lolium multiflorum. The sequence continues at coordinate 216,991,010 of CM061747.1, forward strand.
AACAAGCTAGGGTTTATACCTAGGTGACACTAGTGGATCATATAAGTTTAATTAAACAAGTAAAGGCATGAAATGATGATCACATGTAAAGTGATGTTGTTTTATTTTAGTAGATTATGATCATGCATGCATTTGTTTCTAACTAGGGTTCTATAGGTATAGGCGAAGCTTATATAATCATATGGCTAAACCCCTAGGGTTTTAGGATTGCAATTATTAAGGATGAACACATAAAATAATGGAATCAAGGTCTTACTTAAAACTAGGGTTTCTAAATTATGGTGCAACTCTTAAAATGATAATTAATAATATAGGTGTGGTTATTAATTACTTTGAAACAAAATTAATAATGGTTTGACATTTTATTAATTTTTATAAGAGTTAATAATTAGATTAACTCTTAATTAGGTTTAATTAAAAAAATAGGGTTTAACAAGTGTTATTAGGTTTTTAAAAATAATAACTTGTTAATTAAAAATGTTTGAGTTCACAATATTTAAGCTACCAAATTAATATTGGCTTTTAATATTTTCTTGATTTATTATTATTTAAGAAAATAGAAGATTAAAAAATTTCAAATTAGGGTTTATGAATTACCACTAATAATTAAGTTAATGCAAATATGATAATAAAGCTTATCTTAATATTTTACTTAGTTATTTAAATAGTTAAAATTTAATTTTTGAAACTTGATTATTTATTGAATTCAATTTGTTTTGAAAACAAGTAGAAAGACATAATTAACAACGAATAAAATAAGTGAATTTTTATTTTGACACACATTTTTATTTTATATTTTATTAGAATAGAGTTTATTTTTGTGAGCATTTTGATATCTTATTCATATTTTTCTGAGTTGAAATGAATTTTTTATGATTTTGCAAAGTTTCAACTATTTACTGGATTTTAAATTAAATAGAAAAACTAAACGTACCGAGACAGATCTAGACCTAGACACTGACTGGTGGGGCTTGTCTCCACGTTGGATGCCACGCAAGCAAGGACTGGTCAAATTGACCAGGACCTTTGACCTCACCGACGTTTAAACGCCGACGGCCAGAGCACGGTGGCGCCGCTGATTTAGGGTTCCCCCGGATGCGCGACTAGGTGCATCTGAACGAGCACAACAAGGCGAAGCGAATGGTGGTGGTGGTTTCCGCGGGGACTCATCGGAGCATCGCCGGCAAAGGGGTGCTGCGGCGGTTTACTCCGGCGAACATGCGAACTAGGGCTACAGGCGATGCCAGGAAGCGAGAGTAGGTGCTATAGACGTGTATGCTCACCCTGAAGCTCAAGGTGTGGTTGGCTCTGGCGATGGTTGACAGAGGCGACGACGATTGGAGATTTCCCGGCGATGTGCTGCAGAAGGGAACGCCAAAATTGATTCTCCACATGGCTCCCCTGGATGCTAGGCTCCTACCAGATGCTCCTTGAGTCCAGGCGCTCCTCCTGGACCACACGCCAAAGGCTGGGGTTGCCTCCTCCGTCGGCTTCGTCTTCGACTCCGGCGACAAAGAGTGGATGCGCGTGAGATATAGAGGGTGTCTGAGAAGAAACGGAGTGGTGGAGGTGAACAAGGAGTGCACGGCGATGTCCTCCACCTATTTATAGGCCAAGGGAAGCTCTGTGGCCTCGACACGGTGACGGCCATGGTCGGAGAGGTGGCGGTGTCTGGAGGGTTCCTATGGGCGAATATCTTTTGCTTCTGGATATGCTCGGACGCGAGAGGTATAGGGAGTGGTTCTGGAAGCTTCTGCGGCGTCCGGGACGACCTTATCGTTGACGAGAACGGCGTCTACTGGCGCTGCCGTGCTGTCGAGCTCGGAGACGACGACGACGAAGACATTTCTCCACGCACGATTCTTGACGCACGCGAAACGGTATTTGGTCGTGGGCTAGGCTGCTCCTGGGCTTCGACGTGGGCTGTTGTTGGCTTGGCTGCTGCGTGGCTGAACAGGTAGGGTTTCCCTCTCTTTCTCTTTTCAAATTTTCTATTTATATTTTCTGTTTTGTGTTTTGTTAATTTGAATCCAAATTTAAATTCTGTTTTGTTTTGCAGGTTTTTTAAAATATTTGAGTATCAAAATAATTTGATAATGCTACCTACTGTATTGTTTTGTTTATAAACAACTATTTTATAATTGATTACTTTTGGGTTCTTATGAGGCACAAGTGAAAATTCAAATTGATAAAATTTTAGGGTTCATCTCAACTCTTATTTAATTTAGGAATCAATTCTGTTTAAATGATTTGAAATGTAGAACATGTGCATGGTAAACACTTTATAATTTTCTAGTGCTTAACCATAGTGATTACTCACATATTATTAAATTATGGCTAGAGTTTAAAAAATAGTAAAGGGTATGGAATAGGTTCTTGATTTTATGTGGATGATAGTTTCTTAGGGTTCAAGAAGATGGTTGAACAAATTCTATAATCATCAATCAAACTTTGACTTAAATTATTTAGGATGGATCCTATATTCCTCATGATTAATTCAATTGCTTATGTGGTGATTCTATTTTCTAAAATACTATTTCATTTGGTCACCTAAGCAAGTACTTGGAAAGCAAAATAGAATTGGATATTGGTTTACTCTCCTCACCAAATGGCATTTAGTCCTTAAGTATATATGGCTTGGTTTATACTTGTGATCCATGATACACAAGTTAGGACATAATATTTTATGTGGGGTGAATCCTATGTGAAGGTTTAGGGTTTTGCATACTCTTCACTAAATTGAATATAAATAGGCATGAGGCATGGCAGGGTTCTATTTATGATCCTAAGTGATCCTTGGATTGGAATTCAGATGTAGTCCAGGGTTTTAGTAGTGATCACCCATGTGATACACAACTAAGATTAGTATATGGAAATAAGCTTTGGTTATGTTTCACTAATAGAACATGGCTCTCACCTCCAAGATTAAAGGTTGGTTTGAACAAGTAGGATTTAATACTACTCTAATATTCTCTAGGATGGACATGGATATATATGGTTAGCATCTATAACCTCTCTCACTTCTCAATGTCTTGGAATATTCTAAGGTCCTACTCAAGAGATGATAATATGATCCTCTAAATACATGGTTTGCCTAAGAATTCTACCTTGGTATATTATGTAGCTTGTTCTTCTAGAAATCTGATAAACCTGCATCTTGTGGTATGCCTCCACCTCCTAGCTTCTTCATCTTGATCCTAGCTAATGTATGGAGTGGCTCTATGTGTTGGTTTCCTTGTGTCATGCTACAAGATGATCAAATGGATGAAGGGTGTGGCTCCTTTTATAGGCTTGGGCAAGCTCTAGTATCATGACACATAGGTGGGTGACTCTTGTTTTGGTTTGATGAGTAAGGTGCTTGGTTGTCATGCCCTTATCCATAGCAATCCTTTGAGCATGAGGTGTCATAGCTTGGAGTGCAAGTCATGTAGATGTTTTCATCCTATGTGGCATGATCCTTATCCTCTCATATGACTTATCTTTGGATAGCCAAGTGGCATTTGTTACTAAATATCTTGTGGATGGTTTTATTATTATGGATGAGTCACTATATCATATTTGATTGGATTTACATTATAATATTGGTCAAAGGTAAATGGTTGAGGGTTATTTCTTAATGTTGGATAATTGGTGTTTGATTTCACCAAGGCATGATCATATGAGTTTCAAAATACTCATGGTTAGTTTTATTCAAATAGTTTGAACTATAATTCGTAATGTAAATGGATTTAGTTTTATGATATTCCATATATTTAATAAGTTATGATTTAAATAAAAATGTGTGGCTTTTATGCACTTTAAACCCTATGGTTTACCTTATTTAGAAGTGAATTAAATTACACACAAAGATAGTTGCTAACTCTTAAGTATTATTAAGTTAGAATTTGATTCTTAAAGGATGTGTTGTAGTAAGGAATGTCATGTTGAGATCTTTTATAAGATCTTGTAGTTGACCCTTACTTAAGGTGTTGTTTGTTATAAAACTAATTCCATTTGATCTAACCCATAGATCAAATCATCTCTACCCAAAACAGGGTTTTAGCAAAGATCATAGTGAAGTTTATAGCGCTTGACTTGATGATCTACAATTCCAGCAAGTCAAGTGAAACTTCAGTTACTGTGGTAAGTTTTATTTGAAAGCGCGAAAATTCCCCGGATTTTCTATGCATAAATGCAATGCACACTTTGGTGTTCCCTCATTTTATTGCCTCTAAACCTAGGATATTACAGCACGGAAAACTAAAAAACTTAATGGAAAATACATCATGTACACACATTTGTATTGAGATTATACAAAATATTAAATATGATGATAATATGATACTATGCATTGTGGGTGTAGTATCATAAACTAGTATCATGTGTATAATACTAGTGTATGATACTTCCCATTGTGACTAGCATTAGCGTCCGAATTTGTACTCTTCATGCAAGTATTTTGTCCTGACGACTGTTCACAGCCACTGACTAAGCCTATATTATCATCTGATTTTACCGACGAGGAGGGCACATGCATGTGTGTATTATTTCCAATTCTCCATCCCCAAACTCTCTTCGTTGTTGTTAACCCAGTGGACCATGCTGGGCCGGGGTTCCATCGATTGTGAGTAGAACTAGCAGCGTGGCCCTCGCAATTGCGAAGGCATGAGTCGAAAGTGTTTATGTAATAATTTACATTTTATAGATCAATTTTTTAGTTGTAAGAACCGATTGTCATGCCTGTTGCAGGATCAAAGTAGAAACCATATGTTGCATTTGTTGATGGTATTAATGTGGTTAAGCTATCATCAAATACCAAATTATCAACTCTTCTTTCTATTGTGCATCTAGCAGGCTATCGACCTGGACGTCTGATACACTAAACTGAATTGAGTCCGATTAGTTTATTTTGCAAACTACTATATAATCGCCTTTGTTTAAAATTACATGTTTTTTAACATTTTTTATACGCTAGTTCTCTTTCATTTTTGAATTTTGATACTTATACAAACTATTAATTTCTTCATAAATCTTAGCCACACAGTTTGGATGAAAATAATTAGTATAATGTGGCTTATTTTGGTGTCAATTTTGAACCGGATGTCCTGCTATGCTACAGTGAATCTTTCTTTTAGTTGGTAAATAGTAGACAGATAGACATGGTGGCACATCGGCATTTTGCTTAGAAGTACAAAAGACTTTTGAAGATTTGACCAATGCTTGCACTAATTAACTCCATGTGTGTGTTCTGAATGCTTGCATATATCACATATGAGCATAAAACCAAGTCGATTAACATAAATCATAGAAATTAATAGATTGTTGTAATTGGCATAGATCATGCCATTATTGACTAATTTTTAACATTCAAATATGTTGTTAATTTTTTTGAAGAGGTTTAGCGTAGACCAATGTTTCTTATCTCGGGTGGGTAAAATATCGGTGGTCACAGATATTACCGTTTTATGGAAGTGCCAATATTTAAAATTCTTTAATATTTTTTAAAAAGAGTTTATTGTTGATACACCACCATTGTTGGACGTAATCTTGTATACATCGATGTATTAGCGTATACAAGTCGTCACCAGTATTACTGGTTTTTGGTAATACCGATCGTAAGACTGTCGGATTTCTCAAACAAATTTTCAAACTCATCCAAAATTTAAAAAGAAAATTCAATTTGAGCAGATTATATAGATCTCGCTAATTATTGTCTAATTCAAAGTTTCTCGCTGTTAATTAGGAAAATACAGTTTGCGGCAAAATTTTGGAAATACTGGTCGAGAAAAAAACCAAATGTTTATCAATTAAGTTCATGCATTAGCCTAGTTGCTAATTTTTTATCATGCAATTCTTTTCAAGCGCGCGGTCCTTTACATGTCATATAAATTACTTTTTTCTTTTCTTTTCCCACTCAAATGCACAAGCACCGCTAGTTCAACAGGCTTGATTTTACACATAGCACATACATCATAGAATTGCTATATATGAGAACCAACCTGAGTTTGGGTGGTTAGGAGGATGGTTGTATCCCCAGCCCACCAGAGTTCAAACCCCAGGTTTGACATCTGTGTGTCTCATAAAGACGGAATATTCATTCAGTGGGAGGCGACGTTTCGACAGGCGCCTGTGGTGACTTCGTCAATTTCAAGATTCAATCTGCCGGCTCAATCTTCCGGTGCTCATAGGGGTAGGGCGTGCGTGTGTGCGTTCATAGGGGTGAGTGTATGCGCGTGTATGTGAGCGTCTACGTTTGTACTGTGTTTCTCAAAAAAAAAATAGCTATATGGTGAGAAAAAATAAAACTGCACCTAGAATCCTACGTAAATACGACTTATTATGGGAACATGTTATTCCGTTACTCAACCAGCACAGCTAAATCGCTGGCAAGAATGTTTGTTACACAATTGGGGGCAGAATCCACCAAAGAGTAGTCAGACATAACAATATGAGCTTCGCAAGATCGTGAGCTGCAGAATTACACACCCGCGGCAGAAAGAGAATTGGACATAGTCAAAAGTAGCGAGCATTTCTTCCTAGCATCCTTCGCCAGAGCACCAATACTTGACCTGTTAGGGCAAGTACAACGCGGGTGCTTAGGCCCCGACGCTAGGATCAAATTCCCGGTTGATCGGCAGTTCAGTGTTTAATTCCTGGCGTCTCTCCGGCATCGACGCAAGAAAGCGCGTCGAGCGCTTAGCTCGTTTTCCCCCGTATCGAGCATAGCGCAGAGAGGAATAGGCAAAGCGGCTGGGCAATTAGCGCCTGTGGTTAGCGTCTCCCGTTGAGGACTAAAACGCTGAGAATATAATCTGGTTTTATTTTGTTACTTTTCCCAATCTAAGCGCCCCTAATAGCATCGGGCGTTGTACATGCCCTTATAGTCCTGGCTTTGAAAGGCCCTTACCAGATTTGAGGAATCCGTCTCGAGGATGATACGCATGGCCCCTGATTTGGTTGCACCCTTGATGGCAGCAAGGCAGGCCGCAGTTTCGGCGTGCAAGAGGTCCCGGAGATGACAAGCCTTCCCCGCTCCTGCTGCCACAAACTCGCTCTGGTGGTCGCGGATGATGAAGCCCCAGCCACCGCTACCACTTTTCAGTACACTGTTATTTTTGTTTTTCAACTTTTTGTCTCGTGAGCTGCAGAATTACACACCCGCCGGCAGAAAGAGAATTGAACATAGTCAAAAAGTAGCGAGCATTTCTTCCTAGCATCCTTCGCCAGAGCACCAATACTTGTCCTGTTATAGTCCTAGCTTTGAAAGGCCCTTACCAGATTTGAGGAATCCGTCTCGAGGATGATACGCCTGGCCCCTGATTTGGTTGCACCCTCGATGGCAGCAAGGCAGGCCGCAGTTTCGGCGTGCAAGAGGTCCCGGAGATGACAAGCCTTTCCCGCTCCTGCTGCCACAAACTCGCTCTGGTGGTCGCGGATGATGAAGCCCCAGACGCCCGCTACGACTTTTGAGTACACTGTGTTATTTTTGTTTTTCAAGTTTTGTCTAGACCGTGCCACTTTTTTTTTTTTGAGGTTTTATCTGGTACAATCATAGAACGTGTCAGAGTTTGTTAAATTGGACTAATGTACCTTCTAATATTTCGATAAATATTAGTCTCGGCCGAGTCGAACATTCAGCTAAAAATTTAAGCTAAAATATATGTAGATTCATTGAACATTTCATAGATATTTATGAATAAAGGTAGTAGATTTTTATGGGTCTTTAGTGCTGACGTAATCTATGATATTATCACATGCACTATCGCAGCAACTCAACTCCTATAGCGATATTGGCTAGCAGATTGCATGCAGTTCATACGTATAGTTGTACCATCTCTTTTATACGTGCCCGCTAATCATAGGTGGACCGGCTCTGTTCAGTTTTTCTTTCTAGGCTTGTGTGGTGGAAAACGTGCGATTAGTTTCCTTTTAAAATTACCGTGCCATATAGTCATGTGTATACGTGAATGTTCTACATAACACTTTTTTATATTTTAATATTAACCGTTAAAATATAGATCAACAAAGTATATTGATTGTTGAGTAGCGACGCCGACTGCAGAGTACCCACTATCCAGCAATTCACCAAGAATCGTACAAAGTAAAGATTACAAGGTTCAGATAAATTCAGAGATTTTTCTTGCTATATATGCATGTCACGGTTGAATTTGCAAATCTAAGATTTTATCACTAGCATTGGTTATTTCTCACCTGTCCATTTGAACTGTTCTTCTGCTGCTTGAGTAATCAATTTAGGATGACTTCTGCAGCGTCAGCCTTCATAGATTCTTAACGGCAAGGTCCTCAGCTGTCAAGTGGATCAAATTTCTTGCATCATATTTCTCTTCTAAAGAGTTGAGTTAATTACAATGTGTGGTGCTTCTTCAGCATGCCAGTATCTAAGGTAAAAACTCATGTTGTGTACAATTTATCTATTTCATTTCGACAGTACAATTTTTCGATAGAGGGAATATATTAATATCAAAAGATACAAATTACACCCAGCCTCTGCAACAACGTCCGCCCCTAGTGATAGAACGGATGCACACAACTAAAAAAGAGTAAATAAAACTAAGAAATAAAAATCTCGCTACAGCATTTCAGACCTAGCACCAATTACTTCTCCCAATAATGATCACTTATTATGAAGGTGATGATTCAGGAGTGAAGACCGGTTGAGCTAGCTGCTGGAAACCGAGCAATACGTGGCATATGTTTTACAGTCTTTCACTGCGCCACACTGGCCGTCATTTCATTTGTGGTCAAGCCATACTGCTTTGCCTATTCATGCGGCTCATGCCATCAACCTTTAATGCTTCCTGCTGCTCTGTATCGATGTCTTGGTTGCAGGTGGTGTATGCTGCAAAGCTTTTCTCAAAATCTCTGTCCATGCGCTGTTTTATCTAGCGAGGAGGAGATGCACCAATTGCGGCATGAAGCAAATAGCACGTTTGGCCGACGTTTTTTGGAACTATGCGGACTCCTTCCAGTTGTTCTCTTGGCTCCCTCGCAGCAGGACCATGCTACGCATCACAACAAGGAGGAGAGTCGCGTCAGCGGCCGGCGATTTCCGACGGAAGCATCGGCCAACATGTGTGGAGGCCAATGGAACCCATGTGACATTATCCCTATTTTAGCTCATTGTATAGATTTTTTAACTGAAAATTATGTTAGTAATTTCCAGCTACTCACGTCCCTAATTATTCTCAGGTATGTTTTAGTATCTTAGCCTGAAAACTAGATAGATCGTGACTCTCCTAAAGTCGCGATGTTCTGTTTGCTTATGTTTCTTTTGTGTTTTTGCAAGGAGCATTCAGTTATAGGGTTTTCTCTTCTCATTATCAAGTGGTAGATTCCTTGGTTTTATTTTATTTCTATGGATTCTCTTTTGCTGTCTCTGATGTTTTAGTTTTGTTTAAGATAACTATGCAGATGGGAAAAACAATTACAACCTTCCAATCTCCATCGCCCGAAGTTCGACCAGGCTGCAACTGAAGCTCTTTTTTCAGCAAAGTCAATTTCCACAATGGTATTGTACAGGAAGATAAGCTGCACTAATGGAAGATTGAACTTTGAAGAATATAGCACACCATCCTACCAATGGTAGGCTACCATCAGTGTGTTGAAGCTGCACTGCACTCCGGTAAGAGGCGCTTCAAGTTTTTGATGTAGTGGAGAAGCACCACAGATCAGACAGCTCCATATATAGCGTTCAGTTTATACAGCTACTTCGCGACTTTTATGGAGCTAATAATAAAAAAGGTGCCCTCCGATTCATCCTTTTGTTTCCCCTAGATAATTGAGCTGAACTAGCATTGTTTCTCCAAGTATGCTTGCAACTACACCGAGGGATGGGAGAACGTACATGATCAACTGGTCGAGGGGAATATATAAAATTAGTTTTCAACGCAATTAAATTGTAAAATACCGGACCATTTTCTGTATTCTGACTTTACCTTAATCTTTCAATTTGAAGCACTCATTCAAGATCTCACTGGACTACTGCAGTTCCTAAACTTCATGCCTGTAAAGCATAGGATAAATACAACAAGTGCTACTGCATTTTATTGTTTCTTGTGCTATTATATATCTGTTCACAGGGTGGTCGGTGGAGTGTGTTCACAATTTTTTTTGGTACCTGAATAGCGGAGCTTTGCCCTGATCTAGCCTACCATTTCGTCATCAATCATAAGAGCGGAACTGGAACCTACAGGGATCAGACATAGTAGTGAGGACTCTATTCGACAAAAGTGCACGGCGGTGCAAAACAGACCGTTCATGTAGGACATCAAAACACACTCGAATGTAGTGCACAACGGGGAGTCCAGGCAGGACATCAAAACGCAGTGTATCCCTAGGAAAATATCAATGCAATGGAAGGCGGTGCAAAACATATACTTACTTAAGACAGGACATAGAAGGCAGTGCAAAATATGACCACCGTGTGCCATAAGGAAGTGCAAAACATTCACTCAGGGCAGAACATTGTTGCAATGAAACGCAGCGCAAAACAGCCGCTCGTGGCGTAACATCGACACACAACACAGCTGATGGAATAAAGGCATAGCGCACTCCAGAACTGAAAACAGTGCAACCTAAGTACTCAAAGCAGTGCCAAAGAAAAGTTCGACAAAACATGTCAACACGGGAACTAGGTCTGATGATCTCGATACGACTAGCATATGCGAGCTCATCCATGCACGACTTCTCTCCCAAAATAAGGCAGCTGTCGAAGGCTTAAGATGCGTTTACTTTTATCTCCTCCAGTGAGATTTAGCCCAAATTGCCCAGTCAAGAGTCAAGACACGAACTTAACTCGTAACGTGTGCATGGCGCAGATCTCAATATACAACTTGGTAAATTAACCAAACTAGATGTTTCATTAGATGATTATTCACGTTAGCAGTACATGATAGTACTAGTTCGCTGGAGCTAGACTAAGGATTGCAAACTTGAGTGCCTATAAATAGCATCGTATGTGCAGCAGTAAGTCTTCACATTTCATCCTCCGTCTAATTGTCCACACACGATGATGGCTTCAAAATCGGCCTCTCTGGCTCTCAAGGCGGCCGCTGTCCTTGTAGTTCTCGCCATGCTCGTTGTGCCTTCCATAGGGCGTTGCGATCACTCTGGAGGGCCACGGTCGCCACCACCACCGTCGGAACTATCGCCACCAGCACCATCACCACCGTCTCCGGAGCCGTTGCCACCAACTCCCACACGGCCACCTCCACCACCACCAGCTCCCACACCACCGCTGTCGGAGCCATTGCCACCAACTCCCGCACCGCCGCAGACACCACCACCACAAGCTCCCACACCACCTCCCCCGGAGCCGTTACCACCAACTCCTACACCCGCACCCGCACCAGGACCTGGACCAGCGATGCCATGCCACGTTTGTGTGTCGCAGTGCTACTCCTCGACTTGCGAAGCCTTCATTCGTTTGATGTGCAGCAAGGAATGCGACAGCATTGAAGGTTCCTGCAACCGCTGCAGGACCGAGGTGTTCGACGCATGCACGGCCCAGGGGAACTGCACCGGAAGCTGCGACTGCGAAGACGCTGCCTATAGTTCATGCATCAGCCCCTGCAGCACCCGATACTGCGACTTGTGCAGGCGCGGGCGTGCCGACGAGTGCGGCAAAAACTGCACCAAGCAGTGCTCCGAAGCAAACTGCATCCCCTATAGTCCATAGAGAACTAGCTGTCTATAGCATATGTGCACGGTCAACTTGTGATCAGCTTGTGCATGCACCTATATACCATTGCCTGAGTGATGCCGTGGGCACGAAATAAGGACGTCAGGTATCATCAGATACATAATTAGCAATATTGTACTGAGCGAGAGTCCGCCTACCCAATCTGCCAATCAGACACCCCCAATCGAACTCTCTCCCTTACTTTTCCTCGCTCTTCCAATCAAACCACTTCGTTCTCTACAGCGAGTGTATTCTGCTGCGCCATAGCCCCCTAGATTAATTGAAGGCAATCGAACTTACTATCCCCAAGACCAGAGACCAAACTTCAGTTGTTAGATCTCTCAAATTAGATATAGATACATCCATCTTCCATGCATGTGAAGAATGGGGCCAGGTCAAGATGAGTATGGTACACATCTTCATTCATGTCAACTCTAACATGCATCGTATGTGCAAGTACATGCATGCATGTTTGAAGTCTCCCCTCTGAAGTCGTGATACGTTAACATCGTTTAATTAACATTTGCGTACATCCATATCTGAAATCTAGCTAGAATAGCCAGGCCGTGGCCACCACCCTTTCGCCATCTAGTAAACTTTTAGGCGCATGCATCTCTTGAATTAGTTTCTTACAGCATGTCTAACAGACCCCCTATTTTTCTGCCCCGTAAAACGCGAGTAGAGGGTCCTGTATCAAAAATATGCTCACGCAAGAACCATTTCGTCTAACAGACCCCGTATTTTTGAAAATTGCAAACCCCGGGAAAATTCTTCGATAGTTCATCACGTTCATAGATAGAATTATAGATAGGAATTTTACAAAATTGCGCGATCCTAAAAGCGACTTCTACGAAGCGATCTAATCGTCGAGGATGACGACTGTCGCATTTTCGGCGGCCTCCCGCGCCTCCATCTCCTCCACAGCGGCGATGGCCTGCGCCGCCTCGTCTTCCTCCGCCCGAGCATTGTCGGCGACATCCTTGAGGGAAGCGGCCGCCGCCTGCAAGTAGAGGGGTCTTCCTCCTCCTCCGCCTCCTCTTCCTCCTCGCCGGCTCGTGGCGCTCCTCCGCTGATGGTGCTCTCCTCCCATGCCGCCTTCCACCGGTGTTGCTGCTCCCAATCCGCGCGCCATTTTTCGAAGTCGACGCCGCTCATCGGCTTGAGCGGCGGATCGGCCTTGTAGTAGCGCCCGTCCGCCGCGAACTCGCGGAGCTTCAGCGGCACGTAGAGGGAGCCGACGTACTTGCACGCTGCACGCCGACTCCCGACGGCAGAGAGCTTGCAGTGGCGCCGCCACGCCTCCTCGAGCGTGTCCGGCGAGCGGGATCGCTTTGATCCGGAGGCGGGCGACGCGCTACTGCTCCTTCGTGCGGACATGGCCGGCGGCGGTGCTAATGTTGCGGCGTGCGGCGTGGAATTTCTCGTCGGAGCGTGTGCGGGGAGGCGGCGGCGCACGGCGGAGCTAGGGTTGCGAGTGAGGGGTTCGACCCCAACTTGCACCTACACCCTATATTTGTAGGGGCGGCGGTGTGGTTTTGACGGGTCCCGTATTCCGCCGATACGTGCCGGCCCAAATACGGGGCCTGCTAGACGGCCCAAACTGCGCTCACCCCCTATCCCGCCGGAATTATACGGGGTGGGCGCGTTTTGAGGGGCCTGTTAGACATGCTCTTAGCCAAACTCTCCGTTCCGGTTGATTGCACTGGTCTCACCTCAGATGCTATAATATGTGAGGAATGTTAGTGATGTATAGACCCCTTACTGTATATTCTCTCTGTATGAGGGGCTTCCCTGCATATTGTATCTCATGTACATGTACTGGCCTTTGGCCCACAGTGAATACAATTTGCCCATTCACAACATGGTATCAGAGCTTAGGTTTAGCTCCTCTTGCACGTAGCAACTCCGTGCTGCCGCCGACGATCTTTCGGGCGAGCTCTCCGGCCTGCTTCTTCCTTGGCCTGCTTCTTCTTCGCCTCCGGTTGACCTCTCCTCTGGCCGGCCCCGTTCGTGCAGACTCGCATCAAGCGAGCCCTGGTTGTGCCCGTATAGCTGCTCCCCCGTGCAACAGATTTCACCAGAAGCACCGGCCAGATCCGGCCGGCTCCACCCCGCCCAGGCCAGCCCCGCCTCCAGTCGACTTCGACCAGGTCGGCCCCGTGTCCACCTTGGCCGGCACCGCCTCCGGCCGCCTCGTCTAGGCCGGCCTCGCCTCCGCCCCAGCTGGCCCCGCCTCCGGCCGCCCTGCCTCCGGCCGGTCCTTCCCCGGCCACTCCTTGCTGCAGCCGGCCCTGCCACGGCCTTTCCTCTCGCTTGTCGAGCTGCCGCAGGCCCTGGGCTGCTCTGTCTTCCAGATCTAGATCTGGTTCCAAAAAAATGGCATCCTCTGCCTCTGGCTATGTGAGTATTCCGCGGTGCCCAGTGATCTTTGACGGCACCAACTACGGGGAGTTTGTTGCCTTTATGCGCATCCACATGTGTGGTCTTCGGCTGTGGGTTGTTCATACCGGCGAGGTCCCTTGTATGCCACATCTCACTGCTCCTGTGCCTCCTACAACACCGCCAGTGCCACATGCCTTTGCTGATGATGCTCTTCCGGCAGCTCACGAGGCAGCCAGGTCTGCCGAGCTTGCTGCTGATGAGGTCTACGAGCAGCAGGTACTTGCTTACTCAGAGGCCCTTGGTTCCTGTCGGGATAGTCTGGCGGCTTTTACTCATTGGTGTGATGAGGATGCTAGGGCTGCTGCTATTCTTTCCCAGAGTGTTTAGCCACAGTTTGCTTGTGAGTGTATGGGTCTTGCCACTGTTGCTGAGATGTGGTCTCACCTTCGTCAGCGCTATCAGCCTTCTGTGGATTCTCTGTACTTATCTGTATTGCGTCAGGAGCATGATCTTCAGCAGGGTGACTCTACTGTTGATGAGTTCTACACCCAGAGTGCGGCGATCTGGCACCAGCTTAACTCCCTTCGCAGTGTTGTCTATGGTACTTGTCAGTGTTGCCGGACAGTCCGTTCAGATATGGATTTTCAGAGGATCCATGAGTTCATGTTTAGACTTCGTCCAGAGTTTGAGCCCTGTCGTGCTCAGTTGTTTGCTCGAGGCCGTGTTCCTATCTCAGAGGTGTTGACTGAGCTTCGTGCTGAGGAGACTCGTCTGCGCGGTGCTGGACTGCTTGGAACACCTTCTGTTCTTGCTGCTCGAGTTCCCACCGCACCTGCACCGCCGCTTCTACCCACACCAGCGCCTGCTGCTTCTGGAGGAGCCCGCCCTTCTCGCGGTGGGGGTCTCCCTCGTCATCCTCGGTTCTGCACTCACTGTCGGAGGCATGGTCATCTTGAGTGTGACTACTATCAGAAGCAGCGGGGTGTGCCTCCTCGTGCTCCACCTTCAGCGCCTACCACCACCGGTTTCACTGAGCAGGATATAGCGAGACTTCAGCGTCTCCTTGCCTCCTCCGGCTCTGCTTCGACGGGTACTGCTGCCTTCGGCTGTTTCCTCTACACCGTCAGGTACATCTTCGTGGGTTCTGGATTCTGGAGCTTCTTTTCACATGTCTCCTGATTCTTCCTCTCTTTCTTCTCTTCGTCCTCTTCCTCTTCTTGTTCGTGTTCTTACTGCTGATGGTACTTCTCTTCCTATTGCTGGTCGTGGCACTCTTTCCACTCCCTCCTTTTCCTGATGTTTCTCATGTTCCCGTCTTACCATGAACTTGTTTTCCGCTGCTCAACTTACTGATTCTGGTTGTCGGGTCATTCTTGATGTTGATTCTTGTTCTGTTCAGGACACTCACACTCGGGCACTGGTTGGGGCTGACCCTCGGTGCCGTGACTCCAGGGACTTTGGGGGCTTGACTGGCTTCATGTTCATTCTTCCACCACTTCATCGACTGCACCACGTGTGCTTGATGCTTCCACTACCGCCTCCTTTCAGCAGTGGCATCATCGTCTTGGTCATCTTTGTGGTTCTCGCTTGTCGTCTTTCCTTTGTCGAGGTCTTCTGGGGCATGTCTCAGGAGATGTCTCGCTTCAGTGTTGTCATGGTTGTAGGCTTGGTAAACAAAAACAGTTACCTTATCCTACTAGTGATTCAGTATCTCAGCGTCCTTTTGATTTGGTCCATTCTGATGTATGAGGTCCCGCTCCCTTTGCTTCCAAGGGGGGCCAACGCTACTATGTTATTTTTATCGATGATTTCTCTCGCCACACTTGGATCTATTTTATGACTTCTCGCAGCGAGGTTCTCTCGATATATAAGCGTTTTGCTGCCATGGTCCATACTCAGTTTTCCACGCCTATACGTGTCTTTCGGGCTGATTCTGCTGGTGAGTATATCTTCCAGTTGTTGCATGGTTTTCTTGCTGAGCAGGGCACTCTTGCCCAGTTCTCCTGCCCTGGCGCCCATGCCCAAAATGGCGTGGCTGAGCGCAAGCATCGCCACCTGCTTGAGACGGCTCGTGCGATGATGATCGCTGCCTCTCTTCCTCCTCACTTCTGGGCTGAGGCTGTGTCTATTTCCACCTATCTCATCAACCTTCAGCCCTCCATAGCCTTGCAGGGTGGTATTCCTCTTGAGCGTCTCACTAGTCACACTCCTGATTACTCGACCCTTTGTCTTTTTGGTTGCGTTTGCTATGTTCTTCTTGCTCCACGCGAACGCACCAAGCTCAATCTGTTGAGTGTATCTTCCTTGGCTACAGCCTTGAGCACAAGGGATATAAGTGTTGGGATCCTATTGGTCGTCGGATGCGCATATCTCGGGATGTCACTTTTGATGAGTCCCGTCTTTTCTACTCGCGTCTGTCATCCTCTTCCTTCTCGGTAGATGATATCTCTTTTCTCATGTTCCCTGTCTCACCTCCTCCTCTGCCTCAGGTCCCTGCTCCGCCGAGTCTCTCACCACCTTATCCTCCTTCGCCCACCAGACCCCCATCTCCTCCCTCACCACCTTCCCCACCCTCCACACCTTCCTCTCCCATGTCATCTTCCTCGCGTACGGTGGTCCCTCCCTACCCTTTTCACTACTCATGTCGTCCACGTGAGGATGATACTGCTCCTCCTAACATGCCCTCCACCTCTGGTGTGATGCCCTCTCCGTCCGAGCCGACTCATCAACTTCGTTCTCGTCCTCGTCCTCCTCCTGATCGCTATTCTCCCACTCACTACGGTCTTTCTGTTGTCCTTGAGCCGACCTCTTATCGGGATGCTCTTGCTCATCCCGAATGGCAGCTAACGATGGCTGAGGAGATTGCTGCTCTTGAGCGTACTGGCACTTGGGATGTTTTCACTCCTCCTTCCTCTGTTCGTCCCATCACCTGCAAGTGGATCTACAATATTAAGACTCGCTCTGATGGTTCTCTTGAGCGCTACAAGGCTCGTCTTGTCGCTCGTGGCTTTCAGCAGGAGCATGGCCGTGACTATGATGAGACCTTTGCTCCAGTGGCTCACATGACCACTGTTTGTACTCTTCTTGCCGTTGCTTTTGTTCGTCATTGGCATGTCTCTCAGCTTGATGTGCAGAATGATTTTCTTAATGGTGAGTTACGTGAGGAGGTATACATGCAGCCACCTCCTAGCTACTCTATTCCCGATGGCATCGTCTATCATCTCTGGCGCTATCTCTATGGCCTTAAGCAAGCCCCTCGCGTCTGGTTTCAGCGTTTCGCCTCTGTGGTGACCTCTGCTGGTTTTGTCCCTAGCGCACATGACCCTGCGCTCTTTGTCCACACATCTTCTCGTGGTCGGACTCTCCTTCTTCTTTATGTCGATGACATGATCATCATAGGTGACGACCCTGAGTACATTGCCTTTGTCAAGGCCCGTCTTCGTGATCAGTTTCTCATGACTGATCTTGGTCCTCTCCGCTACTTTCTTGGGCTTGAGGTTTCCTCTACCTCCGATTCTTCTATATCTCCCTAGAGAAGTATATGCAGGACCTTCTCACTCGTGCCGCTCTTGGTGATGAGCGCACTGTCAAGACTCCTATGGAGCTCAATGTTCGCCTCTGTTCCACTAATGGTGATCCTCTTCCGGACCCAACTCGCTATCGTCACCTGGTTGGGAGCCTTGTCTACCTTGCTGTCACTCGTCCTGACATCTCCTACCCGGTCCACGTTCTGAGTCAGTTCATGTCTACTCCCACTAGTGGCCACTATAGTCATCTCCTTCGTGTCCTCCGGTATCTTCGTGGCACTATCTCCCGTCATCTCTTCTTTCCTAGCTCCATCTCCTTACAGCTCCAGACCTACTCAGATGCTACCTGGGCTAGCGATCCAGAGGATCGCAAGTCTCTTTCTGCCTACTGTGTCTTTCTTGGTGGCTCTCTCATTGCTTGGAAGACCAAGAAGCAGGTTGCAGTCTCTCGTTTGAGTGTCGAGGCTGAGTTGCGAGCGATGGCTCTCTTGACGGCTGAGGTGACTTGGTTACGCTGGTTACTTGCGGACTTTGGTGTTTCTGCTGACGCCCCGACTCCTCTCTTATCGGACAGTACTGGTGCCATCAGCATTGCGCGTGATCCGGTGAAGCACGAGCTCACCAAACACATCGGTGTTGATGCCTTCTATGTGCGTCCAAGCTGTGCAGGATCAGGTTATTGCTCTTCATTATGTGCCTTCCGAGCTACAGCTTGCTGACTTCTTCACGAAGGCACAGACTAGAGCACAGCATGGGTTCTTTCTCTCCAAACTCAGTGTTGTTGATCCACCATGAGTTTGAGCGGGGTGTTAGTGATGTATAGACCCCTTACTGTATATTCTCTCTGTATGAGGGGCTTCCCTACATATTGTATCTCATGTACATGTACTGGCCTTTGGCCCACAGTGAATACAAGTTGCCCATTCACAACAAGGAACACCAGATGGGTATCTCAAACCGACGATGGTTCAGACAACGAGGGAGACCCATTGCCTACTTACGACCACATCTAGTCGTGCTTGCACAAGAAACAACTAGGGCAGCACACGACAAAGTCGGTTCAATAGCGTGTGACATCCCCTTTATAAGGAGGCACATGACGATCCTTTGCAGAGAAACGAGAACTAGCTAACACATATCTAGTTTAAGTCTGCAAGTAATCTTGTAATCGCTATACCATCTATAACCGCATAAATAGCAGTGGTTTTTTTACCTCCAAAGTGAGGAGGCGACGCTGGGTACATCATGCACTAACCCCATCACAGGTAGCACTTGGCGACTTCCCACCTCACAAGTCATCGCACGATGGCACATGATGTGACTTTCCCACAACATTTGGCACCCACCATGGGGATCGAGGTATCTAGAGTTGAGTTCCAGATGAAAATCCTAGGAAAAATTGGGCCGATAATCGTTGCCTATAACTTCATCCAATTCAGGAATTTGTCCTTCGTCAAGCCAGACTCCAGCTGGCATCTCACAGCGACTCGCAGTCAAGCGGGGCACAAACCCCGTCGGAGTCTACATGGCGGATGATCTCATCGACCCACTGACAACTCCCATCACCGTGGCCAAGGCAAACCAACATGCCCCTGAGGTAGAACAAACTCGTAGAAACATCCTGCAAGGGAAGACATGGCTCGAAAATGAGAATGCCAACTTCGAGGCCACAAAGGTGCGTTTAACCAATCTCACCAAAGTAACGACCGCTAAGAACTTGCAGCTTCAATTACTCTCCGAGTATCACACCAAATCTCATTCCGCGCACCGCCTCTTCCATTAGCCCTCTAGGCGACTCTTCACTTGCCTGGAAGCTCTGGGACGGGCAAGAGCATCTGCTAGGACTAATCCCAATGCGGATCGCAGAAAGCAACCCGCGGAAAACGTTGGTGCATCAGCGACAAACAATGGAGATGCCCATCAAGGCGATGATGGCGTAAGTCACACCACCCTAACGGCCCTCCCATTGATCACGGCGCGAGCAGTCCCGAGATCCCTGTGGATCATTACGCCACACCCATAGACAATATGCTCTCAGCCGAGGCTCTCCTACAAGGTGGGATCAATGAAGCTAGAGTTCAGCCCGCTCAAGCGCTACTCGTAACCGATGCTGCCAGCAAGAGAAATCCAATCTGGCGACAACGGATCGCCTCAGAGAATGAAGCCGCCCTTGCAGCAACCAGCACGTCGTGAATCACGACACAAATAATGGTGTACCGATCTCCACAGTCCTCATGCATCCAACAACTTGGGTGCGGGAACGCCTAGCTGCTACTGGTGAGTGTCCTGACCTACAAGAGTCGTTGAAGGCAAGTTGCACCACGTGGAGCTCGGAACCCAACCATGACATGCGCCGGATTGTGAACCAAGCACACCTGGGACCAATGTGCTTCGGCCCCGCGATCCAGAAAGAAGGGTTTCCTGGATATGTATAAACCTCCCCGGGACGTTGAAAAGTATGATGGCATGAAAACCCTGTCACATGGTTGGAAACCTACCAGATTGACATGTCCATTCAAGAAGTGTGCTCGTCAATCCTATTCGCTATAGGCCATTGAGGATGAAGGATTCGGCCCGCACATTACTCTCTGGTTTGCCTGCCCAGAGCGTACACTCCGACATGAAGATGTGTGCACGGTATGTTGAATGTAGATGGGTTGCAGTCCAGTAAGGCAGCCCATGTAGCCTACAATTCCTAAAATCTCAAGGCCCATCACGTTGGCAGCTTAGGACAGCCTTGGGGGACAAAGTTTAGTCCCACATTGCTAGTTGGGAGTGAGTTGGAGTGGTATATAAGGATTGTTGTTCTAGTTCATCCAAGTGAGTGAGAATAGAAGGAGCCCTCGCGCACTCCTCCTCCTCCGCCCGCCCCGCTGATGGCGTGTAACTCACACGTTCGTTGGGAACCCCAAGAGGAAGGTATGATGCGCACAGTAGCAAGTTTTCCCTCGGAAAGAAACCAAGGTTTAATCGAACCAGGAGGAGCCAAGAAGCACGTTGAAGGTTGATGGTCGCGAAATGTGATGCGGCGCAACACCAGGGATTCGGCGCCAACTAGGAACCTGCACAACACAACCCAAGTACTTTGTCCCAACGAAACAGTGAGGTTGTCAATCTCACCGGCTGCTGTAACAAAGGATTAAACGTATCGAGTGGAAGATGTTTGCAAAGAAAACAGTAAAACAAGTAGATTGTATGCTATGTAAAGAATAGGACCGGGGTCCACAGTTCACTAGAGGTGTCTCTCCCATAAGATAAAAGCATGTTGGGTGAACAAATTACGGTCGGGCAATTGACAAATAGAGAAAGGCACAACAATGCATATACATGACATGGTAAATATAGTGAGATTTAATCGGGCATTACGACAAAGAACATAGACCGCCATCCAAGCATCTATGCCTAAAAAGTCCACCTTGGTTATCGTCCGAACCCCCTCCGGTATTAAGTTGCAAAGCAAGAGACAATTGCATTAAGTATGGTGCGTAATGTAATCAACAACTACATCCTTAGACATAGCATCAATGTTTTATCCCTAGTGGCAACAGCACATCACAACCTTAGAACCTTCTGTCACGATCCCAGATTCAATGAAGGCATGAACCCACTATCGAGCATAAATACCCCCTCTTGGAGTTAAGAGCAAAAACTTGGCCAGAGCCTCTACTAATAACGGAGAGCATGCAAGATCATAAACAACACATGAACAATAGATTGATAATCACCATAATCATAGTACTCTCTATCCATCGGATCCGACAAACACAACATATAGTATTACGGATAGATGATCTTGATCATGTTAGGCAGCTCACAAGATCCAACAATGAAGCACAACAAGGAGAAGACGACCATCTAGCTACTGCTATGGACCCATGGTCCAGGGGTGAACTACTCACTCATCACTCGGAGGCGACCATGGCGGTGTAGAGTCCTCGGGAGATGAATCCCCTCTCGACGGGTGCGGAGGCGATCTCGAATCCCCGAGATGGGATTCGCGGCGGCGTCTCTGTGAGGTTTTCCGTATCGTGGCTCTCTGGGGGTTTCGACGGAAGCTTTAAGTAGGCGGAGGGTCAACGCGCCACACGAGGAGGGCGAGCCGCCGCGGCCAAGGCCCGGGCGCGCGAGGCCACGGCCTCCTCGTGGCCCCACTTCGTTAGGTCTTCGGTCTTGGAAAGCCGTGCAAAAATAGGACCTGGGCGAAAGTTTCGTCCAATTCGAGAATATTTCTTTACTAGGATTTCTGAAACCAAAACAGCAGAAAACAGCAACTGGCTCTTCGGCATCTTGTTAATAGGTTAGTTCAGAAAATGCATAAATATGACATATAATGTGCATAAAACATGTAGGTATCATCAATAAAGTAGCATGGAACATAAGAAATTATCGATACGTTGGAGACGTATCAGCATCCCCAAGCTTAGTTCTGCTCGTCCCGAGCAGGTAAAACGATAACAAAGATAATTTCTGAAGTGACATGCCATCATAATCTTGATCATACTATTTGTAAACATATGTAATGAATGCAGCGATCAAAGCAAAGGTAATAACATGAGTAAACAAGTGAATCATATAGCAAAGACTTTTCATGAATAGTACTTCAAGACAAGCATCAATAAGTCTTGCATAAGAGTTAACTCATAAAGCAATAAATCAAAGTAAAGGTGTTGAAGCAACACAAAGGAAGATTAAGTTTCAGCGGTTGCTTTCAACTTGTAACATGTATATCTCATGGATATTGTCAACATAAAGTAGTATAATAAGTGCAATATGCAAATATGTAGGAATCAATGCAGTTCACACAAGTGTTTGCTTCTTAGGTGGAAGGAGATAGGTAAACTGACTCAACAATAAAAGTAAAAGAATGGTCCTTCAAAGAGGAAAGCATCGATTCTGTATTTGTGCTAGAGCTTTTATTTTGAAAACATGAAACAATTTTGTCAACGGTAGTAATAAAGCATATGAGTTATGAAAATTATATCTTACAAGTTGCAAGCCTCACGCATAGTGTACTAATAGTGCCCGCACCTCGTCCTACTTAACTTGGACTACCGGGTCTTCGCATGCCATGTTTCAACCAAGTGTCACAAAGGGGTACCTCCATGCCGCTGTACAAAGGTCTAAGGAGAATGCTCGCATTCGGATTTCTCGCTTTTGATTATTCTCAACTTAGACATCCATACCGGGACAACATGGACAACAGATAATGGACTCCTCTTAAATGCATAAGCATGTAGCAAAGATTATTGTTCTCATATGAGATTGAGGATATATGTCCAAAACTGAAACTTCCACCATGGTTCATGGCTTTAGTTAGCGGCCCAATGTTCTTCTCTAACAATTTTGCATGCTCCAACCACTAAAATGATAGACCTTCAGACAAGACGGACATGCATAGCAACTCACATGATATTCAAAAATAGTTGATGGCGTTCCCCAGAAACATGGTTATCGCACAACAGGCAACTTAATAAAATATAAAGTGCATAAGTACATATTCAATACTACGATAGTTTTTAAGGCTATTTTGTCCCATGAGCTATATATTGCAAAGGTGAATGATGGAATTTTAAAGGTAGCACTCAAGCAATTTACTTTGGAATGGCGGAGAAATACCATGTAGTAGGTAGGTATGGTGGACACAAATGGCATAGTAGTTGGCTCAAGGATTTTGGATGCATGAGAAGTATTTCCTCTCGATACAAGGTTTAGGCTAGCAAGGTTATTTGAAGCAAACTCAAGGATGAACAAGTGCAGCAAAACTCACATAAAAGACATATTGTAAACATTATAAGACTCTACCTGTCTTCCTTGTTGTTCAAAACTCAATACTAGATATTATCTAGACCTTAGAGAGACCAAATATGCAAATCAAATTTTAGCAAGCTCTATGTATTTCTTCATTAATGGGTGCAAAGCATATGATGCAAGAGCTTAATCATGAGCACAACAATTGCAAAGTATCACATTATCCAAGACATTTTAGAATTACTACATGTAGCATTTTCCACTTCCAACCATATAACAAATTAACGAAGAAGAAACTTCGCCATGAACATTATGAGTAAAGCCTAAGGACACATGTGTCCATATGCAACAGCGGAGTGTCTCTCTCTCCACAAAGTGAATGCTAGGATCCATTTTATTCAAACAAAAACAAAAAGCAAACCGACGCTCAAGTAAAGAACACGAGATGTGATTGAATAAAAATATAGTTTCGGGAGGAACCTGATGATGTTGTCGATGAAGAAGGGGATGCCTTGGGCATCCCCAAGCTTAAACGCTGAGTCTTCTTAAAATATGCAGGGGTGAACCACGGGGCATCCCCAAGCTTAGAACTTTCACTCCTCTTGATCATAGTATATCATTCTCCTCTCTTGACCCTTGAAAACTTCCTTCACACCAAACTTCAAGCAAACTCATTAGAGGTTAGTGCATCATTAATAATTCACACATTCAGAGGTGACACAATCATTATTTTCACTTCTGGACATTGCATAATGCTACTGGACATTAATGGATCAAAGAAATAAATCCAACATAGCAAAAGAGGCAATGCGAAATAAAAGGCAGAATCTGTCAAAAACAGAACAGTCCGTAAAGACGAATTTATAAATGGCACCAGACTTGCTCAAATGGAAAAACTCAAAACTAATGAAAGTTGCGTACATATCTGAGGATCACGCTCGTAAATTGCAGATTTTTTCGAATTTTCTACAGAGAATTATGCCCAGATTCGTGACAGACAGCAATGCTGTTTCTGCGCAGCGATCCCAAATATAACATCAACTTTGACATAGAAACTTTACTTGGCACAAAAAGATGATAAGGAGAGGTTGCTACAGTAGTAAACAACTTCCAAGACTCAATAAAACAAAAAATTGCTGTAGGTAAAAACATGGGTTGTCTCCCATAAGCGCTTTCTTTAACGCCTTTCAGCTAGGCAGAAAGTGCAAATCAAGTAACATCGAGAGTAGAAGCATCAACATCATAGCTTTTCATGCAAACACAACTTGTTGCAGAGGGCGCTTTAGGTGCCCCATTATCTAAATTTTCTATGGTGGTGCTAGGGGTTTTAGCAATTTTAGGCCTATAGTAATTCTTTTGTTTAGGCACTTTAGAGGCATACATGAATTTTTGCTCTTTACCCACATAGGCTTTCTCATTATACTTGAGAGAAGAAAAGGTTGAACCCAAGGTTCCCATAGCTTTTTCAAGTTCATCAATCCTATTGATTTGATTATCATGGATAGCACAAGTTCCTAGGACACTAATTCTTTCATTAATTCCTCCTAGGGATTTATCAAGTTCATAAGTTTTGTCAAATAACATTCCCAATTTAGTTTCAACACTTGGAAAATTTTTCTCTATGGTTTCCAATTTTTTCATAACATCCACAAGAGAGATTTCAATTTTAACTTCATTAACAGGTGGTATTCCAACTAGACTCTCAATGATGCAACTAGCTTCTAAAGCGGGAGTACCTAGGAAATTACCTCCCGAAAGAGTATCAAGAACATATCTATTCCAACTAGATAAACCAACATAAAAGTTCCTAAGAAGGATAGTGGTGGAGTGTTTCTTAATGCACCTTTGATGAGCGTTACTAATTCTATACCAAGCATCTTTAAAACTTTCTCCACCTTGTTGCTAAAAGAACGAACTTCAACTTCAGGATTACTCATGATAACAGGAATAAAGTAAACTGGGCAAATTGAGTAAAGATAAGTAAATTTTTTTTGTGTTTTTGATATAGAGAGCAAGACAGTAAATAAAGTAAAACTAGCAACTAATTTTTTTGTATTTTGATTTAGTGCAGCAAACAAAGTAGTAAATAAAATAAAGCAAGACAAAAACAAAGTAAAGAGATTGAGAAGTGAAGACTCCCCTTGCAGCGTGTCTTGATCTCCCGGCAACGGCGCCCAGAAAAGAGCTTGATGGCGTGTAACTCACACGTTCGTTGGGAACCCCAAGAGGAAGGTATGATGCGCACGGTAGCAAGTTTTCCCTCGAAGAAACCAAGGTTTAATCGAACCAGGAGGAGAAGAAGCACGTTGAAGGTTGATGGTCGCGAAATGTGATGCGGCGCAGCACCAGGGATTCCGGCGCCAACTAGGAACCTGCACAACACAACCAAGTACTTTGTCCCAACGAAGCAGTGAGGTTGTCAATCTCACCCACTTGCTGTAACAAAGGATTAAACGTATCCAGTGGAAGATGTTTGCAAAGAAAACGGTAAAACAAGTAGATTGTATGCTATGTAAAGAATAGGACCGGGGTCCACAGTTCACTAGAGGTGTCTCTCCCATAAGATAAAAGCATGTTGGGTGAACAAATTACGTCGGGCAATTGACAAATAGAGAAAGGCACAACAATGCATATACATGACATGGTAAATATAGTGAGATTTAATCAGGGCATTACGACAAAGAACATAGACCGCCATCCAACTGCATCTATGCCTAAAAAGTCCACCTTCGGGTTAGCATCCGAACCCCCTCCGGTATTAAGTTGCAAAACAACGGACAATTGCATTAAGTATGGTGCGTAATGTAATCAACAACTACATCCTTAGACATAGCATCAATGTTTTATCCCTAGTGGCAACAGCACATCACAACCTTAGAACCTTCTGTCACGATCCCAGATTCAATGAAGGCATGAACCCACTATCGAGCATAAATACCCCCTCTTGGAGTTAAGAGCAAAAACTTGGCGAGCCTCTACTAATAACGGAGAGCATGCAAGATCATAAACAACACATGAACAATAGATTGATAATCACCATAATCATAGTACTCTCTATCCATCGGATCCCGACAAACACAACATATAGTATTACAGATAGATGATCTTGATCATGTTAGGCAGCTCACAAGATCCAACAATGAAGCACAACAAAGGAGGACCATCTAGCTACTGCTATGGACCCATGGTCCAGGGGTGAACTACTCACTCATCACTCCGGAGGCGACCATGGCGGTGTAGAGTCCTCGGGAGATGAATCCCCTCTCGGCAGGTGCGGGAGGCGTCTCCCCAGAGATGGGATTCGCGGCGGCGGCGTCTGGCAGGTTTTCCGTATCGTGGCTCTCGGTTGGGGTTCGCGACGGAAGCTTTAAGTAGGCGGAGGGTCAACGCGAGGGGCCACACGAGGGGCCCAGGGCGGCCGCGCGGCCAAGGCTGGGCGCGCCGGCCACCCTGGCCTCCTCGTGGCCCCACTTCGTTAGGTCTTCGGTCTTCTGGAAGCTTCGTGCAAAAATAGGACCACGGGCGAAAGTTTGTCCATTGAGAATATTTCTTTACTAGGATTTCTGAAACCAAAAACAGAGAAACAGCAACGGCTCTTCGGCATCTTGTTAATAGGTTAGTTCGAAAATGCATAAATATGACATATAATGTGCATAAAACATGTAGGTATCATCAATAAAGTAGCATGGAACATAAGAAATTATCGATACGTTGGAGACGTATCACCCGCCTCGCCTCCACATCGCGTTTCGTGACTCGAGTTCGAGACACACTCAAGGAAGCCTAAATTTTTGCTTGGTGCACCAACTGAGTTGGGTACGTGTCGACTGCATGTGCATGCTCGCCGCGTGTCCATGGCTTCCTACGCGTGTCAACGCGGTCGGCTCTCCTCCCAGGCTATACCAGGAGACATATCAGATCTGGAGTCTTATGCCCAGAACTCTCTAGTCTGCCTCTCTCACGAAGAAGTTCCTTTTGCTGCGCCACTCTCTAGTTTCCCCATCCAGGCGACTGCGTGCACAACCGTCCGGGAGAGCAGGCCTCCGAAACCCCATCCGTTGAGATCCTGCACCGAGAGGCGGGCGATAAGGTTTTTGGGGAGCGTCTCGGCGCGACTGCTCGTTGCTGTTCATGCCCTGCTTCACCGGTTCGACTGCTTCCTCGACGACTCCGACTACACCATGGGCGACATCAACTATTCCCTTGGTGGTGCTTCTGGTGCGACCTTCCCGGTCACGATGTACGTGCTCCTCCTCTCCTACTTTACACTGCTACTTGTTCCATGTTCAGATCTGATGTATGTGCTTGGTCTGATGTGTATGGTAAGTATGCTTGTGCATCTGTAATGTTGCTTTCGGTAATTAATCTCACTCGGAAATTTCCTAATAATCAAACAATCCAAAACCTTATTTGCTTAGGCAATTCTTACCGTCTGGTTTTGCTACTACGCTCAAACCGAGCCCGCTTACGGGTTCTCATTTCAAGAGATGGCAGAATAAGACCCTCTTGTGGCTCACTTCTATGGACATACACCGAGTTGCGAAAGATACTCCGAGAGGTTCGTTTACTCCTGAAGAGGATAAAGCGTTCGGGGATACCATCGTAATCTTTGTGGGTGCCGTCCTAAGTGTGCTTGGAGACATCTGCATATCCGAAATGGGAAGGAACTGTGGGATGCACTAGACGCTAAGTTTGTTGCTGCCGATGCTGGAGGTGAACTGTATGCTATGGAGCAGTTCAATGACTACAGAATGGTTGAGAACCGATCTGTAGTAGAACGGGCTCATGGCAAAGGAACTTGAGCTCCTCAAGTGTGTGCTACCGAACAAGTTTGTCGCGGGATGCATTGTCGCTAAGCTTCCCCTTCATGGAGGAACTTTTCCACTTCTCTGAAACATCAGAGGCATGAGTTCTCTGTTGAGAATAGCATGGGCTCTCTGGATGTTGAGGAGAAGGCGAGGGCAAAAGACAAACACACTGGAGAAACCGAGGGACGTTCTGCTGCCAATATGGTACAAAAAAATGCCCACAAGTCCAAGGGAAAGAACAAAGGAGTCTCCCAGACTACCAACTTCAAGAAGAAGGGGGAAACGGAGAAGAAAGATCATTGCTGGGTGTGTGGCGAGATAGGCCATTGGGCTCATCGTTGTCCACAGCGCAAAGGAAGAAAGGTCAGGCTGGACAGAACTCAACTTCTGTCAACATGGTCATTGGTTACACGGAGGAAGGAACTACAGGGTATGGTAATATATTACCTACTGTTCTTTCTGTGTTTCAGCCCACATAATGGTGAGTTGATACAGGTGCTAATGTTTATGTGTGTGCTGACATATCCATGTTTACCTCTTATCAGGCCTGAGGTTCCTCAATAATGATGGGGAATGGGTTACATGCTACTGTTCGTGGTGTTGGCACGGTAGATCTGAAGTTTGCTTCGGGAAAGATCGTGCAACTGAAGAACATGCTGCATGTCCCTTCTATCAAGAACAATCTCGTTAGTGGCTCCCGTCTTATGAAAGATGGGTTTAAGTTGGTGTTTGAGTCCAATAAAGTTGTACTGTCTAAGTATGGAGCCTTTGTTGGAAAGGGCTATGAATGTGAGGGAATGTTTCGCTTCTCTCTAGAAGACTTATGTGATAATGTTGTGAACCATGTAAGCACTAGTGTTAATGAAACTAATGTTTGGCATTCACAACTTTGTCATGTTAATTTTGGTTGTATGACGCGGCTTGCTGATATGAGTTTAATTCCGAAATTCACCTTTGTCAAAGGCTCTAAGTGTCATGCTTGTGTGCAAGCAAAGCAGCCCCGTAAGCCTCACAAGCCTGCGAAGGAAAGAAACTTGGCACCACTAGAGCTCATACATTCAGATCTATGTGAGATGAATGGTGAGTTGACAAGAGGTGGAAAGAAATATTTCATGACTTTAATTGATGATTCCACTAGGTATTGTTATGTCTATCTCCTGAAAACTAAAGATGAGGCTCTTGATTTCTTCAAAATCTATAAGGCTGAAGTTGAGAACCAACTTGAAAGAAAGATAAAAAAGGGTTCGGTCCGATCGTGGTGGAGAGTACTTTTCTAATGAGTTCAATTTATTCTGTGTGGAACATGGTATAATCCATGAGAGGACGCCTCCCAATTCCCCACAATCCAATGGGATTGCGGAAAGGAAAAACCCGTACTCTAACAGATTTGGTTAACGCCATGTTAGATGTTTCGGGTTTATCCAAGGAATGGTGGGGGAGGCTATATTGACTTCATGTCATGTCCTAAACCGTGTTCCAACCAAGAATAAAGAGATTGCCCCATATGAGGAATGGGAAAAGAAAAGACCAACACTCTCCTACCTACGAACTTGGGGTTGTTTGGCTAAAGTGAAATTACCAATCACCAAGAAGCGAAAGCTTGGACCAAAACCCATGGACTATGTCTTTCTTGGCTATGCTTCCCATAGCATTGCTTATAGATTTCTTGTGGTGAAATCTGGAGTGGACGACATGAATGTTGGCACCATCTTTGAGTCAATAGATGCTACATTCTTTGAGGATATATTTCCTATGAGAGATATGCATGGCATGTCTAGTTGAGAATCTGATCCAATTCATGAAACACTCCTATGGAGTCTAGCGAATCTGATGATGAGAGTTCAAATTCTGATGAGGATGAAAATGAAGCTCCAACAAGGAGTAAGAGACAAAGGACTGCAAAGTCTTTTGGTAATTATTTCATTGTGTATCTTGTGGATGATACTCACACTACCATTTCAGAAGCTCTTGCATCTCCTGATGCAGACTACTGGAAGGAAGCGGTTCAAAGCGAGATGGATTCCATCTTGGCTAATGGAACAGGTGGGAGTTAACTGAGCGTCCTTACGGGTGCAAACATGTATGATGTAAATGAGTATTTAAGAAGAATCTTTGAGCTGATGGTACTATCTAGAAGTACAAAGCTCGGCTTGTAGCCAAAGGCTATACCCAAAAAGAAGGCGAAGATTTCTTCGTTACATACTCACCTATGGCGAGATTGACCACAATTCGAGTACTGCTGTCATTGGCTGCCTCACATGGTCTTCTCGTTCATCAAATGGACGTTAAGACGGCTTTCTTAAATGGAGAGTTGGACGAGGAAATTTACATGGAACAGCCTGATGGTTTCGTACTAGAAGGTTGCTGCTTGCGTGGGAAGCTCCTTGTGACGGTAAAGCACACGTCCGTTGGGAACCCCAAGAGGAAGGTATGACAGCAATGAAGATTTCCCTCAGTAGAAACCAAGGTTTATCGAACCAGTAGGAGATGAAGGCCACGTGAAGGATGTTGGTGGAGGAGTGTAGTGCGGCGCAACACCAGTGATTCGGGCGCCAACGTGGAACTTGCACAACACAATCAAACTACATTGTCCCAACTTAACAGTGAGGTTGTCAATCTCACGAGCTTGCTGAAAACAAAGGATTAAACGTATGGTGTGGAGAATTATGTTTGCTTGTAGAAAACAACAGAGAACAGTGATTGCGGTAGATTGTATTTCAGATGTAAGGAATGGACCGAGGTCCACAGTTCACTAGTGGTGTCTCTCCAATAAGATAAATAGCATGTTGGGTGAACAAATTACAGGTTGGGCAATTGACAAATAGAGATGCATATACATATCATGATGACAACTATGAGATTTACTTAGGGCATTACGACAAAGAACATAGACCGCCATCCGGCATCTATGCCTAAAGTCCACCTTCGGGTTAGCATCCGCACCCCTTCCAGTATTAAGTTGCAAACAACAGACAATTGCATTAAGTACCGTGCGTAATGTAAACAATACAAATATCCTTAGACAAAGCATTGATGTTTTATCCCTAGTGGCAACAGTACATCCACAACCTTAGGGGTTGCTTCTCCCCCAGATTCAATGGAGACATGAACCCACTATCTAGCATAAATACTCCCTCTTGGAGTCACAAGTATCAACTTGGCCAGAGCCTCTACTAGCAACGGAGAGCATGCAAGAACATAAATAACACATATACGATAGATCAATAATCAACTTGACATAGTATTCAATATTCATCGGATCCCAACAAACACAACATGTAGCATTACAAATAGATGATCCTGATCATGATAGGCAACTCACAAGATCTAAACATGATAGCACAAGAGGAGAAGACAACCATCTAGCTCTTGCTATGGACCCGTAGTCCAAGGATGAACTACTCACGCATCAGTCCGGAGGCGGGCATGGTGATGTAGAGCCCTCCGGTGATGATTCCCCTCTCCGGCAGGTGTCGGAGGCGATCTTCTGAACCCCCCGAGATGGGGTTGACGGTGGCGGCGTCCCAGTAACTTTTTCCGTATCGTGGCTCTCGGCACTAGGGTTTTCGCGACGGAGGGAATAAATAGGCGAAGGGGCAGCATAGGGGGCGCGAGGGCCCCCATAGGCGGTGCGGCCGAGGTGGGGGCCGCCCTTGGCGTCGCCGCCTCGTGGCCCTTCTCCGTCTCCTCTTGTTCTGGAAGGCTCCGTGGAAAATAAGACCGTGGGCTTTTGTTTCGTCAATTCAGAGAATATTCGTAAACTAACTTTTCTGAAATCAAAAACAGCGGAAAAGGCACTGCGGCATCTTGTTAATAGGTTAGTTCGGAAAATGCATAAAAACATTATAAAGTATGAACAAAACATGTAGGTATTGTCATAAAACTAGCATGGAACATAAGAAATTATAGATACGTTGGAGACGTATCAAGCATCCCAAGCTTAGTTCTCGCCCTCGAGTAGGTAAACGATAAAAACAATAATTTCGAAGTGACATGCTACCAACATAATCTTGATCAACATTATTGTAAAGCATATGAGATGAATGAAGTGATTCAAAGCAATGGTATATAGATTGCTAACAAAAAGATAATGACTAAACAACTGAATCATATAGCAAAAACTTTTCATGAATAGTACTTTCAAGACAAGTATCAAAAAGTCTTGCATAAGAGTTAAATCATAAAGCAATAGATTCAAAGTAAAAGGCATTGAAGCAACACAAAAGAATATTTTAAGTTTCAGCAATTGCTTTCAACTTTCAACATGTATATCTCATGGATAATTGTCAACACAAAGTAATATAATAAGTGCAATAAGTAAGCATGTAAGAATCAATGCACACAGTTGACACAAGTGTTTTCTTCTAAGATAGAAAGAAGTAGGTAAACCTGACTCAACATTAAGTAAAAGAAAGGCCCTTCGCAGAGGGAAGCAGGGATTACTCATGTGCTAGAGCTTTTTATTTTGAAAACATGGAAACAATTGTGTCAACGGTAGTAATAATTCATATGGGTTATGCATAAAACTTCCTATAAGTTGCAAGCCTCATGCATCGAATACTAATAGTGCCCGCACCTTGTCCTAATTAGCTCGGATTTCCATGGATTATCATTGCATTACATATGTTTCAACCAAGTGTCACAAAGGGGTACCTCTATGCCACCTGTACAAAGGTCCAAGGAGATAAAATTGATAGATCTCAACTTGAGGACATCCATACCGGGACAACATAGAAAACAGATAATGGTCTCCTCTTTTTAATGCTTAAAGCATTCAACAACAAATAATATTCTCATAAGAGATTCTGAAGACTAATGTCCAAACTGAAACTTCCACCATGATACATGGCTTTGGTTGGCGGCCCAATGTTCTTCTCTAACAACATGCATACTCAAACCATTCAACTCATGGCAAATCTCCTTACTTCAGACAAGGCAACATGCATAGCAACTCACATGATATTCAACAAAGGTGTGACAGTTGATGGCGTCCCCAGAAACATGGTTACCGCTCAACAAGAAACTTATAAGAACTAAGATACATAAGCAACATATTCATTACCACAATAGTTTTTTTGGCTACTTTCCCATGAGCTATGTATTGCAAGGACAAGGAATGAATTTTTAAAGGTAGCACGCAAGAAATTTACTTTGGAATGGCAGAAAAATACCACATATAGGTAGTTATGGTGGACACAAATGGCATGTGTTTTGGCTCAAGGTTTTTGGATGCAAGAGAAGCATTTCCTCTCAGGACAAGGCTTTGGCTAGCAAGGTTATTTGAAGCAAAAACAAGTATAAACCGGTACAGCAAAAACTTACACAAGAACATATTGCAAGCATTATAAGACTCTACAATGTCTTCCTTGTTGTTCAAACACTTTTACCAGAAAATATCTAGACCTTAGAGAGACCAATCATGCAATCCAAATTTCAACAAGCTCTACGGTAGTTCTTCACTAATAGATTTAAACTACATGATGCAAGAGCTTAAACATGATCTACTTGAGAGCTCAAAACAATTGCCAAGTATCAAATTATTCAAGACAATATGAGGCATTTTCTGTTTCCAACCAAATAACAACAAGTGTTGTGGCTTTCAGCTTTCGTCATGAATATTAAAGTAAAATGAAGAACACAAGTGTTCAAATGAAAAAGCGGAGCGTGTCCCTCTCCAACACAAGGATTGCTAGGATCCGAATTTATTCAAACATAAACAAAAATAAAAACAAACAGACCCTCCAAGTAATGCACATAAGATGTAACGGAATTAAAATATAGTTTCACTAGAGGTGACCTGATAAGTTTGTTGATGAAGAAGGGGATGCATTGGGCATCCCCAAGCTTAGAAGCTTGAGTATTCTTGAAATATGCGGGGATGAACCACGGGGGCATCCCCAAGCTTAGATTTTTCACTCTTATTGATCATATCATATCATCCTCCTCTCTTGATCCTTGAAAACTTCCTCCACACCAAACTTAAAACAATCTCATTAGAGGGTTAGTGCATAATCAAAAATTCACATGTTCAGCAAGAACACAATCATTACCAACACTTCTGGACATTACCCAAGGCTACTGAAATTTAATGGAGCAAAGAAATCCACTCAAACACAGTAAAAGAGGCAATGCAAAATAAAAGGCAGAATCTGTCAAAACAGAACAGTCCGTAAAGACGAATTTGTTGGAGGCACTTAACTTGCTCAGATGGAAAAGCTCAAAACTAATTAAAGTTGCGTACATATCTGAGGATCACGCATGAATTTTCGCAGATTTGTTTGATTCTTCTACAGAGAGAAAACGCGAATTCGTGACAGCTAAGAAATCTGTTTCTACGCAGAAATCCAAATCTAGTATCAACCTTCTATTAGAGACTTTACTTGGCACAACAATACAAGAAAATAAAGATACAAAGGTATTGCTACAGTAGTAACAAGCACCTTGACTCAAATATAAAACAAAAATTGCAGAAATAAAACAATGGGTTGTCTCCCATAAGCGCTTTTCTTTAACGCCTTTCAGCTAGGCGCGAAAGTGCAAATCAAGTAACATCAAGAGAAGAAGCATCAACATCATAATTTGTTCTAATAATAGAATCAAAAGGCATCTTCATTCTCTTTCTAGGGAAGTGTTCCATACCTTTCTTAAGAGGTAATTGATACTTAATATTTCCTTCTTTCATATCAATAATAGCACCAACAGTTCGAAGAAAGGGTCTTCCCAAAACAATAGGACAAGATGCATTGCATTCAATATCCAAGACAAAAAAATCAACGGGGAAAAGGTTATTGTTAACCGTAATGTGAACATTGTCAATTCTCCCCAAAGGTCTCTTTATAGAATTATCAGCAAGATTAACATCCAAATAACAATTTTCCAAAGGTGGCAAGTCAAACATATCATAAAGTTTCTTAGGCATAACAGAAATACTTGCACCAAGATCACATAAAGCATTGCAATCAAAATCATTGACTTTCATTTTAATGATGGGCTCCCAACTATCTTCCAACTTCCTAGGGATAGAAGCTTCAAGTTTTAATTTCTCTTCCCTAGCTTTAATGAGAGCATTTGTAATATGTTTTGTAAAGGCTAAATTTATAGCACTAGCATTAGGACTTCTAGCAAGTTTTTGTAAGAACTTAATAACTTCAGAAATATGACAACTATCAAAATCTAAACCATTATGATCTACAGCATTCTGAAAAATTTCAGCACTTTTATCACAAACAGTTTCAGCAGTTTCAGGCAATTTTGCACGCTTTGTAGTAGAATTAGAGACATTGCCAACACCAATTATTTTACCATTGATAATAGGAGGTTTAGCAACATGTGAAGCATCAACATTACTAGTGGTGGTAATAGTCCAAACTTTAGCTATATTATTCTCTTTAGCAAGTTTTTCTTCTCTTTTTCTCTTTCCCACCTAGCATGCAATTTAGCCATCATTCTAATATTGTCATTAATTTGAACTTGGATAGCATTCGTTTTAGCAAATGACTTAGTATCTTTAACTTCATCAGGCATAACTTTCAGTTTCAAAAGATCAACATCAAGAGCAAGACTATCAACCTTAGAAGCAAGAACATCATTTTACCAAACTTTTCCTCAACAGTTTTGTTAAAAGCAGTTTGTGTACTAATAAATTCTTTAAGCATGACTTCAAGATCAGAGGGTACACTTCTACTATTGTTGTAAGAATTACCATAAGAATTACCATAACCATTACCACTATTAGAAGGATATGGCCTATAGTTGTTGTTACCAAAATTATTCCTATAAGCATTGTTGTTGAAATTATTATTTTTAATGAAATTCACATCAACATGCTCTTCTTGAGCAACCAATGAAGCTAAAGGAACATTATTAGGATCAACATGAGACCTACCATTAACAAGCATAGACATAATAACATCAATCTTATCACTCAAAGAAGAGGTTTCTTCAACAGAATTTACCTTCTTACCTTGAGGAGTTCTTTCAGTGTGCCATTCAGAGTAATTGATCATCATATCATCAAGAAGCCTTGTTGCAACACCCAAAGTGATGGACATAAAAGTACCTCCAGCAGCTGAATCCAATAGGTTCCTTGAAGAAAAATTCAATCATGCATAAAAGGTTTGGATGATCATCCAAGTAGTTAGTCCATGGGTAGGGCAATTCTTTACCAAAGATTTCATTATCTCCCATGCTTGGGCAACATGTTCATTATCCAATTGCTTAAAATTCATAATGCTACTTCTCAAAGATATAATTTTAGCAGGAGGATAATTTTCCAATAAAAGCATCTTTACATTTAGTCCATGAATCAATACTATTTTTAGGCAAAGATAGCAACCAGTCTTTAGCTCTTCCTCTTAAGGAGAAAGGAAACAATCTCAGTTTTATAATATCCCCATCTATATCCATATACTTTTGCATTTCACAGAGTTCAACAAAATTATTAAGATGGGCAGCAACATCATCAGTACTAACACTAGAAAATTGCTCTCTCATAACAAGATTTAGTAAAGCAGGTTTAATTTCAAAAAATTCTGCTGTTGTAGCAGGTGGAGCAATGGGAATGCATATAAAATCATTATTATTTGTGCTAGTGAAATCACACAACTTAGTATTCTCAGGAGTATTCATTTTAGCAATAATAAAAATAAACTAAGCAAACCGAATTAAATAAAGTAAAACAAGTAACTAATTTTTTTGTGTTTTTGATATAAAGAAAGCAAACAAGACAGAAAATAAAATAAAGCAAGACAATAAACAAAGTAAAGAGATTGGATGTGAGAGACTCCCCTTGCAGCGTGTCTTGATCTCCCCGGCAACGGCGCCAGAAAAATGTTACTGCTTGCGTGGGGCAGCTCCTTGTGACGGTAAAGCACACGTCCGTTGGGAACCCCAGGAGGAAGGTATGATGAGTACAGCAGCGATTTTCCCTCGTAAGAAACCAAGGTTTATCGAACCAGTAGGAGATGAAGGCCACGTGAAGGTTGTTGGTGGAGGAGTGTAGTGCGGCGCAACACCATTGATTCGGCGCCGTGGAACCGCACAACACAATCAAATTACTTTGTCCCAACTTAACAGTGAGGTTGTCAATCTCACCGGCTTGCTGAAAACAAAGGATTAAACGTATGGTGTGGAGAATTATGTTTGCTTGTAGAAAACAAGAGAACATGATGCAGTAGATTGTATTTCAGATGTAAAAAATGGACCGGGGTCCACAGTTCACTAGTGGTGTCTCTCCAATAAGATAAATAGCATGTTGGGTGAACAAATTACGGTTGGAAATTGACAAATAGAGATGCATATACATATCATGATGACTACTATGAGATTTACTTAGGGCATTACGACAAAAAACATAGACCGCCATCCAGCATGCATCTATGCCTAAAAAGTCCACCTTCGGGTTAGCATCCGCACCCCTTCCAGTATTAAGTTGCAAACAACGACAATTGCATTAAGTATTGTGCGTAATGTAAACAATACAAATATCCTTAGACAAAGCATTGATGTTTTATCCCTAGTGGCAACGCACATCCACAACCTTAGGTGCTGTCACTCCCCAGATTCAATGGAGACATGAACCCACTATCTAGCATAAATACTCCCTCTTGGAGTCACAAGTATCAACTTGGCCAGAGCATCTACTAGAAACGGAGAGCATGCAAGAACATAAACAACATATATGATAGATCAATAATCAACTTGACATAGTATTCAATATTAATCGGATCCCAACAAACACAACATGTAGCATTACAAATAGATGATCCTGATCATGATAGGCAGCTCACAAGATCTAAACATGATAGCACAAGAGGAGAAGACAACCATCTAGCTACTGCTATGGACCCAGTCCAAGGATGAACTACTCACGCATCGGTCCGGAGGCAGGCATGGTGATGTAGAGCCCTCGGTGATGATTCCCCTCTCCGGCAGGGTGTCGGAGGCGATCTTCTGAACCCCCCGAGATGGGGTTGACGGCGGCGGCGTCCCAGTAACTTTTTCCGTATCGTGGCTCTCGGTACTAGAGTTTTCGCGACGGAGGGAATAAATAGGCGAAGGGGCAGCGTAGGAGCGCAGGGCCCACCCCATAGGCCGGCGCGGCGGAGGTGGGGCCGCGCCGCCCTATGGCGTGGCCGCCTCGTGGCCCTTCTCCGTCTCCTCTTTGGTTTGGAAGGCTCGTGGAAAATAAGACCGTGGGCTTTTGTTTCGTCCAATTCCGAGAATATTCGTAAACTAACTTTTCTGAAATCAAAAACAGCAGAAAACAGGAACTGGCACTGCGGCATCTTGTTAATACGTTAGTTAGGAAAATGCATAAAAACATTATAAAGTATGAAGAAAACATGTAGGTATTGTCATAAAACTAGCATGGAACATAAGAAATTATAGATACGTTGGAGACGTATCAAAGGTCAAGAAAGAGAGGTGTGTAAATTAAAGAAATCTTTGTATGGTCTCAAACAAGCGCTCAAACAATGGCATGAGAATTTTGAACGAACTTTAACATCTGTGGGCTTTGTTGTTAATGAAGCCGACAAATGTGTGTACTACCGCCATGGTGGGGGTGAGGGAGTTGTCCTATGTTTGTATGTGGATGACATACTAATTCTTGGGACAAGTCTCAAAGTGATTGAGGAGGTCAAAACCTTCTTATCTCAGTGTTTCGAGATGAAAGATCTTGGAGAAGCTGATGTTATATTAAACATCAAGTTACTAAGAGATGAGAATAATGGGATTACACTTGTGCAATCTCATTATGTTGAGAAGGTGTTGAGCAGATTTGGCTATGTTGATTGTAAATGTTCTCTCACACCTTATAATCCTAGTGCCTTGCTTCCAAAGAATGAAAAAGCAACTATAGATCAATTGAGATACTCTTAATTTATTGGTTCCCTCATGTATTTAGCTTGCACTACGAGGCCTGATATCTCGTTTGTTGTGTGCAAACTTAGCCGGTTTGTGGCCAACCCGGGAAAGGATCATTGGCATGCTCTTGAGAGAGTGATGCACTATCTAAAGGGAACCATGAGTTATGGAATTCATTATACCGGGCATCCAAGAGGACTTGAAGGGTATAGTGATTCTAATTGGATTTCAGATGCTAAAATGAAGGCCACAAGTGGATATGTTTTCACTCTTGATGGTGGTGCTGTTTTCTGAAAGTCTTGCAAGCAGACCATCTTAACGAGAGGTCAACTACGGAAGCAGAACTCACAGCATTAGATACAGCTACTGTCGAAGCGGGATGGCTTTGTGATCTCTTGATGGACTTCCCTATGGTTGAAAAACCAATACCGGCTATCCTCATGACCTGTGATAATCAACTGTGATTATCAAAGTGAAAAGTTCTAAGGATAATATGAAAAGTTCCAAACATGTCAAGAGGACACTGAAGTCTGTTTGAAAACTGAAAAACTCCGGAGTGATCGCATTGCATTATGTCCAAAGTGCTAGGAATCTGGCAGATCCTTTCACAAAAGGACTATCAAGAAACATGATAGACCTTTCATCGAGGGAGATGGGTTTGAGACCCACCTGAGTTGCCGAGGGGGTAACCCAACCTATGTGATCGGAAATTCCGTGAAGTAGGACCTGGGAAAACAAACCGGAGCAACTGAGTTGAGAGAATAATTTACATACTCCCACTCCGCTGCAGATGCAAATGCTCTCATAGTTACTGTAAGGCAGGTTGACAATGTCTTAATGTGTTCTGTGCGGCTCTTGATGAGCGAAGACGCTGTCCTACAGGGCGATCTTTGAAGAACACATATGAGTGACACTGCTGGTCACAGTGCGGGAGATTTGGGTGAATCTCTAGTAAGCTCATGAAGGGCCGAGGAGTATGACTTATAAGCTCCACCCGAGGGGAAGGCTATGGTAGCCTAGTACCGTGCCGGCATTGAGTGAAACTTGTTGCACAAGGCTGACAATTCAAGGCATAGTCCATTGTTTAGTTGTAGTCAAGCGTAAATCATTGCCTAAGTGAAAGTTCAACTTAACAGTCTCCACTGAAGTGCAGGTATATTAAACAGTGAATGGAACTAATGTGCCATCTGATGTGCATATGAGATCTGGTGGGGGATTGTTGAATGTAGATGGGTTGCAGCCCAGTAAGGCAGCCCATGTAGCCTACAATTCATTAAATCTCAAGGCCCATCACGTTGGTAGCTTGAGATAGCCTCGGGGGACAAAGTTTAGTCCCACATTGCTAGTTGGGAGTGAGTTTGAGTGGTATATAAGGGCTGATGTTCTAGTCCTTTCAAGTGAGTGAGAATAGAAGGAGCCCTCGCGCACTCCTCCTCCTCCGCCCGCCTCGCCTTGCCTCGTCACGCACGTCGTGTTTCGTGACTCGAGTTCGAGTTCGAGTTTGAGTTCGAGACACACTCAAGGAAGCCTAAATTTTTGCTTGGTGCACCAACTGAGTTGGGTACGTGTCGACCTGCATGTGCATGCGGCCGCGTGTCCCTGGCTTCCTACGCGTGTCAACGCGGTCGGCTCTCCTCCTAGGCTATACCAGGAGACAGATCAGATCTGGAGTCTTCGCCCGAACTCTCTAGTCTAGTTCTCTCTCACGAAGAAGTTCCTTTTGCTGCGCTACTCTCTTTCCCATCCCGGCGACTGCGTGCACAGCCGTCCGGGAGAGCAGGCCTCCAAAACCCCGTCCGTTGAGATCCTGCACCGGGAGGCGGGCGATAAGGTTTTTGGGGAGCGTCTCGGCGCGACTGCTCGATGTTGTTCGTGCTCTTCTTCGCCGGTTCGACTGCTTCCTCGACGATTCCGACTACACCATGGGCGACATCAACTATTCTCATGGTGGTGCTGCTGGTGCGACCTTCCCGGTCGCGATGTACGTGCTCTTCCTCTCCTACTTTGCACTGCTACTTGTTCCATGTTCAGATCTGATGTATGTGTTTAGTCTGATATGTACGGTTAAGTATGCTTGTGCATCTGTAGTGTTGCTTTCGGTAATTAATCTCACTCAGAAATTCCCCAACAATCTAACACGATCAGCCTGCGCATGCACATAAATACCATTGGCTGAGTGATGCTGTGAGCACGGAATAAGGACGTGGGGCATCATCGCATACAACACATATTTAGCATTGACGTGCTGAGCGAGAGTCCCCTGTATTTTAATCCAGAATAAATACCACTTTTTGTCTGGCGCCGGCTCTCGTTACAATTTTACATAATAGTTTCTCTATTCGCAATTAATCTGGATTCTAGGTTTAGTTAAGGTTAAACTTTATAAAGTTTGACTATAAATATATCAAAAAAAAATCTAAAATATATATTACTATTAGAATCATCTTGAAATGTATTTTATATTATGTAAATGTGCAATTATGGATGTTGATATTTTCTGTTAGTACATCTTTGGTCAAACTTTAAAAACATTAAATTTGATTAAAAACCTAAAGGCAGATTAAAGAAAAATGGAGAAAGTATTGTTTTCGCGACCATATTTAACAACCTATCCCTTTAGATTTACTAGGCTGAATTTAGCTTCCAAAAAGGATGTATCGTCATCTCTGATTTTGTAGAAGACGAGTGCAGCTATGCATTTTTTCGACAAAGAGCATATATTAATATCGGAGATACCAATTACACCCAGCCTCTGCAACTACGCATTGCCCTAGCGGCCTTACGGATGCACAAAACCAAAAAAAAATTACAGAAAAAAAGGTCCCGCTACGGTAGTTTAATCATTGAAACAACAATACTAACACCACCAAGACAGCACCATAAGTCCAACTTCTTTGTTGAGTAACATATTGTACTAGGTATAGGTCCCCGTGTTTTGTCAGGGTTGTACCTGTAAATGTACATGTGTCCGTCTATATATACATGAGCAGCCGGCCCAATTGGTGTTGTGCATTCTCGGTCATGCTCCTGTAATTGTACATGTGTCCGTCTATATATACATGAGCAGCCGGCCCAATTGGTGATGTGCATTCTCCAATACCTTTCCACATGGTATCAGAGGCCCTCTGGTCCTGACCTAGCCGCCGCCCCCCTCCCTACCCCGGGCGCCGCCGGCCCCCCCCCCCCCCCCTCCCTACCCTCGAGCTGCAAATTAGGTGTGCTTCATGCAAGCCATGTGTGTGGGGCCCTCATTTTGGTGTGTCGTCTAAACCACGTGTCCCCAAAGCTGTGTGTTGCATGCGAGCCGATGTTACGCGATCCACTGATGTACGCGTGGACGCGCCTAACCGGTGGTAGCCCGCTTGTTCTCGGGTGCGTATAGGGCCTTCGATGTATGTGGATGCGTGGTGTTCTACATGGGGAACATGTTGATGTGTCACATGCCTTGGTGCTAATGTTGCTTGCACCATCTCTTGACACGTTGTCTGCTTAGTGCTACGTGTTGGAATGTGTCTAGCCATCTTTCGTAGCACGTTCCTTGGTTGAAGGCTCTTCTCTTTTCTTCTTATGTTCCGTCGTGTGTCGCTACCGCAAGGCTGCATTCGTCTGGCCGGTGGATACCCTCTTGTTGACGTCAGAAACCCACCGGCGGGCAGCGACTGGCCAACACCGTAGAGCCGGGAATGACTAGGGCTGCGGCGGCCCCCGAGTCCTCGAGACGCCGGCCCGCAAGGCCTCTGCGCGCCGTGCGGGTCGCAGGGCGCCACCTGACCTATACCTGGTCGGGAAGGTGTGGATGATGCCTCGCTTAGTTTCCTGCGGGGCACACACGTACACGTTAAATACGAGCCTCGATCGGCTCTCAGGTTGTCTGTGAATCGGCTCATGGGCCGATCCACCCATGATTCGTCCCAGGTGGCCGAATATATGGTGGTCCTGCTTGATCAAAGATAAAGCATATGAGATCCTCTCGATCTAGGGTTTCACCGCATAATCGGATCATCCTACTCCCGATTGGGCCTCGCGCTCACGCACGGTAAACGTAAGCCAGCCCTAGACAAGGCCTAAAAACCAACACTAGGTTGATCCTCGGAACGTCCTGTCTAGGGGCAGCAAACTACACCCTGCATGCCGCTGGATCCTCCAACCCTTTGTAAGGCCTAACTATTGCAGATATTAAACTAATCCTTGATGAATCAAGGAGCGGTATAAGGATCAGATCTACTAAATA
This sequence comes from Lolium multiflorum, assembly GCA_030979885.1. Classification (NCBI taxonomy): domain Eukaryota; kingdom Viridiplantae; phylum Streptophyta; class Magnoliopsida; order Poales; family Poaceae; genus Lolium; species Lolium multiflorum. The sequence goes on from CM061747.1 coordinate 217,034,252, forward strand.
AAGATCAAGCGGGGTGCCGCCCTGCACCCATGATGCAGAAGGACGGCAGACGCGCAAGGGTTGCACTACGCGAGCATATGATGCTAAGAACGATGCCCTAACGCGTCTACGATAACTCGTTGCTCGCCATCAAAGGCTTGAGTAGAAACGCATGAACAACTAGGCAGGCTCGTGCTGCCTAGATCGCGAGATGCGATCTGGCAGCATGGTGCTTCGGAGGCCTCGAGACGAAGGAGTTGGCGATGCGCCGAGATTGGTTTGTGTTGAACGTTGGTTGTTGTTTATTCCATAAACCCTAGGTACATATTTATAGTCCGGGGACTTTCTAATGTGGGCGTGCACCATACCGTGCACGGGTAAAACTCTACCTTCTACGTAACCTACTAAGTAGATACACGGGCTAACTAGCCCAAACTTGACACACAAGGCCGATTACATATCTCTTCACGCATATATCTTCAAATCCGTAATGATCGCGGCCCACTTCTGGCTTGGTCAAATTCTGGTGATAACACATGCCCCCTTTTTGGAAATGACATTTCCAAAATCATTCTACGCTCTCCTTTCGTCGGGTCATGTCGTAGCAGGCAGCGACGTCAGAGTCCTTCATCATGACAACTTGCCTTCTCAACTTCTTGTTTAGACGGTTCTGGCACCACCTCCTCGGGAACTACTGTGGCATTGAATTTTTACTATGCTCTCTTTTATTTAACCGCAGCAAACAGTCACCTTCCTCATCCCCTTCGCACTAGCCTCCAAAAACCCTCCTGCCACCATGTCTTCGTCCTCCTCTTCTTCCTCCTCATCGGGTCTTTCCTCGTGTCTCTCTATCCAGGAGACGCCTTCGTGGGGCACGCGAGGCGGCGTGCGATATCCTCGCCAGCGAAGTGGGACAAAGGAGGACCATGACTCCTTCGTCTGGTCCGAGGATGACAAATCCTTGACCGACGGGGAGAGTGACCTCCGCTTCCTCGCCGTTGGGGAACCGAGAGGAGAGGAAGCGCGACAACTTCTCTGACTTCACCTCTTCGGGAGGAAGAGGGGAGGAGAGGAGGAGGAGAAGGCAGCGACGAGGCGAAGACGAGCCGCCGGCCAGCGGTTCTGCCCTTGGCCGGGCAACAGTGACTTCGGCGCAAGGGAGGACGCGGCGGAGAAGATGAAGGCAGCGAGGGGCCGGTCGGCGGCCATTGGAGGCGACGACGATCTGCAGGAGCTGCGCCGGCGGCAGCCGGCGACGATGAGGCAGCGGCGGCCGTAGATTGGGACCTCTAGAATAGGATCAGCAGTGCAGATGGGGCAATGTACCCCTCATATTTCCTTTTGAGCAATTAGCTCTTTATGTAAAAAATGCCTATCAATGAAGAACTTTTTCTTTTCCCCAATTTGATTTTGCCGATTTCTTCTGAGCTTAATTAAGCCGATTCCCTCTTTACCAATGCGTAATGAGCCGATAGCACCGCATCGGTCCTTCAAAATTCGCTCTTCCCTTCTTCAACTGATGATTTTCTAAATAAAAATGCAGGATCTTCGGAAAACCTTTGAACTTTCCCAACCAAACCCAATAATCTTTTCAGCACTCATCATTCGTGTGAAGGTTTGCAATGAAGGAACAGCCGATCGTATCCACCAACTAGAACCAAGCGGCGAAATAAAAGCTTAGGATGCTGCATCATGCAGAACAGCCGATTGCACATAAATCGGCTTCTCAAAGCAGAGAGCCTTCAAGGCCAGCTGCCCCCCGAGTTTCTCCGGTCTTCTCTTAGCGCCCTGCCGGTCGAATCAGCCCCTTTCTGCACGTCAGGCTGCTCTTGAGAGGAATTACTCCATTGAGGGATCCCCCCTCGTGCTTCATTTGGTCCTCTGATCGTAACATTGATCTTCTTGAGTCGATGGCCGTGCATCGGCTGCTTCTCAATTCTGAAGTTGATGCCTTTGTATCAGCTGTAAAATCTTTAAAAATTTTAGGCCGATTTGTGTATCGGCCCCCATACTCAATATTATTTCATATCCTCGTGTTTTATCCCTCTAAATTTAGAACCGGTCTGTCAAGAGAATTGATGGTATCGGCTCTTCGGGTAGTCCCTGTTGGGTCAAACGTTGATCCCAAGGCAGAATGGATGGTGAGGATAATTTGGGCCGATTGCTGGAATCGGCCTCCATTTGTTGCTTGCTGGGTGAAGGTTTTGTAATATCCCTTCATCATTTCGGAGGAACGATCGCAAGGATCGGCCTCGCCATGTTGCTTATTGACGTAGTCTTGCTACTCGTCCATGTCGGCGGATAAAACCAGCCCAATCTCGGCCTTGCACGTTGGTGCGCTTGCTGTTATCCATGTCGGGTGCTTGTGTAATCGTGGAGCACTACACTCCGCCGGACGAATGAACACCATGTTTGTGCCAGCCGATGTGTCATCATCGGCTCTCTTTTGCTTGAGGCGCCACTCTTTTCTTTGCGGCAGTCCCTCCTCATCCGGGGTCTCTGGACTTTGCAGCAGATCAGGTCGTGCCTTCCTCAGCGTATGCAAGTACATCCTTCGGCTTCCTCCAGACCGCGCAATCGCTGAACCTGTTTTTGTGTATGGTGAGACCGTCGGGGCACCACCTTGGAAGTGGCACCTGTCTTCTTAGTATTCCCCTTCGTCTTCGATCCTCGAGATCTTCCAACGGAGGGGTCTCAGCACGTCTGTTCTGCGGTGGGAGAGGCCTAGGCGCTCGAACACAGACACGTTGGCTGTCTCCTTCTTTCCGGTTGCATTCGGGATTGCCGATTGTTGGTAATGGCTCATTCCTGAATCCCAGCAGTGTCGAAGAAGGGCGGTGCCAATGCCTGTCCGTATCGTCACTGCTCCCTGCCGTGGCGCTCCTTGCCGCTCCTCATCATGATTATGCCGGCGATGTCTTCCGTCGTTTATGGTCATCCGACCTCTTTCATCATTGTTATCGTATCGCGGCGTTGGTCATATCGACTAACATACTTGTTGAGGAGGTGATCGGAGAGGGTCGTTGGTATCTTATGTTCTTCACTTCCTCTGTGACGTAGCGCTTGCCATCTTGACGGGCCGATCGCATGGAGCGGCCTCGGTGTCCTTGCTCTGAGAGCAACTGTCCTCATCCCCGTCCTTCTCGGAGCGTGTCCAAGCTCTACCATGCTGATGTTGGTACATCAGCTGGCACCCTCAAGGTGGGTAAACTCCACCATGTTTGGGAAGGGGTGTGTGTAAACCTTCATAGGTCTTGGTTAAAAATTATCGCCCATTTTCTATCGCCACTTGGATCTGCTGGCGCCACACCCTGCGGTCGTTGGTGGTGTGGGTGAGCGTGTTATGCCACTTGCAGTATGGCTTTCCGTTCAGCTCTTGCACCGTAGGAAACTTGTGGCTTCGGGTACCTTTATGTCTTCTCCATGAGTAAAAAATTGAAAATCTGCTCGGTTTCGTCACGTCGAAGTCGAACCCTTGGAGGCCCTGGTGGCTTTACCCATTTTGCGGTTACTGGGCCTGCAGCTCGAGTCCACTCAGCTCTCGACCTCTCGCTCTCCCGTGGGACCTTCATCTTCGCCTGCGTCAACCATGGTAACCACTTGAATTTATCTTGGTAGATATCCGGGTGGCGTTGCTCATATGCTGACAACTTCTGCACCATGTGTGCTAATGAAGGATAGTCCGCTGGGAGGCCACCTCCTTGATCGATGATGATAGACCCACCACCGCCAATTCAACTGCTTCTTTTCGCTCACATGAACCGAATAGCATCGGTTCCTAACGGTCCTGAAGCGCTGAATGTATTCGACACCGTTTCTCCGCTTCTGTCGTACTTGGGCTAGATCGGCAATGCCGCCTCGGAAGCCTCTGAGTGATATTGCTCATGGAACCGTTCTTCCACTGCTTCTGGATTGAGTTCGGTGGCAGCGACGTGTACCATCAAATCCGATCAGTGAGGGGCTAGTGAAGTACCTCACGCGCAGCTCGCTCGTCGCTGAGTCATGCCCAAGTGTGCCAAATATCGGCTCACATGCTCGATGAGCTGGAGCCATCCTGATCCGCCGAACTTTGTGAAGTCGGGGCCGATATTTGGGTGGTAGCGGGATCAATTCGTACTCATTGGGGTCACGGCTTGGTATATGGATCGCCTTTCTTTTCGACGCCATGCCGCCCGATCTTTCAGGATCGTACAAATTTGATCCGCGGTGATGGCTGCAGGTGGAGCCTGAAGATTCGTCGAATTAAACACTTTAACCAGCCATGCTGTTCTCGGTTCTGAGCCAACCTGCAGGAGCTGGGCTCGGGATTTCGTCGGGGTGGCGTATTTGCTAGCCACGTTTGCTTCTCGGGTGCCTCCGACGTTCCTCCTGTTGCCCCAGTCCCTGCTATAGCAACCTGATTCGAGGGTGCCCAGGTGCTGCAGTCGCACGTATGCACATGCGTATCCGTGCGGGATCTCCTTGGGCGCTCTGTGAGCTGGTAGTCACTTGGGTCACCACCAATCTTGTAGACGACAAAAGCCGATGAGTTCGGCGCTTGAGCGCTACGCGAATGGCAGCCGGGGACGGGAATGGGCAGCGCTTCCCCTTGGTGAGTCCCTAGGGCTGGTCCTGACGGAGAGTACGATGGCTCATGATCTCCTGGATCACGCGCAGCGCCGCGCTCAACGTATTCACCGAGGCTCTGAATGGCGGTGCGAATGAGCCACCATGAAGTTGTCTCTGACGGCGACCTGGTCGTTCTTCGGACGGGGTGGACAGGTCCACTCCATCAAGCGCGCCTAGGTGTGAACCCCTTCCATCTGATGCCATGGGAGCGGGTCCTGTGGAGGAGCCGATTAGGTCGGCTTCGAGATGGACTTGATCTCGTCGTACTTCTTCTTGAGCTCGCGGTGAGATCCCCGTACGTGACCGGAGTTTCTTCCTCTGATGAAGATGGTATGGTGTCTTTCGCCATCTCTGATGTGGATGGCGAGATGGTTGTCGGTGAAGATTGTCGTTGAAGATGTGGCCCACCGGGCGTGCGAGAATGTGTTGACGTCGAAACACGGCGTGAGCGGCGGCCAACACCGTAGAGCGGAATGACCAGTGCTGGTGGCCCGATCCCTCGGGCGACGCCCCGCAAAGCCTCTGGTCGCGCGCCGATGCGGGTCGCAAGCGTGCCACCGACCTATACCTGGTCGGAAGGTGTGGATGATGCCTCGCTTAGTTTCCTGCAGGCACACACGTACACGTTAATTCGAGCCTCGATCGGCTCTCAGGTTGTCTGTGAATCGGCTCATGGAGCCGATCCACCTGATTCGTCCAAGGTGGTCATAAGCATATGAGATCCTGGTGATCTAGGGTTTTCACCGCATAATCGGATCATCCTACTCACGATTGGGGCTCGCGCTCACGCACGGTAAACGTAAGCCAGCCTTAGACAAGGCCTAAACCAACACTAGGTTGATCCTCGGGCGTCTGTCTAGGGGCAGCAAACTACACATCACGCATGGATCCTCCAACCCTTTGTAAGGCCTAACTATTGCGAGATATTAAACTAATCCTTGATGAATCAAGGGCGACCATAACGGATCAGATCTACTAAATAAAGATCAAGGGGGTGCCGCCCCTGCACCCATGATGAGGCACAAGGATAGCGCTAGGGTTGCACTACGCGAGCATATGATGCTAAGAACGATGCTAACCCTAACGCGTCTCGATAACTACGTTGCTCGCCATCAAAAGGCTTCAATACGAGCAACGCATGAACAACTAGGCAGGCTCGTGCTGCCTAGATCGCGAGATGCGATCCACAAAGCACCTGGTTTCTCGGAGGAACCCTCGAGGCAAGGAGTTGGCGATCGAGATTGGTTTGTGTTGAACGTTGGTTGTTGTTTATTCCATAAACCCTAGGTACATATTTATAGTCAGGGGGACTTTCTAGTAATGGGCGTGCACCATACCGTGCACGGGTAAAACTCTAACTTCTACGTAACCTACTAAGTAAAGATACACGGGCTAACTAGCCCAAACTTGACACACAAGGCCGATTTACATATCTCTCCACGCATATATCTTCAAATCCGTAATGATCGCGGCCCACTTCTGGCTTGGTCAAATTCTGGTGATAACACCTCTGTTTTGCTTGTGGTTTCTGTTGTTTGTGCCTTTTCCATGTTGCTCAGTTCGTTCTATGGGTTGGTTTTACCGTGCGCGGAGCTGCTCCTGTGGTTACTATGTTCTATGTTAACCTCCCCGCTTTTTTTAAGAAAGGCAAAGATTTGCCTTAATTCATTAAATAAGGAGAAGTCATAGAACCAAGTTTTAGAGTTACAACCACACCGAGGAAAAAGCCTACTCTCCCGCAATCAAAAGACCCAAATGTTCTGCGCCGGCTATAACCCAAGTTGTAGCTTCCTACTTGATTCTATCGAAGATGCTGGTTGGCATAGTGCTCTTGTTTTTTAAGGTTCTCGTATTTCTCTCATTCCAAATCTCACAAGCGACTAGCATGAGGAGAGAGGCCATAGCCTTCCTTCTTCCTCCATGAGCAAGAACCAGGGAAGTCCACCAATGTTCCACACTATCAAACTCACTCCAAGAGGCGGGGTCAAAGTCGCGGATGTGAAGCCAATCCCTAATCATAGTCCAAATACGAACGGAGAGGCGGCATTTGAAAATAAGATTGGCCGCCGACTCAGCATGGCAACGACAAAGGGGGCATATCCTCCCATTAGGCCACCCGCGTCTCTCAAGGTGGTCTGTCGTCCAAACCTAGTTTTCTATGATAAGCCAAGAGAAAAGCTTGCATTTGGGTTGGGGGGGGGGAGGGGGAAGCCATCCAAACGACCATCTCCATGGAAGAGAGGATGGTTCTGGCGAATTGTGCCTTGTAGGCCGACGAGCAAGAGTATGCCCCGTTCGCGGTGAGCTTCCAGACAATAGAATCTGGCACATCATCTTGGAGAGTGATTTGCTATCCTCCCCGCTTTCATTTGGTTGATTGTGTGCTCTTCCTATTCTTCTGTCCCATTATTCTTTATTGTCGGACAGCTGCTTTCGTACGGCCGGCGAAGGATCTCTATTTTTTGTTGGGTTTTTACAGCTATACGTCTTCATATTTCATCGGTTCATGATGTTTGTTGGTTTGCTCGTGCACTAGCCCTGCTCCGGTGGTTGCGGTGTTTTCTGTTGTCATGCTGCAATTGTTGGGTTTTTTCGCCCGCTATTGCAGCTTTGTATGGTGATTTGAGGATTCGAGACACTTGAGTAATTCAGTTTTCTGTCCTCCACTAAGATCCAATAAATCTTGCCCGGTCAAGATGAGTAATATGAGAAGTCAACTTGTAACATGCATGGCGCAGATCTCGACTTGCAACTTGCCAACCTGGTTGCAATTTACTTAGTTAAATAGTATTAATTCCATTTCAATATATAATGTAGTACATGCTAGTTGTACTTGATAGTACTAGTTGGCTAGACCTAGGATTTCAATTTCAAGTGCATATAAATAGCATCGTTTGTGTAGCAGCAAGTCTCCACATTTCATCCTGCGTGTCTCCTCTTCTTACTGATGTATAGATCTTCCTCTAAAGCTTAGCCTTACTTCGTATGCACAGTCCACGCAAAAATGGCTCTTGGTTCAACAGCACTCGCTCTCAAGGTGGTCGGCATTGCTGCCGTTCTCGCCATGCTTGTTGTGCCTTCCTTGGGACGCTGCGGTCACTCTCCAGCGCCGCCACCGCTGCAACCACCACCAGCTCCCACACCACAGCCCCCGGAGTCATTGCCACCAACTCCTGCACCGCCGCCAACAACACCACCGCTACCTCCCACACCACCTCCTCCGCGGCCGTTGCCACCAACTCCTGCACCGACATCAGGACCGGGACCAATGCTATTATGTAATGTTTGTTTGTCTCAATGCTACTCAACATGCGAAGCCTTCATTCGTTTGATGTGCAGCAAGGAATGTGACAACATTCAAAGTTCCTGCAACTCCTGCACGACCACTGTGATCGAAAGGTGCACGGCTGACGGCAACTGCACCGACAGTTGCGACTGCAATGAAGCTGCCAGAAATTCATGCACCAGCGCCTGCACCACCCGATACTGCGACGCGTGCAGGCCGGGGCGTGGCCGGGAGTGTGGAGACAACTGCAGAGAGCAGTGCTCGGCGCCCAACTGCATACCACCCTAGAGTCATGAGAACTAGTTATGATGTGTGCATGGTCAACGTGTGATCAGCTTGTGTATACACCTTACTAGCAATGTATTGACCACTCCCCCTGTAGTTTTATCTAGAATGAAAACCTCTTTTGGTCTAGCACCCGTTAAAATTTTGTGTATTCCTTTCGCTATCCATAATATTTTCCTACATTTCTGACCCTTACATCCACTAGGCTGAATTAGCGTCAGGACCACTTGTCAAGCATGTGCTTGCCCCATCTTTCGTGTCAGACAATATTTCGGTTGCATCTACGATAGCTCGATACCCTACCCTCCCTCGTAGTCTCTTACTTCTTTTTCTTCTCTCTCTTCTTATTCTTTATTCTCACCTCTTCGATCTCCTCAGGGAGATCAGATCGTCACCTCCTTCGGCTTACCCCACTAGATTGACGGCGATTATTCACTCACTTTTCAAAAAAAAACCTCACTTGTCCAGGACATTTTAATACACTTCATGACTACATCGGGCACTCGCCTATAAACAAGTATCGTTTGCTCCATCGTGTGACCATGGTTGTTGCCCCAATAATTAAGTATTATCATCTTAATCTTAATTGGCATGCGTTGTTCAATTTCCCCATTAGCTCTAGCTAGGAATGGCTTGTCCTAGGGCGGCCATGGTACACCATGCCGTCTTGACTGTGCGGTTAGTCCTCCCATTACCATCGGGATAGACAGCCAGCTAAAACACTCGTTAAGAGTGCTGTGCAGAGATACAGGGAAAATGCATAGTTGTCGAGTGACTAGATCTTTGCCAAGTGCATTTTCTTGGACGCTCGGAAAACACCACCCTAAGCTGAGTGCCAGCTGGGAACAACACACGTTAAGGTAACATGTCGGTGATAGATTGGATTCTGGTTTTCGTGTTAAGGTATCCTGTTAGAGAGTGTATTTTCGTAGACACCCTACAGTTAGGCAAGTATTTTTCTAAGACACTCAGAAAACAACCATGCACTCTAAAAATCTCTTCGCCAGATGTCTCATCTCGCCAAAGTTGACCGGGGAGCCGGTCCAAAATTTGCCAACTGTCCAGGAAAAAATAGTGGGCAAACATGTCACCCCTTAGTGTTTTACCAAGTGTTTATCTTGGACACTCTGCAAAGTACTTTTTATATTTTTTTTCTTTTCTGGTCGTTGTGAATTGTGACGTGAACTTCGACTATATGCATGTCGAATGCATCAAATTATTGAGTAATATCGTATTCATTATTTCATAGTTCTGCCTCACAGGTACCTTCGGAGGTGGTTGGTGGAGGTACATGTCACGTCAGTGCTCAACGTGTTAACTGTATTTCTGAAATTCTTTAGATGTTGATTTGCATGTTGTATGTGAATTTTTGATGCACTTTAACTATGTTACGTATGTTAACATATGATGGACTATGATGCTCGATATGATGATGTTTGTGACTTGTATTTTGTCCAAGATGGACTTTGATCATGTTTGAAACTTATGATGCGATATATGATTGAAAGGCATGTGTTATAGGTTACAAGCAAAAAAATAATTTGTCCTCCTGGTTGGCCATGGCTTGATCTGGAGGATTATATCAGCCACGCGAATGGAGAAGGTCCACGCCCTCAGTTCGGCCGCTCTAGTTTTATCTAGGACCACAGAGATGCGTATAAGCGGGTTGCACCTCGCAGAATGGAAGAGGAGAACCCATCCACCCGAGGGAGCTAGCTACTGTCAATTAGGTGCTCATCATAAAGGATCATGACCTCTCCTTCACACTGAGAGATGACATATAATGAGACAGGACGGATCCATCCACACCTAGAATGTGGCGGATTGGAGGAAGGCGTGGGAGGACAATAGCCTATAGTATGCATGCTAGAGCCCATGCGGAGGCGGCATATACAAGCGAAGCTCTAAGGGGCAATAACATGCGGGTTGAAGGAAGGATGAGAAAGATGTGACACAAAGTCATGTGGCTCACAAACTCTCCCAAGGGGACGCTGGAAGGAGTGACACAAAGTGCAATACGTGCTCTCTTCCAAGTGGCAATGGTCATGCATATGTATGCATGTGCATATGGGACTACAGGATGAGAGCCGACTCTATGGGACGTTGGCCACCATAATGACGAGGATTCATCTACGGCGCGATCATGGGAGAGCCGATTACACACATGCACAAGAAGATTGGTGCATCTAGGCCCAATGACCCACGTGCGACCACATCTAGGAGAGTTGACATCGCACCACGACGGGCCCTGATACGTCTCCAACGTATCTATAATTTCTTATATTCCATGCTAGTTTTATGACAATACCTACATGTTTTGTTCACACTTTATAATGTTTTTATGCATTTTCCGGGACTAACCTATTAACAAGATGCCGAAGTGCCCTTCCTGTTTTCTGCTGTTTTTGGTTCCAGAAAAGCTGTTCGGGCAATATTCTCGGAATTCGACGAAACAAAAGCCAAACTTCCTATTTTTCCGAGGGACACACGGAGTCGAAGGGCAAGCCGGGGGAGGCCCACGGCCTCCAGACCATGGGGCGCGGCCAAGAGGGGCGCGCCGCTGTGGGGGTGGGCCCGGGCCCACCTCGCGCCGCCCTTTCGCAATATATTCCCTCGCGGCCGCGAAAGCCTACAATCGATCATACTCCGAAAGACTCCCGGGCACCGCCATCGCGAAACCTAGTTTCGGGTCGAAGTTCCTGTTTCGGCACCCTGCGGGACGAGGGTCCGACCCGGGAGCCTTCTCCATCGACGCCACCGCCTCCATCATGCTCCGTGAGTAGTTCCCCCATGGACTACGGGTTCTAGCAGTAGCTAGTTGGTACTCTCTCTCCCATGTACTTCAATACAATGATCTCATGAGCTGCCTTACATGATTGAGATCCATCTGATGTAATCGATGTTGTGTTTGTTGGGCTCCGATGAATTGTTACATTATGATCAGTCTATCTATAAAGTTTGTGAAGTTATTGTTGCTGCAATCTTGTTGTGTTTAATGCTTGTCACTAGTGCACGAGTGGCATGATCTTAGATTTAAGCTCTATAATTCTTGATTGTATCTACAAGTTGTTTGCACATGTCTATCCGGAACCCGAGGCCCCAGAGTGACAGCAACTGGGATAACTGTAGGGAATGGCTTAGATATGAGGATCACATGTTTTCACCAAGTGTTAATGCTTTGCTCGGTGCTCTATTAAAAGGAGTACCTTAATTACCAGTAGATTCCCTTGAGGCCCGGCTGCCACCGGCTGGTAGGACAAAAGATGTTATGCAAGTTTCTCATTGCGAGCATGTATGACTATATATGGAAAACATGCCTACATGATTAATAAACTGGATGTTCTGTCTTAATGCTATAATAATTATGTCAATTGCCCAACTGTAATTTGTTCACCCAACACTTGTTATTGGAGAGTTACCACTAGTGCAGATAGCTGGAAACCCCGGTGCATCTTTCATCATCAAATACTCACTCGGTCCTATATGCCATTAGAAGTAGTATCAACTATTTTCTGGTGTCATTGCTCGTAACTCCTACTGCTGTTGTGTTACTGTTACTATTGCTCTCATATTACTACTGCTTTCACATCACCCCTGTTACTAGTGCTTTTCCGGGTGCAGCTGAATTGACAATTCAGTTGTTAAGGCTTATAAGTATTCTTTGTCTCCTCTTGTGTCGAATCAATAAATTTGGGTTTTACTTCCCTCGAAAACTGTTGCGATCCTATACTTGTGGGTTATCAAGACTATTTTCTGGCGCCGTTGCCGGGGAGCATAGCTCTACTCATAAGTTCACCTGGGGTACACTCTACCTCTCTCTCTGTTTTTATTTTATTTTGTTTTGCTTAGTTTACTTTTGTCTAGTTTATTTGTGCTTAGTTTATTTCTGTCTAGTATTATTTTTCTTAGTTTACTTTTGTCTAGTTTGTTTTTGTCTTGTTTTATTTTTCTTATATACCCAAAAATCCATAAAAATTTGAAAAACCGAAAAATTAAAAACTGTTGTTATGGAACAACCCACAACCTGTATGGAGCTTATAGAATTATATATGAATTATAGAGAATCAAGAAAGGGTAAAGTCATGAGTGTTGTGTTAGAAAAATTGAATACAATTGCTAAAATCTTGCTGATGGCGTGTAACTCACACGTTCGTTGGGAACCCCAAGAGGAAGGTATGATGCGCACAGTAGCAAGTTTTCCCTCAGAAAGAAACCAAGGTTTAATCGAACCAGGAGGAGCCAAGAAGCACGTTGAAGGTTGATGGTCGCGAAATGTGATGCGGCGCAACACCGGGATTCCGGCGCCAACTAGGAACCTGCACAACACAACCCAAGTACTTTGTCCCAACGAAGCAGTGAGGTTGTCAATCTCCCCTTGCTGTAACAAAGGATTAACGTATCGAGTGGAAGATGTTTGCAAAGAAAACGGTAAAACAAGTAGATTGTATGCTATGTAAAGAATAGGACCGGGGTCCACAGTTCACTAGAGGTGTCTCTCCCATAAGATAAAAGCATGTTGGGTGAACAAATTACAGTCGGGCAATTGACAAATAGAGAAAGGCACAACAATGCATATACATGACATGGTAAATATAGTGAGATTTAATCAAGGCATTACGACAAAGAACATAGAACCGCCATCCAACTGCATCTATGCCTAAAAAGTCCACCTTCAGGTTATCATCCGAACCCCCTCCAGTATTAAGTTGCAAAGCAACAGACAATTGCATTAAGTATGGTGCGTAATGTAATCAACAACTACATCCTTAGACATAGCATCAATGTTTTATCCCTAGTGGCAACAGCACATCACAACCTTAGAACTGTCACGATCCCAGATTCAATGAAGGCATGAACCCACTATCGAGCATAAATACCCCTCTTGGAGTTAAGAGCAAAAACTTGGCCAGAGCCTCTACTAATAACGGAGAGCATGCAAGATCATAAACAACACATGAACAATAGATTGATAATCACCATAATCATAGTACTCTCTATCCATCGGATCCCGACAAACACAACATATAGTATTACAGATAGATGATCTTGATCATGTTAGGCAGCTCACAAGATCCAACAATGAAGCACAACAAGGAGAAGACGACCATCTAGCTACTACGCTATGGACCCATGGTCCAGGGTGAACTACTCACTCATCACTCCGGGCGACCATGGCGGTGTAGAGTCCTCCGGAGATGAATCCTCTCCGGAGGTGCGGAGGCGATCTGAAATCCCCGAGATGGGATCGCGGCGGCGCGTCTCGCCAGGTTTTCCGTATCGTGGCTTTCGGTCGGGGGTTTCGCGACGGAAGCTTTAAGTAGGCGGAGGGTCAACGCGAGGCGCCACGGGCCCAGGGGAGGTCGGCGCGGCCAAGGCCAGGCCGCGCCGGCCACACCAACACCTCGTGGCCCCACTTTTAGGTCTTCGGTCTTGCAGCTTCGTGCAAAATAGGACCCTGGGCGAAAGTTTCGTCCAATTCCGAGAATATTTCTTTACTAGGATTTCTGAAACCAAAAACAGCGGCAAACAGGCTCTTTGGCATCTTGTTAATAGGTTAGTTCGGAAAATGCATAAATATGACATATAATGTGCATAAAACATGTAGGTATCATCAATAAAGTAGCATGGAACATAAGAAATTATCGATACGTTGGAGACGTATCAGCATCCCCAAGCTTAGTTCTGCTCGTCCCGAGCAGGTAAAACGATAACAAAGATAATTTCTGAAGTGACATGCCATCATAATCTTGATCATACTATTTGTAAACATATGTAATGAATGCAGCGATCAAAGCAAAGGTAATGACATGAGTAAACAAGTGAATCATATAGCAAAGACTTTTCATGAATAGTACTTCAAGACAAGCATCAATAAGTCTTGCATAAGAGTTAACTCATAAAGCAATAAATCAAAGTAAAGGTGTTGAAGCAACACATAGGAAGATTAAGTTTCAGCGGTTGCTTTCAACTTATAACATGTATATCTCATGGATATTGTCAACATAAAGTAATATAACAAGTGCAATATGCAAGTATGTAGGAATCAATGCACGTTCACACAAGTGTTTGCTTCTTAGGTGGAAGGAGATAGGTAAACTGACTCAACAATAAAAGTAAAAGAATGGTCCTTCAGAGGAAAGCATCGATTGCTGTATTTGTGCTAGAGCTTTTATTTTGAAAACATGAAACAATTTTGTCAACGGTAGTAATAAAGCATATGAGTTATGAAAATTATATCTTACAAGTTGCAAGCCTCACGCATAGTATACTAATAGTGCCCGCACCTCGTCCTACTTAACTTGGACTACCGGGTCGCATGCCATGTTTCAACCAAGTGTCACAAAGGGGTACCTCCATGCCGCCTGTACAAAGGTCCAAGGAGAATGCTGCATTTCGGATTTCTCGCTTTTGATTATTCTCAACTTAGACATCCATACCGGGACAACATGGACAACAGATAATGGACTCCTCTTAAATGCATAAGCATGTAGCAAAGATTATTGTTCTCATATGAGATTGAGGATATATGTCCAAAACTGAAACTTCCACCATGGTTCATGGCTTTAGTTAGCGGCCCAATGTTCTTCTCTAACAATTTTGCATGCTCCAACCACTAAAATGATAGACCTTCAGACAAGACGGACATGCATAGCAACTCACATGATATTCAACAATAGTTGATGGCGTTCCCCAGAAGCATGGTTATCGCACAACAGGCAACTTAATAAAATATAAAGTGCATAAGTACATATTCAATACTACGATAGTTTTTAAGGCTATTTTGTCCCATGAGCTATATATTGCAAAGGTGAATGATGGAATTTTAAAGGTAGCACTCAAGCAATTTACTTTGGAATGGCGGAGAAATACCATGTAGTAGGTAGGTATGGTGGACACAAATGGCATAGTAGTTGGCTCAAGGATTTTGGATGCATGAGAAGTATTCCCTCTCGATACAAGGTTTAGGCTAGCAAGGTTATTTGAAGCAAACTCAAGGATGAACAGGTGCAGCAAAACTCACATAAAAGACATATTGTAAACATTATAAGACTCTACACTGTCTTCCTTGTTGTTCAAAACTCAATACTAGATATTATCTAGACCTTAGAGAGACCAAATATGCAAATCAAATTTTAGCAAGCTCTATGTATTTCTTCATTAATGGGTGCAAAGCATATGATTCAAGAGCTTAAACATGAGCACAACAATTGCAAAGTATCACATTATCCAAGACATTTTAGAATTACTACATGTAGCATTTTCCAATTCCAACCATATAACAATTTAACGAAGAAGAAACTTCGCCTTGAACATTATGAGTAAAGCCTAAGGACACATGTGTCCATATGCAACAGCGGAGCGTGTCTCTCTCCACAAAGTGAATGCTAGGATCCATTTTATTCAAACAAAAACAAAAACGAAAACCGACGCTCAAGTAAAGAACACAAGATGTGATTGAATAAAAATATAGTTTCAGGGGAGGAACCGATGATGTTGTCGATGAAGAAGGGGATGCCTTGGGCATCCCCAAGCTTAGACGCTTGAGTCTTCTTAAAATATGCAGGGGTGAACCACGGGGCATCCCCAAGCTTAAGCTTTCACTCCTCTTGATCATAGTATATCATTCTCCTCTCTTGACCCTTGAAAACTTCCTTCACACCAAACTTCAAGCAAACTCATTAGAGGGTTAGTGCATCATTAATAATTCACACATTCAGAGGTGACACAATCATTATTTTCACTTCTGGACATTGCATAATGCTACTGGACATTAATGGATCAAAGAAATAAATCCAACATAGCAAAAGAGGCAATGCGAAATAAAAGGCAGAATCTGTCAAAAACAGAACAGTCCGTAAAGACGAATTTATAAATGGCACCAGACTTGCTCAAATGGAAAAACTCAAAACTAATGAAAGTTGCGTACATATCTGAGGATCACGCTCGTAAATTGGCAGATTTTTTCAGATTTTCTACAGAGAATTATGCCCAGATTCGTGACAGACAGCAATGCTATTTCTGCGCAGCGATCCCAAATATAACATCAACTTTGACATAGAAACTTTACTTGGCACAAAAACATGATAAGGAGAGGTTGCTACAGTAGTAAACAACTTCCAAGACTCAACAAAACAAAAAATTGCTGTAGGTAAAAACATGGGTTGTCTCCCATAAGCGCTTTTCTTTAACGCCTTTCAGCTAGGCGCAGAAAGTGCAAATCAAGTAACATCGAGAGTAGAAGCATCAACATCATAGCTTGTTCTAATAATAGAATCAAAAGGCAACTTCATTCTCTTTCTAGGGAAGTGTTCCATACCTTTCTTGAGAGGAAATTGATATTTAATATTACCTTCCCTCATATCAATAACAGCACCAACAGTTCGAAGAAAAGGTCTTTAACATAATTGGACAAAGATGCATTGCATTCGATATCCAAAACAACAAAATCAACGGGGACAAGGTTATTGTTAACCGTAATATGCACATTATCAATCCTCCCCAAAGGTTTCTTTTTAACATTATCGGCAAGATTAACATCCAAATAACAATTCTTCAATGGTGGCAAGTCAAGCATATCATAAATCTTTTTAGGCATAACAGAAATACTTGCACCAAGATCACATAAGGCATTACATTCAAAGTCATTGAATTTCATTTTAATGATGGGCTCCCAACCATCTTCTAACTTTCTAGGAATAGAAGTTTCAAGTTTTAGTTTCTCTTCTCTAGCTTTTATGAGAGCATTTGTAATATGTTTTGTAAAGGCTAAATTTATAGCACTAGCATTAGGACTTTTAGCAAGTTTTTGTAAGAACTTTATAACTTCAGAGATGTGGCAATCATCAAAATCTAAATCATTATGAGCTACAGCAATGGGATCATTGTTCCCAAGGTTGGAAAAATTTCAGCAGTTTATCACAAGCAGTTTCAGCAGTTTTAGCAATTTCAGGCAGTTTTGTTCGCTTTGCATTAGGAGTAGAAACATTGTCAACACCAATTATATTACCATTGGTAGTAGGAGGTGCAGCATCATGTGGAGAATTAGCATTACTAGTGGTGGTAATAGTCCAAACTTTAGCTACATTATTCTCTTTAGCTAGTTTTTCATTTTCTTCTCTATCCCACCTAGCACGCAATTCAGCCATTAATCTTATATTCTCATTAATTCTAACTTGGATGGCATTTGCTGTAGTAGTAATCTTATTATCAATATCATTATTAGGCATAACTTTCAACTTTAAAAGATTTACATCAGAGGCAAGTCTATCAACTCTAGAAGCAATAGTATCAATTTTATCAAGCTTTTCCTCAACAGATTTGTTAAAAGCAGTTTGTGTACTAATAAATTCTTTAAGCATGGCTTCAAGACCAGAGGGTACACTCCTATTATTATTGTAAGAATTCCCATAAGAATTACCATAACCATTACCATTAGCAGAAGGATATGGCCTATAGTTATTACCCGAGTTGTTCCTATAAGCATTGTTGTTGAAATTATTATTTTTAATGAAATTCACATCAACATTTTCTTCTTGAGCAACCAATGAAGCTAAAGGAACATTATTTGGATCAACATTAGATCTACCATTCACAAGCATAGACATAATCACATCAATCTTATCACTCAAGGAAGAGGTTTCTTCAAGAGAATTTACCTTCTTACCTTGTGGAGCTCTTTCCGTGTGCCATTCAGAGTAATTTATCATCATATCATCAAGAAGTTTTGTAGCCCCCAATGTGATGGACATAAAGGTACCTCCAGCAGCTGAATCCAATAAATTCCGCGAAGAAAAATTTAGTCTGCATAGAAGGTTTGGATGATCATCCAAGTAGTCAGTCCATGGGTTGGGCAATTCTTTACCAAAGTTTTCATTCTCTCCCATGCTTGAGCAACATGTTCAGTATCTAATTGTTTAAAATTCATTATGCTACTTCTCAAAGATATAATTTTAGCGGGAGGATAATATCTACCAATAAAAGCATCCTTGCATTTAGTCCATGAATCAATACTATTCTTAGGCAAAGATAGCAACCAATCTTTAGCTCTTCCTCTTAATGAGAAAGGAAACACTTTCAATTTAATAATATCACCATCTACATCTTTATACTTTTGCATTTCACAAAGTTCAACAAAATTATTGAGATGGGCAGCAGCATCATCAGAACTAGCACCAGAAAATTGTTCTCTCATAACCAAATTCATAAAGCAGGTTTAATTTCAAAGAATTCTGCTGTAGTAGCGGTGGAGCAATAGGTGTGCATAGGAAATCATTATTATTTGCATTTGTGAAGTCACACAACTTAGTATTTTCAGGGTTGGCCATTTTAGCAACGGTAAATAAAACAAACTAGATAAAGTAAATGCAAGTAACTAATTTTTTTGTGTTTTCGATATAGAGAGCAAGACGGTAAATAAAGTAAAACTAGCAACTAATTTTTTTGTATTTTGATTTAGTGCAGCAAACAAAGTAGTAAATAAAATAAAGCAAGACAAAAACAAAGTAAAGAGATTGAGAAGTGGAGACTCCCCTTGCAGCGTGTCTTGATCTCCCCGGCAACGGCGCCGAAAAAGAGCTTGATGGCGTGTAACTCACACGTTCGTTGGGAACCCCAAGAGGAAGGTATGATGCGCGGTAGCAAGTTTTCCCTCAGAAAGAAACCAAGGTTTAATCGAACCAGGAGGAGCCAAGAAGCACGTTGAAGGTTGATGGTCGCGAAATGTGATGCGGCGCAACACCGGGATTCCGGCGCCAACTAGGAACCTGCACAACACAACCCAAGTACTTTGTCCCAACGAAACAGTGAGGTTGTCAATCTCACCGGCTTGCTGTAACAAAGGATTAAGCGTATCGAGTGGAAGATGTTTGCAAAGAAAACAGTAAAACAAGTAGATTGTATGCTATGTAAAGAATAGGACCGGGGTCCACGGTTCACTAGAGGTGTCTCTCCCATAAGATAAAAGCATGTTGGGTGAACAAATTACAGTCGGGCAATTGACAAATAGAGAAAGGCACAACAATGCATATACATGACATGGTAAATATAGTGAGATTTAATCCGGGCATTACGACAAAGAACATAGACCGCCATCCAATTGCATCTATGCCTAAAAAGTCCACCTTCAGGTTATCGTCCGAACCCCCTCCAGTATTAAGTTGCAAAGCAACAGACAATTGCATTAAGTATGGTGCGTAATGTAATCAACAACTACATCCTTAGACATAGCATCAATGTTTTATCCCTAGTGGCAAGACATCACAACCTTAGAACCTTCGTCACGATCCCAGATTCAATGAAGGCATGAACCCACTATCGAGCATAAATACCCCTCTTGGAGTTAAGAGCAAAAACTTGGCGAGCCTCTACTAATAACGGAGAGCATGCAAGATCATAAACAACACATGAACAATAGATTGATAATCACCATAATCATAGTACTCTCTATCCATCGGATCCCGACAAACACAACATATAGTATTACAGATAGATGATCTTGATCATGTTAGGCAGCTCACAAGATCCAACAATGAAGCACAACAAGGAGAAGACGACCATCTAGCTATGGACCCATGGTCCAGGGTGAACTACTCACTCATCACTCCGGAGGCGACCATGGCGGTGTAGAGTCCTCGGGATCCCTCCCGGTGCTCCGAATAAGATGGGATTCGCGGCGGCGTCATGGTAGTTTTCCGTATCGTGGCTCTCGTCTGGGGTTCGCGACCAGGCTTGCGTGGCGGAGGGTCAGCGAGGCACACGAGGGGCCGGGGATAGGTCGGCGCGGCCAAGGCCTGGGCGCCGGCCACCCCTGGCCTCCTCGTGGCCCGTTGGGTCTTCGGTCTTGGAAGCTTCGGCAAAAATAGGACCCTGGGCGAAAGTTTCGTCCAATTCCGAATATTTCTTTACTAGGATTTCGAAACCAAAAACAGCAACGCAACCGGCTCTTCGGCATCTTGTTAATAGGTTAGTTCCAGAAAATGCATAAATATGACATATAATGTGCATAAAACATGTAGGTATCATCAATAAAGTAGCATGGAACATAAGAAATTATCGATACGTTGGAGACGTATCACTTGCTTAAACGCCATGATATAAATTGTTGCTCTAACCAGGATACTAAACATCTTAAATTCCAATGTGGCTTTAGTGAAGAAGTTTTAATTGTGAACTATCATTGGAATAACTATATTCATCTTGGGTTCGAAGAAGTAGAATAATTTGTTTTATTTATGGGAGTTTCTGAAATAGAATCCTTCATGTCTAAAAATTATGAAACCTGTGTTGCTTGTAATGATCATAAAGATTATGTCTCTTCTATCCTTGATTATTGCATAGAACATTGCAGCAATAATCCTTATATCATTGATTACAAAGAGAGACTCATTCATGCACAAGAATGCACTCACAATTTGAAACTGTGAAAGAAGAAATTGATGAACCTGAAAGCTCATTGGATGAAAAAGAGGAGGAGAGTGATGAACAAAAGGAGGAAGAATGGATTAGCTACCCATGCCAACCTTCTAATGAGAGTAACTCTTTATCTCTTACACTATTTGATTGTCCTCCATGCTTACCAAAGGAGGATGAATGTTATGTTCCTGTGGATTCTCTTGAAATATTCCCTATGAGTAAAACTTGTGAGAATAATTATGCTACTGTTATCTATGATAATCCATGCTATTTTGATAAATCTTATGATAATGCTTTGTTTGTGCATGATATCGAAATGCATGGTACTAAAGAGTTTTGCTTAGCAAATGTTTATGATAAAGCTCTAGATGATGGTCCTATGTTACTTGATAATATTAATTGTACTACTAATGAAAATGGGATTGGAGAGGTCTTGACTTTATCTAGGAGTCCCATATCTCTTGAGAACGATCAATCATCTTGTTATAGATTTTTAAAAAGTGGGTTTGAAAGTTTTGATCCCACTATTTTTGAGCTTGATAAAAATTATGTGTTTGTAGATCATGAAAAGCATGATGTATGTGATAGTTATATTGTTGAGTTTGTTCATGATGCTACTGGAAATTATTATGAGAGAGGAAAATATGGTTGTAGAAATTTTCATGGTACTAAAACACCTTGATGGCGCGTGATGCACACGTCCGTTGGGAACCCAAGAGGAAGGTGTGATGCGCACAGCAGCAAGTTTTCCCTTAGAAAGAAACCAAGGTTATTGAACCAGTAGGAGATGAAGGCACGTGAAGGTTGTTGGTGGAGGAGTGTAGTGCGGCGCAACACCGGGGATTCGGCGCCAACGTGGAACTGCACAACACAATCAAAATACTTTGCCCCAACATAACAGTGAGGTTCTCACCGGCTTGCTAAAAACAAAGGATTAAACGTATGGTGTGGAGAATGATGTTTGTTTGCGAAGAACAACGAGAAAGAGATTGCAGTAGATTGTATTTCAGATGTAAAAGAATGGACCGGGGTCCACAGTTCACTAGTGGTGTCTCTCCAATAAGATAAATAGCATGCTGGGTGAACAAATTACAGGTGGGCAATTGACAAATAAAGATTCATATACATATCATGATGATCACTATGAGATTTAATCAGGGCATTACGACAAAGAACATAGACCGCCATCCAGCATGCATCTATGCCTAAAGTCCACCTTCGGGTTAGCATCCGCACCCTTCAGTATTAAGTTGCAAACAGAAAATTGCATTAAGTATGGTGTGTAATGTAGTCAACACAAATATCCTTAGACAAAGCATTGATGTTTTATCCCTAGTGGCAAAGCATATCCACAACCTTAGAACTTTTGTCCACTGTCCAGATTCAATGGAGGCATGAACCCACTATCGAGCATAAATACTCCCTATTGGAGTTACAAGTATCAACTTGGCCAGAGCCTCTACTAGCAACGGAGAGCATGCAAGAACATAAACAACACATATATGATAGATCAATAATCAACTTGACATAGTATTCCATATTCATCGGATCCACAAACACAACATGTAGCATTACAAATAGATGATCTTGATCATGTTAGGCAGCTCACAAGATCTAAACATGATAGCACAAGAGGAGAAGACAACCATCTAGCTACTGCTATGGACCCATAGTCCAAGGATGAACTACTCACGCATCAGTCCGGAGGCGGGCATGATTCCCCTCCGGTGATGATTCCCCTCTCCGGCAGGGTGCCGGAGGCGATCTCCAGAATCCCCCGAGATGGGATTGGCGGCGGCGGCGTCTCAAGAACTTTTCTCGTATCGTGGCTCTCGGTACTAGGGTTTCGCGACGGAGAGTTTAAGTAGGCGGAAGGGCGAGTCGGAGGAGGCACGGGGCCCACCCCCAGGGCGACGCGCCCCCTTCCTGGCCGCGCCGCCATGTGGGGTCGCCACCTCGTGGCCCCTCTCGTCTCCTCTTCGGTCTTCTCTTGTGGAAAAATAAGACCGTGGGCTTTTCTTTCGTCCAATTCGAGAATATTTCCTGTGTAGGATTTCTGAAACCAAAAACAGCATAAAATAGCAGGCGCTTCGGCATCTTGTTAATAGGTTAGTGCCGGAAAATGCATCAAAACATCATAAAGTGTGAACAAAACATGTAGGTATTGTCATAAAACTAGCATGGAACATAAGAAATTATAGATACGTTGGAGACGTATCTCACCTCTCTACATGCTGAAAATGTTGAAGTTGCTCGTGTTTTATCTTCCTATGTTTGTCACTTTGTTCTTCATGAATTTATTTGTGTACAAGATTCCTATGTATAGGAAGTGGGTTAGGCTTAAATGTGTTTTGAATTTGCTTCTTGATGCTCCTTTTACTTCATTTTTTATTTTCATGTGAGCATCATTAAAATCTTCTGCGCCTAGCTGAAAGGCGTTAAAGAAAAGCGCTTATGGGAGACAACCCATTATTTTATTTCTGTAATTTTTGTTTTTGTTTTGAGTCAAGGTGCTTGTTACTTCTGTAGAAATACCTTTGTATCTTTATTTTCTTGCATTGTTGTGCCAAGTAAAGTCTCTAATAGAAAGTTGATACTAGATTTGGATTTCTGCGCAGAAACAGATTTTTAGCTGTCACGGTTTTGAGTTTTTCTCTCTGCAGAAAAATGGAAACATTCTGAAAAAATTCATGCGTTATCCTCAGATATGTACGCACTTTCATTAGTTTTGAGTTTTCTGATTTGAGCAACGGAAGTACCTCAAAAAAAATCATGTTTACTGGTTGTTCTGTTTTGATAGATTCTGTCTCTGTTTTTTGCATTGTCTCTTGTGGACTTTAAATAAGGCTTTCTAGACATGGAGAGCTGTAGCTAATGTTTTATTGAGTTCTTGCAATGTGTCACTACAGAACTAAAGTTGATTAAAGTTTTTGAGTACTAACCCCTCTAATGAAGTTTATGAGAAGTTTGGTGTGCCAGAAGTTTTCAAGGGTCAAGAGAGAAGGGTGATATAATGTGATCAAAAAGAGTGAAGAGCCTAAGCTTGGGATGCCCCCGTGGGCATCCCCTTCTTCATCAACAACTTAACAGGTCATCTCTAGTGAAACTATATTTTAATTCTTCCACATCATATGTGCTTTACTTGGAGCGTCTATGTGCTTTTATTTTTAGTTTGTTATTTTTATTTTCTGATCATATTAATATTGGATCCTAGCATTCTTGTGTGGAAGAGAGACACGCTCCGCTTTTTCGTTTGAACACTTGTGTTCTTAATTTATTATTCATGTTCATGGCGAAAGCTGAAAGCCGCAGCACTTATTGTTATTTGGTTGGAAACAGAAAATGCTTCATATTGTCTTGAATAATTTGATACTTGGGAATTGTTTTGAGCTTTTAAATAGATCATGTGTAAGCTCTTGCATCATGTAGTTTAAACCTATTAGTGGAGAACTACCGTAGAGCTTGTTGAAATTTGGTTTGCATGATTGGTCTCTCTAAGGTCTAGATATTTTCTGGTAAAAGTGTTTGAGCAACAAGGAAGACAATGTAGAGTCTTATAATGCTTGCAATATGTTCTTATGTAAGTTTTGTTGTACCGGTTTATACTTGTGTTTGCTTCAAACAACCTTGCTAGCCAAAGCCTTGTACTGAGAGGGAATGCTTCTCGTGCATCCAAAACCTCGAGCCAAAACCTATGCCATTTGTGTCCACCGTAACTACCTACTATGTGGTATTTTTCTGTCATTCCAAGTAAATACTTCATGTGTTACCTTTAAACAATTCAAAACTTTATTACTCCTTATTTGTGTCAATGTTTCATAGCTCATGAGAAAGTATGTGGTGTTTTATCTTTCAATCTTGTTGGGCAGACTTTCACCAATGGACTAGTGGCATATACATCCGCTTATCCAATAATTTTATAAAAAGAGCTGGCAACGGGGTGCCCCAATTAATTAACTTTCATTAATAATTCTCTTCACATGTTTTGCCCTGATTTATCAGTAAGAAACTTAATTTTGCAATAGACACTCCTCCATGGTATGTGAAATGTTGGAAGGCACCCGAAGATTCGGTTAGCCATGGCTTGTGAAAGCAAAAAGGTTGGGAGGAGTGTCATCTATAAATAGAACTAAAATACATGTGTAAACAAAAGAGAAGAGGGGTGATATACCTTGCTGGTAGAGATAACGTCCTTCATGGGAACCGCTCTTTGAAAGTCTGTTTGACAAAGGGGTTAGAGTGCCCACTACCATTCGTTGACAACAACAAACACCTCTCAAAACTTTATTTTTATGCTCTCTTTATGATTTTAAAATTTAAAAAGCTCTAGCACATGATTTAATCCCTGCTTCCCTCTGCGAAGGGTCTTTCTTTTACTTTATGTTGAGTCAGTTTACCTACTTCTTTCTATCTTAGAAGCAAACACTTGTGTCAACTGTGTGCATTGATTCTTACATGCTTACTTATTTCACTTATTATATTACTTTGTGTTGACAATTATCCATGAGATATGCATGTTGAAAGTTGGAAGCAATTGCTGAAACTTAAATCTTCCTTTGTGTTTTCAAAACCTCTTTTTAAGAATTTATTGCTTTATGAGTTAACTCTTATGCAAGACTTTTGATGCTTGTCTTGAAAGTACTATTCATGAAAAGTTTTTGCTATATGTTTAGTCATTATCTATTTGTTTGCAAACTATAGATCATTGCCTTGAGTCACTTCATTCATCTCATATGCTTTACAATAGTAGTGATCAATATTATGTTGGTAGCATGTCACTTCAGAAATTATTCTTTTTATCGTTTACCTACTCGAGGGCGAGTAGGAACTAAGCAGGGATGCTTGATACGTCTCCAACGTATCTATAATTTCTTATGTTCCATGCTAGTTTTATGACAATACCTACATTTTTGTTCACACTTTATAATGTTTTTATGCATTTTCCGGGACTAACCTATTAACAAGAAGCCGAAGTGCCAGTTCCTGTTTTCTGCTGTTTTGGTTCCGAAAAGTTGTTCGGACAATATTCTCGGAATTTGTGAAACAAAAGCCAAACTTCCTATTTTCCGAGGGACACACGGAGCGAAGGGCAAGCCCGGGGGAGGCCCACGGCCTCACCATAGGGGCGCGGCCAAGAGGGGGCGCGATCCCATATGGGGTGGGCCCCTCGGGCACCCCCTCGCGCCGCCTTTCGCCTATATATTCCCTCGCGACGCGAAAACCCTACAGAAATCGATCATACTCCAGAAAGACTCCCGGAGCGCCGCCGCCATCGCGAAATCTAGTTTCGGGGGGTCAGAGGTTCCTGTTTCGGCACCCTGCCGAGACGGGGATCGACCCCCGGAGCCTTCTCCATCGACGCCACCTCCTCCATCATGCTCCGTGAGTAGTTCCCCATGGACTACGGGTTCTAGCAGTAGCTAGTTGGTATTCTCTCTCCCATGTACTTCAATACAATGATCTCATGAGCTGCCTTACATGATTGAGATCTATCTGATGTAATCCATGTTGTGTTTGTTGGGATCTGATGAATTGTTACATTATGATCAGTCTATCTATAAAGTTTGTGAAGTTATTGTTGCTGCAATCGTGTTGTGTTTAATGCTTGTCACTAGTGCACGAGTGGCATGATCTTAGATTTAACCTTTATAATTATTGCTCAGATTGTATCTACAAGTTGTTTGCACATGTCTATGTCCGGAACCCGAGGCCCCAGAGTGACAGCAACTGGGATAACTGGAGGGAATGGCTTAGATATGAGGATCACATGTTTTCACCAAGTGTTAATGCTTTGCTCCGGTGCTCTATTAAAAGGAGTACCTTAATTACCAGTAGATTCCCTTGAGGCCCGGCTGCCACCAGCTGGTAGGACAAAAGATGTTATGCAAGTTTCTCATTACGAACACGTATGACTATATATGGAAAACATGCCTACATGATTGATAAACTGGATGTTCTGTCTTAATGCTATAAAAATTATGTCAATTGCTCAATTGTAATTTGTTCACCCAACACTTGTTATTGGAGAGTTACCACTAGTGTAGATAGCTGGGAATCTCGGTCCATCTTTCATCATCAAATACTCACTCGGTCCTATATGTCATTAGAAGTAGTATCAAGTATTTTCTCGTGCCATTGCCTCTGTGTTACTTCTATGCTGTTGTGTTATCATTACTATTGCTCTCATATTACTGTTGCTTTCACATCACCCATGTTACTAGTGCTTTTCCAGGTGCAGCTGAATTGACAACTCAGTTGCTAAGGCTTATAAGTATTCTTTGTCTCCCCTTGTGTCGAATCAATAAATTTGGAGTTTACTTCCCTCGAAGACTGTTGCGATCCCATATACTTGTGGGTTATCAGGCCCCACCCTATGCGTAAGTATGGCCTTGCGTCAGGGCTTGAATCATCGGTCGTATGACAAAACGACCATGGTCACTAAGCCACTGGGCCCATCATCTAGCAACAAAAAATCAACATGGCGCCTACGGTGCGGACATGTTGGGCCAAACCTCGCGACGAGGCTGGCGGTGGTGTTGTTTCCGGGAGACGTAGGTGTCATCCTCACGCGGACACCTGCCCTCCCAAGCTCGGCATCAGACAACTGCAGTTTTGGAAAAATTTATATTGTCCGACATGTGAGCTCACCCACAACTTTTTCTCTTCCAAAACTAGGCAGTCGTCATGTCTTAAGAGAAGACCCCCGAGTAATTAGTTTTCTCCAGCCAAAATGGCCTAGTCACGATGAGTAATACACGAAGTCAACTTGTAACATGCATGCCGCAGATCTCAATTCCCAACTTGGTGAATTTATCCTTCCAGAATTTGAATACAATTCATGATACTACTAGTTAGCACTGCCAGTACACGATAGTACTAGTTAAGTATACCTATCTGGTCTTTTTCTCGGTTGGAAAAAATTACGATTACTGGTTTTCCAAAATACTGGTAATACCGAGCATAATACCGCCGGAGATTGTTCAAAAGAAATTATAAATTCATCTCAAATTGTTCAAAATTATTATATACTCCCTCTGTTAACTAATATAAAATGTTTTAGACACTTTTGAACTAGACTACATACAAAACAAAATGAGTGAAGCTACACACTAAAAATAGACTAGATACAAGCAAGTGTGATTGAACCTAAAAGTTGCTTCAATGTCTTACAAATCCATATGGAGGGAGTAGTTCGATATGCGAGCTCACCCACAACATGTCCTCTCCCAAAACAAGGCAGCCGTCAAGCTTAAGGATGAGCATAGTGCTAGTATCTTAGGTAGTATCATGTATCCTAGACCCACAAAAATGCTGATGTGGCATCTAATTAAGAAGGAGATACAGAATTAGAGTAACATAGGTAGATACAATATCATAGCGCACGTTACGAGAAAAGATAATGCTAAATGGATCTTGTACACATATTTGTATTAGGATTGTACAAAATAATAAATTTAGAAGATTATAATACTACTCTATAATATTAACCACTATAGAGATAGTAGCACAGACAAGTATTTCATATGCATGATACTATATATGATACTATGACTTAATTCGTTTTTCTATCCTCTACTAATATCCAATCCAAACTACTTGCTCTGCATGGCACAGATCTCGATTTGCACCATCTCCAGTTTACCTAGTCAAATGTCAATTCCCTTTTGTACAAGTGTAATACATGTTACTACTTGATAGCAGAGTAATAGCAATCTGAGTGCCTATATATAGAATCATCTATGCAGCACCAAGTCTTCACATTTTATCCTACATCTCCTTCTCTTGCCTATGTACGCTTCCAATCAATTTTAGCCTTGCTTGTTGTGCATAGTCCACACCACAATGGCTCCGGGTTCATCTTCTCTCGCTCTCAAGGTCGCCTCCGTTGCAGTCGTTCTCAGCGTGCTCGTTATGCCTTCCCTAGGGCGCTGCAGTCGTTCTCCAGCGCCGCCGCCACCACCACCACCAGCAGCAGCTCTTACACCGCTGCCGCCACCACCGCCATATCCTACACCACCGCCGCCACCACCAGCTTCCACACCACCGCCTCCTGAGCCGTTGCCGCAAAGTCCCGCACCAGCGCCGGGGCCGATGCCAGTGATATCATGCAGCGACTGTTATGATCAGTGCTACAGGCCTTGCGATGCATCCATTCGCTCGCAATGCAGCGGTGAATGCGACGGTGTTGAAGGTTCCTGCAACTCTTGCAAGACCACAGTGATCGCGAACTGCAAGGCTAGTAGGAACTGCACCGGCAGTTGCGATGAGTGCAACGACGCTCCTAATGGTTCATGCACCAGCGCCTGCACCACCCGATACTGCGACGCGTGCAAGTCAGGGCGTGCCTGGACGTGCTATGATACCTGCAGCAAGGAGTGCGACGCGCGTAACTGCATACGTAACTAGGAGCAGCTAGCTAGTGCATGATCAAAGCAGATCTACTCGTGAATGTGCATGAGTCCGATGCTGTGACACCGAATAATGAATAATCAATATGGATGTCATGCGTACGTCGAGTATCATCTATACTTAATTAACATCCATGTCAATCCATGATCCTTGTCTATATGTGAGGAGTGGAGCCCATTCAAGTTGACTACATATACAGATCCCTTCATCCATGTCAACTTTGTAACGTGCATCGTACGGGTGATTACCTTGCATGCATGTGCAATCTCCCCTCGCGAATCATATTACGCCAATATAGTGCACAAATCCACATCCAAAATCTAGCTAGCTTAGTTAGACCATTTTAATATGTGTCATTTGGCAAGGGATTATGACCACATCCTCCACTCTACATTATGACCATGGGACTATGGGGTACCGGCCAACTCATAAGTAATCCCAATTAGCTTGCATTTTTCTTCTCTCGCCTACAGCAATGATTTTTTTTTTTTTTGAGGAAGCGCAGGAGAGCTGCGATTTCATTGATAGAGGAAAGGGCAGCACTAGGCGTCGGTCGGCCGACGATGGAAGGAAAATCGGTCGTTCCGTGACCGTTGGATGGGACTGCACGACCGGTTGATACTCCGTCCCGAAATGTCGCTTTCGTCTGTGGGACCAGAAGAAGTCGATGCATGCAGCCTCAGACCAAGAAAATTAGCTTCCGCATACTGCCACGGACGTCCCTTTCATGCATAGGTGGTCCACACAAACCTTTCTTTCTCATCTCTTTGGGAACAAACTATTTGAGTTTTTTCAGCAAGAAGATTAAAAACCTATTAAAAGATGATAAATGTAAACTTTTTTCAACAAAAAGAAACACACGTATGTAGAATTGTAGCAAAGCACTGAGTTACTAAACTATTTTTTGCTATTTACAACAATAATCAAAGACAAATCAAACAAAAAATTGTTTATTTACGACAATAGTAAACAACAATTCTAATAAAAAACTAGCCATTTACAATAATATTTAACAATATTTTCTACATTTTTCTTGGTTATTTACAACAATAGTTAACAACTATTCTCACAATAATATTCAACAATGTTTTCTACATTTTTCTTGGTTATTTACAACAATAGTTAACAACTATTCTAATAAAAATCTTAGCTATTTACAATAATATTCAACAATATTTCCTACATTTTACTTGGTTATTTACAACAATAGTTCACAACAATTCTAATAAAACTCTTAGCTATTTACAATAATATTCAACAATATTTCCTACATTTTACTTGGTTATTTACAACAATTATTAGACAACAATTCCAACAATAAATCAACACTTCGAAACACTAAAAAAATCCTTTGCGGAGTATATCTTCTTGTCAACAGATTGCTTATTCATTCCCCATAAAATTCAACAACAAATCCTACAAAAAAATTGATTGTTTACAACAATAGTCACCAATAATTTTCATCTGAGAATAGCTTTGCAACAAATTGCTAAATAGTTTGTTAAAAAATTCAACAACAAATTCATCATAAACGTTGCCTGTTTACAACAGTAGTAAATAACAAATAAATCAGGTAAGAAAAGATGTTCCAGATCTATTTACAACAAATTCCCAACTCTTTCACTAGAAAAATCAACAACCATTTGTAGCAAAAAGAAGAAAAAACAGATGAGAAGCTAGGCTGAGCAAACCTATAGACAGACACATTCGTCGGGAATCCGTCACGGTGGAAGAAGAACGGACGGTGCTTGGACCAGTTGTTTGGGAGTCCGTCGTAGTTGTAGGCGACTAGTGCAGCGGTGGGGGATTGACTAGGGAGCCTGGAGAAGCGCCGATGGAGCTCTCTTCAATGGCGCACGGCGGGAGTCCGGCAGCGCAGGTGCTCGGGCAGCGGCGTCAGAGCTCGGTCTGTGAGGAGGCTTAGGGCGGCGCCACTGGGCTTGGGGCAGCTACGCCGGAGCTTGGGCGGGGGGGGAGAGACTTGGGGCGGCGCAGGGACCGGGCAAGCACCAAGGAAGTTCTTCCGATAAGAACGAAGAAGACGAGGCAAAGGTAGAGGCGTACAGCTGATGGGGATGGATAAGCTGTAGCACGTGTGTGGGCCCAGGATAACGTGTATTGTGGTAGCGTGTGGGCGTGCCGGACAACGACCGATATTTAGCTTTCGATCGGTGGGCTGATCCCAAGCATTTTCCTAGAGGAAAAGAGTTACAGGGAACTCGAAAGTACAAAATAAGGTTACAAGGAGGGCCCCCGAAGGCAGCTCTCGCGCTCTAAGGTGCCGGCAGCCCGCCAACGCCCAACACGATCGCTCATCTATAATATCACCAAGGACCTCCACCGGTCGATGCTCGTGGGCCCGGAAGATCCGGTCGTTACGTTCGCGCCAGATGGCCCAAATGACCATGAGAGCGACGGACTTGCAAGCCTTCACCTCCGTTGGCGCGGCAGACGCAAGGGAGGCTAGCTAAGCCGTCAGAGGCCCGGGAGAGCGCCAGATCTCAGGCCGGAGTGAGGCAAGGCCGAACCGTGAGGCCACCAAGGTCCACAGGTTGCGCGACCACGGGCACTCGACGAGGAGGTGCTCAGCCGTCTCAAGGTTGCGCCAGCATAATGGGCAGAAGTAGGAGTTTGGCCATTGCCTGGCCATCAGCCGATCCGCCATGAGGA
Organism: Lolium multiflorum; assembly: GCA_030979885.1. Lineage (NCBI taxonomy): Eukaryota > Viridiplantae > Streptophyta > Magnoliopsida > Poales > Poaceae > Lolium > Lolium multiflorum. Next base: position 217,065,900 of record CM061747.1, read on the forward strand.
CACGGTTTTGCACGATCAGCCAAGCGAACAGCCTATACTTAGCCGGCGCCCATGCATCCCAAATGGAGGCGACAAGGGGGCAGTCGGTGGAGCCGAGGAACTGGAGCCTGTATGCCGAGGCCGCAGAGTAGGATCCAGAGTCCGACAGGAGCCAGGTGAAGGCGTCGGGTTCCCCAGGTGTGAGGTGGACGCGCTCTGCCGCTAGCCAAAGACGGACGAAGTCCGGCAGTAGCTCCGAAGAGACTCTGCCGCCGAGGTCCTGCACCAAACGGGAAGACCTGCAATTCCTCCGAAAAGGAAGAAATCCTTTTATTGTTCTCGCCTTTGCCTTGGATTCGATTCTCTTCTTTTGCATAAGATAGAAATGAGGAATTCCAGGTCCAGGAGGGCCTCGTGCACGGTGCGTTGCTTGCGGCGCGACGCATCGAACAGCTGCGGCATGAGGGCAAAGGGGGCCTGACCGTCCATCCAGCTGTCAAACCAGAATCTAGCCGTTAGACCATCGCCGAGAGTGACTGTCATAGCCGCGGCGAAGATCTCTCGCTTAGTTGTGGAACACGGCACCGGCATGCCGACCCACGGTCTGTCCGGTGCGACACGCTCACGCCAAAGCCACTTAAGGCGAAGGGCAGCTCCGAAACGGTCTAGATCAACAATCCCAAGGCCGCCAAGGTCACGAGGCCGGCAATGATTTCTCTTAGGGTTATTGGCGCGTGGTTATGGCAGTCATAACATTAGTTGCCTGGCGCTACACAGACAGCATGAAAGCCTGTTGATTAATAGATCCACATGAATACAAAATCAGTGCTTACATGTATGCATACAGGATGCACAGTGCTTAGAGCATCTCCAGCCGCGTCCTCCAAAGCGTCCCCCAAACCGCGCCGAATTGAGCGTTTGGGGGACGTGTTTTGTTCGTGCCGCGTTTGGGGGACGTCGTTCCCCAGCCGCGTCCCCCAAACGCCGCCCCCAAACATTTAAAATACTTTTTTAACACAGAACCATTTATCAAATGTAGCATATGAATAAAAATGTTTGCGAGGATTGTTTTCAAATTAAATTACAACAAACAATAAAACAAGTAAATAAATATAATAAATAGGGCTAGATGCTACATCAAGGTGCCACGGTATTTCCTTTGATCCTCCACAAATGCTTAACGAGATCAGCTTGAAGTTGATCATGAACATTGCTGTCACGGATCTCTGCGTGCATAGCGAGAAAATCAGCAAAATCTGCAGGCAACTCATGATCAACCTCCGCGAGAGGGCCCTGACACTCATAGGGACCAACATGTGTCCTGGCATGATTCTTGCGGTCATCCTCGATGATCATGTTGTGCATGATCACACAAGCCTGCATCACCTCCCACATTTGGTCGTGAGACCAGCTTAGAGCAGGGTACCGGACAATGGCAAATTGTGCTTGAAGCACACCAAATGCCCGCTCGACATCCTTCCTCAAGCCTCCTGTCGCGTAGCATTGTGGAAATTCTTCAGGCCTGATGGATTCGATATTGTTTTGACAAAAGTGGCCCATTTTGGATATATATACCATCGGCTAGATAATAGCCTTTGGTATATTGGTGGCCATTGATCTCATAGTTGCATGGTGGAGCATGCCCTTCCACTAGTCTGCTGAACACCGGAGACTGCTGCGACACGTTGATGTCATTGTGTGATCCTGCCATGCCAAAGAAAGAATGCCAAATCCACCTTGTGTGCGCGGAGGTGGGGCGGATTTGACGGTGCGTTCTGGGACGCGTTGGGGAAGCGGCGACGGCGGCACGACCGGCGGGAGCCTCAGCCGCGTCGACGGTGCCGACTCTCAGCAGAGATCAGACGTCCAAACGGCCGGGAAATCCCGGTGAGGGGTGGGAGGCGCGGGAAGGAAGGACCTACGAGAAAAAAGGCACGAACCAACGGTTTATGCAAATAGTCGCCGACATGTGAGCCCCGCTTTTCGTTGTGTCAGCGTGCCGGGCGTATGGGACGGGACGGCTCGGGCGCCGGACACGTATCGGGCCGCGCCGGACAAAAATGGGCTTTGGGGGACGCGATTGGAACGCTTTTTTTGTCCGGCGCGCCCCAAATTGCTTTGGAGGACGCGACTGGAGATGCTCTTACATGTATGCATAAAGGATGCACAGGCTTGCCGGGCATGGTCTAAGGCCACCCAAATCAGACACCTTCTGTATCTGATTAGGGTACTAGTTGCTCTTCCCATCCCCATCCTGCTTCCCGGGCTAGGTAGGTACCGGCCTGAGATAGAAAGGATACTGATTGTAGAACGATAGAGAGGAAGAGAGATTTGCGGAATATGTTGGATGTATTATTGAGCCTCATGGGCGAGTATATATAGGCGTACATGGATCATCTTGGAATGCAAGACAAGACACAAGATCTATCTCAATCCTAGACTACCTAAACCGTACGTATACCAAATATATCTCTAACACTCCCCGCAGTCGTAGCGGGAGCGTCGTGAACAACATGAACGACGTGGACGGTCAGACTGGAGATAAACCGAAGTGGACCCCAGAAAGAAGGCTGACAGATGTCGTGGTCGGGTGCCGGTGTCGAGGTAGCCACACATGAAGCCGCAAGCGCATAGTGCGCGAGGAGAGTGACAGAGACGCGTCGAGGCGGTCGTGGAGGTTGTCGATGCCGAAGTCGATGCAGTCCGAGCCGTCGAGGACGAGGTGCTGCCCTAGTTTGTCGAGAACTAGGCGCACGTCGGGGACGAAGGCATACTCCGGTTTCGCAGAACCGAGTACGCAAAGACGAAGTCGGCGACACGGTCGAGGCAATCGTAGAAGAGTCGATGCCGATGAAGACGTTGTCGAAGCCGATGAAGACGAGGCCCGAGCTTGCCGGGCTCGGGGACGCGACGAGGAGGCCCGAGCCCGGGCTCGGGACGCGTCGGGGACGAAGGCACGCGTCGGTGTTGCCAATACCGGGCGTGCGAGGGAAAGGACCATCATGGACCATGCGCCGGTGTCGGGAGGACCAGAGGAGGCCTCGAGTGGTGGCGAGCGCGAGCGCGAGCGGGAGAGGTGCCGTGCGTCCGCGGTTGTCGATGACGGCGGCGACGAGGTCGTGGTGGACGGAGACGTAGAAGACGGCGGTCGCAGCGGCCTGGAGTGGTCATGCTGACGCCTAGATGGGCGTGGAGGTGGTCGGCGGGACCCGCAACGGCCAGCGGCCATGCAGGTTACTGTGGGCGCGGCGGCGGTACTCGAAGTAGGCGAGGAAGAACCCGGCGGTGTGAAGACCATGCGCGGACGGAGGCGACCCGCGCCGAAGGGGCGGCGCTGTGGTGGCCTCGGACGTCGGTGCGGGGCAGCGAAGGCTGCGTGCGCGCGCCACGGCCCGAGGCGGCGTAGCTGCGGGCGCGAGTCGATGCGGCGGCGAGCCCCGAACGTACACGCCTTGGAAGGCGCGTCGGAGGCCGGTAGCATGGACCTAAGGCGGCGGCGCCGGCCCGAAGGGCGACCGCGGCAACCCGTAGCTCGATCGATGGTAGGCACGTGCTCGGAGACGTGCTTGGCGGAGACGTGCGCGCGGTCGGTTGATCAGACCGACGCGGTCTGTACGCGCCATGACGTGGACGACGTGCCGCAGATTGGAGTCGTTGGCGACGTTGTCGGTGATGTCCCGGGCGACGGCGAAGACGGACCAGCGATGGATACCGCGCGGGCGAGACAGCCTGCTGCGTCGCACGTAGGCGTCCCGTGTGTGACGCGTGCGGCCGGCCGCGCGGTTGATGAAGATGGCCGGTGCAGTGGACGCCGAGGTTGGAGTAGATGCGCGTGATGACGACGGCGGTGGGCGACTCAATCCGATCGGATCGGCAAAACCAAAACACCGGTCGAGCGACCGGCGGAGCAAAAGAAAACCAATCTACGGATTGGAAAAAAAAGACTCGAGGGCAGCGGATCAACGGATCGGCGGACGAACCCTCATACGATTGCGCGGCCCCCGGAGTAGATCATGGAGATCGACCTCCCCGGGGCGGCGCGGAAGCTTGGGCGGCGGCTAGGTTAGGATCGGCGCCGCTCTGATACCATGTAGAACGATAGAGAGGAAGAGATTTGCGAATATGTTGGATGTATTATTGAGTCCTGCGAGTATATATAGGCGTACATGGATCATCTTGGAATGCAAGACAAGACACAAGATCTATCTCAATCCTAGACTACCTAAACCGTACGTATACCAAATATATCTCTAACACTGATGATTGATGGTAAGCTCGTGCATTACATCTATGCGACTATGCCAGGACGGACGGTGCAATGCATTTTATGAACTACACATGCCCCTTGTCCAACTTAAACTAAATTCTTTCTCCAAAAAAAAACTTAAACTAAATTCCCAGTGCGTCTCATCCCCTCAAAAGATCTCACTGTGTCTATACGTCCAGAACTCCAGATGCATGAACTGAGCTATCTACCATGCATCTACCGTGTTATTGCTTGAGTTTTTGTTGCAATCCTGTAGATAGGCTATTATTTATGGATGTGCTATGCATATCGGCTGTGAAGTGTGAACCATCTTCTTTGTGCATATGTAGAGGTCAGAAGAGTACCCAAATATCTTGTAAATAAAAATGTGTTGTAGGTGCACTTCCATCAATCAACAACTTGCCCCTACCCGGCTACTACTTCGAACAATAAATGCTGGTTCAGCTCAAACTAATACTTCCTGGTGTTGAAATTCAATAAAGTAACATGTACATGTTATGTTTGAGTTCTACTAACATTAGAATTTTTTAGAATGCCAGTAATAGTCATAGCCTGTTATTTATACATAATGCATTAGGTGCACTCGGGGACGGCCACCTATACAAGCATGAGATTTCAACTAAATATCAACGAAAACCAAAACACTTTCATCGGACATATTAGTTGAAATCAAATTGTACTCATAGTAGGTGCAAGGAGATGCATATATTGGGAGAGGCGAAAGGAAGGGCGCCGAAATCCCTTGCTCCGCCGACGGCGGGATCGCCGGTCGCCTCCCTCTCTGGCTGTCCTTGTGGCGGCGGGAGGGTGGAGGGGTTGTCGATCTGTGCCCGAGGCCTGTAGATAGTAGGGTAGGGCTCCCCTTCGTCGACGGCAGGGTGGTGGCGGCGGCGATGTGGAATAAGGTGGCCGGTGCTTCTTCCCCACTACGGCGAGGCCATGGCTGGCGGAACCGTGAAGATGCTGGCGTCTGGTGCCCCCAGATCCGTCGATCTGGTGGGAGGTGGTGCTCTGGGCGTGGTCTCCGCGGCGAAGGCGGCGGCCACCCTCTGGAGCTTTTGTCCCCCAGCCTCGACTTCGCCATGGTCGGGTTATCTGTTGGGGAATCTTGACACATGGTTTATGGATATATTTGTTGAAGATACACATGCTTTACTTAATTGTTAACAACTAAAATTGTAAGCAGTGGCATCTGTGAGCCCCTTTGCGAAAGCATCGGAACTTTGACTCGCTAATGTCCCCTAGGACCCGAGTTCTTGTTATCTGTTCCGAGATTGAGCGATCTACCCGTACGTGGGGATTACTACTGGGACCCCCTCACCCTTTATCTTTTCTCAAGTCAGTTGAAAAGGGGGCCACAACCTTAGTTGTATTTGTCTATGCCATGTATGTCATGCTTTACTTACTGTTGCCTTCGGGTGTTTACTTCATGTTGCATTCGGGTGTTTATATTCTATATTGTATCCCGCGGGACGTTTAGCGAAGCGTGTGGTTCGCACGCCTAGCCGCCGTCGCAAACCCTGAGTCCGCTTCGGAGTACGGCCGGCTTCGATACGGGTAGCTTAGTCGGGTGGCCCCCTAGACTTTCTTGTTGAACTGGGAACGGTCTTGTTGTGAGTCATCGCCTGTCGTAAGCGGGTCGAGCATGCGTATGGTTACATTTGGGCAACCCCTGCAGGGTGTACATCTTATCGATAAGCCGTGTTCGCGGTTATGGATGACTTGGAGCTGTTTAACTCGATCATAGAACAACTTACACATTTATGTTCATGCTAATAATTTGCTAATAACTTGCATAGTAATATAGCATTACTACAACGGTTACCTAATAAAACTTGTCAACCGTGTGAGTGTCATTGTTAGTACTTCTTCCTTTGTGAAGGGGGAATGCATCGGTTTTGTTATGTTTGCAGAGTATAGAACTGTTAGTTTATGCTCTCTCTCACCTTCTCTGATAGACGAATGTTGTAGAGTGTCTTTATAGGTTTTTAGTGCTTGCGCACTGCCACTTAACCCCACCATATTGTCTATGACGTTCCTCTTGCGTCCTCTAAGTTCCTTGCGTGCCTCAAGTTTAAAGGACGACTGGTTGACGAATGCTTATACGTCTTGAAGTCTTGTTAAGTATGAACCCGTACTTATTGCTGATTTGGGACATAACCGGGCAGGTATGAAGACATGTTCGATCAAGGCGACGTTAGCAAGGTTACACTTCCGGCTTGGCCTGGGCAGGGTTATGGACGCCACTGGTTATCTTCAGAACTCTTAGTTCAATTTGTATTTTGTCCGTACTCGGATGTATTTGATCTTCTGTATGATTTGGATCTTTGTATTGTATATTTGTATTCTTGGCTCATTGGAGTCGTTGTTGTAATATATGTTTCTTGTGGGGTCTATTGTAAACCTGTTGTAATGTAATCGCTCGTGGTAATTCCTCTGGCATCACGTGTGTGATTCGTTGCGCACGTCGTGTCGGAGGGCTTCTCTGGATCGATATCGTGCGGATTTCGGCGGGTTCGCTGGGATCCTCATGGTACCGGTTCTGGGGCGTAACATCAACTAACTTTTAGTTAAGAGAATATATGGGGTGGTGTTGTGATATGGATGTGGACTGTCAAGAGACACTTAATGTGGGTGAGGTGACTTTGGGAGTAGGGTGCATCAAGAATTTCGATGTCTGGCTAATGAAATATATGTAGTTCTATAAAAATTTGTTTGGGGCATAGACCTAAAACAATATCTCGTTGATAGAAACAGAAACCATGGATATTCCACTAATATCACATGGGGAAATGAAATTATTATAGCCGATTTTGCATAAAAGGAGGTGCATACAAAAATTATGCAAAGGGGAATAACAAAGCACCAGGACCAAACGGGTTTCCAGCGGAGTTCTATCAAAAAATAAATTGGGAAATATTGAAACAAGACTTTATGACCATGTTGCTAAATTCCAACAAGGGTAATTACAACTCTTTCATCTAAAATACATAATCATTATTCTACTTCTTCAAAAACAAAATTGCAACATAGATAAAGCAATATAGGCTAATTTTTTTGCTAAAGGTGAGCTTTACTTTTCTTAGAAATTTTGGTGATAATCCTACTACTGAGGTGGCACACAAAGTAATCTGGCCTACACAAAAGACCTTTATGCCAGGGAAGCATATTTAAGAAGAGGTGCTCATTCTGTGAAAAGGCATAGTATAATCCATGAACTTTAGAGGAAGAAAATGGATGGGGTGCTCCGAAAATTGAATTTAAAAATCCTATGATAAGATACAATGGCCCTTTTTACAGCAAATTTTGCGAATAAAGGGTTTTGACCCCAAATGGTGTCGATGGATTGACCATTTCGTTAGTCCTGGAAGTATAGGTATTGAAGTAAACAATGATATTGGTTTGTTTCAAACTCGTAAAGGACTGAGACAAGGTGATCCGCTATCACCTATGTTATTTAATCTGGTTCTATACATGTTAGCAATTTCAATTGCATGAGCAAAGGAAGATGGTAAGGTAGATGGACTCATGCCTCATCTAGTTGGAGGCGGTGTCAATATTTCAATATACTAATGATATAATCATCTTTGTGGAGTACGATATCAAAAAAAGCATTGAAAATAGAGATGGTTTTTTGTTTTCTTGGCAAAGTGATGGCCATAAGTAAAAGTATAGACTTACACGGTGGAGCATCATTTGTAGGCCAAAAGATCAGGCAGGGACTTGGAGTGGAAGTTTTAGAGATCAAATATAAATGTCTATTGAGTAAGTGCATCTTTAAACTTTTAACAAAGCAAGTTGTATGGCAAGAGCTACTGCAAAACAAATATCTACACTCCAAGTCTTTGTCTCAAGTAAAAGTAACCTCATACTCTCCCTTTTGAAAAGGTTTAACGAAAGTGAAAGATGAATATTTCAAAAGAGTTTGCTTTCAAGTAGGGAATGGTGAAACACTCGGTTCTGGGAAAATATAGGGCTGGAAGATTCTCCTTTGCATCAATAATATACATCGTTATATAACATAGTACAACAAAAAAAAGTTTCGGTAACTCATGTTTTATCGCATATCCGTTTAAACATATCGTTTAGGAGAGCATCAGCCAGAAAAAAAAGGAGTAACATGGCTCCATTTGGTTCGGATGTTAATAGAGGTTAATCTCTCTACTCATTTTATTTTGATCATATAATATTATATGAATGATCATATAAGATTTTTTTCGCAAATACACATGAAAAATGAAAGTGCATTTAAAAATAAGAAATTTTTTATTCATATCATGCCCATTAGCAAAGGTGGCTTGGCATATGTCATATAGCTTTCCATGTAGTACCTCCAAATTACATTACTAATCTTTTTGAGAATTGGTTGAGAGGCCCAATATAAAAAGATAAAGTGCAAATTCAGGTTCGTGTATGTGCTTCACTTTGGGCCATATGGAACGTACAAAATGATTATATCTTTAAGAATCCAAGATCATCTTCTCTTATGTAGGTCATGCCATTGGCTACTCGCTGGATTCGTATGTGGTCATTCCTACAGCAATGGAGAATCGATAGGATTTAGATATTTGGTGCAACCAGCCGGAGATGGTTGCTCGAGGTTTATACAACCGCTACAGCTGGATTTTTTTATTTTAGGATAACATGCTAATGCATTACCGTTTCATGGTGTATCTTTTATTTAGATAATGTATACATGCATGTATCAAACATATGTAATATTTTGTAAGACCTAAAAGGTTGGATGCATCAATCGATGCAGAGGCCGAGGCTAAGCCTCCTTTTCGAAAAAAAATCTTATTTAATGTATGGACGGAAAGTTTATTATGTTAGATGTTCTAAATTATGTGTCGGCAGGACATAGATTTCTATTACTATGATGTGACTGGCAACTTATGTGGGTCGGCAACAAATTTCAATTGCTCCCAAAAAAAATTAAAATTGCAACAATTATAAGACAGACCAAATAAAAAATGAGATATAATAAATACCAAGAAAACGTTGTGTGAACCTTAACAAAAGTGACCAAACTTCACGAAAAGTTGACTCAACTTCACACAAAGTGGTAGAAAGGGACTAAGACTAAAAAGTGATTGAAGCTTGAGCTAAAACACGCAGCTCCATGTATCATTTCAGCGGTCCGCCCTGTGATCCATGGCCGCCTCCGCTTAAATCGAAGAAACTTAAACTCCTGGGAAACCGGGGTGAGTTGTTAGACCTATAATGTCCAACAGAGAAGAAAATAGAGCTCGACAATGATCTAGCTATGTACTTCAGCTAAGAAGCACCTGCCTAATTCCAAAACTCCACCAGATCAGTTAGATTCTATCTTTCTTAGAACGTGTCATGGTTGACCAGGGGATCAAATAGTGGGGTACTACAATGGAGCAGCAAATTAAGAGTACCCATTAAGAACAATAATTTTCTATTTGGTCAATCTTGTTCTCATTGATCCATATCTCTAGGCTCTGAACACAGCTGAACCGGAATCGGAAGAGGTGGCTAAATTGCTAGCTCTTGGTATACTCGATGGCGTCTTCCTCCTAGCCGCCATCATTGCCGAACTGGAGAAGGAAGGCTAGCTGATATGGACTATGAATGGCACGAGTACATAACCTCTGGACATCTGTTGGTTGGTGAAGCGCTGAAATCCTAGTTATTATTCACGTGTACATCCGTTGTCCATATATACCACACTCCGCCTCAGCTTCTACTCCATAGCAAGAAAAGCCTACGTCGCATCTATTAGCTAGCTTTAGTCAATAGAATGAGTGCGACGAGGACGTTGAGTGACACCTAATGTCGGTGATGTGTCTTTGGGAATGGGATGCACCAAGAATTTGAGCAACGCATAAAGAGGGAGGCCTAGTTTTTCTTTAGCGTGAGGATAAGCAGCGTTAAGGGAGCCTACACTCCATGTGGACAAAGGCATCGTTGTTGTGCTCTGGTGTCGGAGCAGCGGATTCTCAATTCCTCCATGAGGCTCTGGTGTGACTCGAGCAATATTTGCACACGGAGAGAGGAACCTTGAAGAAGGGGCTTCATCGTCCGTGCTATCTACGAAGAAGCTATCAACACTAACCAAGCTCAATGACACTCGGGCTTCCACCAAGTCACAACCCGACTCCACAGGAGGATGTGGCATTGTGACGTGTGACCTTTCAGAAATAATCACAAAAGAATCTTGAAAAACATGTGAACATTTTTTCCTCCAATTCGTACCAGAACCTGTTACAGATACCGAGAGAAAGAAAGGAAACAAATACACAAGCCAGAAGGTGAAGCAATATGTTTTGCCTCTTGCATACTCCCTGAACCAAACGAAACGAGTATACTTGTTAGTACACCAGTCGAGCAGCAATGTTAATGTTAACTTAACAACTGAACCAGGAATCAAGGAGAGTCATCTTAGCAAAATGCCAGAATCGTCCACTTCGAACGTATCCACCAAATATTTCCACAACAATTTCTACAACGAACGTCAACATTACCAGAACAATTTTAACTGGAATTAGACGTGGTAGCCTAAGGGCCGGACCTTCTCGTGTTCATAAAGGGTAATAGCCCCCAGCTCTCTGCATCAGAATAATGCATGCAGCCTTTATTGCTTTATTGAAAGAATTCTCCAAGTCGACTTATTACAAATTTATTACAACTCACGGATCGCTTCAGATTGATCATGGAACAGCCATCTAAAAAAATATAACAACAACCGCCAAAGGATCAACATGTGAGTCTGCAATCAAGCTTCTGAGACCGTCTCCAAATGATTGCATCCAAAATTCATATCATGGCGATGGTCATCCGGTTTTAGGCATAACCACGTACAGGTTCAATGGATAGTAAAAGAAGCATGTTCGGATTTGTTAAAAATGAAATCATTACGGACATGCCACAGTGCCCATAAGAGAGCGTAAATGACAACTCTAGTGTGGCTTTTAACTCTCTTTTCTACACCATTTAGCCAATCTCCAAATATATTAGTGATGTTTTTGAGCGGTGAGATTTCAAAGGACAGATGGACTATACGCCAAATAATTCTTGCAAGAGGGCAGTCAATACACAAATGTTGAATTGTTGCATCTTTGTCACAGAAGCAACATGCCTTACTACCTTGCCAATTCCTTCTAATCAAGTTATCTTTCCTTATAAATTTTGATGTACGAGCCACATGAAGATTCTAGTCTTTAGTGGAACTTTAAGCTTTCAAATAAATTTTCGTAAATAAGTACTCCCTCCGTCTCAGTTTACTAGTCTTCCCCGTATCCCTAGGTCGCCAGTTTAACCTATATAATTTAAATTATATAATGCAAAAATTATATCATTAGAAAATAGAACATCTAAAATTTCTAATGATATAATTTTTATAACATATAACTAATGCTAATTTGATCAAATTTGTGACCTAGGGGTACGCGCACGCCTAATAAACTGTGAGAGAGGGAGTAGTATGCCCATTCAAAAGATTGAGATACATATACTTCAACGTAAACCTAACCTAGGATGTCAAGTTCCAATTAAAAACATCGTCATCATTGTTCAAATTTACATGGACAAGTTGGCTTAACAAATGCAGCCATTTCATCCATTTATGTTCTGTAAGATTTCTTCTAAAACCTATATTAGAGGAAACTCTACTAAAGCATTTGCCACTAAGAAATTCTTGTGCTGAACAATGTTATAAAGAGAAGGATATTGCTGCACTAGAGACTTGTCACCTAGCCAACAGTCTCACCAAAAACGAGTATCTAGGCCATTCTCAGTCTTAAAAGAACCGCTAGAAAAAAATCTTCTTTGACCTTCATTAAGTACTTCCAAATAGACGAGTCCGAAGGCTGAACTTTAAGTTAGGATAGGATATTATAACATAAATATTTATTGTGCAGGAGTTCTTGCCACACGCCATCTTTGTTTAAGAGTTTAAATAGACACTTCCTAAGTAGACACTTACTTTTTATATCTAAAACCTCTACCTAAGGCCCACTTGATCTTTGGATCCGCATGATGTTCTACTTAGTTAGTCTATACTTTTTTTTGGTGTCCATCACTTTGCCAAAAAAAACTCAGTCTAAGAAATCCAAGCTTTTACACACCCATATAGAGATCTCAAGAAACGATAACATAAACATGAGCAAACTAGTAAGAATTGAGTCGATGAGAACTAGCCGGTCATCATATGATAATTGCTTAACAATCCAGCTAAGCTTTCTCTCAAAGAGATCATCAACAGGTTTCATTTGCCATTTTTTAATCCTCTAAAATGAATGGAAATCTCCAAGTACCTAAAAGGAGGACACCATCTAACTTTTTACAATGTAATTCATGAATTGTTTCATGGAGGATGACCACCCCCTCCAAAATGTGACGACCTGGCATAAAAGTTGTTTGTGTAGCCGAATTACTCTATGGGCTATACTTGATGCATGATTTCGGCCCACTTTTGTGAAAACCTTGAAACTCGTATTATGTAAGCATATAGGCCTATATTGTTGTATTTGAGTCATATTTTTCTTTTTCGAGAGCAGAATTGTAGCGCCAAAGTTTAGATGGAAAAGAGGCAGCTCTCCTCGATGAAACATTGCAAACATATTCATGGGGTCCTCTTTAATATTTATCTAGCAAGTTTGGTAGAACTCAAAGGGACCCGCCCGGTCCCGATGTGCTTTGTTCTTATCCATTTCCACAATGGCATTGTGAACTTCTTTCTCGGTGAATTTGGCAGTAAGAATTATATTTTTATTCAGAGGAAATCTGAGGAATATCATTAATATGCGATTCTATAAAGAGTGAATTCGTTTCTTGCCGAGGCACCAAATAATTCCTTATAGTATTCCGGGATGTAAACTCGGTAGATTTTCCTCCCCTATTATAGTTTCTTCATGTTGCTCCAGTTATAAATATATTTCGATCTGTGGTTGCCATCAGCAATGAGATGAAAGTATTTTGTGTTATTTCACCCACCTTTGCATGCTGTGTCTACTTGGATTCTTCGTCTCTGCGAAGTTGCAGCACCTTCTCATTCCCCTCCCTTGTAGCATCTCTCTGAAGTGCGCGTGATCCAGTCGAGTCTACCTCCTTCACTGGCACTGCAGTTGCGCTGCTCCCCGTAGCTCGCTCCGGCCTGTTTGCCATGGCTCGCCTCTGCCACGCCAGTACGCCACCGGAGCTTGCCGCCACCGCCGCCGAGCCGCACCAACTCCTGCCGTGAAACTGAACAAGCTGGATCCATCTGGCGAGCTCGCCTTGAGACGAATACAAGGGGAGCAGGTAAACTGGTCGCTAATCTACTCTCCATCAGCCCCCGCATGTCTAGCAGGTACATCGTCGGCTGCACCCCCAGTTGAACTGTGTGGAGCTGGACCCTCGGTGTTTGATCGATTCAGAGGCTGCAGTGCACCACCAGTCCCGGTGCTAAACTGCTAGGCAATGGAGCCCAGAGTTTTCAAGAAAAGTAATAAAAAAATCATATTTAGAAGCTTTATTAGAAAAAAAACTGAAATTAGTCTAACATGGCCATTTAGATGTTCTATACTCCCTCAATTCCAATGAATAAAGTTTAAAATATTTTCACATGTATGCTACAAGGAAAAAACAATTGGCGGATACTAGTCTTTTTCGTGAGCAAAGAAATGAGAATATTTTTCAGGAAATTCTACAGGTTAGTAGTAGCAAACAGATGAAGAAAAAATTAAATTTCCCAAATTTATTTATCTGATTATCATGGACATGATCTGTCTTCTCCAGCTAGACCAAAACTGCAGTATCCACAAAACTGATTATTTTTAGGAGACGGAAGAATGGGTCCATTCGAGGTAACAGCAAAACTATATAAGGCTGGTGCCAATGCACCGCCCCACTCTCGCCCGCCACGTCAGCTTTTTTCCTCACTCTCACCCCACTCTCACCCCACTCTCACCTCACGGTGCCAATGCACGGGCTATAGTGGTAGCTCTCGCCCGCTCTCGCCCCACTCTCGCCTCCACTAGCGCCGCTATCGCCCGCCCTCGCTCACTCTCGCCCCGCTCTCGCCTCCAACGCGGGCGGTAGCCGGGCGGCAGCGGGCGGTACCGCCCGGCGCCAGCCCCAGCGCCACGCGCTCGCGTCCCACCCCACTCCCGCCCCTAGCCGGGCGATATCGCCTGGGCTCACGCCCGCGTTGGCACCGGCCTAAGCGAGTGGATATGATCAACTAGGTATCCGTAAGAACGGGTCCACTCCACGGAAAGTACCATGTGCACATGAGCACAAGTGCTCCTTGGACTTTTGGATTTTTGAAAATTTTCAAAACCTCGCTCTTTTATGTTTTCAAAAATTATGGCATTAAATATGTAGATAGATTTAGACACGAGGAGTGTAGTCAAAAAAATCCCATTAAAAAATACTTTGTATTTTGGAACTGTCAGAAATTTGTCTTTTTTCATCTCCAAAAATATAACGTATTTTTTGACGAGACTTTTTTGATTCCAATCCTCGTATACACATCTATCTACATATTTAATGTCATAATTCTTGAAAGCAGAGAAATATGAGAATCTGAAATTTTCAAAAATCCAAAAGTGAAGGGAGCACTGACTCTCATGTGCACAAAATCCTTGTCCCTCCACTCCAGAGCTATTTACTACGCATACACATGCATCCAACCAAGGGCGCCGCCATCTCATGGCATTGCAATAATAACCACATGGAAATCTCAGACATGATTATAGAAAAGGTACTTCAGTTACTAGGAAACGTTTAGCTGGCACTACTAACTGCCAGTAGAGGGGAACGTCCTGCCCCAGCTCGGCCATGTTTATACGGTTCAAGTAGCATGGCAAAGGAACCAACCACAGGTACCGTGCTACAGCAGAGATATACATACTACATAGTGCAAACCCTTTATGTACAAGCCCAAAGATCAGGCGCAGCTGATTCTGGAGCAAGCTTACCACCCGCCATCACCACTGCCAGCATCACCGCCCTTGTTGCTGTCCCATCCACCACCACCTGCCTTGTCCCAGGAACTGCCACTGCCGCCTCCTTGGCTCCCGCTCCCTTCAGCCTTGTCCGAAGATCCTTGCTTCATAGAACCACCTTCTGAAATAGCATGAGAAAGAATGCTTTAAATCAATTTGTAAATTTAGCATTACAAATACCAACAGACAAGGACATTTGAACAGACAAGTGGGGAAATGTGATGGACTAAAAACGAAGGGTGTTCAGGGCAAAAAAACAGAGGACATGTAGTGAAAGCACTGAAGCTTAAACACAATTGAGCTTTCAAGTGACAGTCACTGTTTGCAGCAAGGATTCTCGGTGGCCATACATACCTGAACCTCCTGTTCCTTTTGCCGAATTCCAGCTTTCAGCATTGCTCTTTCCCCATGATCCTCCTCCACCTGCTGTAGTGTCACCAGGAGGAGCACCCCACTGACCTAGGATAGAGGATCCACTGCCAGAAGATGGCTTGCTTTGACTCCAGGTGTTGTTTCCATCCTTCTTGCTTGCCTGATCATCTCCACCAGATGGTTTTGACGCTCCCCAGCTATCATTTTTGTCACTCCCCCAGCTGGACTTTTCTTCGTTGTTCTTTCCCCACGATCCTCCCCCAACAGATCCTCCTCTGCCAGCAGTAGTGTCGCCAGGTGGACCACCCCACTGGCCCAGGATAGATAATCCACTGCCAGAAGGTGGCTTGTTTTGATTCCAGGTGTTGTTGCCATCCTTCTTTCCTGCCTGATCATCTCCACCAGATGGCTTTGGAGCTCCCCAGCTGTCATTTTTATCACTTCCCCAGCTGGAGTTGCCTTGTGAGAAAGCTTGATCTCCTTCGGTGTTCCCCTTTTTGCTGGCATTCCAGTCCCTCGACTGAGACCAGCCACCACCCCCATCTTGACTGGAGGACCTTCCCTCATTGTTGTCATTCGAGTTTCTGTAACCACCACCTCGGCCTCTGTTTCCCCTGCCAGAGCTCCAACTGCCACCATCCCTGTCTCCTGACCCAAAGTTGTTGCCTTGATTGCGATCACCTCGACCAAAACGTCCTCTACCTCTTCCTCTGCCACCTTCAGACCTTTCTCCACCTGATCCATCATTTATGTTACTTCCTCCATCCCATGACGAGTCCCCAAACCTTCCTCTCCCTCTGCCTCGATTCCCAGCTCCGAATCCACCCCTACCGAATCCAGTGTTATCATCACCATAATTTGGCTTCTTCCAAGCTGGCTCTTGATCTCCACTTGAGGAGCTTGGTTTGCCCCAAGAAGATTCCTGATGCCCAACAGAGGAACCAGAAGTGTTCCAACTCCCTCCGTTTCCATTGCCCCAGGTGTCAGCTTTTTCCACTGCTGTAGTAGAAGATACTTTGCTTGCCCAGGGATCAGTTTCTTGTTCCTTGCCTACAAGAGAATCAAATATAAGCATCACAAGGTACCACAAGAAAACAAAATCAAAATTTTCACCCAAACACAGCATCAAGTATGAAGAGTTTAATTAGTCCCCTAAGCACCTTTAGGAGTAGAAACAATCTTGCTTGACCAAGGATCATCTTGTCGTTCTTCACCTAAACATGAGCATAAAAGATAAGCTGCATATACACCAACAGTCGAGCGTAAAAGTATATTTTCTTTGTTTCAGAACTACCAGATGCAGCATTCTCCGACTTAGACCCAAGGCTGCAGGAGAACTCTTTCGCCTTTGTGTTCCAGCCATCGTTGTTCTGGGCACCTGCAGTCGAAGTCACCTTACTTGACCAATCATCATTTTGTTTCTCTTGGCCTACAAGATTGAGAAGTCAACATAAAACTATGGCTCAAAAATCAAAACATCGAACTCAGTACTCCCTCCTTCCTAAAAAGGATGTCTCAACATTGTCAAAATTTGCATGATACATACATATCTACGTAAAGTTGAGACATCCTTTTCGGGACAAAGGGAGTACAAAATATGGGTATTTCAATTATTTCTTCGTCACCTTTTGTAACCACCTTGCTCCCCCAAGGATCATCTTGTTCACCTACACAAGAGAATACAGGTAAGAACCTTGTAGTACTAGTATGCTCCAAGGATCAATTTGTGCTTCACCAACAGTCAAGAGTAAACTAGTCAAGAGTAATATTCAATTATATCTTTTCTCACCTTTTGTAACCACCTTGCTCCCCCAAGGATCATCTTGTTCACCTACACAAAGAAAATACAGGTAAGAACCTTGTAGTACTAGTATGCTCAGTACTTGGCAGAAACCATCTTTGCTAAAGCCAAGGATCCAAGTTGTGCTTACCAACAGTGAAGAGTAAACTATTCAAGAGTAATAAAATAGGCATAATTCTAAACAGTACGAGAAATTTTAGTGTAATCCTGATGAACTTAATTGAATAAGCACAAGTTCAGGTTTGATATTTCTTTAGGTCCTGATGGCAATATCAAACTGAAAGGTGATCCAAAACTTAAGTGTACATTTATACTACAGAAAATTAGTACTCCAACCATGTCCATCTGATAAAGCTACAAGTCTGAAACAGGCTACTCACCTCCAGACAGTTTTTTATCCTCCGAGCAGTTCCAGGTGGAAGTCTGATTTTCATCACATGTCTTGGTGCCTTCACTGCCACTCCAAGGCTGACTGCTTCCCCAGTTTGGTGTATCAGCACTGCTCCTTTCCCTTCCAAACTCAGAACCGCCTCCATTTCCATTTCTCCCACCATTGTCTCTTCCTCTCCCTCGTCCTCCATACTGGCCCCTTCCTCTTCCCCTGTATCCACCAGAATCTCCACCTTCGTTATCTACCAGTGTATCAGACCTCCAAGAGGGCTTTGCAGAACTGTTATTATCCCATGAGCCCTTCCAGCTTTCTTGGTCATTTCTGCCACCCGAATCCCCAGATTCCCGGCCCCGGCCTCTCCCACGTCCTTGCCCAAACCCACGCTCAGCTTCAAAGTTTCCAGCAGGTCTGCTCCAGGTGCTATTCTGACTATCTCCCCCAACTGCCTCTCCCTTGTTCCAGCTTGATGGACCAGCACCCCCAGACGATTTTGGTGTGCTCCAATCACTGCCACCAAGTTGGTCTGATGATCCAGCTTTATTCCACTCAACTGCTTGGTCACCATTGGTGTCTTTTGACTTCTTCCCCCAGGCATCATCTTGAGCAACAGGCAAAGCATCAGACTTAGCCCAGGCATCATCATCCGAGCCGACACGAATAGCAACAGCAGTATCCCAAGACCCACTCTTGCCTGTGTCTTCCGATCCTGTCCCTTTTTCTTGATCTTGGTTTGACTTGCCAAAAGGTTGGCCCCATCCTTGACCATCCGCTTCCTTCTCTGGTGGCCCTGGCAAGTTTCCCCAACTATCTGCTTCCTTAACTACTTTAACCTTACTGCCCCAAGGATCTGTGTCACCACCAGTTGCCATGTCCACCACCTTGCATGCGTCACCCCAGTTGTCACTCTTTTCACTATCCTTGTTGACTGCTGCTCCACCCCAAGAGCTGCCACCAGCATCAAATCCACTACTACCTCCAGCTGGTTTACCCCATGCATCGTCACTGGAGCTTTCCTTTTGTGTAGTGCTATTGCTCCAGGTTCCAGTTGCTACAGATGTTTTATTACCCCATGGATCAGAATCACCATCAGCAGATGTTGGTTTCTTACACCAAGGATCAACTTCTGCTTCTCCATCTGAAGACGTAAAGGTGAATCAGCAAAATTGAACACATCAACTACTGGTGAATGAACTTAAAACAATCAACAAAACATAAGACGAAATTTGTCATATAAGATTTGACATTGCTGCAGAGAGATGACGTCTCCAACTTCCACGAAAGTGAAGTAAAAGACTACTACGCATGAAATGTATACTCTCTACATTTATATCATGCTTTAGTATGCACCATGATACAAGATCATTTCTGTTGGTGCAACTTATAAAGCTCAAGGTGCATGCATTAATGCAAAATTTAACCAGTTGCAACCATTAGAGACCAATAAGCAAGTATTATTTGCTATACTGCAGGCACAGCAAAGCGCATGGTGTGGTATTAATGTATGGTGGATTTTACTGTACGACTTATATCTCCATGGCATGCTGAGCAATGCCACAGTTACAGTTATCTGGACTTCATTGATAGGGAAAAATTGCTACAGGACAATGTTAATTTCCGGTGTTTGCCACGAAACACCGCCAGTTTGTGCCTTTGTCAGGTACCATTACAATTTTGCGCCAAATTTGTGCCGAACTTTCCATTTTTGGCCATACGGTGTGTTCTGGCAAATGTGCCACAAAATTGTAATGGTACCTGGCAAAGACACAATTGGGCGGTGTGTTGCAGCAAACAGTGTCCTGTAGCGAATTTTCCCTCATTGATAGCACAGACCCACACCGGGGGGAGGGGGTGGTGGTGGGGGGGGGGAGAGAGACACTGTTTGCTGTTTTAATACAAATCAAGAAATGGTCCAAATGGTTTAGGGTTTAGGAGAGTTTTAATACAAACTGCTTTACTTATATCCAAACCCACAACCTTGACTCAGCAGACCAGTCAACATAAATAAGCGTAATATTCTGGACTGAATTTACATCTAAAGCTAAGTTAGGACAACAATATCATGCCTTAGAATTTGAAACCATTCCATGGGTACATATTTTGTTTTCTACCACAAAGATGCAAGTGGACATGGTGATATAAGAAAAAGAAAATACACTGTTTGCTATTTGGCTGTGTAGCCAACTGAATCACAAGCTTATGCACAAAACACAGATTGATGTAAGCAGAGCATGGTGTTGGACGTGTAACATCCAAACAAAGCAAAAGCCATACCCTAGTGGACAGCACAGTTGATCGGGGTGCGTAAGGGATGCAGAAATTAGTTTAGAGGAACAATGGAACTAACGAACATCACGAGACAGACATTGCGTTCGAGATGGTGGCCAATTATTCGTATTAACGACTACTTTATTATTTATATATATCGACTAAACATCATATATCCCTGACTGCCTAGTGCAAAGGCCTGAAATGTAGGTTTTAAATTGCAACGCTTACAAACAAGAGCTGCAACATATGTTAACGCCAGGCTAATTATGGTATTTCTAGGGAATAGTTATCACATGAAAGGATGACAACTTTGTTATATATTCAAATACCGACCCTTACAAATAACAATATGGATGTAACACGTGTAAATTTCTTTTACAATATTGAAAAGGATTCAAATGAAAAAATATCAGATGAAGGGTATAGAAGTTGGATATTTCGGGAGATCCAGAATCTTCTAAAAGATGCCCTCCTATAAACAAATTACTTTGTGATGTAGTTTGTTAAGAGGTCATGTTCCTTCCCATACAACATGTTAATTTATTGTTCATCCCCTCACAGACTAAACTGATTTGTCTCATACAGCTCCTAGCAGGCCAAATCTATCCAAAAATTGGTCAAATTCTTGCACCAATCCAAAGCCTTACTAAAATTATAGAATTCACGGCTGATCAGGTGTCTAATACTTTCAAAAGCATTTCCAGTAGATTAAATGGTGCAATACAATTCTGATCAAACCAACAGAAAAATAAATGAAGCACCAAAATATTCTACCCCCTCCGACTCATATTACTTGTCGCTAATATGGATATATCTAAAACTAAAATATGTCTACATACATCTATATTGGAAACAATAAATGTGTCTAGATGGAAGGCTCCAAACCATACCACATAGGAAGGCCTAAAGCTAGAGATTACCTGCATTCTGAGCTGGTACCGCAGAACTTGAAGGTTGCCAAGAATCACTGCAGTGATTAATAACCAATTCAGTAATAGTAATTAGAATAAATGTAAACAATAATTACTCAGGCCATCTATTTCTCGAAGCGATGTTAAAATTTCTAAGTGAAATAAGCCCAACCAGAAAGAATTTGATACCAACCAGTTATATGAAAGAAGCAAGATAACAGGAAACTGGGTTAGCAGTGCAAAACAAAATGAAATAAAAAGGCCGATGGATCCTAACAAACTCACAAAGGATAGCCTAAATAAAAATATAAATACTCACTAAGGATCATCAAGTTATTGTGATCAGTGATGTATCATCTTTTACATTCTGAACTTCTGGGCTATATAGAATTAAGCCCTAGAAAAATAAGAAGCTTTGAAGTAAAAAAGAAATATTCAGTATCCTATGTTCAATTAGTTACGTGCATATATGCATTGCATATTATTTTGTTTCATAACAAAAAAAAATAAAGGTGATAGTTCTAGTTCACCATTTTAGGGTAGTAACAATAGGAATTTTCTTAGGAGAACAAAATACTTACAGCTGTTGCAGAATTGCAGTAGAGAAAGCAACAGTGTTTAAGGCAAGCACAGATGTGATAGGCAATTATGAAGATTAGTAAAAAGGGTAAGATTTTTATTTAACATTTAGCCATTTGCAACAACAAACCAGAAGGAAAAAATTGTTAGTAGGAGTTGCAATCCTAGGAATTTCTCTTTTGTAATGAGTCTTGATCTACTGATTACCAACTACAAGAATAGAAGAACGAAAAATAGAAGATCGTTAATGTGCAAACACAAAAAAATCTGGTTCATGACACTACTCGCATAGCATACAGTACTGGTAGATATGATTAAAGAAATCGGATACAGTAAATTAATGATTACAAATTAAAGGTTAGTCCCTCTCTTTTCAACTTTTGTGCAACTTTGCAGCTCAAAAACTGAAGTGTCCACCAACAAAAGAATCCAAACGATTACTATATATAAAAAATAGCATTACACAAAATATACGTAAGTTCATCAACTTAAGGTTATGGTTACAACACTTTCTCTGCCAATTGCAAAGTAACTCATCTAGAATGATACAAAAGGTAAACTGAAATGGGTCCTTTTGGTTTTTCATGGTTGGTAACTGTTAGCTGTTCATTAGCAAGTCAACTGCACAATGCTGTTTTGATGGATGGGTGGGTTGCCTAAAGAGGATTACATATGTAGGTCTACCAACTCATCCCCCAACCCAGACACATTACAAAATAATAGAAGTCCAGTTTGGCTGGTTTACAAGAAACCAGTAATTAATATGGAATCACAAAAGAAACTGAAAAAAATGAAACGAACCTGCCAAGAGATGTAAATCCATTGTCCCATGAGGTTTTGGCTGCTTCTGAACCTAAATATAAAAGAAAGATAACAAATCCATGTATTAGAAGAACAAACTGATGAGCTATTATCAAAGAGTTTGAGTCTTATGCACCTTATAAACAGTTTAAATCAGTTTTTAATTTGTCACATCTTATAAGCTCTACTAAATAGAGCACATGGCCTTATTATAGGCAGTAGGTCAGTACCAAGTAGCTTTAAAAAAAATGGACAACGATTTTTCCTGTACACATGACAGATCAATCTGGCATGTAGAAATAACAAGTGTGCATATGAAACAGACACTTACCCAAAAATGATGTATCATTTCCAAAAGAACTAGATGGAGCACTACATGAGTTATCCCTGGCATAACATAACAAGAAGCAAATGTCATGGTGAAATTATGCCTCAATATGACAATTCACACAACACTACAACAAACAACAATAGGTAAGAAAAGCTTGAAACATGATTTAGCTGCATACCCCCTTTTAGTCGGGACTGAGAGAAACTCTGCTTGCACTGCAACATAAAACAATGAAGTAAAGCATTGCCCAAAGTACGTCTCTAATACAAGCATACTTATCTAACTAACCTGTAACAATCTTCAGCAAAGAATCTAGTTTAACAGTTACATCATTTCGGAATATCCGAATTACACGACAGAGATAGCCCTTCAAAGGACCCTTCCGAATACGGAGCATTTCACCGATTGAGAAGAGTTGTTCTCTGGGTGCCCTATAAGACCTTTCGCCTGTATGGTAAGGAAATCAAAGCAAAATTTAACTTCTGTTTCCAGCCATAAAACCTAATCATTTAAAAACAATATGTAAATAAATCATGAAACACTTACTGTTACGTTGTTCATTTTGCTCAGATGGTATAAAACCCGAGTCCGAGAACATGGGAATTGGACTATCCTCCTGATACATCAAAAACAGAGTGAACAAAAGAATAGTTCTGATTCATTGACATTTGACAAGCAGATGTATTACATAAAACATACCGAATTTGTCGGCTCCCTCCTTTTCTTGATATTTTCACATGACCCACATTGGGCACAGAAATATCCGCCGTTCTCACTTTCACTTTCATTATATATAAAGAGTATTCCCATGTACAAGTGCTTAACAACCCCTTGCTTACCCTGTAACATAATATTAAGCAGGTCAGTTGGGGGGGCAAGTGGAAGGAATGCTTTCTCAAATACGGGAACTGCAAAGACATAATTCATAGCTATGAAGCATGTCACTAAAACAACAACAACAATATACCATCTAAAGTACAAGATTGGTGCCACTAGCAAATGTTTGACCATGAACACACAAGAATATAGAAAATATCTTAATTTAACGCTTTCATGAAAAGAAAAAAGGACGCATGCTTCCACATACTGCTAACAAAATAAAGGCTTCATAATAGCTGACTTTGATAATAGGAAATTAAAATCTCACCTCAACTGGTCCTTCCAGAACTTTAACTGTGTCATTCATGGATATTGTCTTCTTCTGATGGTCAACAGCTGTAAACATTTTGTCTACACATCCTCTGTTAATATCCTGCTTTCTAACTGTCACAGCAGTTCCTTCAGGACCACCCTTCAAAATCTACAAGAAAATCACTTGTTCTTAGAACAGAACACAAAAATGTGGATCTGAAGTCTGGTGTGCGCATGACAAGGATACCTTAAAACCATCTTTTTCAACAGCAATAATCACCCCAAAATCTTTTCGCCTGCTCATTAGGAAATAAAATATGTTGAACCTAGTACTTAGTTGACATTGATCAGTGAATAAAGATCATAAAAAGGGGACTCACCCAAAAAGTACAAGATCATGGAGATGGAATTGATCATCCTCGCCATCACCATCATCATCATAATTTTCCGCAGAACTGGAACCTTTAAGATTTGAAGAACTGGAACCTTTAAGATTCGATGCCTTGGAGCACTTGTCTTTAGAAGATGATGATGTATTCATATCAGGCTCTCTGGACACGTTTCTTTTCTTCTGACCATAAACACTGGAGACCCAATCCATGTCATCAGCAGAAGTTTTAGTGCTTGGACTAGAAGAGAACTTGACACGCTCAGTATCCGTTGGTTGTATCCCCCAGTAAATCAAAGAACTAAGTGCAACTCTCTTATACAGGAAACCATCTTTGAACATCAAACTATCAAGCACTTCAAAAACATCACCAGTCTGACGATCACGCTTCCTCTCAATATGAGGTGCAAAGAGCCTGATTAGAATGGAAAGAATGTGAAAGCCTGATTAGAAACAAATGATAGCACAAGGCTACTGGGCACAGGACAATGAAACACTGGACAAAAAACAGAAACAATTACTCTAGCTCCTGTGAGCTGATTAGTCGTGGTTCTGGAACTGGAGCTCCTTTTAGGGAAACTGCACCGCCCTGCAAGAGCGAATGCGTACACCAGTTAGGCAGACAAGAACATAATGCAAATATAGAACACAATGCAACCAGGCATTACACACCAAATATAGAACACAATGCAACCAGGCATTACACACCACAGAGTTCACTGCCATACTTTTTACTGTAACCCAAAACAACATTGGTGATCAACTTCCTACGACAAAGGCAGGGGCCAAGGTTGACACTAAAGCCACCAACACATACAAACGTAGATGCAGTACCCAGATCAGCATTGCTGCCAAATGGCTAAGACAAGAATTTTGGGAAGTAGGGACAATACATAGTGAAAATCAGCTGACCTATTTTGGTGATTGACAGCCAACAGAGTTCAACAAGACAGATATGAGTTTAACTTCAGCAAGCACAAATTGAGCTCAAGGCAGATGAAAATGTTGCAAGGCTTTTTACTGCCAAAAGAGAAGAGAAAATAGAATGCAGACAAAAGTGTAAGAGCATTACAAATTTTTTCGCAATAGCTCGGAGATCAACTCTTGGTATAAGCTTTATCAACACCCTTTTCCGCCCATCATCCGCACCGACAACCTAAAATTCAGAGAGATTTGTGATTTATGAACAAAGAATTTGAGAT
The DNA here is from genome assembly GCA_030979885.1 of Lolium multiflorum. Classification (NCBI taxonomy): domain Eukaryota; kingdom Viridiplantae; phylum Streptophyta; class Magnoliopsida; order Poales; family Poaceae; genus Lolium; species Lolium multiflorum. The sequence goes on from CM061747.1 coordinate 217,091,276, forward strand.
GATATGAAGATGGTAGATCACCACACCCCCAACTGTATTACAATACCTGTGCTAGATCTCCTTTATAATTTCCAGCTTTCATGCGCACCCATGTGCCTGGAGAGACTCCAGCTGGCTTTGCACGAGGTGATAGCAAGCTAGGAACTTCAGCTGCAGGAACAGGACTGCTTCGGCTTACATAAACATTGCAAAATCCTTTGCATGCCTGTAGGAATAGATGACCATATGGTCAGTTGGTCATTTCACAACCAAGAAATTATGTACAGCATATACATGGAGAAATCATTGAGGGGGAAGAAAACTTATGTCAGCTGTCAAAGATGAAGTATGTTTTTCAGATTTCAAATTTTGAACTTAAAACATTGAAAATTATACGGGAGAGAGGATGAATCGAAGTGTGTGAGAGTTAAGCGGAAAAAATGAAGAATTGCTGAGAGGATTTCAATGGAAGTATCTAACTACGCACCTCTGTAACATCGCACGCCTTCTCAGCTTCAACAAAAAGAAATCCTCTGACATGGTCAAGTGAGAATGCTGAGATAATTGGCACTTTTGTACCATACTTCTTCAGGTCAACAAACTTCTGCATGAGGCAGAAAGCCATTTGTCGCTCACGCCCAACCTGCAATTCAGCTTACACGAATAAGCATCTAGCTATCAAACACTAGGCCAGCAGAACAGAGCCAGACGTGTAGCAATCACAAACCATGCATTTGACTCTCCAGATAATAGGCTCATTCAAATGGGTGAACTCCTCATCCTCCGCGTCGTCATACTGGGCAGAGCCGCCATGACCGGCATGTCTCACACGGCTAGAGTAGCGCTGCCTGACGAACTCCTCAAGCTCGTCGCCGCTCAGCTCCTCTTCCTTCACATGCCCGAGAAACGGAAGAGGATGGGATCTTTCAGCCCTTCTGTTGTTATCGCTTTTTCTCGGCGGCTCAGGAACGAAACCTGCAGTGTTCATTAGCAGAAGACGGTTATAAGGCCAACAAGTAAAAACAAGCTTGTATTGGGATAGTTTAGGGTAAACTGAGCATTATTAGTGCCTAGAAAGGACAATAACCTATTACAGTTCTCTGGTTATGATTTTTAATAAGAAAGGGCCAACCCTCCTACTAACACTGAAAGCCGGTGATAAAAAAGGGCGTGATTTGTGCGGAGGTTTTGCCGTATTGACCGTACAAGAGAAGAAGAACCATCCCAACTTTTGCCTCCCTCCCACAAAGCAAAAAAAGAAAAAGAAAAAACATAATGCCGCTAGGCACTTGAACATGCATCATGGTCAGACCATATATAAAGATGAAAACTTCTTGTTTGGACTTCCATTAGTTAGGATTCCGGATTCTACAGTTTTTAATCTTGGGCAATAGGTGAGATTTTGAGACGGCTATCTCAAGGGTTTACTGTTTCGAGTGGGGGAAACAAAAACCCCAACCAACAAAAATCTACTGTGGAGGAACAAAAAAAACCCCACTCAACACCGAACTAAAATAAAGGAAATCACAATAAAAGGGGCTAAAAGTGTCAGCATTGCTCGGAACCCTAAAACCCCACCCAATCGATCCGCGCGCCGAGGCCACGGACCAAGTGTAGGACCTCGTGGTGACGGGAAATCGGACGGATCCTTACCGTCGTCGTCGTCGTCGTCGAAGTCCTCCTCGGAGTCGGGCTCGTCCTCCTCGTACTCGTCATCGATGCCGGCTTCGTCGTCGAAGAACTGGAGGACGCCCTCGCGGCGGCCGCGCTTGGCGGCGGCTTTGTAGGAGGAGGAGGGGCCCGCGCCGCCGCCGCCGCCGCCGAGGCGCCGCTTGGTGCCGGAGCCGGAGGCGCCCGGGGCGTCGGATGCGAGCTGCTTGCCCTTCCCCGTGACCGCCATGGCGGGGCGGGGCGGAGGGATCAGCGGCGGAGTGTGGGGGTGGAGAGTGGGGAATGTGGGAGAGGAGGGGGAACGGCCTGGTGGAGGAGGGTTTTAAGCGAGGAGACCCTCCGGCTCCGTCTCCGAGGAGTGGTCGTTTGCAGATGCCCCCCTCCAATGGTCTGTAATTACGGTGGGAGGGTGGGGTGAGCGGCGCGGCGCAGGTTGGGCGTGAGTGGGATTCTGTCAGTGCCGGTGTGGACGTGGACTCGGGCCGAAGCACTGAGACAGACGACGGCCCAAAGTTTGGCTTTTTCGCTAGGATCATCCACTTTTTTCAGTGTAGCTCAAAAAAAAAATCCACTTTTTTCAGTGAGGAAGAATTTGGAATTATGTTCTTTGTTTTCCTTTTCTGGTTTTCCTGTTTTCTGTTTGGTTTACATTTTCTAATCTCGTTCCTTTTCTAGCTGTATTTTTTTTCTGAGAAACATAGTACGAACGCAGACGCTCACATACATGCGCATACACTCACCCCTACGAACGCACACACGCACAACCTACCCATATGAGCACCTCTGGAAGACTGATCCGGCGGATTGGATCTTGAAATTGAAGAAGTCACCACAAGCGCCCCGCTATCGACGGAAACGTCGCCTCACACTGAATGAATATTTCGCCTTTATGAGACACACATATGTCAAATCCGGGGTTTGAACTCTGATGGGCTGGAGATACAACCATCTGCCTAACCACCCAACCTCAGGGTCCAATTAAATTTGGGATAACTTAATATAGTAACAACATACTAACCGTCTAAGCCTAGAAGGTCCGCTTACTACAAGTCCATGCCATACTACTAAACTATATATAGAAATAACAAAAACATACTCCAAAGAAGAAAGAACAACAAGCAAAAATGGAAATGGATGCTTGAAAATAGCAGGGTTATCACAACTATTGATGGAAAATGGGGGAGGGTGGTGGGAAGGATCGAAGAGAGCCATCATGGTAAGAGGAAAAGTAGCTGATGGTGCCTATTGTTAGAGGAGAATTGGGAACTATTATAGCCTCCCATTTTGGAGATGGAAAGGAACGATAGATTAAGGTATATAGATCCACCGAATGGCAATGTGTTAGGATCATAGTACATAATTATAGGCCCCCACCTCATGAAAACAAGAGTGGAACCCTCCCTCCTTCCAAACAAAAGTAAAAAAAAAGTCAGATAAAAGCTTTCAGATCTATAGATCTCTTTCAATTCCCATGGAGACAGTGGAACCACTTCCACCATGCATCTTTCACTGAAGAGGCACTAAGGTGAGTCGGGATGGATAAGAAGGAGATGTGAGGATACATGACTAACTGTGGCCTTTCATTTCAATAGAACAAGTGGGACACGCAAAGGAGGTAGAGTTAGCGAACAAACACTAATTGCTTTCTAAAGTTTACATTGGAGCAAAGGCTACAAGTGGCTCGTTTTTATGAAAATTTGAAAATTTTATGTAAAAGTTTCAATAAAATATGAAAAATACCTACATTTAGCCAACAATCTTCTTGGTGGTGGGCGTCGAGTAAAAGCCCTCCCGACTGGCGGTAGCACCACACACACGACGTGATGGTCCCATCCATGTGGTTCTCAACGCCTAAACCAAGGCACGATGGTTGGACCCGGTGAAGCACGAACGTGAAGTATTCACGGATATGATGCCCACAAATCCTATCTATTTTACATAATTTACACATAAATGTGCTTGACTTTATGTTTATCCCATATGTATGCATAGTTGCAGGTGAAACCTCAACCCTAGCCTATCTCCATCCACCGACACAACCCAAGATATAAACTAATTTGGAAAGGTCTGGTAAACGAAAGGTAAAGCAAACTAGCAAGTCTTGTAGACGTTACTCAATCAATAGCAGGTGTTTCCCAAGGTTCGGTAAACCTGTGTCTCATAGGGAAATAGCTACTATATTGCATCTATAATCCATATCAAAAGGTATCATGGCACAAGATCGAGGCTTGGTCATATAAGTGAGAAAGGCATGCAGACTCTTGCTCACATAGAGTTCCTCCCAGAGTTGAAAGGTGTAACTTTGAAACACTGTGAACATTGTTTTGCGAGCAAACAACATAGGCTTGCATTTGTACACTCCTGATGCATCATGCGGATAATGTCCTTGACATTGTGCATACTAATGTTTGCTCCTGACCAAGAAATTTGTGGGTGTAGCATTATACTCTGTGACATTCATTGATGACCACTCTAGAAAGATATGTCTGCATGGAATTCCATGCCAAGGTTGAGATAGAAACCGATAAGAAGTTGAAGTGTGTGAGATTAGACAATGGTGGTGAATAACGAGGTCCCTTTGACAAGTATTGTAGAAATTTTGATATCAGACTTGAGAGAACACCACCAAACACACCTTAGCTCAATGGTCTTGTGGAGAGAATAAACAGGACACTCATGGAGAGAATAAATAGGACACTCACCGAGAGGGTCACAACTATGCTCTCTCAAGCAAATTTACCTAATTATTTGTTAGCTGAAGCTTTGAATCATGCTATGTATGTACTCAACCTGTCCCCCTTGATTCCTCTTGCAAGTGATATTCCTCAGAGATTTTGGTCACGAAAAGATGTGGCATACAAGAAATTGAAGGTCTTTGGTTGCAAAGAATTTGTGCTCATCCCGGGGGATGAGAGATCCAAACTTGTTAGCAAGACAAAGCGGTGCATCTATCTCAGCAGTCCAAGTGATGAATTTGGATACACATTGTGGGATCCAATCAAGAAGAAGACCGTGAGAGGCCGAGATGTGGTTTTCATTGAAGGTTAAACATTACAAGATATTGGGAAACCGGAGAGGCCGAAGGCCATCACATCGGGTTGTCTTGGATCCAGTTAACCCTGCTCTAGTGCATGATAATCATGGGGGAGATGATGATGCAGCCGATCAAAGCAATACAAGTAGGACATGACCAGGCATCTGATGAAGAAGATGATGATGGCTAAAATATGGGGATTGACCGGGCGGAATTAAATGCGCGAAATTACCATGCGAAATTAAACATGCAGGATTAACGCCACCAAAAAAAGGAAAGAACTCGCAACTGCGAATTAAAGGCGCAAAATTTATTACTCCCTCCGGTTCATATTAATTGACTATAATATGGATGTATCTAGACACATTTTATTTCTAGATACATCCATATTGAAGTCAATTAATATGAATCAGAGGGAGTACCGTAATTAGCTAACATAATTTAATGTGCGGGTAACACAAAATGATAAATAAGGATACAAAAAATTGACTCGCTCTAGCGAATTAAATGCACGAGATTTATTGCCATAATTAGCTGACATAATTTAATACACGGGTAACAGAAAACAACAAAAAGGAAAGGGAATTGATTTGTGCGGTCCCGCACGAGCGCTTCGTGCGGAGTAACCGCTCGCGTGGTCGAACGCGGAGGAGGGATTCCGTCCATGGTATGCACTAGACATGATATTGCCTATGTCGTTGGAGTTGGAGTTGTTAGACGGTTCATGACAAATCTAGGGAAATCTCACTAGAATTCAGTGAAGTGGATTCTCATGTATCTAAAAGCTACTTCAAGATCTTTCATATGCTTTTTGGAATCGGTGATCATGTACTGCAAGGTTATACATATGCAAATTATGCTGGTGATGAAGATTCTAGGAAGTCTATTTCTAGTTACCTGATGACTTATGTAGGGGGTAATAGTGTCATGTCAATTAAGGTTACAGAAATGTGTTTCATTATGAACCGCGGATGATGAGTACATAGCGGTAGTTGAGGCTTGCAAGGAAGTGTTATGGATGAATAATTTCTTGCAAACGTTGGGCATGAAGCAAGAGAATTAAAATCTGTTTTGCGGTAGCTAGAGTGACATCCATCTTACCAAGAATCCATCTCCACCCTGGAACCAAGCACATTGAGAGGTATCATTGGATTCGTGAAGTTGTGAGTGCCAAGTCAGTGAGACTTGAGAATGTCCATACCAGCAGTAATAGTTCGGATATGATGACTGATACGTCCCAAATGTATCTATAATTTCTTATGTTCCATGCTACTTTATTGATGATACCTACATGTTTTATACACATTATATGTCATTATTATGCGTTTTCCGGAACTAACCTATTGACGAGATGCCGAAGTTTTCTGCTGTTTTTGGTTTCGAAATCCTAGTAAAGAAATATTTTCGGAATCGAACGAAATCAAGACCGAGGACCTTATAATTCCCGGAAGCTTCCAGAGCACCGAGAAGGACGAGAGGGGAGTGGGGCCCCACACCACACCCCGCGCCCGGGGGCGCGCCCGTGGTGTGGGCACCCCGTGGCCCCTCCGACTCCATCTCTTCGCCTATTTAATTGTCCCTGACCTAAAAACACCGACAGAGGTGACGAGACCCGAGAAAACCTTCCAGAGCCGCCTCCATCGCGAAATCAAGATTCGGGACAGACTTCTCGTTCACGGACGGGGAAGTGCCCCCGGAAGGCATCTCCACCGTCATCTCCACCGCCATCTTCACCGCCATCGCTGTCTCCATGATGAGGAGGGAGTAATTCACCCCGGGGCTACCGGTAGCCATGTGGTTCATCTCTCTTTATGTGATCTAGTTGAATATCATCTATGTGCTACTCTAGTGATGTTATTAAAGTAGTTTTATTCCTCCTACACGGTGTAATGGTGACAGTTTGTGCACTCGTGTTAGTACTTGGTTTATGCTATGATCATGATCTCTTGTAGATTGCGAAGTTAACTATTGCTATGATGGTATTGATGTGTATTATTCCTCCTACATAAGCATGAAGGTGACAGTGTGCATGCTATGTTAGTACTTGGTTTAGTCGTATTGATCTATCTTACACTCTAAGGTTATTTAAATATGAACATTGAATTGTGGAGCTTGTTAACTCCGGCATTGAGGGTTCGTGTAATCCTACGCAATGTGTTCATCATCCAACAAAAGGGTGTAGAGTAGTCTTATTATGTGATCATTGTTGAGAGTGTCCACTAGTGAAAGCAGGATCCCTAGGCCTTGCTTCCAAGCATCGAATCTCCGTTTGTTTACTGTTTTGTTGCATGTTTACTCGCTGCCATATTTTATTCAGATTGCTATTACCACTCATATACATCCATATTACTTGTATTTCACTATCTCTTCGCCGAACTAGTACACCTATACACCTGACAAGTGTATTGGTGTGTTGGGGACACAAGAGACTTCTTGCTTTGTGATTACAGGGTTGCTTGAGAGGGATATCTTTGACCTCTTCCTCCCTGAGTTCGATAAACCTTGGGTAATCCACTTAAGGGAAACTTGCTACTGTTCTACAAACCTCTGCTCTTGAGGCCCAACACTGTCTACAAGAATAGAAGCTCCCGTAGACATCAAGCACTTTTCCGCCGTTGCCGGGGAGGAAAGGTAAAAGGTACTCACACTCCGGATCTCGGCTACTAAGCTATTTTCCGGCGCCATTGTAAGTACTCGAAGCTATTTCCTTTAGACTCTACAATTGCGACATTTGGTTTCTTGTTTACACTAGTTAGGTGATGACCCACAAGTATAGGGGATCGCAACAGTCTTCGAGGGAAGTATTACCCAATTTATTGATTCGACACAAGGGGAGACAAAGAATACTTGTAAGCCTTAACAAATGAGTTGTCAATTCAGCTGCACTGGACAGACTTGCTCGCAAGAGATTATCGTAGTAGTTTTGCGTAGGAATAGTGAAATAACAAGCAGCGGTGAAATAAAGACAAGCACTAGTGATTATAGTAAACAGCAGGATTAAAATACCGTAGGCACAGGGACGGATTTAACGGGCGTTGCATGGATGAGAGAAACTCATGTAACAATCAAAGCAGGGCATTTGCAGATAATAATAAAACGGTATCCAAGTACTAATCAATCAATAGGCATGTGTTCCATATTTAGTCGTACGTGCTCGCAATGAGAAACTTGCACAACATCTTCTGTCCTACCAGCCGGTGGCAGCCGGGCCTCTAGGGAAACTACTGGATATTAAGGTGCTCCTTTTAATAGAGCACCGGAGCAAAGCATTAACACTCCGTGAACACATGTGATCCTCACATCGCTACCATTCCCTCCGGTTGTCCCGATTGTCACGGGGCCATTGGTTCCGGACAGCGACATGTGTATACAACTTGCAGGTAAGATCATAAACAACGAATATCTTCATGAATCAATAACATGTTCAGATCTGAGATCATGGCACTCGGGCCCTAGTGACAAGCATTAAGCATAACAAGTTGCAACAATATCATAAAAGTGACATCTACGGATACTAGGCACTATGCCCTAACAATCTTATGACTATTACATGACCAATCTCATCCAATCCCTACCATCCCCTTCAGCCTACAGCGGGGGAATTACTCACACATGGATGAGGGAAACATGGCTGGTCGATGGAGAGGCGTTGGCGGTGATGGCGGTGATGATCTCCTCCAATTCCCCGTCCCGGCGGAGTGCCGAACGGAGACTTCCGGCTCCCGAGACGGAGTTTCGCGATGTGGCGGCTCTCTGGAGGGTTTCTGGCGATTTCGACTTCTCCCCGTGCGCTTTTAGGTCGAACCCGATAAGTAGTCCGGGGGGGCGTCGGAGGCCGCCGAGGGGGCCACACCATAGGGCCGCGCGGGCCCCCCTAGGCCGCGCCGCCTTATGGTGTGGGCCCTCGGGCCTCCACCTCTCTTGCCCTTCTGTCTCAATATTCTGGTAAAATAGGGCCTTCGCATAAATTCCGAGGATTTTCCCGAAAGTTGGATTTCTGCACAAAAACGAGACACTGTGAGCAGTTCTGCTGAAAACAGCGTTAGTCCGTGTTAGTTGTATCCAAAATACACAAATTAGAGGCAAAACAATAGCAAAAGTGTTCGGGAAAGTAGATACGTTTTGGACGTATCAACTAGCTTAGCTTATTGCTTGTCCTCAAGCAATTCAGTTAACAACTGAGCGATAAAAGAACTTTCACGAACACATTTGCTCATATGATGTATATATTCTCATGCTATGGCTAATACTTAAGCAGTTCATAATAAGATACATGCAAATAAGATCATCCAACAGCTATGTCAATCATGGAGAGGTACCAACAATTAATAATAAGCACCATGAATCATGTATATAAGCAGGATTGCAATGTTCATAAGAGAATATGATAAAGTGGTATCTCGCTTGCCCGTATTTGATCGGCAAAACATAAATGCCGAGGCACCTCTTGAGTTCATAGAAAGACTAGAAGTAGTGATTGTCAAAGATAAAAGCATCAAAGTTATACCACAATCAATCATATTTTGAGACAAGCATATTATACTAAGAATGACAGTTGTGCTCTCAAGATAGTGCTCAAAGAAAGAATGGAGACACAACATAAAAGTAAAGATTGACCCTTCGCAGAGGGAAGCAGGGATTAACATGCGCTAGAGCTTTTTATTTTTAAGACAGGAGTAAAATTATTTTGAGAAGTGTTTGTTGTTGTCAACGAATGGTAATGGGTACACTAACTACCTCATCAACCGGACTCCCAAGAGCGGCTCCCATTTTATTTATTTTTGGGTGGCACTCCTTCCAACCTTTCTTTCACAAACCATGGCTAACCGAATCCTCCCTGCCAACAATCACATACCATGAAGGAGTGCCTTTTTATTTAAGTTTTATTATGATGATGACACTCCCCCAACCTTTGCTTACACAAGCCATGGCTAACCGAATCCTTCGGGTGCCGTCCAACAATCACAAACCATGGAGGAGTGTCTATTTAAGTTAATTAATTTGGGACTGGGAATCCCATTGCCAGCTCTTTTTGCAAAATTATTGGATAAGCGGATGTGCCACTAGTCCATATGAGAATCCGTCAAAAGTAAATGACAAGGTTGAAAGCTAAACACCACATACTTCCTCATGAGCTATGAAACATTAACACAAATTGAGAAGCATTTTGAAAGTTTTAAAGGTAGCGCATGAGAATTTACTTGGAATGGTTTGAAATGCCATGCATAGGTATTTATGGTGGACACTTTGGAACAACTTGGTTTTCAGGTGTTTGGAGGCACGAGCGGCGTTCCCGCTCAGTACAAGTGAAGGCTAGCAAAAGACTAGGGAGCGACAAATCAAGAGAGCAATAACTGTCATAATCATGCTTGCGGCAAAATAAATTAACGGAGGCATAAAAGTGATACAATAACTCTGAAGCAATATAAATCATCGAGGCTTAATTGACTTTTTGTTCAGTCATATGCATGCGTGAGCATGTGCCAAGTCGATATAAATGAATTATTCAGAGGAGGATACCACAATGCCATACTTACTTATGAATAAAACAATGCAAGCGAACATCCATGACATGCTACTCATATTAATAAATTGGAGCTAAACATGAGAGATCATGAACTACTAGACTTTCTCAAATAACATATACCTCACATGAACCAACTAAGCATGCTCATATGGATGAGTATATGTACAAAAATGAAAGCAAATAGAGTTCATACCAGCCTCTCACCACAATCAGATTGTCGTAGATCGTCATTATTGCCTTTTCACTTGTGTAGCTTGGATAATATGAAATGAAAACCACGCTCCAGCCACCGAAGACCATTGAACTCATGATGAACTTTACAAACCAAAGAAGAACAGCAAATATTTTTGGTGTTTTCGAATTGGAAACAAGAACAAAAGAAAACAAGCAAACAAAGCAAAATCTTTTTGGGTTTTCTCATAACAAACCAACGATAGCAAATAAAGCAAACTAAGAGCAAGGAACCAAATAAACAAATGGTGAAGAGAAACAACAGAAATATTTTTGGTCTTTTTGTGTTTTAGGAAAGAAACAAAGTGAAAACAAAAGAATGCAAACTAACAGAAACACAGAAAAGCAGGATGACAGAAATCTGCCAAATCCTGACAGCAGTACAGAAATCGAAATTAACAAAAATCTTCCATTGCTCAGACCAAAAAGTGTTCAACTAATGAAAGTTAGATAACAACCTGGGGAACATGCTCAAAAATTGGCAACTCAAAATAACGTTCTGGCTGTGCGTACGAATTTTTTTGGTAACAGCACAGAATCTGTTTTTGGACAGCACTTCCCCAAATATCATCTCCCCCTCATTAGAAAACCACTCTAAGAGACTAAGCAAGTATGTACAAGTATCCAGCAACCATAATATGCAAAGAATGAGTGATGCCGGTATACCTCCCCCAAGCTTAGGCTTTTGGCCTAAGTGGAGTTCATTCCCACGGTCCCCATGAAGTGGTGTCTCCGTAGTACGACGAAGAACGACCCGGTTCCAGGTATGTGCTGGAGGAAACGTCGGGGTATGTGACGGTGTAGTCGTAGGAGGGCTCGGCGTTCTCGGAGTCATGTTGCTGGTGGAATTCTTGTATCTTCATATGTTCCTCCACCGCCTCCTTAGTGAGCGACCATGATTGCCTGTCAATATTGAACAAACCTGGCTGGGGAAGAGGGATTTCCTTCTCATTCCCATCAGCAAACAACATTCTATAGACCATATTATCTATAGTGGAGTCAGTAGTAACAAAATGATGGCTCTTCATAGCAGCAATATCTAGTCTCCTAGGGGTTAATGGCACATCATTAGAATCAAGAGGAATCTTTAGATGTGTTAAAATGCGCAGTGCAATAGTTCCTCCAAAAATAGGCCCCCTGCTAGACAGGCGGCGAGCAATAAGAGAACCAAGATGATAAGATGTCTGATGACCCACAAGTATAGGGGATCGCAACAGTCTTCGAGGGAAGTAAAGCCCAAATTTATTGATTCGACACAAGGGGAGGTAAAGAATACTTATAAGCCTTAACAACTGAGTTGTCAATTCAGCTGCACCTGGAAAAGCACTAGCAACAGGGGTGATGTGAAAGTAGCAGTGATATGAGAGCAATAGTAACAGTAACACAGCAGCAGTAGTAGTAATATGAGAGCAATGGTACCAGAAAATAGTTGACATGTAGAACGAGTATATGATGATGAAAGATGGACCGGGGTTCCCAGCTATCTACACTAGTGGTAACTCTCCAATAACAAGTGTCGGGTGAACAAATTACAGTTGGGCAATTGATAGGATTGATAAGGCATTAAGAAAGAACATCAATTCATTAATCATGTAGGCATGTTTTCCATATTTAGTCGTACGTGCTCGCAATGAGAAACTTGCACAACATCTATTGTCCTACCAGCCGGTGGCAGCCGGGCCTCAAGGGAAACTACTGGATATTAAGGTACTCCTTTTAATAGAGCACCGGAGCAAAGCATTAACACTCCGTGAAAACATGTGTCCCTCACATCACCGCCATCCCCTCCGGTTGTCCCGATTTCTGTCACTTCGGGGCCATTGGTTCCGGACAGTGACATGTGCATACAACTTGTAGATACAATCTAAGCAATAATTATAGAGCTCAAATCTAAGATCATGCCACTCGGGCCCTAGTGACAAGCATTAAACACAACAAGATTGCAGCAACAATAACTTCACAAACTTTATAGATAGACTAATCATAATGTATCATCCATCGGATCCCAACAAACACAACACCGATTACATCAGATGAATCTCAATCATGTAAGGCAGCTCATGAGATCATTGTATTGAAGTACATGGGGGAGAGAATACCAACTAGCTACAGCTAGAACCCGTAGTCCATGGGGGAACTACTCACGGAGCATGATGGAGGCGATGGCGTTGATGAAGATGGCTTCCGGGGCACTTCCCCGTCCCGGCAGGGTGCCGGGACAGAGACTTCGGTCCCCCGAATTGGAGTTTCGCGATGGTGGCGGCGCCCCTGGAGTCTTTCTGGAGTTTCGTCAAGTGGTACGGTGTTTTTAGGTCGAAAGGGGTTAAATAGGCGAAGAGGCGGCGTCGAGGGGCACCAGGGCGCCTCCTCATAGGCCGCGCGCCAGGGGCCTGCCCGCGCGGCCTTGTGGTGTCGGGGCCCTGGGCCTCCTCTCCATCTCCCCTTCGGTGTTCTGGAGCCTCCCGGGAAAAATAAGATCTTTGGCGTTGATTTCGTCCAATTCCGAGAATATTGCCCGAACAGCCTTTCTAGAACCAAAAACAGCAGAAAACAGAACTGGCACTGTGGCATCTTGTTAATAGGTTAGTTCCGGAAAACGTATAAAAACATCATAAAGTGCAAGCAAAACATGTAAGTATTGTCATAAAACAAGCATGGAACATCAGAAATTATCGATACGTTGGAGACGCATCCCCAAGCTTAGTTATGCTCGTCCCGAGCAGGTAAAACGATAACAAAGATAATTTCTGAAGTGACATGCTACTTACATAACCTTGATCATACTATTACAAAGCATATGAAATGAATGAAGTGACTCAAGGCAATGATCTATAGTTGCTAACAAGTAGATAACATATAGCAAAACTTTTCATGGAGAGTACTTTCAAGACAAGCATCAAAAGTTTTGCACAAGAGTTAACTCATAAAGCAATAAGTTCATAGTAAAGGCATCGAAGCAACACAAAGGAGGATATAAGTTTCAGCGGTTGCTTTCAACTTTCAACATGTATATCTCATGGATATTGTCAACATAGAGTAATATGATGAATGCAAATATGCAAGTATGTAAGAATCAATGCACAGTTGACACAAGTGTTTGCTTCTAAGGTGGAAGGAATTAGGTAACTGACTCAACATAAAGTAAAAGAATGGCCCTTCAAAGAGGAAAGCATCGATTGCTATATTTGTGCTAGAGCTTTGGTTTTGAAAACATAAAGAGAGCATAAAAGTAAAAGTTTTGAGAGGTGTTTGTTGTTGTCAACGAATGGTAGTGGGCACACTAACTACCTCATCAACCGGACTCCCAAGAGCGGCTCCCATTTTATTTATTTTTGGGTGGCACTCCTTCCAACCTTTCTTTCACAAACCATGGCTAACCGAATCCTCGGGTGCCTGCCAACAATCTCATACCATGAAGGAGTGCCTTTTTATTTAAGTTTTATTATGATGATGACACTCCCCCAACCTTTGCTTACACAAGCCATGGCTAGCCGAATCCTTCGGGTGCCGTCCAACAATCACAAACCATGGAGGAGTGTCTATTTAAGTTAATTAATTTGGGACTGGGAATCCCATTGCCAGCTCTTTTTGCAAAATTATTGGATAAGCGGATGTGCCACTAGTCCATATGAGAGTCCGTCAAAAGTAAATGACAAGGTTGAAAGCTAAACACCACATACTTCCTCATGAGCTATGAAACATTAACACAAATTGAGAAGCATTTTGAATTATTTAAAGGTAGCACTCAAGCAATTTACTTTGGAATGGCAGGAAATACCACATAGTAGGTAGGTATGGTGGACACAAATGGCATAGGTTTTGGCTCAAGGTTTTTGGATGCACGAGAAGCATTCCCTCTCAGTACAAGGTTTAGGCTAGCAAGGTTGTTTGAAGCAAACACAAGTATGAACCGGTACAGCAAAACTTACATAAGAACATATTGCAAGCATTATAATACTCTACACTGTCTTCCTTGTTGCTCAAACACTTTTACCAGAAAATATCTAGACCTTAAGAGAGATCAATTATGCAAACCAATTTTAACAAGCTTTACGGTAGTTCTCCACTAATAGGTTTAAACTACATGAAAAAACTTATGATCTACTTGAGAGCTCAAAACAATTGCCAAGTATCAAATTATCCAAGACATATGAGGCATTTTCTTTTCCCAACCAAATAAAGATAAATATTGTAGCTTCCAACTTTTATTCATTGAACATTAAAAGTAAAACGAAGAACAAGTGTTCATATGAAAAAGCGGAGCGTGTCTCTCTCCCAAACAAGGATTGCTAGGATCCATCTTTATTCAAACACAAACAAAAATAAAAACACACAGACGCTCCAAGTAAAGCACATATGATGTGACCGAATAAAAATATAGTTTCAATAGAAGAAACCTGATAAGTTGATGAAGAAGGGGATGCCTTGGGCATCCCCAAGCTTAGACGCTTGAGTCTTCTTAAAATATGCAGGGATGAACCACGGGGGCATCCCCAAGCTTAGACTTTTCACTCTTCTTGATCATATATCATCCTCCTCTCTTGACCCTTGAAAACTTCCTTCACAACAAACTTCTCATAAACTTCATTAGAGGGGTTAGTACTCAAAAAATTTGAATCCACCTTGGTCCTGTAGTGGCACATTGCAAGAACTCAATAAAACATTAGCTACAGCTCTCTATGTCTAGAAAAGCTCGCTTAAAGTCCACAAGAGACAATGCAAAAAACAGAGACAGAATCTGCCAAAACAGAACAACCAGTAAAGACGAATTTTAATAAAATACTTCCGTTGCTCAAATCAGAAAACTCAAAACTAATGAAAGTTGCATACATATCTGAGGAACACGCACGTAAATTGGCATATTTTTCTGATTTTTCTACAGAGAAAACAGCCCAGATTCGTGACAGATAGAAATCTGTTTCTGCGCAGAAATCCAAATCTAGCATCAACCTTCGATTAGAGGCTTCACTTGGTACAACAAAACACAAAACTAAGATAAGGAGAGGTTGCTACAGTAGTAAACAACTTCCAAGACACAAATATAAAACAAAGTACTGTAGCAAAATAAAACATGGGTTATCTCCCAAGAAGTTCTTTTCTTTATAGCCATTAAGATGGGCTCAGCAGTTTTAAATGATGCACTCACAAGAAATAGTATTTGAAGCAAAAGAGAGCATCAAAAAGCAAATTCAAAACACATTTAAGCCTAACATGCTTCCTATGAAAAGGAATCTTGTAAATAAACAAGTTCATGAAGAGCAAAGTAACAAGCAAAGGAAGATAGAACAAGTGTAGCTTCAAAAATTTCAGCACATAGAGAGGTGTATTAGTACCATGAAAATTTCTACTACCATATTTTCCTCTCTCATAATAATTTTCAGTAGCTTCATGAATAAACTCAACAATATAACTATCACATGCAGCATACTTTTCATGATTTCCAAACACATAATTTTTATCAAGTTCAAGAATAGTGGAATTAAAACTTTCAAACTTACTTTTATTAATAATATAACAAGGTAGGTGATCAATCTCAATAGATATGGGACTCATAGATAAAGTCAAGAACTCTCCAATCCCATTTTCATTAGTAGTACAATTAATATTATCAAGTAACATAGGACCATCATCTAGAGCTTTATCATAAACATTTGCCAAGCAAAATTCTTTAGTACCATGCATTTCGACATCAGGCACAAACAAAGCATTATCATAAGATTTATCAAAGTAGCATGGATTATCATAAATAACAGTAGCATAATCATTCTCACAAGTATTACTCATAGGTACTATTTCAAGAGAATCCACAGGAACATAACATTCAACCTCTTCCGGTAAGCATGGAGGACAATCAAATAGTGTAAGAGATAAAGAGTTACTCTCATTAGAAGGTTGGCATGGGTAGCTAATCCATTCTTCCTCCTTTTGTTCGTCGCTCTCCTCTTCTTTTTCATCCAATGAGCTTTCAGGTTCATCAATTTCTTCTTCCACCGGTTCCTGCAAATTGTGAGTGCATTCTTGTGCATTAATGTGTCTCTCTTTATAATCAAGGATATAAGGATTCCTACTGTAGCATTCTATGCATGAATTAAGGATAGTAGAGACATAATCTTTAAGGTCCTTACAAATAGCACAAGTTTCATAATTCTCAACCATGAAGGATTCTATCTCGGAGGCTCCCATAAATAAGACAAATTGTTCTACCTCTTCGAACCCATAATGAATATAGCAATTCCGATTATAGTTCTTAATTAAAACTTCCTCACTAAAGCCACATTGAAATTTAAGATGTTTAGTATCATGTTCAGAGCAACAGTTTATATCATGGCGTTTAAGCAAGATTTTAGCAATTGTATTTAATTTTTCTATCATAGCACTCATTATTTTACCAGTTCTTGATTCTCTATAATTATTATAACATTCTATAAGCTCCAAGTAGGTTGTTGGTTCTCCCATAACAGCAGTTTTTAATTTTTTGGTTTTTCAAATTTTTATGGATTTTTGGGTATATGAGACAAATAAAACAAGACAAAAATAAACTAAGCAAAAGTAAACTACGCAAACTAATACTAGACAGAAATAAACTAAGCACAAATAAACTAGACAAAAGTAAACTAAGCAAAACAAAATAAAATAAAACAGAGAGAGAGGTAGAGTGTACTCCCCAGGTGAACTTATGAGTAGAGCTATGCCTCCCCGGCAACGGCGCCAGAAAATAGTCTTGATGACCCACAAGTATAGGGATCGCAACAGTCTTCGAGGGAAGTAAAACCCAAATTTATTGATTCGACACAAGGGGAGGTAAAGAATACTTATAAGCCTTAACAACTGAGTTGTCAATTCAGCTGCACCTGGAAAAGCACTAGCAACAGGGGTGATGTGAAAGTAGCAGTGATATGAGAGCAATAGTAACAGTAACACAGCAGCAGTAGTAGTAATATGAGAGCAATGGTACCAGAAAATAGTTGACATGTAGAACGAGTATATGATGATGAAAGATGGACCGGGGTTCCCAGCTATCTACACTAGTGGTAACTCTCCAATAACAAGTGTCGGGTGAACAAATTACAGTTGGGCAATTGATAGGATTGATAAGGCATTAAGAAAGAACATCAATTCATTAATCATGTAGGCATGTTTTCCATATTTAGTCGTACGTGCTCGCAATGAGAAACTTGCACAACATCTATTGTCCTACCAGCCGGTGGCAGCCGGGCCTCAAGGGAAACTACTGGATATTAAGGTACTCCTTTTAATAGAGCACCGGAGCAAAGCATTAACACTCCGTGAAAACATGTGTCCCTCACATCACCGCCATCCCCTCCGGTTGTCCCGATTTCTGTCACTTCGGGGCCTTTGGTTCCGGACAGTGACATGTGCATACAACTTGTAGATACAATCTAAGCAATAATTATAGAGCTCAAATCTAAGATCATGCCACTCGGGCCCTAGTGACAAGCATTAAACACAACAAGATTGCAGCAACAATAACTTCACAAACTTTATAGATAGACTAATCATAATGTATCATCCATCGGATCCCAACAAACACAACACCGATTACATCAGATGAATCTCAATCATGTAAGGCAGCTCATGAGATCATTGTATTGAAGTACATAGGGGAGAGAATACCAACTAGCTACAGCTAGAACCCATAGTCCATGGGGGAACTACTCACGGAGCATGATGGAGGCGATGGCGTTGATGGAGATGGCTTCCGGGGGCACTTCCCCGTCCCGGCAGGGTGCCGGGACAGAGACTTCTGTCCCCCGAATTGGAGTTTCGCGATGGTGGCGGCGCCCCTGGAGTCTTTCTGGAGTTTCGTCAAGTGGTACGGTGTTTTTAGGTCGAAAGGGGTTAAATAGGCGAAGAGGCGGCGTCAGAGGGGCACCAGGGCGCCCTCCTCATAGGCCGGCGCGGCCAGGGGCCTGCCCGCGCGGCCTTGTGGTGTCGGGGCCCTGGGCCTCCTCTCCGTCTCCCCTTCGGTGTTCTGGAGCCTCCCGGGAAAAATAAGATCTTTGGCGTTGATTTCGTCCAATTCCGAGAATATTGCCCGAACAGCCTTTCTAGAACCAAAAACAGCAGAAAACAGGAACTGGCACTGTGGCATCTTGTTAATAGGTTAGTTTCGGAAAACGCATAAAAACATCATAAAGTGCAAGCAAAACATGTAAGTATTGTCATAAAACAAGCATGGAACATCAGAAATTATCGATACGTTGGAGACGTATCATCTCTCCAGTAAGTGCAGCATTCAAGAAAGCAAGATGGTAGCTAGAGATATTGCTAGTATTTTCTCTACCCAAAATGCTAGTAGCAATGTAATATGCGAAATATTTAATAGCGGGGAGTTGAATGTTTCTTATCTTCCCTCGCTGGATGGTGCGGCAATCATCCTCGGTGATCCCTCGGTAGAGCTCCAACAAGTCCCGGGGGTTGTCATCAATCCTCCTTGCTGTACCTACAGGGGCAATATCCAATGCACGACAAAATTCTTCCAATTCCATAGTAACAGGAATATCATAGATCTTGAATGCAACTGTCGGCTCATATTGCGTGTTGTGGAACTTGAAGCTCTCAACGAAAACTTTGGTGAGCCTGTAGTATTGTTCCCTTTCATCTCCCACGTAGGTGGCTGATGGCGTGTAACTCACACGTTCGTTGGGAACCCCAAGAGGAAGGTATGATGCGCACAGTAGCAAGTTTTCCCTCAGAAAGAAACCAAGGTTTAATCGAACCAGTAGGAGCCAAGAAGCACGTTGAAGGTTGATGGTCGCGAAATGTGATGCGGCGCAACACCAGGGATTCCCGCCAACGTGGAATCTGCACAACAAAACCAAAGTACTTTGCCCCAACGAAACAATGAGGTTGTCAATCTCACCGGCTTGCTGTAACAAAGGATTAAGCGTATCGAGTGGAAGATGTTTGCAAAGAAAATAGTAAAACAAGTAGATTGTATGCTATGTAAAGAATAGGACCGGGGTCCACAGTTCACTAGAGGTGTCTCTCCCATAAGATAAAAGCATGTTGGGTGAACAAATTACGGGCAATTGACAAATAGAGAAAGGCATAACAATGCATATACATGATATGATAAATATAGTGAGATTTAATTGGGCATTACGACAAAGTACATAGACCGCCATCCAACTGCATCTATGCCTAAAAAGTCCACCTTCAGGTTATCATCCGAACCCCATTCAGTATTAAGTTGCTAAGCAACAGACAATTGCATTAAGTATGGTGCGTAATGTAATCGACAACTACATCCTTAGACATAGAATCAATGTTTTATCCCTAGTGGCAACAACACATCCACAACCTTAGAACTTTCTGTCACTGTCCCAGATTCAATGGAGGCATGAACCCACTATCGAGCATAAATACTCCCTCTTGGAGTTAAGAGTACAAACTTGGCCAGAGCCTCTACTAATAACGGAGAGCATGCAAGATCATAAACAACACATAAACAATAGATTGATAATCACCATAATCATAGTACTCTCTATCCATCGGATCCCGACAAACACAACATATAGTATTACAGATAGATGATCTTGATCATGTTAGGCAGCTCACAAGATCCAACAATGAAGCACAACAAGGAGAAGACGACCATCTAGCTACTGCTATGGACCCATGGTCCAGGGGTGAACTACTCACTCATCACTCCGGAGGCGACCATGGCGGTGTAGAGTCCTCCGGGAGATGAATCCCCTCCGGCAGGTGCCGGAGGCGATCTCCTGAATCCCGAGATGGGATTGCGGCGGCGGCGTCTCGGAAGGTTTTCCATCGTGGCTCTCGGCACGGGGGTTTCGCGACGGAGGCTTTAAGCAGGCGGAAGGTCAACGCGGGGGCCACACGAGGGGCCCAGGGGTAGGTCGGCGCGGCCAGGGCCTGGCCGCGCCGCCCTAGCCTCCTGGCTGCCTCGTGGCCCCACTTCGTTATCTCTTCGGTCTTCTGGAAGCTTCGTGCAAAAATAGGACCCTGGGCGAAAGTTTCGTCCAATTCCGAGAATATTTCCTTACTAGGATTTCTGAAACCAAAAACAGCAGAAAACAGAACTGGCTCTTCGGCATCTTGTTAATAGGTTAGTTCCCAAAATGCATAAATATGACATATAATGTGCATAAAACATGTAGGTATCATCAATAAAGTAGCATGGAACATAAGAAATTATCGATACGTTGGAGACGTATCAGCATCCCCAAGTTTAGTTCTGCTCGTCCCGAGCAGGTAAAACGATAACAAAGATAATTTCTGAAGTGACATGCCATCATAATCTTGATCATACTATTTGTAAACATATGTAATGAATGCAGCGATCAAAACAAAGGTAATGACATGAGTAAACAACTGAATCATAAAGCAAAGACTTTTCATGAATAGTACTTCAAGACAAGCATCAATAAGTCTTGCATAAGAGTTAACTCATAAAGCAATAAATCAAAGTAAAGGCGTTGAAGCAACACAAAGGAAGATTAAGTTTCAGCGGTTGCTTTCAACTTATAACATGTATATCTCATGGATATTGTCAACATAAAGTAATATAACAAGTGCAATATGCAAGTATGTAGGAATCAATGCACAGTTCACACAAGTGTTTGCTTCTTAAGGTGGAAGGAGATAGGTAAACTGACTCAACAATAAAAGTAAAAGAATGGTCCTTCAAAGAGGAAAGCATCGATTGCTGTATTTGTGCTAGAGCTTTTATTTTGAAAACATGAAACAATTTTGTCAACGGTAGTAATAAAGCATATGAGTTATGTAAATTATATCTTACAAGTTGCAAGCCTCATGCATAGTGTACTAATAGTGTCCGCACCTCGTCCTACTTAGCTTGGACTACCGGATCTTTGCATGCCATGTTTCAACCAAGTGTCACAAAGGGGTACCTCCATGCCGCCTGTACAAAGGTCTAAGGAGAATGCTCGCATTTTGGATTTCTCGCTTTTGATTATTCTCAACTTAGACATCCATACCGGGACAACATGGACAACAGATAATGGACTCCTCTTAAATGCATAAGCATGTAGCAATGATTATTCTCATATGAGATTGAGGATATATGTCCAAAACTGAAACTTCCACCATGATTCATGGCTTTAGTTAGCGGCCCAATGTTCTTCTCTAACAATTTTGCATGCTCCAACCACTAAAATGATAGATCCTTCAGACAAGACGGACATGCATAGCAACTCACATGATATTCAACAATAGTTGATGGCGTTCCCCAGAAACATGGTTATCGCACAACAAGCAACTTAATAAAAGATAAAGTGCATAAGTACATATTCAATACTACGATAGTTTTTAAGGCTATTTTGTCCCATGAGCTATATATTGCAAAGGTGAATGATGGAATTTTAAAGGTAGCACTCAAGCAATTTACTTTGGAATGGCGGAGAAATACCATGTAGTAGGTAGGTATGGTGGACACAAATGGCATAGTAGTTGGCTCAAGGATTTTGGATGCATGAGAAGTATTCCCTCTCGATACAAGGTTTAGGCTAGCAAGGTTATTTGAAGCAAACTCAAGGATGAACATGTGCAGCAAAACTCACATAAAAGACATATTGTAAACATTATAAGACTCTACACCGTCTTCCTTGTTGTTCAAAACTCAATACTAGATATTATCTAGACCTTAGAGAAACCAAATATGCAAATCAAATTTTAGCAAGCTCTATGTATTTCTTCATTAATGGGTGCAAAGCATATGATGCAAGAGCTTAAACATGAGCACAACAATTGCAAAGTATCACATTATCCAAGACATTTTAGAATTACTACATGTAGCATTTTTCAATTCCAACCATATAACAATTTAACGAAGGAGAAACTTCGCCATGAACATTATGAGTAAAGCCTAAGGACACATGTGTCCATATGCAACAGCGGAGCGTGTCTCTCTCCCACAAAGTGAATGCTAGGATCCATTTTATTCAAACAAAAACAAAAACAAACCGACGCTCCAAGTAAAGAACACAAGATGTGACTGAATAAAAATATAGTTTCAGGGGAGGAACCTGATGATGTTGTCGATGAAGAAGGGGATGCCTTGGGCATCCCCAAGCTTAGACGCTTGAGTCTTCTTAAAATATGCAGGGGTGAACCACGGGGGCATCCCCAAGCTTAGAGCTTTCACTCCTCTTGATCATAGTATATCATTCTCCTCTCTTGACCCTTGAAAACTTCATTCACACCAAACTTCAAGCAAACTCATTAGAGGGTTAGTGCACAATTAATAATTCACTCATTCAGAGGTGACACAATCATTATTTTCACTTCTGGACATTGCATAATGCTACTGGACATTAATGGATCAAAGAAATAAATCCAACATAGCAAAAGAGGCAATGCGAAATAAAAGGCAGAATCTGTCAAAAACAGAACAGTCCGTAAGACGAATTTAAAGCTGGCACCAGACTTGCTCAAATGGAAAAACTCAAAACTAATGAAAGTTGCGTACATATCTGAGGATCACGCTCGTAAATTGGCAGATTTTTTCGAATTTTCTACAGAGAACTGTGCCCAGATTCGTGACAGACAGCAATGCTGTTTCTGCGCAGCAATCCCAAATATAACATCAACTTTGACATAGAAACTTTACTTGGCACAAAAACATGATAAGGAGAGGTTGCTACAGTAGTAAACAACTTCCAAGACTCAACAAAACAAAAAATTGCTGTAGGTAAAAACATGGGTTGTCTCCCATAAGCGCTTTTCTTTAACGCCTTTCAGCTAGGCGCAGAAAGTGCAAATCAAGTATTTTCAAACGAAGAAGCATCACCATCATGACCAGGGGTATTGGGAGTTTTCTCAACCAAGCATAGTATATTGGATACATAAGTTTTAGCGTCTCCCTTTTCATTAGTCTTGGGCTTGCTACTCTCATCGAACAAATTTTCAGGAACAAGCCAAGCATAGTTATTTTCTAGTGCATCATTCATAGCTAGGAGTTTACATGGTATTGGTGCTTTGATTTCCCCACCATCATTAATATTATTAGTGTACCTTATTCTATCCATGTCCATTTTTTCAAGGAGACCAATAAAATTGGTATGAGAACCTAGCATATTAAATTTAGCAAAAACCTTTCTAGCCTCTCTTGCTAGACCGCCAAATTCTCTAAGAAGAGTTTCTAGAACAAAATCTTTCTTTTCCCCTTCTTCCATATCACCAAGTGTAAGAAACATGTGTTGGATTATAGGATTGAGATTAACAAATTTAGTTTCCAACATGCGAACTAAAGCAGCAGCAGCAATTTCATAGGTAGGTGCAAGTTCTACCAAGTGTTTATCTTCAAAATTTTCAGTAATACTAACATGATTGAAAAATTCTTCTATATTATTTCTCCCAACTATGGACCCACGTCCTACCGGTATGTCTTTTGTGGTAAAATTAAAAGGAAACATAATGCAATAAGCAAAAAGTAAACAAGGCGAAGACAAGTAACTAATTTTTTTGTGTTTTTGATATAGAGAGCAAGAAAATAAATAAAGTAAAACTAGTAACTAATTTTTTTTGTATTTTGTTTAGGTGCAGCAAACAAAGTAGTAAATAAAATAAAGCAAGACAAAAACAAAGTAAAGAGATTGATAAGTGGAGACTCCCTTGCAGCGTGTCTTGATCCCGGCAACGGCGCCAGAAAGAGTTGCCGTGGGAGGCAATTCTCTGTGGTGTAACTTCTTCAGTCCCCGGCAACGGCGCCAGAAAAGAGCTTGATGGCGTGTAACTCACACGTTCGTTGGGAACCCCAAGAGGAAGGTATGATGCGCACAGCAAGTTTTCCCTCAGAAAGAAACCAAGGTTTAATCGAACCAGTAGGAGCCAAGAAGCACGTTGAAGGTTGATGGTCGCGAAATGTGATGCGGCGCAACACCAGGGATTCCTGCGCCAACGTGGAATCTGCACAACAAAACCAAAGTACTTTGCCCCAACGAAACAGTGAGGTTGTCAATCTCACCGGCTTGCTGTAACAAAGGATTAAGCGTATCGAGTGGAAGATGTTTGCAAAGAAAATAGTAAAACAAGTAGATTGTATGCTATGTAAAGAATAGGACCGGGGTCCACAGTTCACTAGAGGTGTCTCTCCCATAAGATAAAAGCATGTTGGGTGAACAAATTACAGTCGGGCAATTGACAAATAGAGAAAGGCATAACAATGCATATACATGATATGATAAATATAGTGAGATTTAATTGGGCATTACGACAAAGTACATAGACCGCCATCCAACTGCATCTATGCCTAAAAAGTCCACCTTCAGGTTATCATCCGAACCCCATTCAGTATTAAGTTGCTAAGCAACAGACAATTGCATTAAGTATGGTGCGTAATGTAATCGACAACTACATCCTTAGACATAGAATCAATGTTTTATCCCTAGTGGCAACAGCACATCCACAACCTTAGAACTTTCTGTCACTGTCCCAGATTCAATGTAGGCATGAACCCACTATCGAGCATAAATACTCCCTCTTGGAGTTAAGAGTACAAACTTGGCCAGAGCCTCTACTAATAACGGAGAGCATGCAAGATCATAAACAACACATAAACAATAGATTGATAATCACCATAATCATAGTACTCTCTATCCATCGGATCCCGACAAACACAACATATAGTATTACATATAGATGATCTTGATCATGTTAGGCAGCTCACAAGATCCAACAATGAAGCACAACAAGGAGAAGACGACCATCTAGCTACTGCTATGGACCCATGGTCCAGGGGTGAACTACTCACTCATCACTCCGGAGGCGACCATGGGGTGTAGAGTCCTCCGGGAGATGAATCCCCTCTCCGGCAGGGTGCCGGAGGCGATCTCTCCGAATCCCCCGAGATGGGATTCGCGGCGGCGGCGTCTCTGGAAGGTTTTCCGTATCGTGGCTCTCGGACGGGGGTTTCGCGACGGAGGCTTTAAGTAGGCGGAAGGTCAACGCGGGGGGCCACACGAGGGGCCCAGGGGGTAGGTCGGCGCGGCCAGGGCCTGGGCCGCGCCGCCCTAGCCTCTGGCTGCCTCGTGGCCCCACTTCGTTATCTCTTCGGTCTTCTGGAAGCTTCGTGCAAAAATAGGACCCTGGGCGAAAGTTTCGTCCAATTCCGAGAATATTTCCTTACTAGGATTTCTGAAACCAAAAACAGCAGAAAATAGCAACTGGCTCTTCGGCATCTTGTTAATAGGTTAGTTCCAGAAAATGCATAAATATGACATATAATGTGCATAAAACATGTAGGTATCATCAATAAAGTAGCATGGAACATAAGAAATTATCGATACGTTGGAGACGTATCAGTGGCTAAGCCTGCCCTGTTGACAAGGGTGAAGAAGTCATCCAATATCCCTGCATTTGTCAGAAAATCATAACATGGGAAGGATGAAGCATTAGGAGCCCCATTGTCCTCCTCGGGCGCGAAGCTAGGCGCGATGACATCCTCATTGTAGGATCGCCTAATCTGAGTGGATGCCCTCGAGGGCCTACCGGTGCTGGTTGTTCCTTTCTTGAACAATTCTCCAAATTTGAATTTCTTCATCTTCCTTTTCTGAAATTTTCAACAATCATTATAAAATTTGATTTCAAGGTATGTAATTGAAGGGAACTACTATAGGAACTTGCTAGAGTACTAAACATGCATCAAAACTAATTTCTTCCACTTAGAACAAGCATGCAAGCTCACTAAACATGTTATCTACAGCAGCAAAATATTCAAGATATACTCAACCAAATGAAATTCTAATTGGACAATCAAAGGAGTCACATACCAAGGAGTAAAAGTGCCAAATTTCAAACAGAAATCTGGGCTGAGCAAGGAGATCGAAAAATCGCGAGTTCTTGAGCAGAAACACGAGTGAGAGGAACTTGGTACGAGTTTTTTCGGGAGAGAGAAGATGCTGGGAGGAAGAGATGATGTAGTGGGGCAAGGAGGGGCCCACACCACAGGGTGGCGCGCCCACCTCCTTGGCCGCGCCGGCCTGTGGTGTGGCACCCTCTGGTGCCCCACAGGTCATCCTCTGGTACTCCCAGGTGCCTCGTCGAAAAATAGGACCAACGGTGTAATTTTTGTAATTTTTAGAGAACTTCGAAAAATGCACATTTCTGGGTGTTAAATTAATTATTACTGCGCAGGAAAATGATTTCTAAAATCTTAAATGACTAAAGCATATTGCAAAACAAAAAGTGCTACAGCAAGTAAAATAAGTGGAGGGAGAAAGAAAGAAAGAAATGTTGTTTAGCTCTTTTATGCAATAAAATATACTTGTTAACAAGGTTGATCAAGTCTTGCTACCAAATAAATTTTATATGACATAAGAAGAAATAAACCTCAAATCAATCATGTTACCTTATATTGAATTGATATGGATCCAATCACAAGAGTTTGATATTCTTCTTTAGGCTCATATATAGGACAATCAATGGATCCCACTTTGATAGTTTTCACATTAAAAATTGTATTAACTCCACATACTTTATCAATCCTCTTGGGAAAATAGACAGTGTGTTCCTTATCATCAACATTGAAAGTAACCATGCCTTTATTGCAATCAATAACAGCCCCTGCAGTATTAAGAAAGGGTCTTCCAAGAATAATGGACATATTATCATCTTCAGGCATTTCCAACACAACAAAATCAGTTAATATCAAGCAATGCTGAGTAACTTGAACAGGAACATTTTCACATAAACCAACAGGAATAGCAGTAGATTTATCAGCCATTTGCAAAGATATATCAGTTGGTATCAACTTATCTAAATCAAGTCTCTTATAAAGAGAAAAAGGCATCACACTAACACCTGCTCCCAAATCACATAGAGCAGTTCTAACATAATTATTCTTGATGGAACAAGGAATAGTCGGTATACCTGGGTCTCCAAGCTTCTTTGGAATCTTACCATTGAAGGAGTAATTAGCGAGCATAGTGGAAATTTCCTCATTGGGGATTTTCCTTTTGTTAGTAACAATATCTTTCATATACTTTGAATAAGGAGGCAATTTAATAGCATCAGTCAAAGGGATTTGCAAAAATAAAGGTTTCATCCAATCACAAAATTTATTATAATGTTCCTCCTCCTTTGATTTTAGTTTCTTAGCAGGAAAAGGCATTTGCTTTTGAACCCAAGGTTCTCTTTCATTACCATGTTTCTCAGTAATAAAATCTTCTTTAGTGTACTTTTTATTTTTAGCAGGCTTTTCAGGTTCTTTTTCAATTTCTTCTTTATCAGGAGTATCATTCTTATCATTATCTTCCTCATGTTCATTACCACTTTCAGTTTCAGCATCAGAAATAGAAATACTATTAGGATCATTAACAGGTTCAGAGGATTCTACAACATTCTTATGTTTCTTTTTCTTTTTCTTAGATGGAGCACTAGTTTTAATTAGTTGAGAATCTTGTTCAACTCTTTTGGGATGCCCTTCAGGATATAGAGGATCCTGGGTAGAAACACCACCTCTAGTTGTTACTTCATAAGCATGTTTTTCTTTAGAATTATTTCCCAACAAGTCATTTTGCACTTTAGTAAGTTGATCAATTTGAGTTTGAACCATTTGAAAATGTTTAACAAGTATCTTAACATCATTGGAGGTTCTCTCCACAATACCATGCAATTCACTAATAGCTCGAGAATTTTCCATTAAATGATTCTCTACTCTCATATTAAAGTTTTCTTGCTTAACAATGTAATTATCAAATTCATCTAAGCATTGAGCAGGAGGTTTTGAATATGGAATATCTTCCCTAGTAAAGCGTTGAAGAGAGTGTACCTCAATCATGGATGAAGGGGGAGTTATCTCACATAAATCTTCTATAGGAGGTAAATTCTTCACATCTTCAGGTTTAATACCCTTCTCTTTAAGAGACTTCTTGGCTTCCCTCATATCTTCATCATTTAATTTAATCATACCCCTCTTCTTCACTATCGGTGTCGGGGTTGGTTCAGGTGTAGACCAATCATCATGATTCCGGCCTATTTTAGCCAATAATTCTTCAGCGTCGTCTGGAGTTCTTTTCCTGAAAACACAACCAGCACAACTATCCAGGTATGCCCTAGACTCAATGGTTAGTCCACTATAAAATATATCAAGTAAATCATGCTTTTCCAAATCATGGTCAGGCTGAGCTCTAATAAGAGAGCAAAATCTAGCCCAAGCCTCAGGCAATTTCTCTCCATCTTCCTGGTCAAAATTATAAATTCTCTGCAAAGCAGCATGTTGAGCACTGATACGTCTCCAACGTATCGATATTTTCTTATGTTCCATGCTACTTTATTGATGATACCTACATGTTTTATGCACATTATATGTTATATTTATGCATTTTCTGGAACTAACCTATTAACAAGATGCCGAAGAGCCAGTTGCTGTTTTCGCTGTTTTTGGTTTCGAAATCCTAGTAAGGAAATATTCTCGGAATTGGACGAAACTTTCGCCCAGGGTCCTATTTTTGCACGAAGCTTCCAGAAGACCGAAGAGATAACGAAGTGGGGCCACGAGGCAGCCAAGAGCTAGGGCGGCGCGGCCTGGCCCTTGGCCGCGCCGACCTGCCCCCTGGGCCCCTCGTGTGGCCCCCCGCGTTGACCTTCCGCCTACTCAAAGCCTCCGTCGCGAAACCCCCGCATCGAGAGCCACGATACGGAAAACCTTCCAGAGACGCGCCGCCGCGAATCCCATCTCGGGGGATTCAGAGATCGCCTCCGGCACCCCGCGGAGAGGGGATTCATCTCCCGAAGGACTCTACACCGCCATGGTCGCCTCCGGAGTGATGAGTGAGTAGTTCACCCCTGGACCATGGGTCCATAGCAGTAGCTAGATGGTCGTCTTCTCCTTGTTGTGCTTCATTGTTGGATCTTGTGAGCTGCCTAACATGATCAAGATCATCTATCTGTAATACTATATGTTGTGTTTGTCGGGATCCGATGGATAGAGAGTACTATGATTATGGTGATTATCAATCTATTGTTTATGTGTTGTTTATGATCTTGCATGCTCTCCGTTATTAGTAGAGGCTCTGGCCAAGTTTGTACTCTTAACTCCAAGAGGGAGTATTTATGCTCGATAGTGGGTTCATGCCTCCATTGAATCTGGGACAGTGACAGAAAGTTCTAAGGTTGTGGATGTGCTGTTGCCACTAGGGATAAAACATTGATTCTATGTCTAAGGATGTAGTTGTCGATTACATTACGCACCATACTTAATGCAATTGTCTGTTGCTTAGCAACTTAATACTGAATGGGGTTCGGATGATAACCTGAAGGTGGACTTTTTAGGCATAGATGCAGTTGGATGGCGGTCTATGTATTTTGTCGTAATGCCCAATTAAATCTCACTATATTTATCATATCATGTATATGCATTGTTATGCCTTTCTCTATTTGTCAATTGCCCGACTGTAATTTGTTCACCCAACATGCTTTTATCTTATGGGAGAGACACCTCTAGTGAACTGTGGACCCCGGTCCTATTCTTTACATAGCATACAATCTACTTGTTTTACTATTTTCTTTGCAAACATCTTCCACTCGATACGCTTAATCCTTTGTTACAGCAAGCCGGTGAGATTGACAACCTCACTGTTTCGTTGGGGCAAAGTACTTTGATTTTGTTGTGCAGATTCCACGTTGGCGCAGGAATCCCTGGTGTTGCGCCGCATCACATTCCGCGACCATCAACCTTCAACGTGCTTCTTGGCTCCTACTGGTTCGATTAAACCTTGGTTTCTTTCTGAGGGAAAACTTGCTACTGTGCGCATCATACCTTCCTCTTGGGGTTCCCAACGAACGTGTGAGTTACACGCCATCAAGCTCTTTTTCTGCGCCGTTGCCGGGGAGATCAAGACACGCTGCAAGGGGAGTCTCCACTTCTCAATCTCTTTACTTTTTTTTGTCTTGCTTTATTTTATTTACTACTTTGTTTGCTGCACTAAATCAAAATACAAAAAAATTAGTTGCTAGTTTTACTTTATTTACTGTCTTGCTCTCTATATCGAAAACACAAAAAAATTAGTTACTTGCATTTACTTTATCTAGTTTGTTTTATTTTACTGCTACTAAAATGAGTAATCCTGAAGTTGAAGTTCGTTCTTTTAAGCAACAAGGTGGAGAAAGTTTTAAAGATGCTTGGTATAGAATTAGTAATGCTCATCAAAGGTGCATTAAGAAACACTCCACCACTATCCTTCTTAGGAACTTTTATGTTGGTTTATCTAGTTGGAATAGATATGTTCTTGATACTCTTTCGGGAGGTAATTTCCTAGGTACTCCCGCTTTAGAAGCTAGTTGCATCATTGAGAGTCTAGTTGGAATACCACCTGTTAATGAAGTTAAAATTGAAATCTCTCTTGAAGATGTTATGAAAAAATTGGAAACCATAGAGAAATTTTTTTCAAGTGTTGAAACTAAATTGGGAATGTTATTTGACAAAACTTATGAACTTGATAAATCCTTAGGAGGAATTGATGAAAGAATTAGTGTCCTAGGAACTTGTGTTGTCCATGATAATCAAACCAATAGGATTGATGAACTTGAAAAAGCTATGGGAACCTTGGGTTCAACCTTTTCTTCTCTCAAGTATAATGAGAAAGCTTATGTGGGTAAAGAGCAAAAATTCATGTATGCTTCTAAAGTGCCTAAACAAAAGAATTACTATAGGCCTAAAATTGCTAAAACCCCTAGCACCACCATAGAAAATTTAGATAATGGAGCACCTAAAGTACCCTCTGCAACAAGTTGTGTTTGCATGAAAAATAATAATGTTGATGCTTCATCTCTTGATAATACTTGATTTGCACTTTCTGCGCCTAGCTGAAAGGCGTTAAAGAAAAGCGCTTATGGGAGACAACCCATGTTTTTACCTACAGCAATTTTTTGTTTTGTTGAGTCTTGGAAGTTGTTTACTACTGTAGCAACCTCTCCTTATCATGTTTTTGTGCCAAGTAAAGTTTCTATGTCAAAGTTGATGTTATATTTGGGATTGCTGCGCAGAAACAGCATTGCTGTCTGTCACGAATCTGGGCACAGTTCTCTGTAGAAAATTCGAAAAAATCTGCCAATTTACGAGCGTGATCCTCAGATATGTACGCAACTTTCATTAGTTTTGAGTTTTTCCATTTGAGCAAGTCCAGCTTTAAATTCGTCTTTACGGACTGTTCTGTTTTTGACAGATTCTGCCTTTTATTTCGCATTGCCTCTTTTGCTATGTTGGATTTATTTCTTTGATCCATTAATGTCCAGTAGCATTATGCAATGTCCAGAAGTGAAAATAATGATTGTGTCACCTCTGAATGAGTGAATTATTAATTGTGCACTAACCCTCTAATGAGTTTGCTTGAAGTTTGGTGTGAAGGAAGTTTTCAAGGGTCAAGAGAGGAGAATGATATACTATGATCAAGAGGAGTGAAAGCTCTAAGCTTGGGGATGCCCCCGTGGTTCACCCCTGCATATTTTAAGAAGACTCAAGCGTCTAAGCTTGGGGATGCCCAAGGCATCCCCTTCTTCATCGACAACATCATCAGGTTCCTCCCCTGAAACTATATTTTTATTCAGTCACATCTTGTGTTCTTTACTTGGAGCGTCGGTTTGTTTTCATTTTTGTTTTTGTTTGAATAAAATGGATCCTAGCATTCACTTTGTGGGAGAGAGACACGCTCCGCTGTTGCATATGGACACATGTGTCCTTAGGCTTTACTCATAATGTTCATGGCGAAGTTTCTTCTTCGTTAAATTGTTATATGGTTGGAATTGGAAAATGCTACATGTAGTAATTCTAAAATGTCTTGGATAATGTGATACTTGGCAATTGTTGTGCTCATGTTTAAGCTCTTGCATCATATGCTTTGCACCCATTAATGAAGAAATACATAGAGCTTGCTAAAATTTGATTTGCATATTTGGTTTCTCTAAGGTCTAGATAATATCTAGTATTGAGTTTTGAACAACAAGGAAGACAGTGTAGAGTCTTATAATGTTTACAATATGTCTTTTATGTGAGTTTTGCTGCACATGTTCATCCTTGAGTTTGCTTCAAATAACCTTGCTAGCCTAAACCTTGTATCGAGAGGGAATACTTCTCATGCATCCAAAATCCTTGAGCCAACTACTATGCCATTTGTGTCCACCATACCTACCTACTACATGGTATTTCTCCGCCATTCCAAAGTAAATTGCTTGAGTTCTACCTTTAAAATTCCATCATTCACCTTTGCAATATATAGCTCATGGGACAAAATAGCCTTAAAAACTATCGTAGTATTGAATATGTACTTATGCACTTTATCTTTTATTAAGTTGCTTGTTGTGCGATAACCATGCTTCTGGGGAACGCCATCAACTATTGTTGAATATCATGTGAGTTGCTATGCATGTGTTATCACCAGAATTTGACCAAGCCAGAGGTGGGCCGCGATCAAGATGGACTTGAAGATATGTACATCAGGAAATAGGTGAATCGGCCTTTATGCGTAGAGTTTGGGCTAGTTAGCCCGTGTATCTTAATATAGTAGGTTATGTAGAAGTTAGAATTTATCTCGTGCACGGTTTGGTGCACGCCCACATTAGAAAGTCCCCTGGACTATAAATATGTATCTAGGGTTTATGGAATAAACAACAACCAACGTTCAACACAAACCAATCTCGGCGCATCGCCAACCCCTTCGTCTCGAGGGTTTCTCCGGTAAGCACCATGCTGCCTAGATCGCATCTTGCGATCTAGGCAGCACGAGCCTGCCTACGTTGTTCATGCGTTGCTCGTACTGAAGCCTTTTTGATGGCGAGCAACGTAGTTATCATAGATGTGTTAGGGTTAGCATTGTTCTTAGTATCATATGCTGTCGTAGTGCAACCCTTGCGCATCTAGCCGTCCTTGTACCTCATCATGGGTGCAGGGGCGGCACCCCGCTTGATCGTTATTTAGTAGATCTGATCCGTTACGGTTGCTCCTTGATTCATCAAGGATTAGTTTAACATCTGCAATAGTTAGGCCTTACAAAGGGTTGGAGGATCCAGCGGCGCGTAGGGTGTAGTTTGCTGGCCCTAGACAGGACGTTCCGAGGATCAACTTCGTGTTGGTTTTTAGGCCTTGTCTAGGTTTGGCTTACGATCACCGTGCGCGAGCGCGAGGCCCAATCGTGAGTAGGATGATCCGATTATGCGGTGAAAACCCTAAATCGTCGTGGATCTCATATGCTTTATCTTGATCAAGCAGGACCACCATATATTCGGCCACCTTGGACGAATCATGGGTGGATCGGCTCCATGAGCCGATTCACAGGATAACCTGAGAGCCGATCGAGGCTCGTATTTAACGTGTACGTGTGTGCCCTGCAGGAAACTAAGCGAGACATCATCCACACCTTCCTGACCAGGTATAGGTCAGGTGGCACGCCCTTGCAATTAGCATCGGCGCGCGACCAGGAGGCTTTGCGGGCCGTCGCTCTGAGGGACCCAGCCGCAGCCCTAGTTGTTCCCGGCTCTACGGTGTTGACCAGCCGCTGCCCGCCGGTGGGTTTCTGACGTCAACACATTCTGGCACGCCCGGTGGGACTATCCTCGACATCCACCACATCGCCATCTACGTCTGAGATGGCGGAAAGCACTCCGGTCAAGTACGAGGACCTGGCTGACAAACTCAAGAAGAAGCATAACAAGATCAAGGCAGTCCTCGAAACCGAACTCGTCGGCTCCTGTGAGGAGACCCGTTCGCACGGCATCAAGCTCAACGGAGACACACGCCGCGGCCTGGTGTCAACATGGTGGATCTTAGCCACCGCGGAGGGAAACTAGAGTTCTCCTTTGGCATCAACACGGCTCACATGCACAGACTCTCATGGACCTACGAACGTAGGAGCCGATTCTAGGAGTCGGCTAAAATCGTCCTTACCAGGTTTCCGGTCTGGGCTCAACGTCGATCTAATGAGCAATGGGATGCGTCGTCTGATGCGCTGGAAGGAATCCATGTTGTTCCTAATGAAGCCGACGTTCACACCATAATACCTTGGCTAAACATAGAGCCGATTTCAGCAGTCACCTGGCAGAATCGGCTCGGGGGCACCTAATCATGGAGCGCGCGCGACGCCGTTGAGCATGTGCGGAGAAATTTTGGTAGCCGAATAATAAAAAAAAATTCGGATGCAACCGGAGCCGATGCGTGGCAGTCGACTTTGACAAAAACAGAAAGCGAGTTTACAAGTATCAGTTCACACACAGAAGCAAAGAGGCCCTACTGAAGAAATGCATTAAGAGCGTGAAGAGCATCGGCACGGATTCGATCCACCTCAGCGATCTCGACCTCATCATCCTCGTCTCTCCCCATCACCAGCTGGCTGCTTAGGGCACGAATTTCAGCTAGGTCGGTCTTCAGATCAGCAGTGAGACCTTGTGCTTCCTCTTGGGAGCGAGCAATGAGGGATTCCTCGTCTTGGATGAGTCGTTTGATCTCCCTGGCCCTCTTTCGAGGTCCTCCAGCTCCTTGCGTAAGGTCTCAAGTCTGACGCTATGAGTGGAAGTGGCGGTCTTCGCATCTAAAGCAGCCTTCTTTCTCGTTGAGCCGTTGGCATTTTTCTGCAATATCGGCTCTCAACGGGAGTTGGGCGCGGCGGAGAGTAATCCTTTGACGGGCCGACTGCACCCTTGACTTGAAAACTGACAAAGTCACTGTCGGCCAGAGTTTAGCTTCCAGCACCACTGGGAGATGGGGCTGGATGTCCACGAGGATGCCCCTGATCGTCTCAGGGTCCTCAACCAGGGTATCAACTGGGGAGGAGAGCAGGACTTTGAGACGCTGGAGTGGACCGTCAACTGCACCAAGGTTTGGCTCTTCGCCTATTTTGGGAGCGGCTGGCTCGATGGAATCGGGGTCGAATGTCAGCAAGCTTGAAGGATCACACCCCTGACAAATGAACAAGAACGGCATGGGCATGCGGCAGAGGAAAAGAGTAGGCCCGAGAGAGAAAAGAGAGGAAGAGAGTGTACATCTCCCAAGAAAGGAAGGGAAGCCGAGGTGGTAACAATCGGCTTTGCAGTACGCTGGTCAGACACTTGGTCCGTCTCGCGTGGCGAGTTGGATGGGCCAGGGGCAGTAGATGGCATCGGCACCTCTTCGACGACCCCGCTAGAAGTCTCATTAATCTGCAAGGGGAATGGTAAAGCAATCCAGTTAGTGACAAGACAACGGGGAACACGAGCTGTCGAGAGGGTTACCTTTGAAACTTCCTGGCTAGGCGAGGAGGCTTGTGGGCCCGTGCGAGCCCTTTGGACACATCGGCGCTTTATGCGCGACCTCGTTTGGACTGAAGGCTGAAGAGCGGCAGGCTCGGGAGTCGACCTTTTTCTAGAAGCCGAGGTTGGCGAGTCCGTCTGGCTCTGTGTGGTGGATCTTTCCGTACCGCGTGGGTAGGAGTCCCTGGGACTGGACTGTTCTCCCTCACTGGAGTTCTCTTCGGTGGAAGTCTGAAAGAAAGGTACGACCACCTTACAAAGGTTGGGAGGGCAAGTGCGGTCGATCGAAATATGGTACAACTTACCTGCGAACTCGCTTGGGCAGGAGCTCTGCGCGTCAGGGTTTTCCTGACAGCCACCTTCCTCACCGCCGTCCTCGCCCGGGTCGAGGCTCGGGGGGCAACCGGCCCCAAAGATGCTTTGCTCTTGGGAGCCGATTTCGGTGAAATCGGTTGGCCTTGCATTATGACTTTCTTCAGAGGTGGCGAACTCTGACAGAAGAGGACCACTGGGGCCGGAGGAAGGAATACGAAGGGGGAACCATCAGCTTGCATGGGAGCTGGGCCGTCTTGTTGCTGCCAAGAGGTGAAGTCAGTTCACAGGAAAATCACCATAAGTGGTTACGGGAAATATTTTGAGGAATGGTACCTGGTCAGCGGAGATGTCATGCGCGGCGTCGAGTTGTTTCAATAGCGGTCCTAACGCCCTCCTAAAAACATGGGTCTTCCACATGGACCACCAGGTCTCGAAGCCGTCAGTAGTGAAGGAAAAACGGAGGTTGTGAGGGATTGGAAGGGCCAAAGCATCAAAGAAGGTGTAGCACCTTTGGCCAGTAAGGATGTCAGGCAGTTCGGCTCTGCTTGCGGTCAGGTGGTGTAAGAATAAGTGCGGAGGCACTTGCCCGAGACCGAGCTGACGGGCTACCACTACCGGTTGATAACACTCATAACCAGGCTTGATGATCCGGTTTGAGGTACTCATGCCAACAGGGAGAAAGCAAGGACGAATCATGATGGAATACAGATGCCGAGTGCTATCGTCATCGGCAAAGCTACCCAATCGGAAGGAGACTGGATTTTCAAAATCCTCCGTTTCAGTATAAGGAAAGAACAGGGGGTTGTCCAAACCTTGGAAGAAGATCTTGAACCACCCTGCTGCTTCCTTAGGGATCAGCCTGCTGCCTGGGAGACCATACAGGGCTTGACCATAACTGGTGCATCGAATATCCTTCCCGTTAACATCTGGGAAGGTGCAGGAGGTCAAAGGTGGGAAGTCTGGGATCTGATCCCGAAAGTATAACTGCGCCCATAGCTGAATAAACCACCAGGGACCGCCAGTTTTAACTGTCTTCTGAGAGAACAGCTTGACAGACATCAGTTGAAGAGATCGATATACCTCTCCAAGGAACAGTTTGCCGATGCCGAGATGGGTGCCTTTGGCCAGTTCATAGGCTAGGGAAAGGTAATTCTTGGTAGGGGCAAGTGATGGGCCACAGAATATGAAGTGTTCCAACCAAAAGTTTAGGAAGGCTGTGTGTTCTCGCTCTGTCACAGGGCCTTTGGTTTTCATATAACGATTGAGGTAGGCGCCCCAGCTGGTACACTCCTTTTTAGAAGAAAGGGTGAAAGGGACTTTCGGCAGTTTGAAAGCAGAAGGGCTTGGAGACGCAATGTCCAGGCCTGTAATCATGGCTACGTCCAGCAGGGTTGGTGTCATCGGGCCATGGCCAAACATGAAGCAGTTCAGCGCATCAGACCAGAAGTAGCCGATGGTTTTCAGAATATTTTCATTCTTCTCAAGAGGAGACAATGATAATGATAAGGCATCGGCTATCCCTATAGATTCCCAGGTGGCGTAATGGGTTTTGGATACTCTATTGTACCATGGCACCCAACCTTCAGGGGGATTAGGCCAGGCTCGCAGGCAGTCGGCCCAGGAGGTCAGATCTAAGTTCTGGTTCACGAAGGGGATTCTGTTAGCTTCACAGGAGATTAAATGAGCAGGACTCTCGGAAGAGCGGGGGCCAAGACACATGGAATTTGGGAGAGAAGGATGCGGCAATAGGATGTCGGAGACCTAAAATTAATGACGGAGTAGAACATTAAGTCAGGTGTTCTTCTGTTCAATCCTGATATTGGCCCTAATGGCGGAGAAGCGGTGGAGTATTACCTTCAAGCCGGAGACCATGGCGTCGGCGTTGGACGGTTCCGCCATTTGATGCGCTGCGGAGTTGGGGCGGTGCGGTTGAGATCTGAAGCTCGCGAGATCGCGTAGGTGGCGGATTTTGGGGATCTGAGTTTGCTTTCTCGGACGGAGGTGACCGTTTGGAGGGGTAACCAGGTTCGCCCTTGTTTGTTATATGGTAGGGACCGGTGCGACGCCATCGGCTCTTTTGGGTTTGTTTGACTTTGACTATCGGCCAAGTTAACTAGAAGCCGATCACGTGAAAGGAAAGAGCCGATTGCTCAGAGACTGCCGAAATTGTCAAGTCATGCAGAGGAGGTGGTAATAAACAGTCTGCGACTTCTGCTCCGCCACGACATGACCCGACGAAAGAAAAGCATAATGATTTTGGAAATATCATTTCCAAAACCAGGGGGGCATGTGTTATCACCAGAATTTGACCAAGCCAGAGGTGGGCCGCGATCAAGATGGACTTGAAGATATGTACATCAAGAAATAGGTGAATCGGCCTTTATGCGTAGAGTTTGGGCTAGTTAGCCCGTGTATCTTAATATAGTAGGTTATGTAGAAGTTAGAATTTATCTCGTGCACGGTTTGGTGCACGCCCACATTAGAAAGTCCCCTGGACTATAAATATGTATCTAGGGTTTATGGAATAAACAACAACCAACGTTCAACACAAACCAATCTCGGCGCATCGCCAACCCCTTCGTCTCGAGGGTTTCTCCGGTAAGCACCATGCTGCCTAGATCGCATCTTGCGATCTAGGCGGCACGAGCCTGCCTACGTTGTTCATGCGTTGCTCGTACTGAAGCCTTTGATGGCGAGCAACGTAGTTATCATAGATGTGTTAGGGTTAGCATTGTTCTTAGTATCATATGTGTCGTAGTGCAACCCTTGCGCATCTAGCCGTCCTTGTACCTCATCATGGGTGCAGGGGCGGCACCCCGCTTGATCGTTATTTAGTAGATCTGATCCGTTACGGTTGCTCCTTGATTCATCAAGGATTAGTTTAACATCTGCAATAGTTAGGCCTTACAAAGGGTTGGAGGATCCAGCGGCGCGTAGGGTGTAGTTTGCTGGCCCTAGACAGGATGTTCCGAGGATCAACCTCGTGTTGGTTTTTAGGCCTTGTCTAGGTTTGGCTTACGATCACCGTGCGCGAGCGCGAGGCCCAATCGTGAGTAGGATGATCCGATTATGCGGTGAAAACCCTAAATCGTCGTGGATCTCATATGCTTTATCTTGATCAAGCAGGACCACCATATATTCGGCCACCTTGGACGAATCATGGGTGGATCGGCTCCATGAGCCGATTCACAGGATAACCTGAGAGCCGATCGAGGCTCGTATTTAACGTGTACGTGTGTGCCCTGCAGGAAACTAAGCGAGGCATCATCCACACCTTCCTGACCAGGTATAGGTCAGGTGGCACGCCCTTGCAATTTGCATCGGCGCGCGACCAGGAGGCTTTGCGGGCCGTCGCTCTGAGGGACTGGGGCCAGCCGCAGCCCTAGTTGTTCCTGTCTACGCCATCCCGCCGTTGAATTCATGTGAGTTGCTATGCATGTCCGTCTTGTCTGAAGGATCTATCATTTTAGTGGTTGGAGCATGCAAAATTGTTAGAGAAGAACATTGGGCCGCTAACTAAAGCCATGAACCATGGTGGAAGTTTCAGTTTTGGACATATATCCTCAATCTCATATGAGAATAATAACTTTGCTACATGCTTATGCATTTAAGAGGAGTCCATTATCTGTTGTCCATGTTGTCCCGGTATGGATGTCTAAGTTGAGAATAATCAAAAGCGAGAAATCCAAAATGCGAGCATTCTCCTTAGACCTTTGTACAGGCGGCATGGAGGTACCCCTTTGTGACACTTGGTTGAAACATGGCATGCAAAGATCCGGTAGTCCAAGCTAAGTAGGACGAGGTGCGGACACTATTAGTATACTATGCATGAGGCTTGCAACTTGTAAGATATAATTTACATAACTCATATGCTTTATTACTACCGTTGACAAAATTGTTTCATGTTTTCAAAATAAAAGCTCTAGCACAAATACAGCAATCGATGCTTTCCTCTTGAAGGACCATTCTTTTACTTTTATTGTTGAGTCAGTTTACCTATCTCCTTCCACCTTAAGAAGCAAACACTTGTGTGAACTGTGCATTGATTCCTACATACTTGCATATTGCACTTGTTATACTACTTTATGTTGACAATATCCATGAGATATACATGTTATAAGTTGAAAGCAACCGCTGAAACTTAATCTTCCTATGTGTTGCTTCAACACCTTTACTTTGATTTATTGCTTTATGAGTTAACTCTTATGCAAGACTTATTGATGCTTGTCTTGAAGTACTATTCATGAAAAGTCTTTGCTATATGATTCATTGTTTACTCATGTCATTACCTTTGTTTTGATCGCTGCATTCATTACATATGTTTACAAATAGTATGATCAAGATTATGATGGCATGTCACTTCAGAAATTATCTTTGTTATCGTTTTACCTGCTCGGGACGAGCAGAACTAAGCTTGGGATGCTGATACGTCTCCAACGTATCGATAATTTCTTATGTTCCATGCTACTTTATTGATGATACCTACATGTTTTATGCACATTATATGTTATATTTATGCATTTTCGGAACTAACCTATTAACAAGATGCCGAAGAGCCAGTTGTTGTTTTCTGCTGTTTTTGGTTTCAGAAATCCTAGTAAGGAAATATTCTCGGAATTGGACAAAACTTTCGCCCAGGGTCCTATTTTTGCACGAAGCTTCCAGAAGACCGAAGAGATAACGAAGTGGGGCCACGAGGCAGCCGGGGAGCTAGGGCGGCGCGGCCTGGCCCTGGCCGCGCCGACCTGCCCCCTGGGCCCCTCGTGTGGCCCCGCGTTGACCTTCCGCCTACTTAAAGCCTCCGTCGCGAAACCCCCACCGAGAGCCACGATACGGAAAACCTTCCAGAGACGCCGCCGCCGCGAATCCCATCTCGGGGGATTCAGGAGATCGCCTCCGGCACCTGCCGGAGAGGGGATTCATCTCCCGGAGGACTCTACACCGCCATGGTCGCCTCCGGAGTGATGAGTGAGTAGTTCACCCCTGGACCATGGGTCCATAGCAGTAGCTAGATGGTCGTCTTCTCCTTGTTGTGCTTCATTGTTGGATCTTGTGAGCTGCCTAACATGATCAAGACCATCTATCTGTAATACTATATGTTGTGTTTGTCGGGATCCGATGGATAGAGAGTACTATGATTATGGTGATTATCAATCTATTGTTTATGTGTTGTTTATGATCTTGCATGCTCTCCGTTATTAGTAGAGGCTCTGGCCAAGTTTGTACTCTTAACTCCAAGAGGGAGTATTTATGCTCGATAGTGGGTTCATGCCTCCATTGAATCTGGGACAGTGACAGAAAGTTCTAAGGTTGTGGATGTGTTGTTGCCACTAGGGATAAAACATTGATTCTATGTCTAAGGATGTAGTTGTCGATTACATTACGCACCATACTTAATGCAATTGTCTGTTGCTTAGCAACTTAATACTGAATGGGGTTCGGACGATAACCTGAAGGTGGACTTTTTAGGCATAGATGCAGTTGGATGGCGGTCTATGTATTTTGTCGTAATGCCCAATTAAATCTCACTATATTTATCATATCATGTATATGCATTGTTATGCCTTTCTCTATTTGTCAATTGCCCGACTGTAATTTGTTCACCCAACATGCTTTTATCTTATGGGAGAGACACCTCTAGTGAACTGTGGACCCCGGTCCTATTCTTTACATAGCATACAATCTACTTGTTTTACTATTTTCTTTGCAAACATCTTCCACTCGATACGCTTAATCCTTTGTTACAGCAAGCCGGTGAGATTGACAACCTCACTGTTTCGTTGGGGCAAAGTACTTTGATTTTGTTGTGCAGATTCCACGTTGGCGCGGAATCCCTGGTGTTGCGCCGCATCACATTTCGCGACCATCAACCTTCAACGTGCTTCTTGGCTCCTACTGGTTCGATTAAACCTTGGTTTCTTTCTGAGGGAAAACTTGCTACCGTGCGCATCATACCTTCCTCTTGGGGTTCCCAACGAACGTGTGTTACACGCCATCAAGCTCTTTTTCTGGCGCCGTTGGGGATCCCATCTCGGGGATTCAGGAGATCGCCTCCGGCACCCTGCCGGAGAGGGGATTCATCTCCCGGAGGACTCTACACCGCCATGGTCGCCTCCGGAGTGATGAGTGAGTAGTTCACCCCTGGACCATGGGTCCATAGCAGTAGCTAGATGGTCGTCTTCTCCTTGTTGTGCTTCATTGTTGGATCTTGTGAGCTGCCTAACATGATCAAGATCATCTATCTGTAATACTATATGTTGTGTTTGTCGGGATCCGATGGATAGAGAGTACTATGATTATGGTGATTATCAATCTATTGTTTATGTGTTGTTTATGATCTTGCATGCTCTCCGTTATTAGTAGAGGCTCTGGCCAAGTTTGTACTCTTAACTCCAAGAGGGAGTATTTATGCTCGATAGTGGGTTCATGCCTCCATTGAATCTGGGACAGTGACAGAAAGTTCTAAGGTTGTGGATGTTGTTGCCACTAGGGATAAAACATTGATTCTATGTCTAAGGATGTAGTTGTCGATTACATTACGCACCATACTTAATGCAATTGTCTGTTGCTTAGCAACTTAATACTGAATGGGGTTCGGACGATAACCTGAAGGTGGACTTTTTAGGCATAGATGCAGTTGGATGGCGGTCTATGTATTTTGTCGTAATGCCCAATTAAATCTCACTATATTTATCATATCATGTATATGCATTGTTATGCCTTTCTCTATTTGTCAATTGCCCGACTGTAATTTGTTCACCCAACATGCTTTTATCTTATGGGAGAGACACCTCTAGTGAACTGTGGACCCCGGTCCTATTCTTTACATAGCATACAATCTACTTGTTTTACTATTTTCTTTGCAAACATCTTCCACTCGATACGTTTAATCCTTTGTTACAGCAAGCCGGTGAGATTGACAACCTCACTGTTTCGTTGGGGCAAAGTACTTTGGTTTTGTTGTGCAGATTCCACGTTGGCGCAGGAATCCCTGGTGTTGCGCCGCATCACATTTCGCGACCATCAACCTTCAACGTGCTTCTTGGCTCCTACTGGTTCGATTAAACCTTGGTTTCTTTCTGAGGGAAAACTTGCTACTGTGCGCATCATACCTTCCTCTTGGGGTTCCCAACGAACGTGTGAGTTACACGCCATCAAGCACTAGCAGGAAAGTATTTACGGAAGAAAACATCAAGCAATTCTTTTGGGTTTTTAATAGAACCAGGAGGCAAATTATTATACCAAGTTTTAGCATCATCCTTTAATGAGAAAGGAAAAATTTTAGCGACAAAATAAGTACGCATCTTAATATCATCGGAAAACAAGCCACTAAGAGTAGATAACTCAGTCATGTGTTCAACAACACTTTCTTTTTCAGTACCACAAAAGGGTGTTTTCTCAACAATAGCTATATGAGATAAATCAAGAGAAAAATCATAATCTTTATCCCTAATGTTTATAGGAGATGTGGCAAATTTAGGATCAGGAGATAGTTTATATCTAACAGCATGTTCTGCAAGCAACTTTTTAATTTTTCTTGCATCAGTAGTAGCATTGCATTTTTCAATAAAATCATCATCAAGCTCTACATAATCTTCATCAAGATCATCACTAGAATATTCAACAGACTCAGGTGAATTAACAGGTGTAGCAGCATTTTCATTAGGAGTTTCAGTATTTTCAATTTGTCTAGACTTAGCAATTGTAGCATCTAGAAAAGATCCTAACGAACCATCATTATCAAGCACAGCAGAAGCATCATCACAATTATGAGAGGAATTTTCAGATTCAGCAGAAGTACCAGCATTTGAAGCTTGTGGTGGTGAAACAAGTTTACTTATCACAGATGGTGAATCAAGAGCAGCAGAGGTACTAAGAGTTGTACCTTTTCTTGTAGTGGATGGTAATATGGCGATCTTAGTATCGCGAGGTTTACCCATGATGGAGAATTGCAGCGAACAATATCAATCCAAGTGAACTTCCAAATAAAGCTATGCTCCCCGGCAACGGCGCCAGAAAATAGTCTTGATGACCCACAAGTATAGGGGATCGCAACAGTCTTCGAGGGAAGTATTACCCAATTTATTGATTCGACACAAGGGGAGACAAAGAATACTTGTAAGCCTTAACAGCGGAGTTGTCAATTCAGCTGCACCTGGAAACAGACTTGCTCGCAAGAGTTTATCAGTAGTAACAGTTTTATGGCAGTAGGAATAGTGAAATAACAGCAGCGGTGAAATAAAGACAGCAGTAGTGATTATAGTAAACAGCAGGATTAAAATACTGTAGGCACAGGGACGGATTTAACGGGCGTTGCATGGATGAGAGAAACTCATGTAACAATCAAAGCAGGGGCATTTGCAGATAATAATAAAACGGTATCCAAGTACTAATCAATCAATAGGCATGTGTTCCATATTTAGTCGTACGTGCTCGCAATGAGAAACTTGCACAACATCTTCTGTCCTACCAGCCGGTGGCAGCCGGGCCTCTAGGGAAACTACTGGATATTAAGGTACTCCTTTTAATAGAGCACCGGAGCAAAGCATTAACACTCCGTGAACACATGTGATCCTCACATCGCTACCATTCCCTCCGGTTGTCCCGATTTCTGTCACTTCGGGGCC
This sequence comes from Lolium multiflorum, assembly GCA_030979885.1. Classification (NCBI taxonomy): domain Eukaryota; kingdom Viridiplantae; phylum Streptophyta; class Magnoliopsida; order Poales; family Poaceae; genus Lolium; species Lolium multiflorum. The sequence continues at coordinate 217,135,881 of CM061747.1, forward strand.
ATTGGTTCCGGACAGCGACATGTGTATACAACTTGCAGGTAAGATCATAAACAACGAATATCTTCATGAATCAATAACATGTTCAGATCTGAGATCATGGCACTCGGGCCCTAGTGACAAGCATTAAGCATAACAAGTTGCAACAATATCATAAAAGTGACATCTACGGATACTAGGCACTATGCCCTAACAATCTTATGACTATTACATGACCAATATCATCCAATCCCTACCATCCCCTTCAGCCTACAGCGGGGGAATTACTCACACATGGATGAGGGAAACATGGCTGGTCGATGGAGAGGCGTTGGCGGTGATGGCGGTGATGATCTCCTCCAATTCCCCGTCCCGGCGGAGTGCCAGAACGGAGACTTCTGGCTCCCGAGACGGAGTTTCGCGATGTGGCGGCTCTCTGGAGGGTTTCTGGCGATTTCGACTTCTCCCCGTGCGTTTTTAGGTCGAACCCGATAAGTAGTCCGGGGGGCGTCGGAGGCCAGCCGAGGGGGCCACACCATGGGCCGCGCGGCCCCCCTAGGCCGCGCCGCCTTATGGTGTGGGGCCCTCGGGCCTCCACCTCTCTTGCCCTTCTGGCTCCGTCAATATTCTGGTAAAATAGGGCCTTCGCATAAATTCCGAGGATTTTCCCGAAAGTTGGATTTCTGCACAAAAACGAGACCAGAGCAATTCTGCTGAAAACATCGTTAGTCCGTGTTAGTTGTATCCAAAATACACAAATTAGAGGCAAAACAATAGCAAAAGTGTTCGGGAAAGTAGATACGTTTTGGACGTATCATTAGGCATAATGGAAAACAACAAAAATATGAGAGATCTTTATGAACTTTATCTTGAATTAGGACATGATGTGTTTGAAGAAAGAATTAAGAAACCCATGGAACTTTATATGCATGCTAATGGGAATGTTATTACTATGAATGCTTTGAACACCATTGTTGCTAATGCTATGGAAAATTCTAAGCTTGGGGAAGCTGGTTTTGATGAGCATGATATTTTTAGTCCCCCAAGCATTGAGGAGAAAATTTACTTTGATGATACTTTACCTCCTATATATGATGCTTGCAATGATGAATATGATATTTTCAGTCCACCTACTATTGAGGAGAAAATTAATTATGATTACAATATGCCTCCTATGTATGATGATTATGGTGATGAGAATAATAATGATAGCTATTTTATTGAATTTGCTCCCACTACAACTAATAAAATTGATTATGCTTATGTGGAGAGTAATAATTTTATGCATGTGGCTCATGACAAGAATGTTTCATGTGATAGTTATATTGTTGAATTTGTTCATGATGCTACTGAAAGTTATTATGAGAGAGGGAAATATGGTTATATGCATCTTAATAATATTAAGTTTCCCCTCTTTATGTTGAGAATCTTGAAGTTACTCGTGTTTTATCCTCTTATGCTTGTCACTTTGTTCTTCATGAATTCATTTGTGTACAAGATTCCTCTGCATAGGAAGCATGTTAGGCTTAAACGTGTTTTGAATTTGCCTCTTGAAGCTCTCTTTTGCTTCAAATACTATTTCTTGCGGGTGCATCACCAAAACTGCTAAGCCCATCTTAATGGCTATAAAGAAAGAACTTCTTGGGAGATAACCCATGTGTTATTTTGCTATAGTACTTTGTTTTATATTTGTGTCTTGGAAGTTGTTTACTACTGTAGCAACCTCTCCTTATCATGTTTTTGTGCCAAGTAAAGTTTCTATGTTAAAGTTGATGTTATATTTGGGATCGCTGCGCAGAAACAGCATTGCTGTCTGTCACGAATCTGGGCACAAGTCTCTGTAGAAAATTCGAAAAAATCTGCCAATTTACGAGCGTGATCCTCAGATATGTACGCAACTTTCATTAGTTTTGAGTTGTTCCGTTTGAGCAAGTCTGGTGCCATTTTAAAATTCGTCTTTACGGACTGTTCTGTTTTTGACAGATTCTGCCTTTTATTTCGCATTGCCGCTTTTGTTAAGTTGAATGAGTTTCTTTGTTCCATTAACTTTCAGAAGTTATGTGCAATGTCCAGAAGTGTTAAGAATGATTGTGTCACCTCTGAATATGTGAATTATTAATTGTGCACTAACCCTCTAATGAGTTTGCTTGAAGTTTGGTGTGAAGGAAGTTTTCAAGGGTCGAGAGAGGAGTATGATATACTATGATCAAGAGGAGTGAAATCTCTAAGCTTGGGGATGCTCCCGTGGTTCACCCCTGCATATTCTAAGAAGACTCAAGCGTCTAAGCTTGGGGATGCCCAAGGCATCCCCTTCTTCATCGACAAAGTATCAGGTTCCTTCTCTTGAAACTATATTTTTATTCGGTCACATCTTATGTACTTTACTTGGAGCGTCTGTTTGTTTTATTTTTGTTTTTGTTTTGTTATCTTAGTTCTCTGAATAAGTTCATCCTTGTGTGGGAGAGAGACACGCTCCGCTGGTTCGTATGAACACATGTGTTCTTAGCTCATAATATTCATGGCGAAGTTTCCTCTTCGTTAAATTGTTATATGGTTGGAATTGGAAAAATGCTACATGTAGTAATTGGTAAAATGTCTTGGATAATGTGATACTTGGCAATTGTTGTGCTCATGTTTAAGCTCTTGCATCATGTACCTTGTACCCATTAATGAATAATTACATAGAGCTTGTTAAAATTTGGTTTGCATGATTGGTCTCTCTAAGTCTAGATATTTTCTGGTTGAGGTGTTTGAACAACAAGGAGACGATGTAAAGTCTTATAATGCTTACAATATGTTTATATGTGAGTCTTGCTGCACCATTTTATACTTGAGTTTGCTTCAAATAACCTTGCTAGCCTAAACCTTGTATAGAGAGGGAATACTTCTCATGCATCCAAATACTTGAGCCAATATTCATGCCATTTGTGTCCACCATACCTACCTACTACATGGTATTTCTCCGCCATTCCAAAGTAAATTGCTTGAGTGCTACCTTTAAACAATTCAAAAGTTATTACCTCTTATTTGTGTCAATGTTTTATAGCTCATGAGGAAGTATGTGGTGTTTATCATTCAATCTTGTTAGGCAACTTTCACCAATCACTACAAGAAAAGTTGCCATGGCCGACGAAGTTGAAGTCGCGCCGTGGTTGCTGGTGTACCATGGCCGACGATTTTGGTCCCTCCGTGGTGCATGTCAAAACTTTTTTTTCTCGTTTTTGAGGCCACCTAGCCCGACGAAAGCGGCCAAAACGTGGCGTATGGTGGCCCGGGACGTGGTGCATCTCGAAATCTCGGGTTTGCCGGCCGAGTCAACGCAAATCCGCACCGCCGAGGGATGTAGGGCCCAGATGGCAGCCTCTCTGGCATTGTTTTTTTCTAGATCGCGCCATCTCGTTCAACGTTCTCCGATCGAGCCGTTTACGATGCAGGATCATGGGTCCCGCATGTCATCCTCTATGAACCAAAATTCTTTCTATTCTTGGATTTTTTTGACCCCCTGATTTCTCTACTTCCTTTTTCTTTTGATCCATTGACGCCTTGGAAACGTTGAGACCGCCGCTGCTAAATGGGACCCGCATGTCATCCTCTATGTGCAATCAACTTTCTTTTCTTTGAGTTTTTTTTGGCACCTCAAATTTGGTCACTTGCCTTTTTCTTTCGATCCCCTGCCGCCTCTCAAACGGTGATACCGCTGCTGCTAATGGGACCCGCATGTCATCCTCTATGTACTATAAAACTTTCTTTTCTTGAATTATTTTTGGCACCTCATATTTGGTCACTTACCTTTTTCTTTCGATCCCCCGCCGCCTCTCAAACGGTGATACCGCTGTTGCTAAATGGGACCCGCATGTCATCCTCTATGTACTATAAAACTTTCTTTTCTTGGATTTTTTTGGCACCTCATATTTGGTCACTTGACTTTTTCTTTCGATCTGCCGCCTCTCAAACGGTGATACCGCTGCTGCTAAATGGGACCCGCATGTCATCCTCTATGTACTATAAAACTTTCTTTTCTAGGATTTTTTTGGCACCTCATATTTGGTCACTTGACTTTTTCTTTCGATCACCTGCGCCTCTCAAACAGTGATACCGCTGCTGCTAAATGGGACCCGCATGTCATCCTCTATGTACTATAAAACTTTCTTTTCTTGGATTTTTTTTGGCACCTCATATTTGGTCACTTGACTTTTTCTTCCGATCCCCTGCTGCCTCTCAAACAGTGATACTGCTGCTAAATGGGACCCGCATGTCATCCTCTATGTACTATAAAACTTTCTTTTCTTGGATTTTTTTGGCACCTCATATTTGGTCACTTGACTTTTTCTTTCGATCCCCTGCTGCCTCTCAAAGGTGATACCGCTGCTGCTAAATGGGACCCGCATGTCATCCTCTATGTACTATAAAACTTTCTTTTCTTGAATTATTTTTGGCTCCTCATATTTTTTCACTTGCCTTTTTCTTTCGATCTCATGCCACGTTTGAAACGTTGAGGAACCTGCTGGCTCATGGGACCCGCATGTCATCCTCTATGTACTATAAAAGTTCATTTTCTTGGTTTTTTTTCACCATCTGATTTTTGGCAATTTCTTTTTTCTTTTGATCCCCTGCCACCTCTCAAACGCTGATACCGCTGCTGCTAAATGGGACCCGCATGTCATCCTCTATGTACTATAAAACTTTCTTTTCTTGAATTATTTTTGGCTCCTCATATTTGGTCACTTGCCTTTTTCTTCCGATCTCATGCCAAGTTTGAAACGTTGAGGAACCTGCTGGCTCATGGGACCCGCATGTCATCCTCTATGTACTATAAAAGTTTATTTTCTTTATTTTTTTTCACCCTCTGATTTTTGGCTATTTCCTTTTTCTTTTGATCCCCTGCCGCCTTGGAAACGTATGGTAAGCTGCTGACTCATGGGACCCGCATGTCATCCTCTATGTACAATCAACTTTCTTTTTCTTTTGATCTCAAGCCGCATTTGAAACGCTGAGACCGCTGCTGCTAAATGGGACCCGCATGTCATCCTCTACGTACAATAAAGTTTCTTTTCTTGGATTATCTTTGGCTCCTGATATTTTGTCACTTGTCTTTTTCTTTCGATCTCATGCCGCCTTTGAAACATTGAGTAAGCTGCTGGCTCATGGGTCCCGCATGTCATCCTCTACGAACAATAAAAGTTTCCTTTCTTGGAGTTATTTTTTACCCCTAATTTCTGGCTATTTGCCTTTTTCTTTTGATCTCCTGCCCCCTCTGAAACGATGAGGACGCTGTTGGCAGGTCGGTCCCACATGTCATCCTCTATGAACAATAAAAGTTTCCTTTGATGGATTTATTTTGAACCCCTCATTAATTTCTGGATATTTCCCCTGCCGCCTTGGAATCGTTGAGGATGCTGCTGCCTCATGGGTCCCGCATGTCATCCTCTCAGAACGGTAAATGTTTATTTTCTTGGATTTTGTTGACCAAACGATTTTTGGCTTATTTTTTCTTTCGATCACCTGCAGCCTTTAAAACGTTGAGGACGCCGCTGGCTCACGGGTCCCACATGTCAACCTCTATGAACAATAAACGCTGAGGATGCTGCTGCCTCATGGGTCCCGCATGTCATCCTCTCAGAACGAAAATGTTTCTTTTCTTGGATTTTTTACCAACAGATTTTTGGTTTATTTTTTCTTTCCATCCCCTGCCGCCTTTAAAACGTTGACGACGCTGTTGGCTCATGGGTCCCCGATGTCAGCCTCCCCGTACAAGAAACATATGATATCTTGATTATTTTGCAGACAATAAACAATGTATTGCGCTCTGAGCTATTTCAAACGGATAATTAAATCTTTATTTTTACATAAACAAACTTATATGTTGAATCTCCTTGTTTTTTTGTCTTTGCGAAGCATAGGACTTTCCTGTTTTTTTAGAAAATTCGGAACTTTCCTGTTTTGGAGTGGGCTGAAATTGTACGAGTCAAAAGGCCAAGCAGGATAGTTCGAAAGCCCAGATGTCCAGATGCAGCCCAATTGAAATCTTTCTTCTTGGATTTTTTTCACCCCCTGATTTCTGGCTACTTCATTTTTCTTTTGGTCCTGTGCCGCCTTGGAAACGTTGAGACCGCTGCTGCAAAATGGGACCCGCATGTCATCCTCTACGTACAATAAAATTTCTTTTCTTGGATTATTTTTGGCTCCTGATATTTGGTCACTTGCCTTTTTCTTTCGATCCCGTGCAGCCTCTCAAACGGTGATACCGCTGCTGCAAAATGGGACCCGCATGTCATCCTCTACGTACAATAAACTTTCTTTTCTTGGATTATTTTTGGCTCCTGATATTTGGTCACTTGCCTTTTTTTCTTTCGATCTCATGCCATGTTTGAAACTTTGAGGAACCTGCTGGCTCGTGGGACCCGCATGTCATCCTCTATGTGCTATAAAAGTTTATTTTCTATGGTTTTTTTTCACTCTCTGATTTTTGTCTATTTCCTTTTTTCTTTTGATGCCCTGCCGCCTTGGAAACGTTGAGTAAGCTGCTTACACATGGGACCCGCATGTCATCCTCTATGTACAATCAAGTTTCTTTTCTTGAATTATTTTTGGCTCCTGATATTTCGTCACTTGCCTTTTTCTTTCGATCTCATGCCACGTTTGAAACGTTGAGGAACCTGCTGGCTCATGGGACCCGCATGTCATCCTCTATGTGCTATAAAAGTTTGTTTTCTTGGATTTTTTTCACCCTCTGATTTTTGGCTCCTGATATTTCGTCACTTGCCTTTTACTTTTGATCCCCTGGCCCCTTTGAAACGTTGAGTAAGCTGCTGGCACATGGGACCCGCATGTCATCCTCTATGTCTATAAAACTTTCTTTTCTTGGATTTTTTTTGACCCCCTACTTTCTAGCTACTTTCTTTTTCTTTTGATCTCAAGCCGCATTTCAAACATTGAGACCGCTGCTGCAAAATGGGACCCGCATGTCATCCTCTATGTACAATAAATCTTTGATTATTTTTGGCACCTCATATTTGGTCACTTGCGTTTTTTTCTTTCGATCTCATGCCACCTTTGAAACGTTGAGTAAGCTGCTGGCTCATGGGTCCCCCATGTCATCCTCTACGAACAATAAAAGTTTCCTTTCTTGGAGTTATTTTTGCCCCCTAATTTCTGGCTACTTCCTTTTTCTTTTGATCCCCTGCCGCCTTTGAAACGTTGAAAACTTTCTTTTCTTTGATTATTTTTGGCACCTCATATTTTGTCACTTGCCTTTTTCTTTCGATCCCCTGCCGCCTCTCAAACGGTGATACCGCTGATGCTAAATGGGACCCGCATGTCATCCTCTATGTACTATAAAACTTTCTTTTCTTGGATTTTTTTGGCTCCTGATATTTGGTCACTTGCCTTTTTCTTTCGATCCCTCCTGCCGCATCTCAAACGGTGATACCGCTGCTGCTAAATGGGACCCGCATGTCATCCTCTATGTACAATAAAGTTTCTTTTCTTGGATTATTTTTGGCTCCTGATATTTGGTCACTTGCCTTTTTCTTTCGATCCCATGCCGCCTTTGAAACGTTGAGGAAGCTGCTGGCTCATGGGTCCCGCATGTCATCCTCTATGAACAATAAAAGTTTCCATTGTTGGAGTTATTTTTTACCCCTAATTTCTGGCTACTTCCTTTTTCTTTTGATCCCCTGCCGCCTTTGAACGTTGAAGAATCTGCTCGCTAATGGGTCCCACATGTCAGACTCTATGGACGATAAACCTTTCTTTTCTTGGAGTTATTTTGACCCCTAATTTCTGGCTATTTTGCCTTTTTTTTGGATCCCGTGCTGCCTTGGAAACGTTGAGGATGCTGCTGCCACATGGGTCCCGCATGTCATCCTCTCAGAACGATAAATGTTTCTTTTCTTCGATTTTTTTACCAACTGATTTTTGATTTATTTTTTCTTTCGATCCCCTGCCGCCTTTAAAACTTTGACGACGCTGCTGGCTCATGGGTCCCGATGTCAGCCTCCCCGTACAAGAAACATGTGATATCTTGATTATTTTACAGACAATAAAAAGTGTATTTCGCTCTGAGCTATTGCAAACGGATAAATTAAATCTTTATTTTTACATAAACGAACTAATATGAATCTCCTTGTTTTTGTTTTGTTTTTGCGAAGCATAGGACTTTCTTGTTTTGGAGTGGGCTGAAATTGTACGAGTCAAAAGACGTCCAGCAGGTTAGAAGGCCCAGATGGCCAGGCAGCCCCAATTTATATCTTCCTTATCTTGGATTATTTTTTGATCAAAAGGCCCAGCAGGGGTACATCCTTTTTCTTTTGGTCCTGTGTGCCGCCTTGGAAACGTTGTGGACGCTGCTGCCTCATGGGACCCGCATGTCATCCTCTATGAACTATGAACTCTAAAAGTTTCTTTTTTCTTGGATTTTTTTTCACCCCTCTGATTTTTGGCTATTTCCTTTTTCTTTTGTTCCCCTGCCGCCTTGGGACCCGTATGTCATCCTCTATGTACAAAAAACTTTCTTTTCTTGGAGTTTTATTCCCCCTAATTTCGGGCTACTTTCGTTTTCTTTTGATCTCAAGCCGCATATGAAACATTGAGACCGCTGCTGCAAAATGGGACCCACATGTCATCCTCTATGTAAAATAAAAGTTTCTTTTCTTGGATTATTTTTCACGCTCTGATTTTTGGCTATTTCCTTTTTCTTTCGATCCCCTGCTGCTTGGAAACGTTGAGGATGCTGCTGCCTCATGGGTCCCACATGTCATCCACTATGAACAATAAAAGTTTCTTTTCTTCGATTTTTTTCACCCTCTGCTTTTTGGCTATTTCCTTTTCATTTGATCCCCTGCCGCCTTGGAAACGTTGAGGATGCTGCAGCGTCATGGGACCCGCATGTCATACTCTATGTACAATAAAAGTTTCTTTTCTAGGTTTTTGGCTCCTGATATTTGGTCACTTGCCTTTTTCTTTCAATCTCATGCCGACTCTCAAAGGTACAATAAAAGTTTCTTTTCTTGGATTATTTTTGGCTCCTGATATTTGGTCACTTGCCTTTTTCTTTCGATCTCATGCCGTCCTTGAAACGTTCAGACCGCTGCTACAACATGGGACCCTATGTCATCCTCTATGTACAATGAAAGTTTCTTTTCATGGATTATTTTTTGCTCCTGATATTTGGTCACTTTCCTTTTTCTTTCGATCTCATGCCGCCTCGGCCCTCTGAAACGACGAGTAAGTTGTTGGCTCATGGGACCCGCATGTCATCCTCTATGTACAATAAAGTTTTTTTCTTGGATTTTTTACCCCCTGATTTTTGGTCACTTGCCTTTTTCTTTCGATCCTGTGCCGCCTTTGAAATTGTGGACGCTGCTGGCTCATGGGTCCCACATGCCAGCCTCTATGAACAATAATATTTCTTTTCTTGGATTTTTTTTACCCCTGATTTCTGGCTATTTGCCTTTTTCTTTGGATCCCCGACCGCCTTTGAAACGATGAGGACGCTGCTGGCGCATAGCTCCCACATGTCAGCCTCTAAGAACAATAAACATTTCTTTTCTTGGATTTATAGTTGACCCCTAATTAATGGCTACTTCGCTTTTTTTTTCGATCCCCAGCCGCCTTAGAAACGTTGAGGACGCTGCTGGCTCATGGGTCCCATATGACAGCCTCTATGAAAAGTAAAACATTTACTTTCTTGGATTTATTTTTGACACCTAATTAATGACTACTTGGTTCTTTTCTTTTGATCCCGTGACACCTTTGAAACGTTGAGGGCCCTGCTGGCTCATGGGTCCAACATGTCAGCCTCTATGAACAATAAGAGTTTCTATTGTTGCATTTATTTTTGACCCCTAATTTCTGGCTATTTGCCTTTTTTCCATTGCCTGCCACCTTAGAAACGTTGAGGACGCTGCTGGCTGGGTCCCACATGTCAGCCTCTTTGTACGATAAAAGTTTCCTTTGCTGGATTTATTTTTGACCCCTAATTTCTGGCTATTTGCCTTTTTTCTTTCGAACTCCACCGCCTTTGAAACGTTGATGACGCTGCTGCAAACTGGGTACAATATGTCAGCCTCTTTGTGCGATAAACCTTTCCTTTCTTGGATTTTTTGGACACCTGATTTCGAGCTACTTGCCTTTTTCTTTCGATCTCCTGCCCCCTTTGAGAAACGCCGAGAACGATACTGGTTCGTGGGTCCCACATGTCATCCTCTCTGAATGATAAATGTTGGGGCCGCGGCTGCAAGATACGTCCCACATGTCAGCCTGACTGTTGAATAAACGTTTCCTTTCTCGAATTTATATTTGACCCCTGATTTCTGGCTACTTTGCCGTTTCTTTCGATCCCCTGCATGTCTGCTACTCCACCGAAAAACAGACCGGCATGTATTCATCACAATACTGGTAGCTAATTTAGGAAAAATGTGTTCATCACGGGATTCAAACAAAGATCTTCATCTCTGCTAAATTTTGATTTCACCAAAAACCGAACAGCGTGTGTTCATGACTTTAACTTCACAAACACTATGGTTTCTCTATAAAATAAGGTCACCATCCGTTCCTTTATTGTAGGCATTTGCGAAAAGTGTCTTTGGCTAATGGGCACCAGTGCTCTGCTGTTTAAAAAAAATCAAATAGCATACATATTTGTTTCAAAAAAATCTGAAAATGAATGTAGACATAATAAATAAAGTAACCTACAAGCGTGTAAAATTTTAATATGATATTCTTTATATTGTAGACTACACAAAAAAGACAAAATCTGTTGAAATTTGGAGATTTGAAATATGCATACCCAGATCCACACGTTTGTTACTTTTGTGTAGCCCAGAATTTTTTGTATTTGAAACTGAAATTTTGCACGTTTATGGGACAATTCATTAGCTACTCCATTATTTGTTTTCTAATTTTTTGAACAAATAAATATATTTTTTATTTTTTTCTAAAATAGCAGGAGCAATGGTGCCCAAGAGCACCAAATCTCTTAATAGGCATTTGCGCCTAATAGCGTGAGCTTAGCTAATTTTTGAAGAAAAAAAAGATGTCCATTGTGGTATTCAGGACAAAGATCTTCATGTCTGCTACTGCACCAAACAACAAACCAGCATGTATTCATCACAATACGGGTAGCTAATTTGTGAAAAATATGTTCAGCACGGGATTCAAACAAAGATCTTCATCTCTGCAAAATTTTGATTTCAGCAAAAACCGAACAGCGAATGTTCATGAGGTTAAGTTCACGAACACTATGTTTTCTCTATAAAATAAGGTCACCATCTGTCTCTTATTTCTCAAGGAAAAACAGGTGGAAGTGTTGGGACGAACCACATGGGTGCTTCGGCTCTATGTTCAGTCTTCTCTTTTTTGTACTGCAATCTTGAGCCTATGGCAGGACCTCCATTGACGTGCATTCTGCACCAATTTGGCCTTGGACGTATCCATGTATCACGGGCGCGATTGTGGGTAGCAAAGACACAGTCAGGTTTGAACAATTGGAAATCTGGTTCTGCAGCCTCTGCGTCGACTGGCGGGGGTAGCATGAAAATTGGGTGATTGAGTCCAAGAAATAAAGAACGCCCCTTCAAATTGTTCAATCTTTCCCACCTTGCCTCTTCTACAGGGTCCAAGGTATGGGCAGATCTCAAGAAAACGTAGCACCGTACCAAAGGATAAGACCTCAGCTTGTTACCCATATGTAATATTGGAGGACCGAGGATGGGCCGATAACCTTTAACCTGAATCCACGCGAGATCAGATTCACCAGTAATGGACTCTGCTCTCATTGGTGCCAGGAACCAAGTGCGCTGGTCAGAAAATCCAAGAAATACATCTTCATCTTCATAATTATGATTATCACCATCATCATCTAATTCTTCATCATCTAATTCTTCATCATCAAATTCGTCTTCTTCTAATTCTTCTTCTTCTAATTCTTCTTCATCAGCATCATTATCTTCATCGGCACCTCCATCGCCTTGAGCCACATTTGCTTCATCATCTTCCATGACAGCATCTCCCTCGATTTGAGCGAAAATTGCAGCCACTTCTGCTTCTTCATCTTCAATGACAGGGGCGTCAATGAGACGCGGGGCTGCATGTGTCCCTGCAATGCACAAAGATCAACCACAATGCAGCAAGTAGGAACTACACTGAAAATTATCTCTTCTCTTCTATCTTCTATTTTCTACTACTATAAGGCACCAGTTTTTAACAAGACATGTAGCAGCAATTCCAACTGTTGGTGTCCAAAATCTAACGGTTGGGATTAGAGGTATTCGCGTGAAAAAAATACCACACCAGTGTCCACGTGTTTCTAGAACCGTCATGTTTCCATTATGAAGAAAAATCAGAGCAGTCTCACACCGATATCACACGTCCCACTTGATAGTGATTAAGAAAGGTTCCAAATTTTTGTTCATATTTATAAACTGTATGCTCACACTTATTTTGATGGTATAACCAAATTATTAGTTGTATTGAAAGTTTGAACAACATTTAGAACGCAACTTTTATACATCAGTATTGCGAATCGTAATTGGTCCAACATGTGCAGCATGCCATTTACTAGTTAAGACATAAAACAAAGACTCACCACAGGTATATGGTTCCCAAACCAGAACATCTCCATACGGATATGTAACTGCGTATACACGATGTAGGTGTGAACTTGTACCATATCCAGGAATGCCCATGGCATCGACATAGCTGTTTCTATCAAAGAATTCAGGGTTTCTCAGGATATTCCACTCCTTTTCTAGGGGCGCTTGTAGGATAGCGATCAATTCGTCAAATACAACGATTACCTCGTAATGCCATGGCCCTGCTAGATCATCTTTGTACGGCCTCTTGACGATCCGTACTTTGAGCAGTTCCAAACTTTTATCTATTTTGTATTTGAACAGGAATGGTGGGCTGCCATGCCACCATTCACTAGTAGGGCCCAAAGAAATTCCTGCATCTTGCAGAGATGGAAGAGGTATAATAGTATCTGATATGTATATGTTGCGGATCGTCAAGTGCCCGTCCTGCTGGACAAATGCCACCCAGTCGCCGTTACAACCCACCCAGTGCATGGGTCCATGTCCATCCAGTTCCTCCTTGGTATGGATAAATGCTGGAACTGTCGGCTTGTCTAATGGCATCAGCAACGCGTGAATGCCCTGCAAATAGGATTTGTTTCAAAATTGTCTATGCATGCAAGGTATTCGACAGAATGAAGAGCGGATTGTGCAGAACTGAAGCACAGATGTAATGGATAAATAAAGCAATTCCGAAGAGTACATGTGCATAGTGAAGGCAGCAAACCTTACAGTACTCCCAAATCAGGTGATTATGTTGAGTCTAAATTCATGCATGATGTTTGGCAATAAGAAAAGTTGATTGAAAAAACACAAGCTGAAACGAGATGAGTAAATAAATAAATACTCTTACAGTATTGTCGCGGTCGTCTGGCCATGTCTCGGGGTCGCAGTGGAGCAGGCTCGGTAAACCGAACGGAACCTTATGCGCTCCGCGGATGGCATGCCGCATGCCGATCATGCCTCGAGCGAGGCGACCAGTGCTGAGGATATCCGCCCGCTCGGCTATGTTCTCCACCAGTGGGTAGTGGAGGTTGCCCCACCCCATGGACTGGTGGTAGCAATCAGGAATCTCCTCAATCTTACGCTTCTGCTTCATTGGAGTCGGTAATCCAATGCAAGGGAGAGAGGGGTGAACGGGAGAAAGAGACAGAAGAGGGTTTTTTTTTGGAGAAGATGCAGTAGTAGTACTACGATACTAGGAGGTGGAGATGCGGGGCATGTTTCCGGGGGAGAGGAACCACTATTTCCCTTAAAAAAAATAACAGCACTTGCGCATTAGAACTTGGGGCGGGGATATAGCGGTAAGAGGTATTGACCAACTTTCCCTCACCTTGACCCCACGTGGTTGTGAACCCGAGATAATTCTTTTTGATGAACCCGATATACTTATTATAGTACTAAAATAGTACAAGTATATACCTTGTACTCCTATATACTAACATTACTATTTTAAGGACTTATGTTCCATGAGCAACAACTTCCCCCACTCCGCTCATCCGAAATCCTAGCCCCTCCAACTTCAAGGACCAATCAACATAGCTATGGCCTTCTAATTTGGCTCAAGTCGCCGCACACATAGTCCTCCCGCCGACAAGGAATAGGAGCATCAGCCCTTTCGTCGCTTGTTGTTACACATAATCATATACAGTACCATATATATTTCAAATTTCCATATCAAAAAATAGTTCAAATCTGAATTTTAACATCTCAAGCTAAACCCTCGCTTGCTCTTAAACATAAGCATACCATAGTTCTACTTTTGTCTTCACCGAACAACAGAACACAATTTCATCACAACATAGCCAACCGGAGTACCTAGTAATGTAACTAGAGAAGTGAACCTATAGTTGATCAAGCCTTCAACTTTAACACAATAATACCCCCACATTATGTGTTGAGGAGCCACACCCATATATTTAAGAGTACCATCATGTAGACCACAAATGCATCAATGAAGAGAGGGGTATACTTATAGACCACCTCTTTACAAAACAGTTGTAACTAGTAGACCACAATTGCCTCGTTCATTAGCTATGAAATTACATACTATCAGTAGCTACAATGGCTGCAGGCCCTGTTTCAGAATTAAACATCACACTTGTTCCAATCCGGGGCGTTGGCGAAGTTTGGGATGAACCAAAGCGGTGTCTTTACCAGGTACCTATCTTTTTTTGTTTTGCATGTTTTCTCCAAGGCGTTGGTTTGGAAACCAACGGCGCAATCTTCACGATTCAGACTGAATCGGCATATTTCAGGCAGCTGCGAATTGCGAAGCCATGCTTCATTCGGCAAGGTGTACACACAATTTCTTCTCGTCAGACATCCTGGGACAACATCTGCACCGCCTAATGGCAGCATAATCGGATAGTTCACTCCAAGGAAAAGAGAATATTCTCCAAGGTCATCAATCTTTTCCCATGGAATACCTTCATTTAACTTACTAGTGTCCTTCGTGAACACCAGGCAACCAAACCCAGAAGCATAGTTGCCAACAGTGCGACCATGATGAACACGACGATCAGAAGCAGTATGGCAAACTTTACAGGAATATTCCCTTTCATCAGCAATGCCCAGTGTATGGATCAGAAGAAGTCTAGAACCATCTATAGATCTTGCTAACCACCACATGCCATAATCGACCTCGTGATCATGGCCAAGAGCATCATCAAGTGCACACCGCCATTCAAACACAATGGGCGGTGGCTCTACGATCAGCGGAGGACCTGCTTGAAAACGAAATTACTGTTAAGAAGGGTATGTTTGGTTTGCACAAATCTGAAAACGTAAGAATTGGGAAAACGCATTAGGATTCAGATGGGATGATATAATGGCATTTCCATTCAATAATACAGCATATTGGTGTATTTCAGTACATCACATGGGAAACCAAAGGATTCATTTCAAGAAGTTCAAGTAGAGGTCAAAATCCAACATAATTCAATCTGAGAATAAAACTCCTAATTATACAATCCTCAAATTTTTCTATGGTAATCATCTCGAATAAAAAGTCTAAATACCAATGAAATTTCATCCGAAGCAAATATGCCCCAAGCCTCCAAGTCAGATCAGTCAGGTTCGAAAATTAATAAGTTTGTGCATTAAAATTATCTTTACAGCCATGAATAATGAAGCTCATCATACACTACTTACGTCCGGAGGAAAATTACCAGCTTGCTGAGGATTCCATGCGTGAACAGTGCCAGTATGAGTTGTGGCAAACACAAGCCCATTGTGGAGAATTGCATCGCTGTAATTGTAAAAGATGTGGGACTTGGGCTCTGTAAGAACTGTCCATCCAGAATCTTCGCCGCAAAGGAGGGCAACTCTGATGTCAAAAACAGCAACAAGAGAGAAATTTTTGTACCCCCCAGCAGCTGTGGGAACTTGGCAAATATATATCTTGTGAAATATAATAGCACGAAGGTTGTGGTGGTATATATTTGGAATGTGGGTGGTTTCAAACGGCACAGGGAGAGGAATTTCACGGCGAGTGTAGACGTTGACAAGTTTCCATTTGCAAGCAGGAAAGCCAGTGTCAACCATGGCAACCCAATCTCCATTGGCACCTACCCACTGCTTACCCGTACCGTCTGGCATCACAGCGTCGGAGGAGAACCTGTCCAGCGGCGTCAGCTTGCAATCCCGTGCTACCTTCGTCGGGTGAGAATGAAGAACACATGGGAGGCCAAACGGGAGAGAAAAAGATAGAGTTGCACTATCATTTGCAGAGTCGAAAAATAGTTTGGACGAACCGACGAGGCTCGCGGCGGTGATGACGTCGCATCTTGTTACGAGTTCTTCAAGGGGACCTTCGGAAAAGACCTTCTGAAACAGTTCAGAGTCATCATTTTCCTTGTTCGATGCCGCCATCGCAGGGCAGGGGGTGGGTCTATGAGGTTTGGGTTCAACTGATTGGAGTTTAATTTGGGTTCGATGGCGGCAGGTGGCGGGGAAGATGAAGAACGGAGGCTCTCAAACTGGGCGGTGGAATTGATTCTAAAGCTGCATGGCGGCGGCACTGGCGCGTGCTATGGAAGGTGGTCGATTGGTGCGGGCGGGGGCGGAGGTAGACGATGGAGGTGAACAGAAATAGGGCAGGTGGGGGCGGGGCGCTTGACTTCGCTCCTCTACACTCTACAGCATCTCCTCCTGTTTCTTGGAAAGTGTATAGACCCATAATAAAATGTCACTGTTCCCTCTGAAAAGGTGAAGAACAAGTCACTGGTCTAACGTGCAAATTTGGACATCCCAAGCTATGTGTTGTCATGTCAATTCAATGTCCATGGCAGTATTTTGAATTTTGCGTGACCAAAAGAAGTACGCCTTGGCCTTTCACAATCGGGGTTTCTTTAGAGCAAGAACAATAGAAGAGCCAACAGCTGGCAAAAGTACCACGTAGGCGGGCTATAAGCGCCCACTATTGTCCTACTTCCTCTTGGCGTGATACTCCCTCCGTCCACAAATAAGTGGACGTGCAGGATTTTCAAGGTAAATTAGTAAAAGGAAAGAAAAAATGCATTGGAGCACTCGTATCTTAAGAAACACATGTACTCAACCACGGTTGTAGATTTTCTCGGCGCAAGACTTTTCCCCAGCAGTTGTGGCTTTCAGTTATTCGTGGGTGTGGGGAGGAGCTCCGCCGCATCGGTAAAAAGCAAAGAGGGACGGCGGCTCTCGATCGTGCGGTGTACTCGTAAATCACGTGTGACCCATGCCCTAATAATTCACAATGCATTGATGAGGGCTATCACTTCATCATCCAATAAAATGTACTTAGTAACTATGGTAATAATATTGTCTTCTCGCAAAAAAATGGTAAAAATATTGTCTCTTAAGCCATGTACTAGTACAGTGCAAGATGCTTTAGAGAAATAAACCTATATTTTATTGCTACTCCGTAATACACATGGTTATTTATTCTAGGCAAATGCCTACCGAAAGATGTAGGAATAGGGAAATGTAGGATTGCAATGTCATGTCCACTCCAATCCTATAGGAATTCATAGAATCCAAACTTTGTTTGATTCCACCATAGGAAAAGTAAAGCATTCTTAAAAAGAGGTATGAGTAGATGTTTAATTTTCTATGGAATCTGTGCAAAGAAATCCTTAGGAAAAATTCCTATCGGAAACAATCCTACAAATCAAACAGCCAAGGATTCAATTGTACCAATTCCCTATGCAAATCCTTGGTGTTCACCCAATCCTCTCGAATACTCATCCAAAAAATGCACTAATACTTTGATGGGGAGTTTTTGTATTCTAGGCAAGAATAGAGGGTTTGCGGGGATCACTTGAGAAGTGTATTAACCAAAGAAGGCATAAGTAATACACCAACACACACTAACATGCCCTTAATGGATGTATCTCCATAAACTCCCTCTGTTCTTTATTACTACTACTAGTTTATGTACTTCTTAACTAATATGGGATAATCATGAAATATATTTTCTAACATTCAGCCAAAATATATTGTTTCGACTTTTTAAAATACTGAAAAACTAGTAATTAAAAATATTTGAGCTATCAAATCTAGGAAGTTTGAAAATATTTTGTATTCCGTCTGAAAGTTGTGTTACTTGGTGTAAGATTCACACAAAAATGATGAAAATATCAAACCTTCAAAAAAATTGCAGTAATTCAAACGTTATGTGCGTTTCATAATTTTGCAAAATCTATTCTATTTGCAATTAAAACTATAGTAGTTGGTGGTCCCCGATCATCTGATTTGCTCTTAAACAGCTCAATCCTAAATTTGAAATTCCCTGCAACAGAACACGATAGTTGGTGGTTTGTGCGGAAAAAAATTACAGTTTTAAAAAGTGTTTTAAGCAACGAAGGCAGCAATAAGCGGTAGTTTGTGCAATTTCCTCGTGTAAACAACATGTAGCGTCGAAGTAATAGTACTAGCAGTACAGAAATCTTGTGTAATTTCTAGTTCTACATATTACTAGTGTCCACTGTTTGAGAGTTGATGGTGAATGGGTCTGATTTTCAATCGAATGAGAATTAGCAAATTGATTTTTATGACAAAAGCATACAAAGGGAGTAAAACAACATACCCGCATTCGCCGCTGCTACCAGCATGCGATGCCTCCACGAGTGCATTGACGGCTGCTGCAAATCCTCGGAAGGCATCTAGGTTTTGCAGATCGTCGATTGCCGCTGTCCGGCTAAGCTTAACCAGCATAGCTGCCGCCAAGATATCTCGGATTTGGACCACAGGCAGAAGCTGATTGGGGTCGAAGGATTGCCTGATTCGGAATTTGAAGTACCAAGCCCTCGGCTCCGATGATGGAAGTTTGGAACTCGGCCCGGCCAGAACCTCCCAAATCTGTGTGTGGCAGTGGATGCCCATCGGCATCCCCAATGCTGCCGACGCCGTGATGTGGTCGGTCGCACTTTGGTCCCCACTAAAGGCTGGGGCTGCAGCACGTCGCCGCCGCCCCCGACGTCCCCACGACGGCAACGCCATGGACCGAGGCGCTGAGTTTGTTGGCGAACCCGAAGCCCTGGATGGCAAGTGCTTCTTCACAATGGAAGCATCCTCACCCGGCGAGGTTCGCCCCCGGCGCATGCCTATGCTCCGACCAGCCCACTTTGCCGCTGCTGCCTGGGCTGCCGCCGATACCTGGGCCACCGCCGCTTCATGGGACCCCCTCCCTCCTCTCCCTCTCCTAGATCAAAGGGCGCCAGGAGTCTAGCCACAGCAAGACACAGAGCCGCCTGCTTCATCGCACACCAATGGCACACAGACATTTGCGAGCTTTTAGCGCACACCCCTCCGAGGCTGAGTCGTGGAGCCTGGGTGCACGGGGCTATGGCTGGAGGAGTCGCCATGGGACGAGGGGTGTCGAGTGCTCGGGCAAATACGGGAAAGGCGAAGTTTTGGATAACCTTATATGATCACATCAATGCTTCTCAAGGAGCCAAATACTGTATGAGAAACCGGAAAAGTTTGAACGTTTGAAAACTTTGCCGGCATAATGCATCCTTCCAATGCACGCCTACTAAGGTAGAAAGCCAACTCAATTGCTACTTTGTTGGCAAAATGTACCATGGCTCAATCTTGGGTCACACACATCTATCAATTGGTATATTTTGGTCATATTCAAAATTTTACTTGAAACTTGTTGGTCATGCCATTCTACTACTCGCCTAACACTTTTTCTACGCGGGAAGGAGGGGGGTATGATGCTACCCTGAATTTTTATGCCCATTTGTATCTTGGACAAATCCTAGGTTTGACCAAAATTTAAAACATGAAGATGAAAAATTAAGCCTGGATCCACTACAAGAAAAGTTGCCAAACTTTTCTTGTAGTGATCCTTCTTAATTAGTAACTTCAAAATGAAGCTTTTGGAAGGTTTTTGAAATTTCCATGTCTGAAACCCAAAACACCTCTTCATGATTGACTTCATAAGACAAATCGAGTTTAGGGTTAGGGGTAGATACATGATTTTTCTAGTTTGAATATGTCTAGACCTGGCTTATCAACTTGAAAGCTTAGTATATGACATAAGAAGATGTACTATGTGCATTGGTTTTTTATTTATTTGATTTGTTTTGAATTTTCATGCCGAATCAAATTTTGGTCAAATCATAGGTTTAACCAAGATTTAAACAAGTTTAAAACATTAAAATGAAAAATTAAGCATGGATCCTTCTCAATCACTCCAAAATGAAGCTTTTGGGAGGCTTTTGAAATGTCTATGTTTGAAACCCAAAACCACTTCTCTTCATGCTTGACTTCATAAGACAGATGAGTTTAGGGTTAGGGGTAGATACATGATTTTTCTGGTTTGAATAGGTCTAGACCTTGTTATCAAGTTGAATGGCTTACTATGTGACATAAGAAGACTATGTGCTTTGGTTTTTCATTTTTGATTTTTTCGATTGTTTTTATGCCCATTTGAATCTTGGCCAAATCCTAGGTTTGAACAAGAATTTAAACAAGTTTAAAACATGAAAATGAAAAGGTAAGCATGGATCCTTCTTAGTCAGTCCGAAATGAAGCTTTTGGGCGGTTTTCGAAATTTCCATGTTTGAAAACCCAAACCACTTCTCTTCATGCTTGACTTCATAAGACAAATTTAGGGTTAGGGGTATAGATACATGATTTTTCTTGTTTGATATGTCTAGATATTGTTTATCAACACTTGAATGCTTACAATATATGTGACGCAAGAAGACTATGTGTTATGGTTTTTCATTTTTGGGGGTTTTTTCGAATTTTTTATGCGCACTTGAATCTTGGTCAAATCCAAGCTAGCTAGGTTTGACCAAGCTTTAAACAAGTTTAAAACATGAAAATGAAAAAGTAAGCATGTATCCTTCTTAGTCACTCCAAAATTAAGCTTTTCGGAGGTTTTTGAAATTTCCATTTTGTAAACCCAAAACCACGTATCTTCATGTTTGACTTCAAAAGACAGAGTTTAGGGTTAGGGGGTAGATACATGATTCTTCTTTTAATATGTTTAGATCTTGTTTTATCAAGTTGAATGTTGACTGTATGACATAAGAAGACTATGTTTTTGAATTTTTTATGAATCTTGGTCAAATCCAAGGGTTGACCAAGATTTAAACAAGTTTAAAACATGAAAATGAAAACGTTTCAAGTTCACCTTTGGTTCGATCTTTCAGTAACCAGGCGCATATATATATGGATGCAAATTGAGATAATTAATTCGTGAAACATTGGAAATGTCCATCGTGTGTCATGTTTCCCCCTCACATGAAAATTGGATTGGTGGCAGACAAGTAAAAGCACATTTATGTGCGACAACCCAAAATGCACATATTTTGCTGAGTTTTCATGCATGCATTAAAAGTTGTGAATATATACATAAAATGCATGTGGGTCATGATTGAAAAGTTTGACATGTATATGGTTCTTGTGTAGTAGTAGTACTATAGTAGATTAGTAGGTACGCAAACTCCCATCCATCTTCTTTGTCAAGAGAAGACGCGCACCAGGATGCGTAGTGGAAGTCGTCTCTGGATCCTTCTGTTGTCCCTCTCACGGAAAAGAAAAAGAAAAAAACATCTCTCTCATTCTCGGCCTCGCTCGACTCGCTCGCTCGCAGCCTCGCACCTCCTGCGCACTGACAAACGCTGCACAACAGTCAACATCACCAGAAAAAAGATATACACCATAAATAATAAGAGGGGCCCCGTGACTGCTATCCCTTCTTCTCCTTCCGTGTGATCCCTCTTCCTCCGAGTTTCACTGGACGGGCAAACACACATGTGCTGCATAGTAAAAATAAAAAAGTAAAAAATCGACCTATGAATCTATGATTAAATAGGTAAAATCCTGGGTTTTATCAAGGTTTAAACAAGTTTAAAACATGAAAATGAATAGGTAAGCATGGATCCTTCTTAGTCACTCTAAAATGAAGCTTTCGCGAGGTTTTTGAAATTTCCATGTTTGAAACCCAAAACCACTTCTCTTCATGCTTGACTTCGTAAGAGAGAGTTTAGGGTTAGGGGTAGATACATGCTTTTTCTGGTTTGAATATGTCTAGACCTTGTTTATCAACTTGAATGCTTACTATATGACATAAGAAGGCTATGTTATTTTTTTTCATTTTTCTGTTTTTCTGATTTTTTATGCCCATTTAAATCTTGGTCAAATCCTAGGTTTGACCAAGAGTTAAACAAGTTTAAAACATGAAAATGAAAAGGTAAGCCTGGATCCTTCTTAGTCACTGTAAAATGAAGCTTTTGGGAGGTTTGTGAAATTTCCATGTTTGAAACCCAAAAGCACTTCTCTTCATGCTTGACTTCATAAGACAGAGTTTAGGGTTAGGGGGTGTAGATACATGATTTGTCTGGTTTGAATATGTCCAAATCTTATTTATCAACTTCTGAATGCATGCTACTCTCTCAAAGAAAACCTTTTGAATGCTTACTATATGACATAAGAAGACTATATGCTTTTAAAATTCAAACATATGGTAAGCATTCTTATGACATATAGTAAGCATTCAAGTTGATAAACAAGCAAGGTTTGGACATATTCAAACCAGACAAATCATGTATCTACCCCTAACCCCTAATTAAATTGTCTTATGAAGTCTAGCATGAAGAGAAGTGGTTTTGGGTTTCAAACATGGAAATTTCAAAAACCTCCCAAAAACTTCATTTTAGAGTGACTAAGAAGGATATACAAGCTTCCCTTTTCATTTTCATGTTTTAAACTTGTTTAAATCTTGGTCAAACCTCTAGGATTTGACCAAAAGATTCAAATGGGCATGGAAATTCATAAAAAAACAAAAGAATGAAAAACCAAAGGACATAACATTATTATGTCATATATATATAGTAAGCATTCAAGTTGATAAACAAGGTCTAGACATATTCAAACCAGAAAATCATGTATATATCTACCCCTAACCCTAAACTCTGTCTTATGAAGTCAAGCATGCATGAAGAGAAGTGGTTTTGGTTTCAAACATGGAAATTTCGAAAAACCCTCCCAAGAGCTACATTTTGGAGTGAGTAAGAAGGATATATAGATGCTTAATTTTTCATATTCATGATTTAAACTTGTTTAAACCATGTTCAAACCTAGGATTTGACCAAGATTAAAATGGGCATAAAATTTTAAAAAAATCAAAAAATAAAAAACAAGTCACATAGTATTCTTATGTCATATAGTAAGCATTCAATTAAGTTGATAAACAAGGTCTAGACATATTCAAACCAGGAAAATCATGCATATATCCCCTAACCCTAGCTAAACTCTGTCTTATGAAGTCAAGCATGCATGAAGAGAAGTGGTTTTTGGTTTCAAACGTTTAAGCCAAAAGCCCCTTTTCAAATATTTCAAACTTATTCAAATTTGGTTCAAATATGAAAGACATACAAGTTATAGCACACATAGTGCATACATTTTCACACATACTGCACTAGATGCTAACCCTATAGTTTGAGGCCATTTGGGTGACCTAGGTCGAAAAAATTCTTGGATTAGAATCGTGTTGTTCGAACCCCGTAGTTGGATTTTTTTGAACCCTTGATCTGTAGAACTGGGCAAAACCCTAGTTTAACCTATTTAATTACAGATTCGTATATCGATTTTTCTACGAGTACTACCTTTTTATTATTACTATGCAGCACATGGGTGTTTGCCCGTCGAGTGAAACTCGGAGGAAGAGGGATCACTCGGAAGGAGAGAAGAAGGGAGAGAATTATGGTGTCTCCCCTTTTTCGGGTGATGATGTTGACTTTTGTGCAGGGTTTGTCAGAGCAGGAGGTGCGAGCGAGCGAGCGAGTCGAGCGAGGCCGAGAATGAGAGAGATTTGTTTTTTTGTGAGAGGGACGACCGAAGGAACCAGAAGGACCCAGACTTCCAATACGCATCCTGATGCGTCTTCTCTTGACAAAGAAAATGGCTGGGAGTTTGCGTACCTATTGCACGTGACTTGTGCTCACTGAAGTGTGGGACCTCAAGCGTGGGCACCACACGTAAGTGACAGACCTGTTGGTGTAAAAACTCGGTTGATTATAATAGTGCATTAGAACAAAGTTTCCTATGGATTCAAGGGTAGGAAATCCAAGTTAACTCATTTACGTGTTAAACTTGTCTATATATTGGTCAAACCTAGGATTTGACCAAGATTCAAATAGAAAAATAAAAACAGAAAAATGAAAAAAAATATAGTTTTCATGTATAGTAAGCATTAAAGTTGATAAACAAGGACAAATCATGTAACTATACCCCTAACCCCTAAACTCTGTCTTATGAAGTCAAGCATGCATGTGAAGAGAAGTGGTTTTGGGTTTCAAACATGGAAATTTCAAAAACCTCCCAAAAGCTTCATTTTAGAGTGACTAAGAAGGATCCATGCTTCCCTTTTCATTTTCATGTTTTAAACTTGTTTAAATTATCTTGGTCAAACCTAGGATTTGACAAGATTCAAATGGGCATCAAAATTGAAAAAAAAATTGAAAAAAGAAAAACCAAAGCAAATAGTTTTCTTATGTCATATAGTAAGCATTAAAGTTGTTGATAAATAAGGTCCATACATATTCAAACCACACAAATCATGTATCTATACCCCCTAATTAACCCCTAAATTAATTAACTCTGTCTTATGAAGTCAAGCATGTGAAGAGAAGTGGTTTTGGGTTTCAAACATTGAAATTTTAAAAACCTCCCAAAAGCTTCATTTTAGAGTGACTAAGAAGGATACAGACTTCCCTTTTCATTTTTATGTTTTAAACTTGTTTAAATCTTGGTCAAACCAAGGATTTGACCAAGATTCAAATGGCCCTAAAAATTCAGAAAAAAAATCAAAAGAATGAAAAACCAAAGCACATAGCATTCTTATGTCATATGTATATTAAGCATTCAAGTTGATAAACAAAGGTCTAGAGACATATATATTCAAACCAGAAAAATCATGTATATATCTACCCCTAAAACTCTAATTAAACTATGTTTTATGAAGTAAATCATGAAGAGAAGTGGTTTTGGGTTTCAAACATGGAAATTTCAAGAACCTCCCAAAAGCTTCATTTTAGAGTGACTAAGAAGGATCCAGAAGGACCCACAGACTTCCAATACGCATCCTGATGCGTCTTCTCTTGACAAAGAAGATGGCTGGGAGTTTGCGTACCTATTGCACGTGACTTGTGCTCACTGAAGTGTGGGACCTCACGCGTGGGCACCACACGTAAGTGACAGACATGTTGGTGTAAAAACTCGATTGATTATTATAGTGCATTAGAACAAAGTTTCCTATGGATTCAAGGGTAGGAAATCCAAGTTAACTCATTTACGTGACATTATTATTTCCATGAAGCAAAGTTAACACATCTATCGATTGGTACATTTTTGAGTGACTAAGAAGGATCCATGCTTACTTATTCGTTTTCACGTGTTAAACTTGTCTAAATCTTGGTCAAACCTAGGATTTGACCAAGATTCAAATGGGCAGAAAAATAAAAAACAGAAAAATGAAAAACCAAATCACATAGTCATCTTATGTCATATAGTAAGCATTAAAGTTGATAAACAAGGTCTAGAAATATCAAACCATACAAATCATGTATCTACCCCCTAACCCCTAAACTATGTCTTATAAATTAAGTCAAGCATGAAGAGATGTGGTTTTGGGTTTCAAACATGGAAATATCAAAAACCTCCCAAAAACTTCATTTTAGTGTGACTAAGAAGGATACACGCTTCCCTTTTCATATTCATGTTCTAAGCTTGTTTAAATTATCTTGGTCAAACCTAGGATTTGACAAGATTCAAATGGGCATCAATATTGAAAAAAATCAAAAAAAAAGAAAAAACAAAGGAAATAGTTTTCTTATGTCTTATAGTAAGCATTAAAGTTGATAAACAAGGTCTAGACATATTCAAACTAGACAAATCATGTATCTATATATACCCCCTAACCCCTAAACTCTGTCTTATGAAGTCAAGCATGTGAAGAGGAAGTTGTTTTGGGTTGCAAACATGGAAATTTCAAAAACCTCCGAAAAACTTCATTTTAGAGTTTCTAAGAAGGATCCATGCTTAACTTTGCATATTCATATTTTAAACTTGTTTAAATCATTATCAAGCCTAGCATTTGACCAATATACAAATGGGTGGGCACAAAATTCAAAAAAATCAGAAAAATGAAAACAAATTAAAGCACATAGTCTTCATATGTCATATCGTATGAATTCAAGTTGATAAACGAGGTCTAGGTATATCCAAACCAGACAAATCATGTATCTATACCCCCTGTCGATCTTATGAAGTCTAGCATGAAGAGAGAAGTCGTTTTTGGTTTCAAAAATGGAAATTTCAAGAACATCCCAAAAGCTTCATTTTAGAGTGACTAAGAAGGATACATGCTTCCCTTTTCATTTTTATGTTTAAACTTGTTTAAATCTTGGTCAAACCTAGGATTTGACCAAGATTCAAATATATGGGCATAAAATTCAAAAAAAAACAGAAAAATTTAAAACCAAGGCACATAGTCTTCTTATGTCATATAGTAAACAATCAATTAATTAAGTTGATAAACCAGTTCTAGACATATTCAAACCAGGAAAATCATGTATCTACCCCCTAACGCCCTAGCTAAACTCTGTCTTATGAAGTCAAGCATGCATGAAGAGAAGTGGTTTTTGGTTTCAAACGTTTAAGCCAAAAGGTAAGCATGGATCCTCCTTAATTAGTCACTGTAAAATGAAGCTTTTGGGAGGTTTGTGAAATTTCCATGTTTGAAACCCAAAAGCACTTCTCTTCATGCTTGACTTCATAAGACAGAGTTTAGGGTTAGGGGGTGTAGATACATGATTTGTCTGGTTTGAATATGTCCAAATCTTATTTATCAACTTTTGAATGCATGCTACTCTCTCAAAGAAAAACTTTTGAATGCTTACTATATATATGACATAAGAAGACTATATGCTTTTAAAATTCAAACATATGGTAAGCATTCTTATGTCATATAGTAAGCATTCAAGTTGATACACAAGCAAGGTTTGGACATATTCAAACCAGACAAATCATGTATCTACCCCCTAACCCCTAATTAAATTGTCTTATGAAGTCTAGCATGAAGAGAAGTGGTTTTGGGTTTCAAACATGGAAATTTCAAAAACCTCCCAAAAACTTCATTTTAGAGTGACTAAGAAGGATATACAAGCTTCCCTTTTCATTTTCATGTTTTAAACTTGTTTAAATCTTGGTCAAACCTCTAGGATTTGACCAAAAGATTCAAATGGGCATAGAAATTCATAAAAAATCAAAAGAATGAAAAACCAAAGGACATAACATTCTTATGTCATATATATATATATATATATAGTAATTAAGCATTCAAGTTGATAAACAAGGTCTAGACATATTCAAACAAGAAAATAATGTATATATCTACCCCTAACCCTAAACTCCGTCTTATGAAGTCAAGCATGCATGAAGGGAAGTGGTTTTTGGTTTCAAACATGGAAATTTCGAAAACCCTCCCAAGACCGAGCTACATTTTGGAGTGACTAAGAAGGATATATAGATGCTTAATTTTTCATATTCATGATTTAAACTTGTTTAAACCATGTTCAAACCTAGGATTTGACCAAGATTCAAATGGGCATAAAATTTTAAAAAAATAAAAAAATAAAAAAACAAGGCACATAGTATTCTTATGTCATATAGTAAGCATTCAATTAAGTTGATAAACAAGGTCTAGACATAATCAAACCAGGAAAATCATGCATCTACCCCCTAACCCTAGCTAAACTCTGTCTTATGAAGTCAAGCATGCACGAAGAGAAGTGGTTTTTGGTTTCCAACGTTTAAGCCAAAAGCCCATTTTCAAATATTTCAAACTTATTCAAATTTGGTTCAAATTTGAAAGACATACAAGTTATAGCACACATAGTGCATACATTTTCACACATACTGCACTAGATGCTAACCCTATAGTTTGAGGCCATTTGGGTGACCTAGGTCGAAAAAATTCTTGGATTAGAATCGTGTTGTTCGAACCCCGTAGTTGGATTTTTTTGAACCCTTGATCTGTAGAACTGGGCAAAACCCTAGTTTAACCTATTTAATTACAGATTCGTATATCGATTTTTCTACGAGTACTACCTTTTTATTATTATTATTACTATGCAGCACATGGGTGTTTGCCCGTCGAGTGAAACTCGGAGGAAGAGGGATCACTCGGAAGGAGAGAAGAAGGGAGAGAATTATGGTGTCTCCCCTTTTTCGGGTGATGATGTTGACTTTTGTGCAGGGTTTGTCAGTGAGCAGGAGCGAGCGAGCGAGCGAGCGAGTCGAGCGAGGCCGAGAATGAGAGAGATTTGTTTTTTTTTGTGAGAGGGACAACCGAAGGATCTAGAAGGACCCACAGACTTCCAAAACGCATCCTGATGCGTCTTCTCTTGACAAAGAAGATGGCTGGGAGTTTGCGTACCTATTGCACGTGACTTGTGCTCACTGAAGTGTGGGACCTCAAGCGTGGGCACCACACGTAAGTGACAGACCTGTTGGTGTAAAAACTCGGTTGATTATAATAGTGCATTAGAACAAAGTTTCCTATGGATTCAGGGTAGGAAATCCAAGTTAACTCATTTACATGACATTATTATTTCCATGAAGCAAAGTTAACACATCTATCGATTGGTACATTTTTGAGTGACTAAGAAGGATCCAGGCTTACTTATTCGTTTTCACGTGTTAAACTTGTCTAAATCTTGGTCAAACCTAGGATTTGACCAAGATTCAAATGGGCAGAAAAATAAAATAAAAAACAGAAAAATGAAAAACCAAATCACATAGTCATCTTATGTCATATAGTAAGCATTAAAGTTGATAAACAAGGACTAGAAATATCAAACCATACAAATCATGTATCTACCCCTAACCCCTAAACTATGTCTTATAAATTAAGTCAAGCATGAAGAGATGTGGTTTTGGGTTTCAAACATGGAAATTTCAAAAACCTCCCAAAAACTTCATTTTAGAGTGACTAAGAAGGATACATGCTTCCCTTTTCATATTCAGGTTTTAAGCTTGTTTAAATTATCTCAGTCAAACCTAGGATTTGACAAGATTCAAATGGGCATCAAAATTGAAAAAAATCAGGAAAAAGAAAAACCAAAGCAAATAGTTTTCTTATGTCATATATAGTAAGCCAATTAAGTTGATAAACAAGGTCTAGACATATTCAAACTAGACAAATCATGCATGCATCTATACCCCCTAACCCCTAAACTCCGTCTTATGAAGTCAAGCATATGAAGAGAAGTGGTTTTGCTCCCAAAAGCTTCATTTTAGAGTCACTAATAATAAGGATCCATGCTTACCTTTGCATTTTCATATTTTAATCTTGTTAAATCATTATCAAGCCTAGGATTTGACCAAGATACAAATGGGTGGGCACAAAATTCAAAAAAATCAGAATAATGAAAAACAAAAGCATGTAGTCTTTTTATGTCATATCGTATGCATTCAAGTTAAACGAGGTCTAGGTATATCCAAACCAGACAAATCATGTATCTACCCCATGTTGATCTTATGAAGTCTAGCATGAAGAGAAGTCGTTTTGGGTTTCAAACATGGAAATTTCAAGAACATCCCAAAAGCTTCATTTTAGAGTGACTAAGAAGGATACATGCTTCCCTTTTCATTTTCATGTTTTAAACTTGTTTAAATCTTGGTCAAACCTAGGATTTGACCAAGATTCAAATATATGAGCATAAAATTCAAAAAAAAACCAAAAATGAAAACCAAGGCACGTAGTCGTCTTATGTCATATAGTAAGCAATCAATTAAGTTGATAAACAAGGTCTAGACATATTCAAACCAGGAAATCATGTATCTACACCCCCTAACGTACCCTAGCTAAACTCGATCTGTCTTATGAAGTCATGCATGCATGAAGAGAAGTGGTTTTTGGTTTCAAACGTTTAAGCCAAAAGGTAAGCATGGATCCTCCTTATATAGTCACTGTAAAATGAAGCTTTTGGGAGGTTTGTGAAATTTCCATGTTTGAAACCCAAAACCTCTTAAGACAGAGTTTATGGTTAGGTGTGTAGATACATGATTTTTCTTGTTTGAATATGTCTAGACCTTGTTTATCAACTTGAATTTTTTACTATATGATATAAGAAGGCTATATATATGTGCTTTGGTTTTTCAATTTTTGATTTCTTTCGATTTTTTATGCCTATTTAAATCTTGGTCAAATCCTAGGTTTAAACAAGTTTAAAACATGAAAATGAAACGGTAAGCATGAATCCTTCCTTACTCACTCTAAAATGAAGGTACTTGAAAATTTTATGTTTGAAACCCAAAACCCCAGTTCTCTTCATATGTTTGACTTCATAAGACAGAGTTTAGCTAGGGTTAGGGGTAGATATGATACATGATATTTCTGCTTTGAATATGTCTAGACCTTGTTTATCAACTTGAATGCTTACTATATATATGACATAAGAAGGCTATATATATATGTGTGCTTTGGTTTTTCATTTTTTTTGAATTTTTCTGAATTTTTACTCCCATTTGAATCTTGGTCAAATCCTAGGTTTGACCAAGGTTAAAACAAGTTTAAAACATGGCAATGAAAAGGTAAGCATATGGATCATTCTTAGTCTCTCTAAAATGAAGCTTTTGGGAGGTTTTTGAAGTTTCCATGTTTGAAACCCAAAATCACTTCTCTTCATATGCTTGGCTTCATAAGACAAAGATTAGGGTTTAGGGGTAGATATATACATGTTTTGGGAGGTTTTTGAAATTTCCATGTTTGAAACCCAAATCCACTTCTCTTCATCCTTGACGTCTTCATAAGACAAAAGTATAGGGTTATATATATATGCATATGGGTAGATACATGATTTGTCTGGTTTGAATATGTACAAATCTTATTTATCAACTTTTGAATGCATGCTACTCTCTCAAAGAAAAACTTTTGAATGCTTACTATATGACATAAGAAGACTATATGCTTTTAAAATTCAAACATATGGTAAGCATTCTTATGTCATATAGTAAGCATTCAAGTTGATACACAAGCAAGGTTTGGACATATCCAAACCAGACAAATCATGTATCTGCCCCCTGTCGATCTTATGAAGTCTAGCATGAAGAGAGAAGTCGTTTTTGGTTTCAAAAATGGAAATTTCAAGAACATCCAAAAAGCTTCATTTTAGAGTGACTAAGAAGGATACATGCTTCCCTTTTTATTTTTATGTTTAAACTTGTTTAAATCTTGGTCAAACCTAGGATTTGTCCAAGATTCAAATATATGGGCGTAAAATTCAAAAAAAACAGAAAAATTTAAAACCAAGGCACATAGTCTTCTTATGTCATATAGTAAACAATCAATTAATTAAGTTGATAAACCAGGTCTAGACATATTCAAACCAGGAAAATCATGTATCTACCCCCTAACGCCCTAGCTAAACTATGTCTTATGAAGTCAAGCATGCATGAAGAGAAGTGGTTTTGGTTTCAAACATGGAAATTTCGAAAAAACCTCCCAAGAGCTACATTTTGGAGTGACTAAGAAGGATATATAGATGCTTAATTTTTCATATTCATGATTTAAACTTGTTTAAACCATGTTCAAACCTAGGATTTGACCAAGATTCAAATGGGCATACAATTTTAAAAAAATCAAAAAAATAAAAAACAATGCACATAGTATTATTATGTCATATAGTAAGCATTCAATTAAGTTGATAAAGTAGGTCTAGACATATTCAAACCAGGAAAATCATGCATCTATCCCCTAACCCTAGCTAAACTCTGTCTTATGAAGTCAAGCATGCATGAAGAGAAGTGGTTTTTGGTTTCAAACGTTTAAGCCAAAAGCCCCTTTTCAAATATTTCAAACTTATTCAAATTTGGTTCAAATATGAAAGACATACAAGTTATAGCACACATAGTGCATACATTTTCACACATACTGCACTAGATGCTAACCCTATAGTTTGAGGCCATTTGGGTGACCTAGGTCGAAAAAATTCTTGGATTAGAATCGTGTTGTTCGAACCCCGTAGTTGGATTTTTTTGAACCCTTGATCTGTAGAACTGGGCAAAACCCTAGTTTAACCTATTTAATTACAGATTCGTATATCGATTTTTCTACGAGTACTACCTTTTTATTATTACTATGCAACACATGGGTGTTTGCCCGTCGAGTGAAACTCGGAGGAAGAGGGATCACTCGGAAGGAGAGAAGAAGGGAGAGAATTATGGTGTCTCCCCTTTTTCGGGTGATGATGTTGACTTTTGTGCAGGGTTTGTCAGTGAGCAGAGGTGCGAGAGAGCGAGCGAGTCGAGCGAGGCCGAGAATGAGAGAGATTTGTTTTTTTTTTGTGAGAGGGACGACCGAAGGAACCAGAAGGACCCACAGACTTCCAATACGCATCCTGATGCGTCTTCTCTTGACAAAGAAAATGGCTGGGAGTTTGCGTACCTATTGCACGTGACTTGTGCTCACTGAAGTGTGGGACCTCAAGCGTGGGCACCACACGTAAGTGACAGACCTGTTGGTGTAAAAACTCGGTTGATTATAATAGTGCATTAGAACAAAGTTTCCTATGGATTCAAGGGTAGGAAATCCAAGTTAACTCATTTACGTGTTAAACTTGTCTATATCTTGGTCAAACCTAGGATTTGACCAAGATTCAAATGGGCAGAAAAATAAAAACAGAAAAATGAAAAACCAAATCACATAGTCTTCTTATGTCATATAGTAAGCATTAAAGTTGATAAACAAGGTCTAGACATATTAAACCAGACAAATCATGTATCTATACCCCTAACCCCTAAACTCTCACTACAACAGGACAGAGCTTTGGTAACACAGTCTTGTGTTACCACAGGTCCAAAACAGTGTTACAAAGCCATGTAGTAACAGATTTTGAGATGTGTTCCATTAGGCCGTGTTACTAGGTGGTGTACCCAGTCACACATAATAATTGTTACCATATGTTAAAAATTGTGTTACAATTTAGATTGTAGTAACATGCATATTCTGTGTTACTAGATGCGTTGGTAACACATTTCTTTAACTATAGTAACACCGGCAGTAACATATTTTCATAGACGTAAAACATTAATGGTAACATATTTTTGCAACTGTAGTAACATAATTAGTAACATTATTTTTAGCTTCATGGCACAAGTAGTAACATAATGAATTTTTTTTTGTTATTAATCACAAAATTAATACCCAATTTATGGAATATATATTTATTTAATAAAATTAATTCACATGTAAAATCAATTCATTACTTAATATGATGCTTGGCGCCATTACAATGTGAGACAAATTGAAGCATGCATCATTACAATGTAACAGAAATTGAAGAATATTACACTGTAGCATTGCATAAGTTCGATGAAAGAAAAATATCATCTCAAATGATATTACTCCATACATTTTTCAATCTATCAATGTAAACTATGGCTATTGCTAAGGGGGTGTTTGGTGTGGCTTTTTTTGGCTTTTGGCTTTGGCAAAAGCCACCAAAAGCACCTAAATAGGTGTTTTTTTTTGGCTTTTGGATTTTGGAAGCCAAAAACAAAGATCCTATTCTTTTGGCTTCCAAAATCCAAAAGCCAAAAAAGCACCTATTTAGGTGCTTTTTTTGGCTTTTGCCAAAGCCAAAAGCCAAAAAAAGCCACACCAAACACCCCCTAAGAAAGATCTCCAAAGTTTATTTGCTTATTGATCCAACCAGAGAATTCAGCCGCAACTCAATCCTTCTTTCAAATCTGTAAAATAAAATTGGAAATTATAATTGATGATTAAATATACATGAATAAGATTCTAAAATATTAGAGGGAAGAAAATAACTCACGAAAGCTGAAGGCCAATCGATTAAGAATTCTAAAAAAAAGCATCACAAATTGGCTTGCAATCAGATGCCTCGTATACTAATTCCTCACTGCCCATAATAGGTTTGTCTATGCGCACTAGTGAGAATTGCGCACCCAACTCAATACCACCGGCTTAGTTGTAGTATCAGTGCTCCCAATAGTAGCATATGCAACATTCCGCTTGTTGAAGTCTTTAGAACTACTTTGGAATCAACCTATATTATGATCAATCACCCGACAAGTATGATATATTTGCTTGAAAACTATGCCAACGGATACACATGGTTACAATTAAGGTCTTAAGAAAGACTTTCTTGACATTCATTTCGTTACAAACACACATACATGCACTAGTTTTTTTAAGGCTAGCAAGGCATACACCGATTAACATGCAACATCACCCTCAAATAGTACTCGAATCCTGTTGGCACTACTCGCTGACATGAACAAGGATCACAAGGAGACTATCTAACTACCATCTACCTCAAAAGTCAAAATAAACACAACAAGTTTGTAGCTGCATGCGAAATCCTTAGTGTGTCATGTCTAAGATATCTACTAGACTACACTTTTATGCTAGTAGACATCACATGTTTAAGTATGTAATATATGCAGGTTCGTATCTTAACTATATATTTCTAATAGTACCAGAACACTACTTGCTAATATACATAATTTCATTGCATGTATTATGAGGTCCTAATTTGGATCTTTAATAGTAATAATAAGAGAGAGTCACGCTTAGAAGATTAATGATAAGCTACCAAGTCAGTATGCAAAGTTCCATTTTAACACAGTAGTAATTACTAACTAAATATCCCCTCAAAAAAATAATAAACGAAGTTGCTTACAGGAAAACATCAATTAATTTGCAAATATATTTTCTAATGCTATTTTGGTGATGCTAGGTGTTAAAGGGAAAATCATGTAACTCTAAAAGCAAATAACTCGGCGATTGTAGATATTGTGTGGATATTTACATTGAGTGAAGAAGTATGCCGTTGTTTTGAGGATTTCAGGGTAATGAGTGTCCGCACTTATTTCTGGTCCCTAATCTTGCAAAAGATTCATCAATTTGATCTCTTATTTCCCTCACCTACAAGAGACAATAATAGCGCATGATATTTATAGCACAGAGTCACAGAAAGCTGCAACTTCAAAACTCAAAGGCACATAAATATTACATTCGGCACAGAATCAATAAGAGGTTCTTGTGGCGGTGATGAATTTTGTTGAATGAGTAAATGAGTGTATTATCATGTTTGACATCCTCGTTCGGTGACACAGACATGTTAAGCAAGTAATTATTTTATATTCTATTTAGAAGTGTATGAGTTAAGCAAGTAATTAGTTAGAAGTGAAAAGGTTAACTGAGAAAAGAATAGCTAACTGAGAACTGTGCAGAAACAACGGCACACATCAGGATTGTTTCATCAGTTTCTTCCTAGTCTCTCATGCTTGTGTGCGCATGTCACCTAGCCAATATTCTATTACTAGTTAAGAACCGGGAGTTTTGTGCACAGTTAACTGTTAGACTCTGCAAGTCTAACACTGACAAAAAGAAGGCCTAAGTGTAAACTGTACATTCATGTATTGCAGATTTATAATCAGTTAAGAGTGTATAGATATAGTTGACTAATTTTGAAGAAATTCTAGGCTACAGACATATTGGTGTAGGCACACATATTTTGGATTCAAGTATAGAATCCATGTAGAGTTGGACTAGCAGAAGGAAAAGTGTAGGTGTAGGTTATCGGGATTGCAACCAGATTGGTTTTTCGTCTTGAAACGAAATAACCAGATTGGCGGGGCAAAAGCATTTTACTTTATTTAACAGATTTATTGATCAAATTTGCAGAATATCAACCTCTAATAAAGTAAGAAAATATGTCAAGGTCCCTAGGGTGAATGTGCGTGTATATCCTATCTTAACAGCAGCACCTCTATCATTTATAATGTTGACAAATTTCAGATGAAATTAAAATAAAGTACAAACAATTTTTTTTCTAGATGGATAAGAACATACTACCTCCGTTTCAAGGAATAAGGCGCCCTCGTTTTACGTGCTTTTTGTTTGACCAAAAATTACTTCAAATAGATAAACATTGTTTGTATGAAATTGGTATCATTAAAAAGTTCTTTTCAATATGAATCCAACAATACTAATTACATATAATATAATCAAGATTTTGTTGCTCAATTTTTATGTTCAAAGTTCGTCTTGGAATACGCGCGCGCCTTATTCCTTGAAACGGAGGTAGTATATTTTCACTCATCAAATATCCAGTGGCAATTATTTCCAATAGACTTGAACTCATAGCATATAAACGAGGGAAGGGGAAAGGAGAATCAACCTAGTTACAAGTTTGCAGTGACATGGAAATCAATCAGAACAGGTTGTGGGCGTGTCTTCTGCAATTTGGATCGTAGAACTGAACAATCCTATTAAAAAAACATGTGAGTGGATGCTATTCCAATCTCTGGATTGCAGAATTAAGGCAATATAATATATGGCAGTCGATGGCTTACTGCAGGACTGAACAGGGTCTCCTCGTTGTGGATCGAGATAACTGCTTATGGTAGAACAAGCGGTGAGGGGCAAGTGCGGCTATACGTGATCGACCTTGCAATTACCCAACTTAGTTTCAGATCAACAACAACCATAAAATAGAGGATCGTTGTCTCGCGAATTACCTCATGGTACAAGGGCCTGAACAAAGGCCTGTATCACACAGGATGCGGGGGCCTGAACAAAGCCTGCAGTAGGGGAACAACGAAAGTGCTTAGCCTGCGATGGAGAGGCAGATCGAGCTGTCCGGCCCCTTCGCTCCACGATTGAGATGGGGGTTAGGGAGGTTATCCGGCGCGGGGGCATGGGCGGAGGTGCCTCGCCCGGGCCATCCCCCATCGGCGGCTCGCGCGTCTGGTGGTGGTGGTGGTGGTAGGGGGTTGCGGATGGGGGACGTTGCTGCGGTGGAGGGCAGTTGTTTTAAAGATGAGTTTTTTATTGATTTGGCAAAGAGATTAATTAGAGGGTCAATATATATGAGCTATCAATGGAGGAAAAATTGTATATTAGCGGGAATGACTAAAATTTCCCCGCCGCTTGTTTTCCCTCAAGATTGACAGAGCAAAATGATTAGTTATTTTAAAAAAACCATGTACTATTGGTCAAATTAGTTGAATATACACCTTTAAATATAAATAAAATTCATCAATATCCCTATTTAGAGGAGGCTTGAGGATAAATCCACAAAGGGAAGCCAGAGGAGGGGTGACGACCAAGTGTGCCTAGAAACTTTGGATTGAATGGAATTACAGTAAAATACAAAACAATTTTTCTCTGAATTAAGACGAATCTATAGATTAAAACAATATTTCGAATCGTTCGAAGTTTCTCTAACTAGCATGCAAAATAAGATGACAACAACTAAGGCAACCTGATGATGGTCAACGTGTTGCTCACAAAAACAGATTCATGACGTACAAATTTTGAGTAAGTGGAGAAACTATATGTCAAGACAAGATGGTTTATTTTGTTATTGTTTGTAATTAATTTATCATGCGTTTTAGTATTAAAAGTCGTGATGTATTTTCCTAGAACCTGATTGGATGTTCAGGGCCCGGTTGTTCCGACTCTTCTGGTAACTTTTGGGGTGAGTTGTAGTGTCTTCGGAAAACCTTGTCTGTAGGATGTATTTTTTGGCGAATTACAGGCAGAGAAGCTTACAAATACGAGCATATAATAACCCCTATGAACGCACGCACACCCTACCCCTATAATCACCTCCGAGAGACCCGAGTCTAAGAAAATTTACCCAGCGGGTTCGTAGATTGAAGAAGTCACCACATGCGCCTCGCTATCAATGGGAATGTCGCCTCGCACCGAAGAATATTCCGCATTTATGATACACCGAAGTATCAAACCTTGGTTTTGAACTCTGTTGGGCTTGGGGTGCCATTGCCCTCCTAACCATCCAACCACATGTTGGTTCTCCTTGGGAAGCAATATATAAAAGTGAGATTCGCCGCCTCCATCCATCTATAGTTCAAAGGAATTTTTCTTGAAGTTGCACCAAGGACCCATATGTGTTTCGGGATGATTAATGACAAGGTATGACATACGAACAAAAGGGACACTTGGCAAAGTTGTGGAAAGAACACATTGCAAAAGTCCCAAATATTTCCTCCCGAATTTGTTTCTGCTAGAGGCAGAGGTCGGGGAGGCGTTGGACGTGCTCCTACTTGCGGAG
The DNA here is from genome assembly GCA_030979885.1 of Lolium multiflorum. Taxonomy (NCBI): domain Eukaryota; kingdom Viridiplantae; phylum Streptophyta; class Magnoliopsida; order Poales; family Poaceae; genus Lolium; species Lolium multiflorum. Next base: position 217,174,036 of record CM061747.1, read on the forward strand.
TAGATTCAGAGAGGCATTGGTCGGAGATTTTTCTCGAGGAGGCTCCGGTCAAAGCTAGTTTGTACTAGAATAAATATATCCAATACTATTTTGATTTTTTCATGCATGCATATTAATTGTCCCCAGGTTAAAGTTTGACCCCGGGCCGCCGAAAACTCACCATAAGCCCTATAATAGAGCTGTAACACTATAGAAACACATGATTATGTGTTACTTGCACTAAAGCTTGTAACACACGCCCACCAACACGTATATCTGTGTTACTATGCCAATGTACTTTGTATCACATTACCTCCGACACATATTTATATGTTACACCGTCGATATCGTTGTAACATAACTTTAGGCCTTACATAAGTTGTGTTACTATCGGTCGTTGGTACACAAGTTATGTGTTACTTTGATTTCGCCTGTAACATATTTTACTATGTGTTACATGATTGTGTTACCAAAGCTCTGTCATGTTGTAGTGTCTGTCTTATGAAGTCAAGCATGTGAAGAGAAGTGGTTTTGGGTTTCAAACATGGAAATTTCAAAAAACTCCCAAAAACTACATTTTAGAGTGACTAAGAAGGATACATGCTCCCCTTTTCATATTCATGTTTTAAGCTTGTTTAAATTATCTTGGTCAAACCTAGGATTTGACAAGATTCAAATGGGCATCGAAATTGAAAAAAAAGTGAAGAAAAACCAAAAGCAAATAGTTTTCTTATGTCATATAGTAAGCATTAAAGTTGATAAACAAGGTCTAGAAATATTCAAACTAGACAAATCATGTATCTATACCCCCTAACCCCTGAACTCTGTCTTATGAAGTCAAGCATATGAAGAGAAGTGGTTTTGGGTTTCAAACATGGAAATTTGAAAAACCTCCCAAAAACTTCATTTTAGAGTGACAAAGAAGGATACATGCTTCCCTTTTCATATTCATGTTTTAAGCTTGTTTAAATTATCTCGGTCAAACCTAGGATTTGACAAGATTCAAATGGGCATCAAAATTGAAAAAAATCAGGAAAAAGAAAAACCAAAGCAAATAGTTTTCTTATGTCATATAGTAAGCCAATTAAGTTGATAAACAAGGTCTAGACATATTCAAACTAGACAAATCATGTATCTATACCCCCTAACCCCTAAACTCCGTCTTATGAAGTCAAGCATATGAAGAGAAGTGGTTTTGCTCCCAAAAGCTTCATTTTAGAGTGACTAAGAAGGATCCATGCTTACCTTTTGCATTTTCATATTTTAATCTTGTTAAATCATTATCAAGCCTAGGATTTGACCAAGATACAAATGGGTGGGCACAAAATTCAAAAAAATCAGAATAATGAAAAACAAAAGCACGTAGTCTTCTTATGTCATATCGTATGCATTCAAGTTAAACGAGGTCTAGGTATATCCAAACCAGACAAATCATGTATCTACCCCATGTTGATCTTATGAAGTCTAGCATGAAGAGAAGTCGTTTTGGGTTTCAAACATGGAAATTTCAAGAACATCCCAAAAGCTTCATTTTAGAGTGACTAAGAAGGATACATGCTTCCCTTTTCATTTTCATGTTTTAAACTTGTTTAAATCTTGGTCAAACCTAGGATTTGACCAAGATTCAAATATATCAGCATAAAATTCAAAAAAAAACAAAAATGAAAACCAAGGCACGTAGTCTTCTTATATATAGTAAGCAATCAATTAAGTTGATAAACAAGGTCTAGACATATTCAAACCAGGAAATCATGTATCTACACCCCCTACGCGTAGCTAAACTCGATCTGTCTTATGAAGTCAAGCATGCATGAAGAGAAGTGGTTTTTGGTTTCAAACGTTTAAGCCAAAAGGTAAGCATGGATCCTCCTTATATAGTCACTGTAAAATGAAGCTTTTGGGAGGTTTGTGAAATTTCCATGTTTGAAACCCAAAACCTCTTAAGACAGAGTTTATGGTTAGGTGTGTAGATACATGATTTTTCTTGTTTGAATATGTCTAGACCTTGTTTATCAACTTGAATTTTTTACTATATGATATAAGAAGGCTATATATATGTGCTTTGGTTTTTCAATTTTTGATTTCTTTCGATTTTTTATGCCTATTTAAATCTTGGTCAAATCCTAGGTTTAAACAAGTTTAAAACATGAAAATGAAACGGTAAGCATGAATCCTTCCTTACTCACTCTAAAATGAAGGTACTTGAAAATTTTATGTTTGAAACCCAAAACCCCAGTTCTCTTCATATGTTTGACTTCATAAGAGAGAGTTTAGCTAGGGTTAGGGGTAGATATGATACATGATATTTCTGCTTTGAATATGTCTAGACCTTGTTTATCAACTTGAATGCTATACATAATGACATAAGCTATATATATATGTGTGTGCTTTGGTTTTTCATTTTTTTTGAATTTTTCTGAATTTTTACTCCCATTTGAATCTTGGTCAAATCCTAGGTTTGACCAAGGTTAAAACAAGTTTAAAACATGGCAATGAAAAGGTAAGCATATGGATCATTCTTAGTCTCTCTAAAATGAAGCTTTTGGGAGGTTTTTGAAGTTTCCATGTTTGAAACCCAAAATCACTTCTATTCATATGCTTGGCTTCATAAGACAAAGATTAGGGTTTAGGGGTAGATATATACATGTTTTGGGAGGTTTTTGAAATTTCCATGTTTGAAACCCAAATCCACTTCTCTTCATCCTTGACGTCTTCATAAGACAAAAGTATAGGGTTATATATATATGCATATGGGTAGATACATGATTTGTCTGGTTTGAATATGTACAAATCTTATTTATCAACTTTTGAATGCATGCTACTCTCTCAAAGAAAAACTTTTGAATGCTTACTATATGACATAAGAAGACTATATGCTTTTAAAATTCAAACATATGGTAAGCATTCTTATGTCATATAGTAAGCATTCAAGTTGATAAACAAGCAGGTTTGGACATATCCAAACCAGACAAATCATGTATCTGCCCCCTGTCGATCTTATGAAGTCTAGCATGAAGAGAGAAGTCGTTTTTGGTTTCAAAAATGGAAATTTCAAGAACATCCAAAAAGCTTCATTTTAGAGTGACTAAGAAGGATACATGCTTCCCTTTTTATTTTTATGTTTAAACTTGTTTAAATCTTGGTCAAACCTAGGATTTGTCCAAGATTCAAATATATGGGCGTAAAATTAAAAAAAACAGAAAAATTTAAAACCAAGGCACATAGTCTTCTTATGTCATATAGTAAACAATCAATTAATTAAGTTGATAAACCAGGTCTAGACATATTCAAACCAGGAAAATCATGTATCTACCCCCTAACGCCCCTAAACTATGTCTTATGAAGTCAAGCATGCATGATGAGAAGTGGTTTTGGTTTCAAACATGGAAATTTCGAAAAAACCTCCCAAGAGCTACATTTTGGAGTGACTAAGAAGGATATATAGATGCTTAATTTTTCATATTCATGATTTAAACTTGTTTAAACCATGTTCAAACCTAGGATTTGACCAAGATTCAAATGGGCATACAATTTTAAAAAAATCAAAAAAATAAAAAACAATGCACATAGTATTATTATGTCATATAGTAAGCATTCAATTAAGTTGATAAAGTAGGTCTAGACATATTCAAACCAGGAAAATCATGCATCTATCCCCTAACCCTAGCTAAACTCTGTCTTATGAAGTCAAGCATGCATGAAGAGAAGTGGTTTTTGGTTTCAAACGTTTAAGCCAAAAGCCCCTTTTCAAATATTTCAAACTTATTCAAATTTGGTTCAAATATGAAAGACATACAAGTTATAGCACACATAGTGCATACATTTTCACACATACTGCACTAGATGCTAACCCTATAGTTTGAGGCCATTTGGGTGACCTAGGTCGAAAAAATTCTTGGATTAGAATCGTGTTGTTCGAACCCCGTAGTTGGTTTTTTTGAACCCTTGATCTGTAGAACTGGGCAAAACGCTAGTTTAACCTATTTAATTACAGATTCGTATATCGATTTTTCTACGAGTACTACCTTTTTATTATTACTATGCAGCACATGGGTGTTTGCCCGTCGAGTGAAACTCGGAGGAAGAGGGATCACTTGGAAGGAGAGAAGAAGGGAGAGAATTATGGTGTCTCCCCTTTTCGGGTGATGATGTTGACTTTTGTGCGGGGTTTGTCGGTGAGCAGGAGGTGCGAGCGGAGCGAGTCGGCGAGGCCGAGAATGAGAGAGTTTTTTTTGTGAGAGGGACACCGAAGGAACCAGAAGGACCCACAGACTTCCAATACGCATCCTGATGCGTCTTGTCTTGACAAAGAAAATGGCTGGGAGTTTGCGTACCTATTGCACGTGACTTGTGCTCACCGAAGTGTGGGACCTCAGCGTGGGCACCACACGTAAGTGACAGACTGTTGGTGTAAAAACTCGGTTGATTATAATAGTGCATTAGAACAAAGTTTCCTATGGATTCAAGGTAGGAAATCCAAGTTAACTCATTTACGTGTTAAACTTGTCTATATCTTGGTCAAACCTAGGATTTGACCAAGATTCAAATGGGCAGAAAAATAAAAACAGAAAAATGAAAAACCAAATCACATAGTCTTCTTATGTCATATAGTAAGCATTAAAGTTGATAAACAAGGTCTAGACATATTAAACTAGACAAATCATGTATCTATACCCCTAACCCCTAAACTCTATCTTATGAAGTCAAGCATGTGAAGAGAAGTGGTTTTGGGTTTCAAACATGGAAATTTCAAAAAACTCCCAAAAACTACATTTTAGAGTGACTAAGAAGGATACATGCTCCCCTTTTCATATTCATGTTTTAAGCTTGTTTAAATTATCTTGGTCAAACCTAGGATTTGACAAGATTCAAATGGGCATCGAAATTGAAAAAAAAAGTCAGAAAAAAGAAAACCAAAGCAAATAGTTTTCTTATGTCATATAGTAAGCATTAAAGTTGATAAACAAGGTCTAGAAATATTCAAACTAGACAAATCATGTATCTATACCCCCTAACCCCTGAACTCTGTCTTATGAAGTCAAGCATATGAAGAGAAGTGGTTTTGGGTTTCAAACATGGAAATTTGAAAAAACTCCCAAAAACTTCATTTTAGAGTGACAAAGAAGGATACATGCTTCCCTTTTCATATTCATGTTTTAAGTTTGTTTAAATTATCTCGGTCAAACCTAGGATTTGACAAGATTCAAATGGGCATCAAATTGAAAAAAATCAGGAAAAGAAAAACCAAAGCAAATAGTTTTCTTATGTCATATAGTAAGCCAATTAAGTTGATAAACAAGGTCTAGACATATTCAAACTAGACAAATCATGTATCTATACCCCCTAACCCCTAAACTCCGTCTTATGAAGTCAAGCATATGAAGAGAAGTGGTTTTGCTCCCAAAAGCTTCATTTTAGAGTGACTAAGAAGGATCCATGCTTACCTTTTGCATTTTCATATTTTAATCTTGTTAAATCATTATCAAGCCTAGGATTTGACCAAGATACAAATGGGTGGGCACAAAATTCAGAATAATGAAACAAAAGCACGTAGTCTTCTTATGTCATATCGTATGCATTCAAGTTAAACGAGGTCTAGGTATATCCAAACCAGACAAATCATGTATCTACCCCATGTTGATCTTATGAAGTCTAGCATGAAGAGAAGTCGTTTTGGGTTTCAAACATGGAAATTTCAAGAACATCCCAAAAGCTTCATTTTAGAGTGACTAAGAAGGATACATGCTTCCCTTTTCATTTTCATGTTTAAACTTGTTTAAATCTTGGTCAAACCTAGGATTTGACCAAGATTCAAATATATGAGCATAAAATTCAAAAAAAAACAAGGCACGTAGTCTTCTTATGTCATATAGTAAGCAATCAATTAAGTTGATAAACAAGGTCTCTAGACATATTCAAACCAGGAAATCATGTATCTACACCTAACGTACCCTAGCTAAACTCTGTCTTATGAAGTCAAGCATGCATGAAGAGAAGTGGTTTTTGGTTTCAAACGTTTAAGCCAAAAGGTAAGCATGGATCCTCCTTAGTCACTGTAAAATGAAGCTTTTGGGAGGTTTGTGAAATTTCCATGTTTGAAACCCAAAACCACTTAAGACAGAGTTTATGGTTAGGTGTGTAGATACATGATTTTTCTTGTTTGAATATGTCTAGACCTTGTTTATCAACTTGAATTTTTTACTATATGATATAAGAAGGCTATATATATGTGCTTTGGTTTTTCATTTTTTGATTTCTTTTGAATTTTTATGCCTATTTAAATCTTGGTCAAATCCTAGGTTTAAACAAGTTTAAAACATGAAAATGAAACGGTAAGCATGAATCCCTTCCTTACTCACTCTAAAATGAAGGTGTACTTGAAAATTTTATGTTTGAAACCCAAAACCCAGTTCTCTTCATATGTTTGACTTCATAAGACAGAGTTTAGGGTTAGGGGTAGATATGATACATGATATTTCTGCTTTGAATATGTCTAGACCTTGTTTATCAACTTGAATGCTTACTATATGACATAAAGGCTATATATATATATATGTGTGTGCTTTGGTTTTTCATTTTTTTTGAATTTTTCTGAATTTTTACTCCCATTTGAATCTTGGTCAAATCCTAGGTTTGACCAAGGTTAAAACAAGTTTAAAACATGGCAATGAAAGGTAAGCATATGGATCATTCTTAGTCTCTCTAAAATGAAGCTTTTGGGAGGTTTTTGAAGTTTCCATGTTTGAAACCCAAAATCACTTCTCTTCATATGCTTGGCTTCATAAGACAAAGATTAGGGTTTAGGGGTAGATATATACATGTTTTGGGAGGTTTTTGAAATTTCCATGTTTGAAACCCAAATCCACTTCTCTTCATCCTTGACGTCTTCATAAGACAAAAGTATAGGGTTATATATATATATGCATGGGTAGATACATGCTTTTTTCTGGTTTTAATATGTATAGACCTTGTTTAAAATTATCAACTTAATTGAATGTTTACTATATATATGACATATATAAGAAGGCTATATATGTGTTTTGTTTTTTCATTTTTCATTTTTTCCTGATTTTTTATGCCCATTTGAATCTTGGTCAAATCCTAGGTTTGATCAAGATTTAAACAAGCAGTTTAAAAATGAAAATGAAAAGGTAAGCCTGGATCCTTCTTAGGGCTCCTTTGATTTAAAGGATAGGAAAAGTATAGGAATAGGAAAGGCATAGGATTGGAATGACACATGTCTACTTGAATCCTATAGAAAGATGAAGTGTGTTTGATTGTAGCAAAGGAATTTTTTCATGAGGTATGAGCCAATGTTTTTTCCTATAGGAATTACGCTACAAGATTCCTATAGGAATTTTTCCTATAGGATATGTTTCTATGAATCAAACAACATGTATAGGAAATTTTCCCATAGGAACCAAATCCTACACAATTCCTATGCAAATCCTATGAATCAAAGGAGCCCTTAGTCACTGTAAAATGAAGCTTTTGGGAGGTTTGTGAAATTTCCATGTTTGAAACCCAAAAGCACTTCTCTTCATGCTTGACTTCATAAGACAGAGTTTAGGGTTAGGGGGTGTAGATACGACATGATTTGTCTGGTTTGAATATGTACAAATCTTATTTATCAACTTTTGAATGCATGCTACTCTCTCAAAGAAAAACTTTTGAATGCTTACTATATGACATAAGAAGACTATATGCTTTTAAAATTCAAACATATGGTAAGCATTCTTATGTCATATAGTAAGCATTCAAGTTGATAAACAAGCAAGGTTTGGACATATCCAAACCAGACAAATCATGTATCTGCCCCCTTTCGATCTTATGAAGTCTAGCATGAAGAGAAAGTCGTTTTTGGTTTCAAAAATGGAAATTTCAAGAACATCCAAAAGCTTCATTTTAGAGTGACTAAGAAGGATACATGCTTCCTTTTTATTTTTATGTTTAAACTTGTTTAAATCTTGGTCAAACCTAGGATTTGTCCAAGATTCAAATATATGGGCGTAAAATTAAAAAAAAAGAAAAATTTAAAACCAAGGCACATAGTCTTCTTATGTCATATAGTAAACAATCAATTAATTAAGTTGATAAACCAGGTCTAGACATATTCAAACCAGGAAAATCATGTATCTACCCCCTAACGCCCTAGCTAAACTATGTCTTATGAAGTCAAGCATGCATGAAGAGAAGTGGTTTTGGTTTCAAACATGGAAATTTCGAAAAAACCTCCCAAGAGCTACATTTTGGAGTGACTAAGAAGGATATATAGATGCTTAATTTTTCATATTCATGATTTAAACTTGTTTAAACCATGTTCAAACCTAGGATTTGACCAAGATTCAAATGGGCATACAATTTTAAAAAAATCAAAAAAATAAAAAACAATGCACATAGTATTATTATGTCATATAGTAAGCATTCAATTAAGTTGATAAAGTAGGTCTAGACATATTCAAACCAGGAAAATCATGCATCTATCCCCTAACCCTAGCTAAACTCTGTCTTATGAAGTCAAGCATGAATGAAGAGAAGTGGTTTTTGGTTTCAAACGTTTAAGCCAAAAGCCCCTTTTCAAATATTTCAAACTTATTCAAATTTGGTTCAAATATGAAAGACATACAAGTTATAGCACACATAGTGCATACATTTTCACACATACTGCACTAGATGCTAACCCTATAGTTTGAGGCCATTTGGGTGACCTAGGTCGAAAAAATTCTTGGATTAGAATCGTGTTGTTCGAACCCCGTAGTTGGATTTTTTTGAACCCTTGATCTGTAGAACTGGGCAAAACCTAGTTTAACCTATTTAATTATAGATTCGTATATCGATTTTTCTACAGTACTACCTTTTTATTATTACTATGCAGCACATGGTGTTTGCCCGTCGAGTGAAACTCGGAGGAAGAGGGATCACTCGGAAGGAGAGAAGAAGGGAGAGAATTATGGTGTCTCCCCTTTTTCGGGTGATGATGTTGACTTTTGTGCAGGGTTTGTCAGTGAGCAGGAGGTGCGAGCGAGCGAGTCAGAGGCCGAGAATGAGAGAGATTTGTTTTTGTGTGAGAGGGACGACCGAAGGAACCAGAAGGACCACAGACTTCCAATACGCATCCTGATGCGTCTTCTCTTGACAAAGAAAATGGCTGGGAGTTTGCGTACCTATTGCACGTGACTTGTGCTCACTGAAGTGTGGGACCTCAAGCGTGGGCACCACACGTAAGTAGACCTGTTGGTGTAAAAACTCGGTTGATTATATAATAGTGCATTAGAACAAAGTTTCTATGGATTCAAGGGTAGGAAATCCAAGTTAACTCATTTACGTGTTAAACTTGTCTATATCTTGGTCAAACCTAGGATTTGACCAAGATTCAAATGGGCAGAAAAATAAAAACAGAAAAATGAAAAACCAAATCACATAGTCTTCTTATGTCATATAGTAAGCATTAAAGTTGATAAACAAGGTCTAGACATATTAAACCAGACAAATCATGTATCTATACCCCTAACCCCTAAACTCCTTATGAAGTCAAGCATGTGAAGAGAAGTGGTTTTGGGTTTCAAACATGGAAATTTCAAAAAACTCCCAAAAACTACATTTTAGAGTGACTAAGAAGGATACATGCTCCCCTTTTCATATTCATGTTTTAAGCTTGTTTAAATTATCTTGGTCAAACCTAGGATTTGACAAGATTCAAATGGGCATCGAAATTGAAAAAAAGTCAGAAAAAATAAAACCAAAGCAAATAGTTTTCTTATGTCATATAGTAAGCATTAAAGTTGATAAACAAGGTCTAGACATATTCAAACTAGACAAATCATGTATCTATACCCCTAACCCCTGCCCTCTGTCTTATGAAGTCAAGCATATGAAGAGAAGTGGTTTTGGGTTTCAAACGTGGAAATTTGAAAAACCTCCCAAAAACTTCATTTTAGAGTGACAAAGAAGGATACATGCTTCCCTTTTCATATTCATGTTTTAAGCTTGTTTAAATTATCTCGGTCAAATTAAACCTAGGATTTGACAAGATTCAAATGGGCATCAAAATTGAAAAAATCAGGAAAAAGAAAAACCAAAGCAAATAGTTTTCTTATGTCATATAGTAAGCCAATTAAGTTGATAAACAAGGTCTAGACATATTCAAACTAGACAAATAATGTATCTATACCCCTAACCCCTAAACTCCGTCTTATGAAGTCAAGCATATGAAGAGAAGTGGTTTTGCTCCCAAAAGCTTCATTTTAGAGTGACTAAGAAGGATCCATGCTTACCTTTGCATTTTCATATTTTAATCTTGTTTAAATCATTATCAGACCTAGGATTTGACCAAGATACAAATGGGTGGGCACAAAATTAAAAAAAAAAAACAGAATAATTGAAAACAAAAGCACGTAGTCTTCTTATGTCATATCGTATGCATTCAAGTTAAACGAGGTCTAGGTATATCCAAACCAGAAAAATCATGTATCTACCCCCTGTTGATCTTATGAAGTCTAGCATGAAGTCGTTTTGGGTTTCAAACATGGAAATTTCAAGAACATCCCAAAAGCTTCATTTTAGAGTGACTAAGAAGGATACATGCTTCCCTTTCATTTTCATGTTTTAAACTTGTTTAAATCTTGGTCAAACCTAGGATTTGACCAAGATTCAAATATATGAGCATAAAATTCAAAAAAAAACAAAAAAAATTGAAAACCAAGGCACGTAGTCTTCTTATGTCATATAGTAAGCAATCAATTAAGTTGATAAACAAGGTCTAGACATATTCAAACCGGAAATCATGTATCCCTAACCCTAGCTAAACTCGTCTTATGAAGTCAAGCATGCATGAAGAGAAGTGGTTTTTGGTTTTTTTCGTTTAAGCCAAAAGGTAAGCATGGATCCTTCTCAGTCACTGTAAAATGAAGCTTTTGGGAGGTTTGTGAAATTTCCATGTTTGAAACTCAAAACCACTTAAGACGAGTTTATGGTTAGGTGTAGATACATGATTTTTTCTTGTTTGAATATGTCTAGACCTTGTTTATCAACTTGAATTTTTTACTATATGATATAAGAAGGCTATATATGTGCTTTGGTTTTTCATTTTTTGATTTCTTTCGAATTTTTTATGCCTATTTAAATCTTGGTCAAATCCTAGGTTTAAACAAGTTTAAAACATGAAAATGAAACGGTAAGCATGAATCCTTCCTTACTCACTCTAAAATGAAGGTACTTGAAAATTTTATGTTTGAAACCCAAAACCCCAGTTCTCTTCATATGTTTGACTTCATAAGACAGAGTTTAGGGTTAGGGGTAGATATGATACATGATATTTCTGCTTTGAATATGTCTAGACCTTGTTTATCAACTTGAATGCTTACTATATGACATAAGAAGGCTATATATGTGTTTTGGTTTTCCATTTTTTTGAATTTTTTGAATTTTTACTCCCATTTGAATCTTGGTCAATTCCTAGGTTTGACCAAGGTTAAAACAAGTTTAAAACATGGCAATGAAAAGGTAAGCATGGATCCTTCTTAGTCACTCTAAAATGAAGCTTTTGGGAGGTTTTGAAATTTCCATGTTTGAAACCCAAAATCACTTCTCTTCATGCTTGACTTCATAAGCGAGTTTAGGGTTAGGGGGTAGATACATGATTTGTTTGGTTTGAATATGTCTAGACCTTGTTTATCAACTTGAATGCTTACTATATGACATCAAAAGACTATGTTCTTTGGTTTTTTTCCGTTTTTTGAATTGTTATACCCATTTGAATCTTGGTCAAATCCTAGGTTTGACCAAGATTTAAACAAGTTAAGAAATTGAAAATGAAAAAGGTAAGCCTGGATCCTTCTTAGTCACTGTAGAATGAAGCTTTTGGGAGGTTTGTGAAATTTCCATGTTTGAAACCCAAAACCAGTTCTCTTCATATGTTTGACTTCATAAAGAGAAGTTTTGAGTGCTTACTATATGATATAAGAAGGCTATATATGTGCTTTGGTTTTCATTTGTTGATTTTTTCGAATTTTTATGCCCATTTAAATCTTGGTCAAATCCTAGGTTTAAACAAGTTTAAAACATGAAAAGAAAAGGTAAGAATGGATCCTTCTTAGTCATTCTAAAATGAATGAAGCTTTTGGGATGTTCTCACAAATCGATCTAGTCTACATGACTTTGATAAATTTTAATTAAGAAGCAGCAACTTAACAATAATTACCCAAAATCTAACAGCTGGTTCGACAACAACCTGGACGTTACGCTAAAATGAAGCGAAAACAACGAACACACTTTTGTAGTACTCTGTACTCCGTACTTGCTCCGAGATAATCCCCATTGCTTCACTACTACAGTACTACCCTAGCTCGCATTCATTGTTTCCCCACTATTCAGAGCTTTGGACGTCCATGAGTTGTAGTCAGTAGTACAGTACTGCTAGCTCGATTAATGGCGTGCTATAAAATTCTATACTAGCCGACAGATGTCCATTCCTCGGGTTGCGCGCCAGAGCCTTCGAAGAGAAGTAGCCGCTCTGTCCGTTGATTTACGGTGGACGGACAGGATACTCCGAACCGCTCTCGATTCATTTGCTTCTGCTCCCGCGTCCTGACCCTTCGCGGACTGAGATCCGGTGACTTCACTAAGAGAAGTCACCATGCGACTTTACACACGTGAGCCACTCGATCAAGATCCAACGCTCGCGGTTGATCCAAATTTCGAACTTAAACTAAACTAATATTTTAAATGGACTGGAACTTTCCGAGAATACGTCTTAATGTAAAGTTTTTCTGTTTTTTTCTGAGCTACAAAATTTTAATTTCAAATTTTAGATCGACCATGTTCGTTGGATCTTAACCTGATGGCTCGTATAGGTAAAGTTCATGGTAACTTCTGTTGGGTAAAGTCACTGGATGCAGGGAGCCCCCTCTCGGCCGTTGATTTAGGATGGGCGGACCAGGTTGCTCGAAGCGAGCGCAGGAGACGGTTGTCTGGTTTTAATAGGGGGAGTACTTCTTCCATCCCCTTCTTGCTTCACTTCCAGTCTCCTTCCACTTCCAGCGATGCCTCCGAAGTCAGGCCACCATCTCGCTTGAAGAAGCACCATCTAGTGTTGACCAAGGACGCGGAGAGTTCCCGCCCGCGGTCTATCCAGATGCTGGCCGCGAGAAAGGGCCCGCCAGAAAACGAAGGACCTTGCTCGTCTCGGAACGGCGTCGGTCGTGCGGTCGAAGATTCTGGTTGGTTTCCATCGCCATGTTTCTTGATTCTTCCTGGCCCGGAGGTCCCAACTCTTTATTCCGTATTAATCCTTTTTATACATATCTCAGTGCCCCACGAAGCACCCTGACATCTTCTCATGACGACTTCAACCCCTGTCTCCTGCGCTTAGAGGTTACCACGATTGGACATTTTCGTCTTCCTCTCGTCACTTTGTTTCGGTACTGATGATATTGCCATGCAGGAAGCATCGGCGTGTTTCAGAGATGAGCTTAAAACTCTCGTGGAACTCGCCTCCAACTTTCGCGATGATGTCGATACTTTGAAGGACGAGGTCACCGGCCGGGGCAAGCTGCATGATGTGAGGGTTCCATCAAGTGAGGAAACGAACTCTGTCATCAAGAAGCTCAAGGGCGAGAATTTGATGCTTAAGATCGAGTGCGGCTTTCTTCGCGAAGAAAACGTCGAGCTATCAAACAGGTGCGTTCAAGCTCTCAACGGGAGCCTCAACACCCAACATGATGCGGTGAAGAAGATGATGGATAGCCGCATCTTGAAGAAAAACAATATGGTGGAGGACACACGCGGGATGGTCGATCCAATCCAGGCACCGCAGAAGGAAGTCGATGCGCTCCGAGTCCAGCCACCTTTGCGTAGGTCGCCGAGGCGCCCTCGAGCAGGTCAAGGAGCGCACGTCGCCGAGTAGGCTGGGGGATAAGGAATTCCAACGAGAGAAGCGGAATCACCACATGTCCTGATGGAGGGCCACTCAGTAGGCTGGGGGAGAAACACTGCCTCTTGTTCTATCTAGTCCTCCGATCCATATTACTTGATGTTAAAATGGATGTATCTACAACTGAAATATGCCTAGATATATATTTTAGTATCACAAAGTAAGTATCAACGTTTATATTGCCCAAGTCTTATTATCCATCCCTAAGGTGGGTCGCTTTTGTAACTACTGATTGCAGATTTTTAGAGTGACTAAGAATGATTCATGCTTAGCTTTCCATTTTCATGTTTTAAACTTGTTTAAATCTTGCTCAAACCTAGGATTTGACCAAGATTCAAATGGGTTTAACAATTAAAAAAATCAGAAAAATGAAAAACCAAAGCACATAGTATTCTTATGTCATATAGTAAGCATTCAAGTTGATAAACAAGGTCTAGACATATTCAAAACACAAAACATGTATCTACCCCCTAACCCTAAACTCTGTCTTATGAGTTAAGTATGAGGAGAAGTGATTTTGGGTTTCAAACATGGAAATTTCACAAACCTCCCAAAAGCTTCATTTTAGAGTGACTAAGAAGGATCCAAGCTTACCTTTTCATTGCCATTTTTTAAACTTGTTTTAACCTTGTCAAACCTGATTTTGACCAAGATTCAAACGGGCGTAAAAATTCAAAAAAAATAAAAAAAATGAAAAACCAAAGCACATATATAGCCTTCTTATGTCATATAGTAAGCATTCAAGTTGATAAACAAGGTCTAGACATATTCAAACCAGAAATATCATGTATCATATCTACCCTAACCCTAAACTTTGTCTTATGAAGTCAAACATATGAAGAGAACTGGGGTTTTGTGTTTCAAACATAAAATTTCAAGTACCTTCATTTTAGAGTGACTGAGAAAGGATTCATGCTTACCTTTTCATTGTCATGTTTTAAACTTGATTAAACCTTGGTCAAACCTAGGATTTGACCAATATTTAAATGGGCATAAATTGAAAAAATGAAAAAACACATATATAGCCTTCTTATGTCATAAACATTCAAGTTGATAAACAAGGTCTAGACATATTCAACAAGAAAAATCATGTATCTACGCCTAACCAAAAACTTGTCTTAAGTGGTTTTGGGTTTCAAACATGGAAATTTCAAGAACATCCCAAAAGCTTCATTTTAGAGCGACTAAGAAGGATACACACTTCCCATTTCATTTTCATGTTTTAAACTTGTTTAAATCTTGGTCAAACCTAGGATTTGACCAAGATTCAAATAAATAAAAACATGAAAATGAAAGGTAAGCATCGATCCTTATTAGTCCTCTAAAATGAAGCTTTTTGGGAGGTTTTTGAAATTTTCATGTTTGAAACCAAAACCACTTCATGCATGCTTGACTTCATAAGACATAGTTTAGGGTTAGGGTAGTGATTTCTGGTTTGAACATGTCTAGACCTTGTTTATCAATGCTTATATATGACATAAGAGGCTATGTGCTGGTTTTTCATTCTTACGATTTTTTCTTAATTTTTATGCCCATTCGAATCTTGGTCAAATCCCAGGTTTGACCAAGATTAAACAAGTTTAAAACATGACATGAAAAGGTAATCAATCCTGGATCCTTCATAATTAATAAGTTAGTCTAATTAAAATGATTCCTTTTGGGAGGTTTTGAAATTTTTGTGTTTGAAACCAAAAACCACTTCTCTTCATGCTTGACTTCATAAGATAGAGTTTAGGGTTAGGGGTAATATGATTTGTATTATTTGAATTGTCTTGACCTTATTTATCATCTTTTAAATGCTTACTATATATATGACATAAGAAGACTATGTGCTTTAGTTTTCATTTTTCTGATTTTTTTAATTTTATGCCCATTTGAATCTTGGTCAAATCCTAGGTTTGATAATGATTTAAACAAGTTTAAAATATGAAAATGCAAAGATAAGCATGGATCCTTCTTAGTCTCTCTAAAGCTTTTGGGTGGTTTTTGAAATTTCCATGTTTGAAACCCAAAAGCACTTCTCTTCATGCTTGACTACATAAGACAGAGTTTAGGGTTAGGGGTAGACACATGTTTCTTGTTTGAATATGTCTAGACCTTGTTTATCAACTTTAATGCTTACTATATGACATAAGAAAACTATGTGCTTTGTTTTTTCATTTTTTTATTTTTTGGAATTTTGATGCACATTTGAATCTTGGTAAAATCCTAGGTTTGACCAAGATTTAAACAAGTATATAACATGAAAATGAAAAGGGAAGCATGTATCCTTCTTAGTCACTCTAAAATGAATTTTTTGGGAGTTTTTTGAAATTTCCATGTTTGAAACCCAAAACCATGCACTTCTCTTCATGCTTGACTTCATAAGATAGAGTTTAGGGGTTTGCGGATAGATACATGATTTGTCTAGTTTGAATAAGTCTAGACCTTGTTTATCAACTTTAATGCTTACTATATGACATAAGAAGACTATGTGCTTTGGTTTTTCATTTTCTATATTTTTATTTATGCCCATTTGAATCTTGGTCAAACCTATATTTGACCAGGATTTAAACAAGTTTAAACATGAAAATGAAAAGGTATGATCCTTCTTAGTCACACTAAAATGAAGCTTTTGGGATGTTCTTGAAATTTCCATGTTTGAAACCCAAAACGACTTCTCTTCATGCTAGACTTCATAAGATAGAGTTTAAGGTTTAGGGTTATAGATACATGATTTGTCTGGTTTAAATATGTATAGACCTTGTTTATCAACTTGAATGCTTACTATATGGCATAAGAAAACTATGTGCTTTGGTTTTTCATTTTTCGATTTTTTTAAATTTTGATGCCCATCGAATCTTGGTCAAATCCTAGGTTTGACCAAGATTTAAACAAGTTTAAAACATGAAAATGACCAGGGAAGCATGTATCCTTCTTAGTCACTCTAAAATGAATTTTTGGGAGGTTTTTGAAATTTCCATGTTTGAAACCCAAAACCAGTTCTCTTCATGCTTGACTTCATAAGACAGAGTTTAGGGGTTAGGGGTAGATACATAATTTGTATGGTTTGAATATGTCTAGACCTTGTTTATCAACTTTAATGCTTACTATATGACATAAGAACACTATGTGCTTTGGTTTTTTTTTTTTTTGATTTTTAAATTTTAATGCCCATTTGAATCTTGGTCAAATCCTAGGTTTGACCAAGATTTAAACAAGTTTAAAACATGAAAATGAAAAGGGAAGCATGTATCCTTCTTAGTCACTCTAAAATGAAGTTTTTGGAAGGTTTTTGAAATTTCCATGTTTGAAACCCAAAACCACTTCTCTTCATGCTTGACTTCATAAGGCAGAGTTTAGGGGTTAGGGAGTAGATACATGATTTGTATGGTTTGAATATGTGTAGACCTTGTTTATCACCTTTAATGCTTACTATATGACATAAGAAGACTATGTGCTTTGGTTTTTCATTTTTCTGATTTTTTTTAATTTTCTGCCCATTTGAATCTTGGTCAATATTTAGACAAGTTTAACACGTGAAAACGAACTGATAATCCCATTTGTTGACTCATTTAACTAGTTAATCCCATTTGTTGACTCTCTGTTGACCAGGCACTTGAGGTAAAACTGAGTATATTGCACTAGCCAGTATTAGTACTCAAGGGAAAACCGAGCACACAAAAAATGCTACATATAAGACTCGAGAGTATATCTAAATTTCCGGGTTAGACTCGAGTACGCGTGTTGCGGTGCGAAGTGGAAGACGTGCAATTGTTGGCGTAGATGTGGCAGTCGCGGTGCGAAGTCGAAGACGTGCAATTGTGGACGCGTGTCGCGTTGCGAAGCCCAAGAGTGCAGACGTTAAATGGTGGACGCGTAGGACGCGGGTCGCATTAACCACCCTCGCCTATAGACGCCTCCTCGCACTATCTCTGTCACTCTCACTCGCTCATGCAACGCGCCTCTCACGTCCCATCATCTTCTCTTCTCCAAAAACCCTCTCCCTCTCTGCAGGCGAGATGGACATGGAGAATGCGAATCCCATCGTCCATGACGCCGTCCAAGCGCGACGCCTCCCCTCTTCGGCGTCGTCCCCTCAAGGCCGTCGCCGCGCCGGTGGCGGTCGTATCCCGCCGGGATGGGACCCCTATGAGCCGGTGCCGTACATCTCCCCTCCGAACCCCTACGACACCTTCATGGACGACCCATGGAACGAGGTAACTATGGTTTGCTCCCTTTTCTTCGCCCATTCCTTTTTGAACCCTATTTTTGCTGGTTCCCTAGTAACTATTAGTGCCGATCTGTAGATGGTTGAGTATTGGGTTAATATTTGCGCCGATTTTATTCCATTTTTTGATCCCTTCTTGATTTCGTTTAAGATTTGGAGTTCGGCCGTTCGGTTAATTTATGCAAGTAATAATGGGATCTCAATCAGTTAATTTATGGGATCTCGGTCAGTTATTTTATGCAGGAATCAAAAGATATCAACCGTTTAATTTTGCAAATATTCTGGAATCTGTTCAAAATCCGATCTGGAATCTGTTTCTTTGCCTATGATGAATCGTTGGGCACAAATTTTTACAGAGTGGGTTCAGCGAACCATTGCTGTGTACAAATCTGTTGTGCATGAGCTATGGTTCGCTAACACCATCCCTGTAGACATATAATCGTGTCCACTCTAACTGAGGCTGGCTCTGTTTTTCCTTACTTTGTTATCATGCACGTTAGTCATCGTTGCATCTCATTCACTAATAGTTCCCGTTTGATATGGATCAGTCTGGCAGCGACGTCAGCGACGACGAGCACCATGACGTCAAGACTCGCCAGTCTGCGGAGGCTGCAGGTCGGCGATACGTCTCCTACTTCGCCAAGGGTGTCTACAGGTGCCCCTTCTGCACTAGGAGGCTCGGCGCACGACTTCAACTGCCTCCTCACGCATGCCGAGAACATCGGCAACACCACCCCAAGGTCGGCGCGTCGGTGAACCCCCACTCCTTCCGCGCCAAGCACATGGCGCTCGGCATGC
The DNA here is from genome assembly GCA_030979885.1 of Lolium multiflorum. NCBI lineage: Eukaryota > Viridiplantae > Streptophyta > Magnoliopsida > Poales > Poaceae > Lolium > Lolium multiflorum. The sequence goes on from CM061747.1 coordinate 217,192,953, forward strand.
ACCTCCGCAGCATCCAGCGGGTGGAGATCTCCGCCGGGCGCATGCCTCCTCTCAAGCCCAAGGCTCCCAAGGGGAGCAACAAGTGGAGACAGATGGGGTAGGCGGAGTCCCGGACGTGTGCTTGCTTGGTGCAAAGCAGCTTCTATTTTGTTGTTAGCTAGGGATCCCTTGTTGTTATGTTGTTAGTATGATGGTGTTGTGAAGAACCTCGAACCTGTTGGCTTGTGTATGCAGCTTATTATCTAGGGAGGGATCCCTATTATCTATCCCTATTCTACTGGAGTATATTTTGTTGGCCCTACTTTGTTTTCTCGATTTACTATTACTGCGAATTTGTCGTACGGAGTACATTACCCTGGAGATTTGCTTCTAGATTTAACTACATACATATGGACAGAGGGAGTACTAGATTTGCTGCCATATTGGGCAAACAACGAGGGCCAAAAGGCACAAATAATTGAAGAAAGACAGAAATGCAAGCTTCTCTAGATTTGATACTAATTTGGTTAATAAAGACAAAGAGACAGAGGGGAAAAGGTGCTCTTAAAAATGCCAAGCGCCGAGAGAGACAGAACCCAGCTCCTGCTCACGTACAACCAAACGGTCTCGTCTGTCCCACGCGGTCCTTTCTATCCACACGTCAGCACGGAACAGTCAACTAGCTGAATCCTCCCGTCTGAGCTCCTTCTGCGGGTTACAAATAAGGGCTTGCGAAAACTGAGGAAAAACATAAGGCAATCTTATTGACTAATATGGCTGTTTAATTAATAAAGGATTAGCTACAACGTGCTCAGTTTGCCCATTTATTAAGGTATAAGACTGGCAGGAGAGAAAGTAATCGCTAGTTTCCTCATTTTGCCCCTGCATGCTCGCACGATTAAAGCTCCTTCCGCACGCGCTGGACTCCTCGTTTCCTTCAACCTCCTCGTTTCTCGGGATAGACCAACAGTTTTTCAGGATCTTGGGGTTTTTTTTGACAATCAATACCACATATATTCATAGCAAAAATAGTACATGGTAGAGGGCTACATGACGACTAGATATATCACCAAAAAAGGTGATGCATGTCTCCTTCACCAAAACAGCTGAAACAAGTACACGAACGCAAGTACACCACCATAATAATACTACTACATTAACACAAGTACGAGTAATAAAGTAAGAGTACTACTCCCTCTAATCTAATTTAAACCAAAATAAATCTTAAACTTCATCCTAAATTTGAACTAGTGCCTCGTCCTCGTTCTTCGCTCATTTTCTGATCCAAGGCGCAGAGTGCCAGAGTGCATGGCACGGAACTCTTCATCGGTGGCATGCCATGGGCATGTCACCGGATGCATGATTTTTTTCGCAATGTTTTAAATTTGAATTTAGGCCGCATGTCACACGGTGACATGCAAAAGGTGCATGTCACCTGGTGGTGGTAGGCAACTACCCTCATTTACGGCGGCGTGGCGGCAGACCTCGTCGCCGCCTGCCTGTGGCGCCTCGGTTTCCACGCGGGAGACCATTAACGCCGACGACCAACCTTCCCGCGTCACGGTTAGCGACTATGACTATAAGGGCAAAACGCTAAACTCTCTCGTTCCATTCACTTTCTTCCTCTCTCCACCTAACAAACATTTGTTCGTCGCTCTCTCCTCCAGCAATGTCTTCAAAATTCAGGTCGTCGGCGGTCAAGTACGCGGAGAAAAAACGCCGGCTCGAAATTTCGAGAGACGCTTCCAGAAACCAAGTGGGCTTCGCCGCCGCCGCCGCCGAAACGCGTCCGTGCTGTGCTCACCGGGTTAGTTTCCTTCGCCATGTACTTTCGTTTCTTTCATCGCTCTCTCCTCCAGCAATTAATGTGTTCAAACTTCAGGTCGCCGGCGGTCAAGTACGCGGATAAAAAACGCCGGCTCGAAATTTCGAGAGACGGTTCCAGCAAGTGGGCTCGCCGTCGCCGCCGCTGCCGCCGCTGAAACGTCCGTGCTGTGCTCACCGGGTTAGTTTCCTTCGCCATGTACTTTCGTTTCTTCTTGCCCGGGCTCAAGCTCTTTAAGAGTCTCTATGGTTATACATCTTAAAGGGTTGGAAGTTCCAACGACGCCCTACTGCACCAACTTCCACGACCAAGGAATCATCGTCGTCCGATGATTTCAACCCGGCCCTACCCCGGCGAAATGAGGTAGCACCAAGCAGCTGTAGTTATCTTCTTCTTCTTCTTCTTCTTCTTCTTCTTCCTTTGCTTACCATGCTTCGTCTGAAGGAAGCGGCGCCGACTATCGACACCACTTGGTCGCCATCTTGGGGAAAAAACGAGGAGCTCGCTTAGTGTGTGAGCGCCCGAGACGATTTGGCTGCCAAGAAGAAGAATTCGAAAACTCTTGTGGAGCTCATTTGCAGCCTTCGAAATGAGCGCGATATGTTGAAGAACGAGCTGATTAAGCAGAAAGCATCAGCGGAGAAAGCCAGCAGCATACTCAAGACTGTGTGCCTCGACAGAGACAAGTCTGATATAGAGTACAAAATCCTTCTTCAGGATAAAGTACAGCTCCAAAAGTTGAACCTTGAATATGCTTGACATCGCCATCCTTGCCCTTCTCGAGAGGCAGAAGGCACAAGATAAGTTGATGCACCTGATGTTGGAGAGCTGCAGTGAAAGAGAAGAGACATTGAAAGAAGTGAGCAGTTTGGTGGGATACATGAGTGACGTCGGGCGAACTTCGCAGAATCCGCCCCGGCTGAGCTCAAATTCCAGCGGAACCAGCTTTCGGCAATGCATGTTAGGCGCACCTACAACTTCTACTCATTGATTAGAGGTCGCACGACATGGCATTTTCCCTCGAAATAGTAGTATTGTACTAATAGTTGTACTACTTAATATGTACCTTTTTGTAAAGTAATTTCTTACATGTATTAGAAACTACCCCTCTGTTTCGATGCACCCGGGACATTGTCATCCGGCCCTCTTCTGGACAAACCCCCTCGAGAAGGGCGGTATATTTTGCACATTTCGCTACTAGTACTTCTAATTCCACCGCTTATTTTTCTAATCCGTTAAATCGTTAATTGGATGACCAACTGATGGAAGCTGCGATAGATTAGACCAACAAGTGGTGAATTGTGCAAAAGATATGTCCGTGTTTTATGCAAAAGAGTGATATGGGGATCTGGTGGAATCTTGAATTTCCTCTTCAGTGGTAGGCATGCTTCACTTATAGCTGGAGTACATTGCGGACCTGGTGCATTTCGTCAGTACCGATCAGCTATTTTTGCTTATCCGGGAAGAAAAGGTAGTACTAGCCTTTTGTGAGATGTCTTTTCAGTGCTACGGAGTTGTCTGTTCACTGCTTGCTTTGTCTGTCGGTGACTTTGCCAAGCTGACTTTGCCATGACTTTGGGTGACTGATATGTGGACCACGTTGTAAGTGACTCAAAGTCACTGACTTTGGGGACTCCTGAATGCTTCGTATATTTCTGACGGTTTCTGAATTATGTACTCCGTACAACTTTTGTAATATTGGTCAAACTAGTTTTGACCAGGGTTTGTGTAGGGTGTTTTTTGGTTGGTCCAAATGGTGTTGTGTGGTCCAAATGTGATGTATCATCACACCACCATGTGCCCCCTCCCCCCCCCCACCCCTAGGTTTTGGTAATGCCATTCTGATACATGCTTCTTAGAAGGAGTACATTTTTTCCAGTTAGGGCATGACAATTTTGAAAAATTCAAAAAAAAATGGGAAGACAGAATGGTAACATCATTTTCCATGTGATGATGCACCCCTGTGCCAAATTTTGGTTCATTTTAAGAATGTAAGGTGACAAATTACTCGAGGAAGCTAGTTGGAGTAGACGGGCATGATCGGATTGGCATAGGCGATTTATTTTTGAAGGATGTTATTTTTCATAGACAATATGACACAAAAAATAAAATGTTAAGTCTCATATTATTCTGAATGATGAATTACTTATGACGTTTGGAAGTATTGGTATACATGAGTCCCACATGAAGTTAAATGGTCCAAAAAAAGTTTCGTACACGTCTCCCAGAAAGTGGAAAGTCGAGCATGCATGACTTCACGCGTCCACCGGATACAAGCTATAACATAATCGGCCTCATCATCTCTCGCGAGTCGTCCTCTCCACTCCCCCAACTTGCCTCCCCCACACTGTGCCCCCATCCACTCACCGCACCTCTGAGGCATCGACTTTCCCGTTTCCAACCACAACAGCATGAAGATAGGTATTGCATACGAGGCGGAGCAATAGGCGAACGCCCACGCAGATGCCTCTACGGTGGTGGCCGTCGTGGTGGGTGAGGCTTCACCGGCACCCAAGCCGCTCGTCTCCTCTGCTTGTCGGATTCTTCGACCTCGGTCGAAATGGGCATCTAGCCGTCCACGACGGGTGAGGCTTTGGGCACCCATGCCTCGTCTCCTCTGCATGCTGGTTCTTCGACCTCGGTCGGCGGGCGTCCTGGCCGTCGGCGAAGGTGGATACCAACGTTTTTTATCCCGCCGAAGATGTGCACGGTGTTGCAGGCCACCACGGCGAGGTCTTCCTAGGCCCGATGCTGGACGCGAACCTCGACCCCTTCGACGATTTCGGCCCAAACGTTCAGTTCCAGGAGGATGTTGAGGGTGATGACGAGGAGGTACTTCTCTTTTACAAACTGTCCCAACCCTCTTTGTGTCATATTGTTGTTCACATGGTTTGCACGAGCCTGGTTCTTGATTGATTTGATATCCTACCTTGTTCTTGTAGATGTAATTGATTCTACGATTCGTAAGATCAGATTCTAGTTTAATTTCGACTAATCTGCCATGTAGTCATATAATCAATTTATGTGTTCATACTTAGTGGACTTGCAATTGTTGTGGCTAATGTTCATGGTTGTTCATAGGGTTTCTCATGATTTATTACGATTTCTTCTGCCATTTACTTGTTCTACACATTTAATTTTAGGGTTTCTAAGGTTTGATTATGTTAGTGGAGTATTTATTCGATCTTTCATAAAAAACCTGATTATGTAGTACTTAATAATTCATAGGAGTATTCTGATGACATGGACAACAACAAGGTGCGCAGGGACCGGAAAAGCCGCTATGTTCTCAAGCGGCTGAAGGGTGGTGAAATTCGTTTCTGCATGCGCGCGGGGAGCTATTTTGCCCATTATGTGGCAAATTTCTCTAGAAGGACATCCACAGCCTGATCCAACATGCGATGGGTGTAGGCCTAAGTACATAGGGGGAAACACCGCCCTGCAACCAAGGCCAAGTACGCATCATATGGCCTCTTCCTCCAGAATTACGTCTTGCCTAGCTTGCTCCACGTCAACGCCCCTGCTGCTGGCCCTCATGCTCCTGGTCATGTTTAATGTTCATATGTGTAATCTTAATCCCTTTGGAAGTTCAGCATTAAACTCTACTAGTACAACCGTGGTGGTCTTGTGATGTAGTACTCTTTTGATGCATTTGTGATGTAGTAGTACTTTTTTTGAAATGATATAGTACTATCTAAGAAAAGTACTCCCTCCGATTCACATTCATTTCACATCAAGAAATATGGATCAGAGCGAGGGAGTAAATTAAACATGGCATCTCGTGCATGAAGCTTGACATATCGATCAGGTTGGCTAGAATAGCAATACAATGTTGCTCATTAGGCAAATGCATGCCATGTACGATAGTATACATCCAGTAAAGAAGTCTATACTGACATAAAAAACTACTTTGGGGATGAGAGTCAATTGGGGCATCTACAATATAGAAAATCTTGCTCGTAGATGATTTTGGCTAAGAGTTTTTACTCACATTACACGTGCCACTCCTTGTCTGCAAAACAAGTTCCAATAAAGGGAGAGGAAAGAAGAGGGTATTGTGGGCGAGATTGAACACCTTTTTTATGTGTTAATCTGAGGCCTCGTTTAGATGAGGATTTCGACTTATGCCTAACAGCTCAACACATCCACAAATAACTCTGCTTGCGCACACCACCGTTCATTAAAAATAACAATATTAGCTCGCAAGATTAAGAACAAAGTGAATTTAAGTAACTTGGTAAGCTTTTCAAGCAATATATTCAGAGAAAGAGCACACATGTTCGGCTCAAAATAATCATAAGAGAAGAACAATAAATCTAAGACACCACATGGATTCATACCTTGAGTCGACGCTGGCTCGTAGAAGGGCGGACGCGCCTCGAGGATGCCGGGACGTCTCCACCTCGGTCTCACATGTGATTGCTTATCGGCGGGTGGTGCGCCGCGCCGTAGAAGATCTATCAAGAGATGAGAGCCCGATGACGCTAGACTCAACCTTGATAGCACCGACTTGTTGCTCCGCACCGAGATGCGCCACGTGCAAGATTTAGCGGCACTAATTTTAGAGATATGTCATGATCATTGTAACAAATTTCAACGTGATGATGATTTGATCTTGTACTCGGCCTTGAACATAAGAACTAGTACAATCTCACCTTTTTTTTATCATTATCCTTTGCGAGATTTAGCGGTTGCGCCAAATTCAGAGAAATATCATGATCATGGTAACACAATTTTCAATATAATGATGATTTGATGTTGCACTCGACCTTGAACATAAGTACTAGTACGGTCTCACAAATTTGTATCATTATACTTTGCAAGTTTTAGTGGATGCGCCATTTTCAGAGGTAGATCATGATCATGGTAAGTTGGTAACAAATTTTCAAGGTGATGATGATTTGATTTTGCACTCGGCCTTGAGAGGTACTAGTACGGTCTCACAATTTTTTATCATTATACTTGGACGGTGGCCAAATTAAAATCATAGCGGCAACTTCCCGCCCACAAAATACAAAAATTTCACACGCTTCCAAATTCCCATTCTACCCCTGTGGAGATGGCAGCAAAGTCGGTTGGTGGGGGTCTGCCCGTCATTTTTGGATCACCACCTCCCTAGCGGAAACCCTCCCAAAAAAATCATTTCCCTACCACCCACCGGAACTTCCCAAGTCCCTCTCTCCCACCTCCACGACCACGCACCGGAACATCCCCGCCGGACTTCCTGGCCTACCCGAGGCCTCGCGATCCGTCATCCACTGCCTGCCGGAGCCGCTTCATCGGCCGTCATCAACCGGACCGGATCATCCCCGCCGAACCTCGAAACCATATGCTCATCCCAGTCTACCGCAGTCGCTTCAGCTGCGGTATCGTCCACCCGCCGGAGCCGCTTCGAGGATCCGTCGTCCACTCGGATCTTGCTCACCGACATTTGTGCATGAACCGGATCTGCTTCACCGCGATGCATGATCTAAACTCTCTCTTTGTCGCTTTTCTATTGCTTTGCAAGTTCTTATTTAATCTTGGGGGAACCTGTTTGTGCTGACGCGCGCGTTACGTTTTTGCAGATGAGATGAGTAACCATGAAGTGTAATGGCCGTCTCTCCAACCCCAAGTAGCACATGTAGCGTACTTCATCACCGGATCTATCAACCCCAGGAAGATCTGCTTGACTCCCAGAGTGCTTCTCCTAATGTAAGTCCCTTGTTTTAGCGCCATGTTCGGGGTTCAGTTTCTTGTTTGTCTGAGCTCTTTTAGTTCATTCCTAGCTATGACCGTAACACGTTGCTATTTTCTACTTCATTGCTAACTTTAAGCGATTGAACATTTTGGTTTGCATTCCCTGCTCTGTAGATGTAGCCATCATAACTTCTATCTTGCTCAGTCGTTGTTACAAAAATTATAGGTATTATAGTAACATCCTGCTATTATTTAGTTCATGACCAATTTTAAGTAATTGCACATGTTGGTTCGCCTGCTCTATAGCTTTTGGCATCGTAACTTCTATATTTGGTTTACATTCCCTGCTCTGTAGATCTAGCCATCATAACTTTATCTTGCTCAGTCGTTGTTATAAAAATTATGGCCTGCTACTATGTTGTTTGTGCCATTTTTTACTCCATGAACATGTTGGCTTGCATTCCCCGTACTACAGATGATGCCATTGTTTTGTATCTAGTTCATTGTAAGCTAACAAAGTAAGGACTTAGTTTGGCATGCTATCACTCTGCTATCTAGCCTGTAGTACAAATAAACTTGTCATACTACTAGATAATAATTTTGCGTGCCATCTTGTTCTTCAAAAGCTGCATTATTGACTTGTTTCTCTGACTTGGCATGACGCTCACATATGGAAAGCTGAACATATTGGTTTGCATTCCCTCTTATACAAGTTCACAGGTGATCCCACTATATATTGTATCTGGTCCATCCTAAGCTCCGGCATTAACTATCCTCTATGTGTTGCTCATTACAAGTTTATATCCTGAAACATCTTGATTTGCATCCCCTTCACTATAAGTTCAAGAGTATTAGTTCACGGCCAAAATGAAGTAATTGCACTTGGCACATGTTGGCTCACATTCCCTCCTCTTTAGCTTTTGCCATCGTAACTTCTATTTTTGGTTTACATTCCCTGCTCTGTAGATGTAGCCATCATAACTTCATCTTGCTCAGTCGTTGTTTTTATGCTTTGCTACTATGTTGTTCATGCCAATTTTGTACTCCCTGAACATGTTGGTTTGCATGGGACTCGACAGTAGTAAGTCTGCTGTTTCATTCTAACATGCTCTGTTATATTGGTTTGTTGGTATGCGGCATGCACTCTTTGTTTGCTTATTGTGCGCATTACAATGATCTTGTTATAACGACGAAATGATGAGCTCCAAATTCTTTGGCAAACAATATTGTAGTGTCTTTGCCTTTCCATTGTTGCTGTCTTAACTTGTAATGTCTTTGTTTCAGATATAGGTGCTGCATGGACAACTTAAAATATTGCCGGATCGCTTCATTGTATTGCTAGGTTTAATTACCATTCAATTTCTCTGGGTTCTGTAATATTTTTTCAATGCCTTGCATTGATGTAATATTTAGTTAGTTTTTATAGTTCTTTCGCGCATTTTTTCTTTGGTGCTTGTGGTAAGTGAGGCTATCAAACAGAAATCATAAATATTCTCAGTATCTAAATCACAATTCCCATCCCTTAAACGGCCCAATTAATCGAAATCACATATGTGCGCAAAATCCTAAAGCATATTATACATATAAACAGAAAAACTTTGGCAGCCCACTTACTTCTTGGGCCACCCATGTGATTCTGTGGACCCACACTCTAATTGGCACGCCCACTTGCTTTAGGTGGTCCCCCACTATTGGGCCCACTAATTAGTTGGGCCACCATTTGCTTTGTGGTGGACCCCACATACTAAGCAGCCGGCCTTCAAAGGAAAGTGGGACCCTGTTTTTTGGCCGCTATCTTGTTGGGCGGCCCACTTGCAATGGTGGACCCCACATACTAATTGGCCGGCCTTTTAACATGAAAGTGGGGCCCACTGTGTTTGGCCCGACCCACCATCTTGTTGGGCAGCCATTGCTATATGGTGGTCCCACATGGTAAATGGGCAGGCCCTTTAATAGGAAGGTGGGACCCACTGTGTTTTGGCCGACCTATCTTGTTGGGCCACTTTCTGTATGGTGGACCCCATAACAAATGGCAGGCCCATTAACGGGAATGTGGGACCCATGTGTTTTTGGCCGCCCGCTATCTTGGTGGGCCGGCCACTTGCTATATTGTGGACCCCACATACTAAATGGGTGGGCCCTTTAACGGAAGGTGGGACCCACCGTGTTTTTGGCCGCCCACTATCTTGTTGGGCCACTTGCTATATGGTGGACCCCCACATAAATGGGCCGGCCCTTTAGGATAGTGGGACCCACCATGTGTTTTGGCCCGGCCACTAGCTTGTTGGGCGGCCCACTTGCTATATGGTGGACCCCACACACTAAATGGGACGGCCTTTTAACGGGATAGTGGGACCCACGTGTTTTGGCCCCCTTCTAGGCGGCCCGATTGTAAGGGGGACACTTGTTAAATGGGCGGCCCATTTACCTTTGAGAACATTAGAGGTTAGGCCAGGCCCACGTAACTAATGGACAGCCCCTATATAGTTGACGGTCAACTATGTCATCGGCCGCCCGCTTAAGACGTGGCAGGCCTCGTGTGAGCCTACCATCTACCACAGGGTTTTAACGCATGCGCAAGCGTACGCCTGTCGGTTGCATGACGTGGCGATCAACGGCTCCCGGAAACACTTGCAACGGTCCGATTTTCCGTGGCGGAAGGGCCCAAGCACGGACCGAAAAAATCGTCGTTGGACTTTGCACTTCGACAACAGAACCCATATCGTCGGGTTAGGCCCATAGGCGACGAAAAATGCCCCTTAGTTGACGATTTTGGGACGTTGTCTATCAGAACTTTTCTTGTAGTGAATGGACTAGTGGCTTCATCCGCTTATCTAATAATTTTGCAAAAAGAGCTGGCAATGGGATTCCCAGTCCCAAATTAATTAACAAAAATAGACACTCCTCCATGGTATGTGATTGTTGGACGGCACCCGAAGTATTCGGTTAGCCATGGCTTGAGAAAGCAAAGGTGGGGAGGAGTGTCATCATAATAAAACTAAAATAAAAAGCACTCCTTCATGGTATGAGATTGTTGGCAGGCAGGATTCGGTTAGCCATGGTTTGTGAAAGAAAGGTTGGAAGGAGTGCCACACAAAAATAAAAATAAAATGGGAGCCGCTCTTTGAAGGTTTGTCTGGCAAGGGGTTAGAGTACCCGCTACCATTCGTTGACAACAACAAACACCTCTCAAAACTTTACTTTTATGCTCTCTATATGTTTTCAAAATCAAAGCTCTAGCACAAATATAGCAATCGATGCTTTCCTCTTTGAAGGGCCATTCTTTTACTTTATTGTTGAGTCAGTTTACCTATTCTTTCTATCTTAGAAGCAAACACTTGTGTAAATTGTGTGCATTGATTCTTACATGTTTACCTATTGCACTTGTTATATTACTTTGTGTTGACAATTATCCACGAGATATACATGTTAAAGTTGAAAGCAACCGCTGAAACTTATATCTTCCTTTGTGTTGTTTCAAAGCTTTCTACTAAGAATTTATTGCTTATGAGTTAACTCTTATGCAAGACTTATTGATGCTTGTCTTGAAAGTATTATTCATGAAAAGTCTTTGTTATATGATTCATTTGTTTACTCATTATCTTCATCATTGCTTCGAATCTCTGCATTCATCTCATGTGCTTTACAATAGTATGATCAAGGTTATGATGGCATGTCACTTAAGAAATTATCATTGTTATCGTTTACCTACTCGAGCGAGTAGGAACTAAGCTTGGGGATGCTTGATACGTCCCAAACGTATCTATAATTTCTTATGTTCCATGCCACTTTATTGATGATACCTACATGTTTTATACACATTATATGTCATTATTATGCGTTTTCGAACTAACCTATTGACGAGATGCCGAAATGCCGTTCTTTGTTTTCTGCTGTTTTGGTTTCGAAATCCTAGTAAAGAAATACCGGAATCGGACGAAATCAAGACCGAGGACCTTATAATTCCCGGAAGCTTCAGGCAGAGAAGGACGAAGGGGAGCCGGGGGCCCCACCCACACGGCGGCCCCGGGGCGCGCGCCCCCGTGGTGTGGGCACCCCGTGCCCCTCCGACTCCATCTCTTCGCCTATTTAATCGTCCCGACCTAAAAACACCGACGAGGAGACGAGAGAAAACCTTCCGAGCCGCCGCCATCGCGAAATCAAGATTCGGGGAAGAATTCTCCATTCGGCGCCTGCGGGACGGGAATTGCCCCAGTCATCTCCACCGTCATCTCCACCGCCATCTTCACCGCATCATCTGTCTCCATGATGAGGAGGAGTAATTCACCCCGGGGCTGAGGGCTCCGTTGTAGCTATGTGGTTCATCTCTCTCTTTATGTGATCTAGTTGAATATCATCTATGTGCTACTCTAGTGATGTTATTAAAGTAGTTTTATTCCTCCTACATGGTGTAATGGTGACAGTGTGTGCACTCGTGTTAGTACTTGGTTTATGCTATGATCATGATCTCTTGTAGATTGCGAAGTTAACTATTGCTATGATGGTATTGATGTGTATTATTCCTCCTACATAAGCATGAAGGTGACAGTGTGCATGCTATGTTAGTACTTGGTTTAGTCGTATTGATCTATCTTACACTCTAAGGTTATTTAAATATGAACATTGAATTGTGGAGCTTGTTAACCGGCATTGAGGGTTCGTGTAATCCTACGCAATGTGTTCATCATCCAACAAAAGGGTGTAGAGTAGTCTTATTATGTGATCATTGTTGAGAGTGTCCACTAGTGAAAGCGGATCCCTAGGCCTTGCTTCCAAGCATCGAATCTCCGTTTGTTTACTGTTTTGTTACATGTTTACTCGCTGCCATATTTTATTCAGATTGCTATTACCACTCATATACATCCATATTACTTGTATTTCACTATCTCTTCGCCGAACTAGTACACCTATACACTGACAAGTGTATTTGGTGTGTTGGGACACAAGAGACTTCTTGCTTTGTGATTAGGTTGCTTGAGAGGGATATCTTTGACCTCTTCCTCCCGAGTTCGATAAACCTTGGGTAATCCACTTAAGGGAAACTTTCTACTGTTCTACAAACCTCTGCTCTTGGAGGCCCAACACTGTCTACAAGAATAGAAGCTCCCGTAGACATCAATGACCAAGATATTGTCAAGTGAGAAGTTACTTGTATGTAGCAAGGCAGCGGTCATGGCGGTGCCCCCCCCACATGAGTCAGATGGGGGAGATTGTTGGGTATCCTTCTCATGTGGAATGTCAGGAGATGACCTATTGAATCCTTTTAGGCGGCCTGAACAAGTGCGATGGCCCACTACCCATTAGGGTTATGACCAAGGATCATTTTGAACATTACGCATAAGGGAAGGGAGAGAATAATCCTCCCATCCAGCCAACACTCAGAGGGTGATGAAAATCCAGTTTAGGTTACATTAGAGGAGAAAACCAAGAGAGAAGGGAGAATAGAGAAAGTTGAAAGAAGAAGCTAAATCAAGTGCCGATCCTTGCCCACAAGGTTACGAAGACCAGATCTGCATTCTTGTCTCCTTCAAACTGTTGCTCCACCATCTTTGATGAGATTCCTCCAATCGGTAACTCTTGTGCTCCAAATCTTGTTGTTGGCATCTAAAATTCGCTTGTATCTTGATGTTTACGATCCTCTAGTGCTTTCTAGGGAAGAACTTCCTGTATCCCCATTTTATATAGTGAAACAAAATTTTAATAGTTCCGGCCCGTGGTTTTTCCCTCGCTTTGAAAGGTTTTCCACGTATAAAGGACTAGTGTCCGTGTGTCGATTTGCTTGTTGCTCAGGCACATAGAACTTGTTATACCTACTTGCGGAAATCAACTATATGTGTGCTAAGAGCACGCATGACTTGTCCTCTGTTTCGTGATAGAGCAACGATCTGTGGAGTTAGTGCATGAGGGGTGATGAAATTAACATCTTATTTTGTTGTGTATTTTTAATTAGAACACGTTTGAGTGTGCTAATTTTTCAACATAGGGGGCTGGGGTGAGAGGAGGGGGATTTTTACTCGACCACGCGCAGGTCGATTGAGTATCGCCCCCTGAAAAATTTACTCCTCTAAAAGCTATAAGCTATGAAAACTTGGTTAGAAACACATTACTACTGAATCTTTTTTTTTTGAACATTCTATATATTAGACAAGCAAGCCGTCTCATTAAAAACCCTCCAGTCCCCTTCGGTACCCTGGAAGGAAAAGAGTGCGTCAAGATCTTGTTGTCCCCAATCAAAGTATGGTTACATCATTCACCAGCTGTGGATACAAGAAAAAAGGCGGGCTCTCAAGCCAAAAATTACAATTTGGATCATCTACCAACCTAGCTATTTGATGAGCCGCTTTATTTTCTTCCCTTGAACAGTGAGATATAGACACTTCATTGAAGCCAACCATCATAGTCCTGCACTCATCCAAGTAAGCCACGCCAACGATCCTATTCTCTAGAGGGAAATTATAAGCATTGACCACCTCTAGACAATCTGTCTCAACAATCATATTGTTACAGCCAATGTGCTCAGCGAGTCTTAGACCATCCCTTACCGCTTGAGCCTCTGCAGTTGTCACGTCGATGACCCCTTCAATTTCTACTCTGCAGGCTGCCAAGAACTAACCTTGCAAATCTCTGATGATGCACCTCGTTGAGGCCCTCCTCGTCGCCAGATCAACTGCCGCATTTGTATTCAATTTAACTTTACCTCCCGGGGGTTTAGTCCAGCCTTTTTTGATCGTTCCATTTATATTTATTCTTGCTTGGTTACAGTTTACCACCATTGCCTTTATAGATAGCGCCATTCTGCTTGGAGATGGCGCTACACCTTTGTGCTTCAATTCTCTGCGACGCCACCAGATGAACCAGGCTGCCGTGGCGATCACTTCTCTCATCTGTAATCCTCCAATTTGATTAGCAGCTAGATGCTTGGATCGGAGCAGCGTCTCCGGGATGACACTACCAGACCGGTCCTCCTCAGCTGCTTCTTGAATAATATTCCATATACCCAGAGCCTCCCATGTTTCCTTTGCTCAATCACACTTGAAAATCATATGAGCAATGTCTTCCGCTCCCCATTCGCATACAGGGCATTGTCCAGACCCACCAAGGTGTCTATTTGCTAAAACGCACATACACGGTATGATTCCATGTAGAGCTCTCCAGGTAAATATTTTCACTTTGGCCGGTACTGTTAGCTTCCAACAAATATCCCAGACTGGATTTATCTCAGAATTTCCAACTTCATCTCTTCTCCTCGCTCTACTTCCGTATTGGTGTTGCCATTCCATATGATATGCAGATTTTACCGAGAACATTCCATTCTTTGTACCATGCCAGGCTATAGAATCCTCCTCCGCCAGTGGTGACAGAGGAATAGCTTGAATTCTCTTTACATCTATTGGATAGAAGATATCCTGCAGCAGTTGCGCATCCCAAGTTCCCGTACCTAGGTCTATAAGATCTTCCACCTTGTCAAGTATAACACCGTTTTGCCTAGATAGCACTCTTCCATTGGGGCTGTTTGGCAACCATGGATCTTTCCATATATTAATATCCGAGCCAGTTCCAACTCTCCAGATATAACCCCTCTTAAATGTATTCATGCCCGCCATCAAGCTCTGCTAGGTGAAAGATGCACCTTTTTTAACTCAACATGCAATAGATCACCTGAAGGATAGTATTTTGCTCGCAGAATTTGAGCACATAATGAATCTGGGGCTTCTACTAATCTCCAAATCTGCTTGGCTAACATAACCAAATTAAAGCAATGTAGGTCACGAAATCTCATACCCCCTTGTTTCTTCGGCGTACACATTTTTCACCATGAGTACCAGTGCATCGCCTTCTTCCCATCCTTTTCACCCCACCAGTATCGAGCAATAGCAGCCGCAATGGCCTTGCAAATTCCTTTTGGCGGTTTAAAAACAGACATAGCGTATGATTGAATTGCTTGAGCCACTGCCTTCAGTAATATCTATTTCCCTCCCATTGAGAGGTTTTTCATATTCCATCCACTAATAATTTTGCAAACCCGATCCACCAGATGTTGGAAACAATCTGAGCGATCAACTCCTACATGTGATGGAAGACCAAGGTATTTTTCTGTTAAAGCCTCCGCCTCAATGTGTAGGGCTGTGCATACATCCAACTTACTTTCTTCTCCTGTATTAGGGCTGAAATAAATACTTGACTTTGGGTCACTCACCAATTGTCCAGAACTGGCATAATACAAGTCCAACACCTTCCGAACAGCTACATCATTAGGCGCATCCGCCTTCATCAGAATCAGTGAATCATCGGCAAATAAAAGGTGAGATACCGATGGTGCCCCGCGACACACTCTGACTCCTTGAATGCCACCACTCTCTTCTTCATGTGTTAACAAACTTGAGAGACCCTCAACACAAAGCAGAAACAGGTACGGCGAGAGCGGGTCTCCCTGCTGCAGCCCCCTTGTCGGAGTAAAGACCTCCGTCTCTTCCGAATTAAACCAAACACGATATTGGACTATGGTAACACAAGACATAATCAGATTCGTCCATTGCTCCACAAAACCCAACCTGTTCATCATTACTCCTGAATCTTTAGTAGAGTAGCAAACCAAAATCTTTATAGCTCAACTAAATCTTTTGTGGTTCGAGCAGAAATGCTCTAATCTCCTGAATCTTTGATCAAACGCAGTAACCAAAAACCCTGCCGTTGTTGCGCCCAAAACCAACAGGTCCTCAACCGCCTTTCCCTCCTCCCGCCCAAGCCGTCTCCCACCCCCTTCCGTCCTCCAGAGCCCAGACCAAGAAGCCCCGTCCCCTCCCGTTCTTGATTCTTGATCCCTCCACCTCCCACCGCAGCGATGGAGCCCTTCAAGGACGCGCGGTCCGTGCGGCTCAAGAGCCACCTGGGCACGTACCTCTGCGCGCTCGACGACGAGGCCGTCTCCCACGGCTACCGCCGCAACTCCCGCGGCACGGTCTGGGCCGTGGAGCTCGCCGGCGACGACTACGTGCGCCTACAGGGCCATCGCGGCCTCTACCTCGGCGCCACCGAGCTCCCCGCCGACGTCCTCGGCAGCCGCGGCCGCGGCACCAGGGCGAGCTGCAGGGTGGTGCAGGGCACGCCCTCCTGCCCCAACGACAACGCCTTCCTCTGGTCGCCGCTGCGGGAGGGGGAGCACCTCACGCTCTCGGGCCCCTACGGCCGTCTCCTACGCGCCAGGTTCGGGGACACGCCGCAGGACAACGCGATCACCGTCGACCTCGACGCCGTCCCGGAGGAGAGCTCCTGGGTGGTCGAGCCCGTCCTCGTCCCGCCCCCGCCGGTGGCGGCGTCCGAGGCGGCGCCGATCTGCCGCGCCAAGTCGTGCGACGCCCGCTTGGAGGCGACGGCTTCGGTGTCCGACACCGCGTCCAGCGTCTTCGCTAGGTTCCACTTCCACTCCGCCAAGGTACGCCCCCTGTTCTTTGGTTTCTTGGATTCTTGTTACTCCTGAATTCTTGATCGTTTCATCCCGAATTCTTCTTGGCTTTCTTGGATGCAACAAATTCACTGTTGATTGCATCAGCCGTCCTTGCTTACAGGACAATGATTAGCGGTACTTGCTGTGCTACGTGAGTGCAGGAATCGAAGGGGAAGCTGCTCCTGGAGGAAGAGGAGGAGAAGGAAGAGGAGCCGTCGGGCGAGGAGGAGGAGCCCCTGTGGAAGCCGGCGCCGCGGACGATCTTCTACAACACCGCCAGGGACGACGGCGGCGTGGACGACTTCGACGACGGGACATGGAAGTACTTCGCGTTCAACGAGCAGAGCCTCGTGGCGCTTCACCGCAGGCTGGGCGAGGAGACCCGCCGCTGCGGGGACTTCGTCGTCTGCCGCCGGAGCACCGCGGCGCCGAGGCCGCTGTTCCCCGTCGTCCTCGATCTCCCTCCCGGCAACGCCGACATGGAGTTCGTCCTCGTCCCGGTGGTGTCCTCTGCAGGTAACGACGAAAGGGATCTCCTGTCCAGCTTCTGAACTTCTCTTCTTCTTCCCCTTTCATTCTTTCTGTCGAACAGTTTATTCAAGTTATTATCCTTCTGAATTTGCAGTGGCAGAGAGTGTTCTTTAGGATGGACGTGATCCGGCATCAAACGTAGGAAAAGATGGAAAGAACTTCGGTGTGCCGATATGCATTTTCCTGTGTACATTCTTTAGAAACCTGCATTTTCGTCAGTGGACTGAACTGAACATATTTGTTGTCTGCTGTGGAAATTCGGTCAGCTAGGATGAATCTTATTTTTGGTATGTTTTCCAGTCCTGAACAATGTCATGTACTCCGGCGGACGAACAGAGAAATGTCTGAAATGTGTTCAGCAGAATATTGCCTGAGTTTCTTTCAGTAATCCAAATCTTGGATTTCAGTCCACAGCTAATTCTGGAACGTCTTCTTGTTGTAGCTTTTGTGATTTATTTATATATATACTACTTCCCTGTCCTTTGTTGAAAAAATATATACTGCGCTGTCCTTATTGGAAAAGATATATACTGCTCTGTGATCATGAATTCAGTAACATGTGTATCTGTCAGTTGCTTTGAAGGTTTTAACAATATTGGCAGTGCATATTCAATGTCGTCCTGGCTGAAGCTGTCTCCGACAATGGATAAAATTTCAGTTGTTGTATACTGTACTTTGCCTTGAATATTTGGGACCAAAAGAAAAACATTTCAATATTTGAGCCAGCAAGTGAATAATCAACTTGGCAGATATCTCTTGTCTCGTGAACAGGTCAAAAACATGCAAGAACATCTGCAATTCTTCATTATAGAATAGATCACAAAGGAAAACCACACTAGTTCTGAAGGGAACGCTTTGCATCAACCCTATCTTATGATATCTACCCATCTATCAGATCTCTCATTAACACCTGTATCATCCTTCCACAACACCCCCTATGTACATGCACACCAACCTCTATGTACCGCAAGCGCCTGCTCTTCAATCCAAAGATAAAAAAAAAGGAACCGAAGAAGTAAGAAATCAACAAGCCATTTGGTCCCTGAATGCGTCTAGCTCCTCGAACACGGGCAGCCTCCTCGACCTGAATGGCGTCCAATCATTCATCACAAGGTCTAGTCTCTCCACGATCTCCTCAGTGAAACTGAAGCCAATATCCAACGGTGATGAAACATGGGTCGTCGGGCAGAGCTCACGGAGCAGCTGCTCAGCTCGGGCGACCGCCTTGTCATCGTCCAGTCCGGAGAATCTGCGAAGCAGGACATCCTCGAGTACTTGCATTGCCTCGTCATGCCTGCCCTGTTTGATCAGGCACAGCCCGAGGTTGCACGCCCGGTTGGCGTCGGGCACGATGGTTTGGGCCTTCCGGTAGACCAGTTCAGCGGCTTCGTAGTTGCTCTGCTGCATGTAAGCCCAGCCAAGGTTGCCCTGCAATCGCACATGGAGAAGTTTCAGTAACTTGAGTGTAACTGAATGCTGCTGTGACATGCCCAACTGGCAGCCAGTAAGAAGGAGCAACATGGGAGCAAGTAGCCCGTACCAGAATGCGGGACATCTCCTGCTGGATTGAGACCTGGAACTTCTTGCCGTGGGAGCGCGCTGTCTTGGTGATCTTCCCGTTGAAGGCCTCGCCGAGGCATATCATCTTGAGCTTCTGTTTGAGCAGATCTATCTGCTCCTCGACCTTTCCGCATTTCTGGTCATCAAAATTTACATTCTATCACGTTAGAATTCAGGAATAAGCCAAGAATGTTACCTTAGATTTGTCTAAACTTGGATGCATTTATACACTAAATAGTGTCTACATACATCCAATTTTTGACAAATCTAAGACATCCTTTTATGGACAGAGGTAGTATTTTTTTGCATGGTGTGCACCGAAATGCACCTTGTAGAGGTCGATGAGCAGGTTGTCTAGGGACTCCTGTGCCTGCCTGGAGCAGAGGTGCCTGAAGGACCTGATGGCCTCGATGGCCTCCTCGGCGCGGTCCTGCTGCTTCATGACCACGGCCATGTCCTTGAGCGCGCTGTCCACCCTGTCCCCGGAGTTGATCGCCTTCCAGAACCACACGATCGACGCCTCCGCGTCCTTCTCCACCAGCTGCACAATCCAAAACCGTTTGACCCAATTTAGCAATTTGAAACGTTTCAGGAAGAAAAGAACTCGCGGGACGAAAAAATCTTGTACAACTACGGAGTAGTAAACATGACATTGATGCAAGTTCATCTAAAAAAATTCAATTTGATGTACAGTTAAAACACAATGATCAGCCGTTAAGCGCGCACGTTGACCCCGGTCGATGGACCACCACCCATTTGTGGTAACCTTAGCACAGTGACCGATTCGGTGAACAGTGGTTCCTTTCCGAGGAAAGAAAGATTTTTTCCGCAGATAGGATCCCAGGAATCACGCCGGAGCTGGAAACGCATGATCTATGGCAGTTTGCTTTTTTGGTGCTAGCCGTTACCATGATTGGGCACGGGCGCACAGTTAAGGCTACTACCCAGTTTCCGTTGTTTAACCACAGCCCACTCGGCCACTCGAGAAGAAGGCAGAGGTAGGATTTGCATGAGGATTAACCTGGAGGTGCTTGGCCCGGACGTAGGGGCTGTCGCCGGCGGGCACCTTGTGGACGACGTGGAAGAGATCCTTCTTCTCTGCGGCCCTCCTCCTGGACGAAGCGGCGGCCATGTCGACGGACGGAGCTAGCTAGGACCTAGGAGAGGAGAGCAATGGTGGGCGCGCTCGGATTGGTGAGATAG
Organism: Lolium multiflorum; assembly: GCA_030979885.1. Taxonomy (NCBI): domain Eukaryota; kingdom Viridiplantae; phylum Streptophyta; class Magnoliopsida; order Poales; family Poaceae; genus Lolium; species Lolium multiflorum. The sequence goes on from CM061747.1 coordinate 217,213,175, forward strand.
GTGGCTTGTTTCGCGGGGTGCGGGATCTGGAGGGTGGGAATGCGGGCCGAGGAAGATGACGAGGCGGGCGGAGTGGATCTGGACGGGAAGGCGTCCGGGTTCCGGGGCGGGTGGTGGATGGGGACTTGGGTATGATCGGGCGGTCGGGTGGGCGGCACGCGTCCGCATCCGCGCGGGTGACGTGCTCGCGGCGCCTTGGGGGAGAAGCGGTGGGGCAGGTGACACGGCCACTTTCAGGGGGCTCAGATGCGTCCCGATTGGCTGCATCTTCTAGACGCAGGTGCGTATTCCTTTTCTGTGCAATTCAGAGGTGAACCAAGGAGTAAAATCAAGAGGGGACACAAGTATTTAGACTCTACTAGTAATTTTGCACGTGCAATGCACGTGTAATCTTAGGTGATAAATATCATCACGTGTTAATATCTTATTGGAAGGAAATCCATCAAAGTACCAGATGCATCCCATTCTCACAACAACTATCAAACAACAAAATTTAGTCTTATACATGCAAACTTGAAGGCAAGATTAGCCCGTGCTATGTGAAGTTATGAACATGAAGCAGGCGTAAGTTTCAACGGACTGAGTACATGTGTCCATAGATGCAAAACTTCAGAAAGTTTAGTACTCAACTGAGTAGGTTGTCCGATAAATATAAGAAAAATTCAGTACAACCACCTACGTGTAATATAGGAGATATATCAACAATTCATGAAAGTATAATAGCATTAAAAAATTGTAACTTCAAAGTAACAAAATCATGAAACCACGGAAAATAAACATTGTTTCAGCACACATGATACTTGAAGCCTGTATTAAACAGGTCATCCCTAAACGAAGAAATATTTAGACACTATAGAAAACATATTAATAAAAACTTGGTGTGTTTGTAATCCTTGCCTTCGAGAACATTAAACTGAGAGCATTTTGTGCATGGCTCAAATGTGACAGTGGTGGCACTGGTGTTATCAAGAGACTCTGAAAAAATAATCAATAAAGTCAACATATCTGGATTTAATATTTAAATTTGAGTACATAAGTAATTAGCTTACTTGATTGATGAACAACCTCCATGTTGGAGGGCACAACAACTGCATTGTTCTGTTCTGCAGATAACAGCTGATCGCCAAGTAGATAAGCAGACTCACCAAAAAAACGCAGGAAGATTGTGTTGTGTCCGCTATCAACTATAGCGATCTCCCTCATGCCGCTAGGGGCACAAAAATCAGCCTCGGCTGGGCCGACATACGTCACGACGCCGGAAACATCTAAGAATAATTTGCAATTAGTAAGCCTCAATAGTAAAGATTTGTGGAAGAAATGAAACTTGACACCCAATCAATATATGTAATCATGTATAAATTATATATTAAACAAGAATACCAATGATAGTTTCGTTTGGGAGATCGAACACTTCGAACATATTGTTCCTGTAAACAGAAGTACATATGGTTAATTAGGAAACACATGTACCTTATCGTGGCGTGGCAGAAAATTAAAGACGTAGTTTGAAAAAAAAAAGTGAACCACCAGAGGGGGGCATGAGGACCAAAAGGATTTCCTGTATTACATGGAAGTATGAATAAACAACACGAAAATGAACTGAACTTTCTGATCTACAATCTGAATCAATGCATGTTGGAGCATTCCACTGATCTAGAATGTAGAGCAACACAAAAAAAGATGAAAAAGATGCATTGCCGGATACCGTGATTGTGCTCCTCGTGGATAGGCAACTTTAGAGGATACGTTAACATGCTGCTAAAAAACTTCATTTTCTGAAAACAGACCTTGATTTTGCATCAGAGCATCAGAAAGTAGTTGGCAATGAATTCTGAAAACAGACCTTGATTTTGCAGTGTCCAATTCGTTTGCAGATATGCAGCGTTTGTTCTGGTGCCGTGTGGGTGCGTGTCTTCTGAAAACAGAGGATGGAGTGCCAGATTCTGGAACCGAAAACACGAGCCCGTGTTCTGAAAACTAAAACAACAGACTGTAAAAAGACAGGAAACTGAGGCGTTAGTTTCTCCTAAGAATTGTTATTGGGTATGCTGGGCAGTGGTCAAGCAAAGAACAAACTGGATTATGGATCGTTTGTGACAGGAAACAGGATCGATTTGCTATGGTTTAGAACTCGTGGTGATGAACTGAAACTAACGCCCCAGAACAAACGCCGTGTGGTCAAGCAAACGAAACTGAAGAACTGTCGTCCACCACGGTAAGAACAATCAGAGATGTCGACCAGGAGACCAAGGGGCGGCCGGCCGGCCGGCAAGAAGCCCGACGGGATCGCGCACGGCGGCGGCAGGATCAAGGGGCGGAGGCAGACAGAGCCCTGTCGACGGGCGACGGGCGACGGGCGATTGTGCAGCGGCGGCGGCACCCGCGCTTGTGAGGGACGACGCTGGCGGCGCTATAGGTGAGGGGCGACGCTGCCTGGCGGCACGGCGTCAGCCTGAGCGACGGTGCGGCCTGAGCGACATGCGTTGTTTGAGGGATTAGGGCCGGCTGATTAGCGGGGAGTTGTCAGCCTAGGCTGTTTTAGCGCTAATTATGGTGAAAATTTGGAGCGTTAGATGTCCATCTGATGGCCGTGTTCCGTTGGTTCTGCCCCCTCTGTGCCTTTTTATATTGGTATAGATAATTATGGTGAAAATTTGGAGCGTTAGATGTCCATCTGATGGCCGTGTTCCGTTGGTTCTGCCCCCTCTGTGCCTTTTTATATTGGTATAGATATTGGTGATATAACATGTCACTATGAAGGTTTTTTTCTTTTTTCCAAGCGACCCACCCTCAGGGGATCGATTTTCATTATCAGGAGATAACGAAAAACAGCAGTAGTTCACAACAAACAGGAAATAAAAAGCAAGAGGAAGGGCGCCGCCTAATGCTAGCGTTTAAGAGGTTATTACAGGGACCAGACGAAGGAAACAAAATATGCAACTGCTATCTAGATCAAACCCATCATCAGCAAAAGCGATAAGGAAGAGCCCAACATCAGCAATAGGTTCTCCATGTCATCAGATCACTTCCAGACAGCAGGGGGTTTTTCTTCAGTTTCCCACAGCATCATCGGTCTCCATGTCGTCCTCTTCTCGTTCATCTGAGACGGCATCCATGATCAACAGAGTTCCTCGACCAGTCCTTCCTCCAGTAGATGAAGACACAGCAGTAGCGGCAGTAGCTAGCCGAAGGAGGTTGTCAGCTCCAGATTTGATGTTCTTCTCGTCAGCAGCATTGTGGAGAACTGCCCAGTGTTTCATAAACACAACAGATAAGCTAATTAATTCACTGGGAGATTTGATTAGTTTCTTGTCAAAACAAGCTCTATTTTGAAGCTTCCAAATTGACCAGCATATCGCAGCCAGACCAGCTATCTGAACATTTCTACTAGCAGGGACCAAGTTGGGAAACCACCAAAAGAATTGAGTGAAACTGCCAGGTCTGTCAATTGCTCCCACAGCTTTTGCCACAGTACTCCAGACATACTTTGCTGCAACACAGTATGTCACTATGAAGGTAGTAACTTAGACTAATAGCATGTCATATGTTACTACTCTAAGTTACTCCTCACTATGATCAACTTTAGCTATAATTTTTCTTCCTTTTAATTGAAGGGTAAATCAGTCTTAATTTATTTTTCTGCAAGAAATGGTCAAGACATCAGGAAGGTATGCCATGGGGGTGATCATGTCTAGCTTGGATGCTATATACATTGCTCACTCCACGCCGTCCTTGATGTGCGCTAGCTACTCCCCGTGGTTCCGATGCTTCCTACACAAAGTCTCCAATGAGTCCTTTTGGACGCCCTGAATGGTCGATGCATCATAAACAAGAAAAGCACACTGCTGCCGCCTGTGGAGGAAACAAAAGCCCGCCTCCAGGATATTTGCGTGGGGTACAAGTCGGCTAAGGAATGCATTTGTGTCCATCACTCTATAAAAATCTGGAAGTGTAGAGTAGCTTGAAAAACTCTGTTTTAGACCTGTAGCTTTTGCTTATACTTGAAGAATCTCGGTGGTTTTTCATGTTGCCTGAACAAAACTCTTGGTTTCATTATGTTTAATGGAACTAGGGTTCCCCTGTTGAGGTCCTATTGCTCGAAAAACATATTTTTTCGCGGAAAGTTCATAAATCTATTTATAACCTTCAATAGCAATACAAAAAAACCAAAAAAATAATTAAAAAAATACAAAAATGGTCTTTAGACCACATTTCCTGTGCATTACCCTACCATATCGTCAGTATCAGTTTCATCTCCAGGAGACATAGGGCATATCTAAAGTTTTACCACAAATCTCATGGAAGTAGCTACAATATACTTATAAGGTTAACTTTGCCACAAATAGACACCTTTAATAGAGAAAATGAGAGAGTAAAATGCTCCCTTTGTTCTTAAACAAAGATGTCTCAACTTTATCTATATTTGAATGTATCTCTAGACCGAGGGCTGTTTATTGCTTATAGACAACCCACAAGCTTGTAAGTCAGCTTTAAGAATTTTTTATGGACAAGCTCTACTATGTACTCGTATATGGTCATCCATAAGAGCTACCATCTCCTTGTAGAAACATAAGTCTTTTTAAAAAGCTAATTAGCATTATAAAAAGCCTTATATTTTGGAGGTAGTACTTTTTGCCTAAATGACCGAACCTTAAGACCTTGTAAGGTTCAACTAAGAAGTGAGTTTTGACTATGAATTGAATAGATCCATTCTAGAATAGAAACCCTAAATATGTATGTAAATTTGAAAAAGGCCCCGCACCAGCATAAAGATCATCTAGATTAAACCGAGTTTATAGATGGTTTTGTACTATCTCTGTCTATAAATAGATGTTTTAGATTTGTAAAAAATTAGATGTATGTAGACACTATTTAGTGTATAGATACATCAAATTTAGATAAATCTAAGACATCTATTTATGGACAGAAGGAGTACATTATTCACATAGTTCATAGTTTATAGATAGATTTGAAAAAAACCCTAAGCTTAAGCTTAACCCTTCACGGGTCAAGCAGACTAGACTCAGGCTGTTGAGGATGTAGGGAAGCCCACTTGCGCTGGTGAGATGCGGCCGTCTCCGTCTACTAATGTTTCCTTTAGACGCTCATCGTCGCCTCCACCAGCACCTATGTCGTTGTCCAAGACTCCTCCATCAACATTGTCGCTTCCAAGACAACAGACATGCCACTCGCCCTGCCACGTGCCTCTGCAACAACATCTTCAAGCCACTTTGTCCAACATAAGACACTTTCTCTACGTTACTCGTCGCCATGGGTTCCTCACCAAACTGGCTTTGTACCACACGACACTCGCGAATCCCCACTAGTGATCTTCCATGGAAGCCGAGGTAAAATGCTTTGCATGCCAATGTCATGTGGACTCTTATGTCGTGACCTCCGGGACAGAACATCACCAGTTGCAAGTAGGTATACAAGGTAAAGTACCATATAGACGGTTCCATTCATTAGTAATATATGGCTCGCCTGGGCACTTGGTGTTTTACGTGGGGGTACAATATTGACTATTTAGACACCTTCAATCTAGTTGTCACACCAGCGATGGTGCAACTAGTGATCTCGCTTGCTGACACGGGTGATTTTCATCTTCGGAAAGTCGACATCATCAACAGTTTTCCTTATTGTGTGTTGGAAGAGACAACATACATGCAATAGCCTCTGGGTTTCCAAGATTTTTGACACCCAAACTATGTTTGCAAATTTCATAAGGCGTTCTGGATTGAGGTGTCTTCAGCAACTGGGATTCACCCCTTCATCTAGCAACACATCATTGTTCAACTTATGTCGTGATGGAACCGCCATTTGTATGCTCATCATATGATACTGCCATAGATAGCTCCGCATGCTGCCTCCAACCACCTTCTCCAACAACTCAAGCCATCCTTCCCTTTTTAGGATCTTGGTCCTCTACACTACTTCCCTGGCATTGAAGCGACTCAAAATTTAGGGGGAACCCGTCTCACTCAGCAGATGCTCTAGCTTGATCTTCTTTGACAGACTCATAAGGGGAATTCTGAGTTGTTGCCACACTAATGTGCACTCAGGATAATTGTCTCGAGATTTTGGTCATTCTCTTCGATGATGCTGCTGCTTTCCAGAAGTTGTTGGGGATTGCAATGTCTTACCCTCACACACACTGATATTTTCTTTGCGCGGCGAACAAGTTTGTCAGTTCTTGTCAAAGCCAATATATATTCACTTTGAGGCGGTGAAGCGTATCTTGCACAACGTAAATGGTTAAATTTCAAATAGAATGAACATTCACAAAGTTCCCCTCAACGCTTATTAGCGTGCTTATAGATGTGGGATAGAAATGTTGCACTGATGACATGCAAATTAACGGAGTTCTTGTGGTATTCTTCAGGCCGTACCTCATCTAATGGAGTGCTCGCTAGTAGCCAAAAATGTCCCACTCGTCCATGGAGGCAGAGCACAAGGCACTAGCTAATAGTACTGCTGAAGCGACATGGTTGTTGTCGTTGCTGAATGATTCACATCCACATCCACCAGTGCTATGGTGTGACAATGCGGGTGCTACCTATTTGACAACCAACCCGATGTTTCATGCACTCAACAAGCATCTAGAGGCTGGCTTCCATTTGGTCAGAAAGAAGAAGGCACCTAGAGCATTGCTGGTCTGGTTCTTTTTTTTCGGCTGATCCGATAGACGATGCATTCATAAACCTAGTGGCCAAGCAAATACTTAGTTTAGGTACCAAGCTCAACCTAATTTATTGTAGGTTCAGGTCGAGGGGGAATTTTACAAATGTTAGTTGTAGATACTAACTAATTTGTGTTAGGTACATTAGACTAGTTGGATGTGTTATCCGGCCAGTGTAGATTATCATTAACCCTAACAAACTTTTTATCAATCCCTTTGTAGTGTGTGTATAAATATGAGATGAAGACCTTGGATTTAATCATGGCAAACAAATTATTTACACGTAAATAACTTAAATTTTCATATGTACACTACACCATAAATTGTATTCAATGACAAACCCATTTTGTCACCCAATATACCATTTTCGTCATGGATCACTCTCTAATGACAAAAATTGTCCGTCGGTGTCGAACGTATATTCGATGATGTTCCTTAGTATGTTATCGGAGATGGGTTATAGATGAGCGTCACTTTTGTCACCGTATATATGATAATGTGTCATTGTCTATTCTATTAGATGAAAAATGTACCATCACTATCAAACAATATGTGAGATTTTTTAGATCAAAGCTACTGACATGGCTGCTAACATATGTGGGTCCAATAAGGAAGATATAGTTATTTACATATGGGACCAACCCTGGTGACGTGGCTGCTATCATGTGGGATCACACTACCATGTGATTACACATGGTGGTGAGATGTGGGTCCACACACTGCTGATGTGGCTTCTAGTACCCTCCAGCACACCAATCAAAGCTATTCAGTCTGCTATTAAGCCATATCCGTGGCGTATCTGACTTTTGTTTTGGGGGTATTTCTCACTGAATATCAACGGCGTACTACCATCGCATGTGTATATAAGAAAGGGACTCATGTTGTACCACGATGAATCGAAAACTATAACACCTCTATCTATTTAGATTGTGGTAATAAGAGGGTGGGGAAGAGTGTGGAGGAGTGTGGAGAGGTCCAAGTGGCATCAATGGTTAGACTATTTTCTAAGTGAGAATGTGAGGTACCAGTAATTTGAGATGAACAATATTATTGAGAAGTGTTAGTTCACCAGCTGGAGGCAGGGATGATGTAGTATTAGGTTTTATAACACACACTACTAGGAAAAGGCCTATAGCTGCCAGCGCTACTGCCTGTGCACCACAAAAGGTGCTCGCCGGTGGTAAATACTACCGGCGCACCATGTTTTGATCGCGTCGGTGATGGCCCAATACCGTCAACGCAGCAAAAATTTAGTGCGCCGGGGATAAAGTTCGAAGATGTCCGGGCCAGATCAAAAATTTGAGCCCCCTTACCCCCGACGCACCTCTATGGCGGTGCGCCGGTGGTAAACAATGTACCACCGGCGTACCACCATAGAGGCGTGCCGGGGTAAGGGGAGCACTGATTTTCTCTTCACACCCCCCGGAACGCTTTTTGCAGTTTTGAAAAAATAAAATAAAATGATAGAAATTTCAAAAAATTAATTCCTTCGAGATGCCCATGTGTTATGCCATCTAGTTTTAATGGAAATTTAAAAACATGAATTTCGATATATTATGCAAAATGGCGTCATGTTTTGGTAAAACGGGATTTCTAGTTGCATACGACCTCCAATGAAAAACTTTTTTATATCAAAACCTATCTACGCGAAATTTACTATCCAAATTCAACCACCTACGGCCGTGTGGACAAAAATTGGATTCGGAAAATTCAAAACAAAAACATGACTTTTTTCAGGTTTTAGATTTCGGTGAAAAAATAGGAAAATTGATGCCGGCGCACCACCATATTTGATGCGCCGACGGTAACATATGCTATATATAATGCAAACCAGCCCATTGTCCTCACTTTCCCCTCTTTCTTCTATTTTCCTCCTCCTCATCCTCTTCTACACCGATGGTCTCCTCCGACTGCTGCTCCGTCAACCTCCTCCTCCTCCTCCTTACACCGACGTACTCCTCCAACTGCTACAGTTTCAACCTATCTGCATGGCCTCCTCCTGCAACGATGACCACGACATCCTTCGACCTCCTCCACCGCCTTCGACCTCTTCCACCTCCTGCCTCCTACTCCACCTCCGGCCTACACCTCCGCCTCGCACTCCTCCTCCTCCTATCCGCATGGCTTCCTCCTGCAACGACGACCACTGCGTCTTCCAGCCTCCTCCTGCACCTCCTACACCGGCGCAAAGAGGACACCACAACCACGGCTCACGAGTTAGATCTAGATCTAGATTTATATTTGATTTTTTTTGTTTTCTGGTATAACTTACCGCCGGCGCACTAGGCAGGTGCACCAGGGATAACGCGTAAGCCATTACTATCGGCCTGTTACCTCCGTCGAGCTCTAGTGCGCCGGCAGTAGCATTTTTTGGTGCGCCAACAATAAGGCTTTTCCTAGTAGTGACATGCTATAGTGGATAGAAAGTCAGTTATGAGAACCAACTTTCCATGAATCGGTGCACAAGATTCTCCGGTCCTCTACTAGAGAGCTTGTTTATGATAGGTTCACTATTAGAGAGTTTCCATCTTTGGTTTTTTTTTGGAAATCAGTGTTGATTTTTCAGAGGAGAATCAATGCAAAAAAATCCATGAATCTAGAGTACCGTGTGTTTTTGAGTTTCTCAACATATATGTGTGGACTCTAGGATGCTAATTGATTGAGAAATACGGGAAAACCCAAAATATATATATGTAACCAGATTGCTCTAATTAATCTGAATAAACAAAACATAGAAGGGACTAGGGCTGTAGGTGATTCTCACAATTCTTTTGGAATCATATTTTAATCCGTCAGGTGATTTTGACTAGTCATTGCAACACCCAACTAAATTCACATTGGATTAATGACAACACTCGGCAAATGTGAAATAACCGTCTTAGGAGGATGTCGCAAACAAAACTGTAGAAGCATGTTAGGGAATGCGAACCACATGCGCCACCAAGAAGTTCATGCTGTGTGCAACCAGTGAGCCAATGCCCAAAGATGGGAGTACAAAGTTCCCTAAAATTATAACTTTTACTCACGATTTCTAATTAATTTATATCCAATGATCTATTTATGTGAGCTATACATAGATAATATGTTTTTTTCCAAGAATAATGAGTGTATACCCATGTCACCGTGTATCTCCGCCAATGTATGCATTGGCAGCCGAGAAGCCATAGTGGAACCAAACCAAGGGAACTAAGTGAGGAACTAAGGATGATGTTAGGGTTCCCATTCGTCCATAGCAATGACCCTGCTTGTCACATCTTCACTTGCAACGGGGTCCACAACCTTGCCTAGGCAGCACTGTTGGTCACACTAAATCAAATCAACCGTGAGGTATATCACGATAGCAGTGTCGTAATGTCTTGGGAACCATGCTAGGGTGCGGTCTGATCTTCACAAGAAAATTTATGTATTTAACAATGCATTTGTCCCATGAAATTTTAAGATCTTTTTACATATTCTTGTACTGGTCTGCTCTGTAAAATAGGCCAATGAACTGACCATGTATTGTTGTGTTCTCTCACATCCCGCCATAGCACGATATGTTCTACCATTTCGGCCCATTGCAAAGCTTACAAGGAACCACAAGCGGAGGAAAATATGGAAAGGACAAGAGAGGGTGACAATGGTTTCCCCGAGTGCGTAACAAATCCATAGAAAAAACAGTAAAGTACATATATATTAATGGAGAGTGAAGACATGGAGGGGATTGGTTAAAACACTTAAATACTATCGGTACATGTTACTAATACACGTGCATATAAACAAGAGACTCATGTTGTAGCGTGATGAACAACGAAAATTGGAAAACTCTACCACACCGCTATATCCATCTAGCTCAGTGTAATAAGTGGGTTGGGAAGAATGTGGAAGGATACGAGTGGCATGCCGGAGTGGGTAGACTATGATCAAAGTGAGGATGGGATGTGTCAGTAATTTGAGATGAAGGTTATAATCGAAAAATGTTGGCCGTTCAGTGGATTGTTGCAAGAAATACTACTATGTAACACTTAATCTTAGAACATGTGTTGTAGCGGCTAGGAAGACAGAAACACTAACTGAGTTGCAGTCGTAAACATGAATCAATAGAACTAGTAGATTCTCCAAACTTTCTACCGGAGAGCTTTCCGTGTGAGGTTTACTGCCAAAGGGCCTCCTACTTTTGGTACTGTTGTAAACTTTGCATTGAATTTTTGGGAGGAAAAACCAGCGCAAGGATTTTGTGTGTAAAAGTTAATCACTCGATCTCATCGTACGAGACACCAAGGTGGGCCATGTGGTGAACTTGGTTGTTTTGGAACTTCAAGTTGGAACTCCATACAGTCAATCATACATACTCATTGCTCACTAGTTTGCAGAAATCCACGGCGATACAGAACATTGTACACTTTTGTCTAGCATGAGCTTGATAACATTTTCTGTTGTTGAGGATCATTAGTAGCACTATTGATTGTTCATAAGCATAGGGATTAATGCCCACTTTGGAATATAATTCAACTACACAAGAACATGATATTACCTCGTCCATTGCTAGAGGTGCCCGCCTTTGCCACATTAGCCTTTATGATTAGAATCTCAGAATTCAGATGAGATCGAAGTAAATAATATTTTTTCTCATTTGTGTGCACCCTCTAGATTTTCGATGGCCTCGACATCAGTAGTCCCCACAATAGTGCTCCACATGAGGTCATGTGCAATACCAAGTGCCTTCACGCACACGAGTAAATTGCAAAAAATACCACAATTCGGGCTAGGGTAACAGGTTAGTACCTATTTTGCTAATTTTTGCAAAAAACTACCACCTCTAAGGCAACGCGTTACAAATAGCACTAGTAGTTATTTGACACAGCTATAATTGCAAATCTGACCAATAGGGCCCACCTGAAATGGATGAGTTGGCAGAACACGTGGATGAGGAGCTGACATGGATGTGGGGCCCACCTGTCAGCCTCATTTTTTTCCCTTGCCTTCCTCCTCATATTATCTCTCTGATTTCGCACCGCCGTGCACGTTGGTGCGATCGATCATATTGAGATACCGACAGGCAGGTTGTGAGTGTGCTAAGTATCGTGAGCTTATCATAAAAAAGTAGGTGAGCTTGCAGAGTGTATATATAATCAATAATTCCAAAATGATCTGGCATGAAACAACATATGTTTCTGCAACTGGCTGGCTTTAACCAGACACGGATGGCTTTGGCTGTAGGTATTGGGTTCGAGTACTCCTGTGGTCATAACTTTCTTTTTTGTGTATTTTAATCTGCCTTTTGGTGCAAAAAAGAATTATTTGCTTCGACTAGGATTCGAGGAATTTACCTATCGCAAATATCAGAACGCTGGTACCGCTGCATCTCTCAACCAGATATGAAACATTAACGTAGCAATTTATTTATTTAGATCCAAAAAAATTGGAATCAATTTTTTTTTGAATAAACTCGGATGGACAAATTCCGATATTTCCAACACTTTCCGGTAACCCAATTTTCCGTTGTCCATCAGTAAAAAAATGTTACTTAGAAAAAAAACCTTATGTCCACGTCAGCTCCTTATCCACATGTTCTGCCAACTCGTCCATTTCAGGTGGGTCCTATTGGTCAGATTTTCAATTATAGCTGTGTCAAATAACTACTAGTGCTAGTGCTACTACGTATTTGTAATGGTAAATGCTACCTACCGTAGTCCGATATGAAGCAAACGGCCGGACTAGCATCTGTCCGTTCAGTCTACGCGACGCTCCAACGATGCAGGGTTGGGGTTATATAATGGATTAATGGCCCACATCGCACCATCCGTAACTAGTACTAATGTCGCCGCCGCTACCGTTATCCTCTGCGCCAGTCACCGCTCGATGTTGCCCCCGCATCCGACCTTCCCACAACACTTCCCGAGCTTCTGGCAGCACTCGTCAATGCTGCATGGGTATGTGGCCTAGACCTCCACTCGCTGTTGCCGCCACATCCGGCCCTCCCCCGACGCTGCCCGAGCTTCTCCCCCCGACGCTGCTCGTGCTTCCGGCGACGCTCATCGATGTTGCATGGGTCAGTGGCACGGACTTCCGCTCGATGTTGCCGCCGCATCCGGTCCTCCCCCGAGGCGCCTGTGCCTCTGATGGTGCTCGTCGACGCTGCATGGGTATGTGGCCCAGATGCCAGACCTTGAGCAGGGGCCCTCCAGGCTGAAGAGCGAGAGGAACGGATCACCAGCGACTGTATCGGCCTATCGGGGCAAGACGGCAATGCAGCCAGGAGCCTGGCGCGTCATGGTGATTGTGTCGCTTCATGGTGAGGGTGACCACTGCGAGGAAGCACTGCACAAGGTCTGTGGATTCATGATTCTCGTTATGCGCGCTCGAGTGGATCGACCTCGGCGAACGCGTTGACCATAGGGGTTGCTTTGCCGTCTAGATCGATGCCAACCGGCTCCGCCTGTGCCGGGGATCGCACAATACTTACGTTCCAACAGAAAACATCAGTGCTTCCGATGCATCATTTGTAATTTTGTACGCTTTTGACAACATAGGGATGTGCTTCGAATTTTTTTACGTTGCTTCCTTCATAGACCATGGATTCTATACTAGCATCGCATGTGCTTTCTGCTAATAATTTATTTGCTTCTGAAGCCAAAGAAAATATATCATTGCATCTTCCAAATTTACAAAGCTGCCGATGAAATAGTGGCATGCTTCTTAGTAAAACAATTGTGCTTCACACAAACTTTCCATGGAGCTCGATCAGTCGCATGCGTCCTTTTCCCATCTTCTGCGAAAGAAGCAACTACAACGAGGAAGAAAGGCAAGAGACGTTAGCGATCTATCCGGACGTGAGTTATGAAAACAGTTACTGGGAGCAGTTTTTGCAAAGGAAGCATGCAATTAATCCCTGGATTCAGGAAAGAAGCCGCGCCTGGCTTAGAATCGTAGGGTCAAGATGCTTCAAATCCTATGGCTAAAGATTGGTCCGATGGAAAGCAAAAAATCGGGAGCCGATTCCTAGTGCTGCCTGAGAAGTTGTAGTTTTTTGCAAAAATTAGCAAAATAGGTAGTGACCTGTTACCCTAGTTTTTTGTAATTTACTCCACACACACACCATTGCCTCCCATTATGATGTTGTCAAAAATCAGTGCACGGTGCATTCTCCATGCCCTATGCGGAGCTTTAAATTGGTCCTTCTAGAAAAATAGCTACTATAAGAATTTGTATAAAATAATAAGGAACGAAAATCTGCTTTTGATCTCGAGCGCAGATGCACTTGGTATCCTGACCCTGCAGGGGCGTTAAGATTCGTACATACGAGGAATATTCTATTAGTAACCCGTTGGAACAAATGGACTATCGAACGTGGACTGCTAGCTGCGCCGTGGTGTACCGATTTCTTCGTCCCCTTCGTCAGTTTGGTCCTCAAACTGTGTGCTCAGCAGCTTCCTCTTCGCTCTTACAATGATCCTTTGCCCATACTGCAGAACATCGTTTCGTAGCTCGTCGAGGATCGAAGTGCCGCCACAACAGGGTAACTACCTCGCTCCCAAGCATAGCGTTCCACTCGCACGGTACAACCCCTTGTTGACTTCATGTCTTGCACCTTGCTGCAGGCTCGCGTTCGCCATTGAAACCACCGGATGCAGTCTTCGTTCCATCCTCCGCCATACAGTGTCTCCGTTCCAGTTCAGCGAGATGATGCGCAAGAGTTCAGATCTGCAAAGTCCGGAGCGATTACCTGTTGTACCACATCCCCAGCAAGAAATCCATATCAGCCCTGTCTCCCTTGGCGTGGCCGACATCTCCAATTCTCCATGGCCTATGGCGTGGCCCCTGAACTAGCTCGCTCTCCTTCACTTCAAAATGAATTATAAAGCTGCATCTCGATTAGCTGAACTATCTCGCCCCCCTTCACTTCAGTGGAGAGGGCGTCATGTTCCAGTAGTAGTCCAGGAAAGGCCGTAACGATAACCCTACCTGAACAGCAACGAGCGTCAGTTTTGGGCCCACGGTAGCATCTGCACCAGGGCACCAAAACGCCTCTCCCACCTTTCCAAGGAAATAGAACTATAACAATGTATATCAGAAAATATGAAATGAGTTTACTACTCAAACGATAGCTGGAATTGTTGGTTAGCCCAACGTTCCTCCTACTGTTCTCCATGGAGGTTTCGATTCGAGGCTTCACCCATGCGATTTTTTCCTACAAAAAGTTCTTCAGACGGGAGCCCATAATTGACCGACTTACAAAGTTCATGGACCTATTCAAAATTTGGGGCCTTGTGAAACCACATGGGACACACTCCTGTGGGCCCGGGCCTATGTTTATCCCATGTATTTTCCATATTGGAGTGACAAAGGTTGAACAAAAGGCACTTCCATCACTATGCCGAAGAAAGGTACTATTTGAACAACCATCAACTCATCCTACCAATAGTGGGTAACCATCTCAGTTGCAGACCGAGTTATCAATCCCACGATCTCCCTTAGTTACATACATCTGTTCGGTGAGTTTAGGTAGTTCCATTCGGTTATTACTACATTGATTCTAACTGGTCTACCTCATTTCAGTGAAAAGCCCCATTACGTATTCGGGAAGGTGATTTGAATACCCGAATTTATTTCAGGAAATTTGGACCTGTAATATCGACACCCGAATATCGTGAGTAAAGTTTGAAATCAACCTTGAACTTATTGAGGGCGTTCAGATCGAACCCTGAACTCCCAATCCCGAAAATTGTCACCCTCAACTCAGGGTTCCCGGTCGATACTTGCCTGCCCCTCTTTTCTGCACGGGTTTGCTTATGTGGCAATGGTCTAACGCCAGGATTGTTGATTAATCTTTGACTCAGCAATTTTTTGCACCATACTCGTCGGCGTTATGCGAATTTGTGAAACACCAGCTCACCGCACCAGCGACATCGTTGATCATGATGGGATGCGCACAACTAGGCATGCCTAGTGCGGACATAGCATGTGCGAGACGGGGGCGTCGCCGCATCAGCTGCTGCACGGGACATAGCCAAAGAGGATGCAGCTAACGCAGTCGCTGCTGCTTGGGATGCAAGTGCCGCCGCTGGTCCAGATGGGAGGCAAAGCGGAGGCTGGCAGGAACATTGGCGCCACCTGAATTGCTGTTGCGCGGGGCAGAGGATGGAGCTGCCGCTACTGCTCGGTAGGGACTAGGGATCGCCGTTGCCAAACGGGATGGAAGTGCGGGATGGCGGAATCGTCCCCAGCTGCCGCTTTTGCTACTGATTGAGATGGGAAGCGCACGACCACTGCTCGGGAGAGGGGCGCCCGGCTCCGCGCGGCTGCTCAGATCAAGGTCGTCGTCACTGCTCGGGAGAGGGGCGCCCAGCTTCGCGCGGCTGCTCAGATCGAGGTCGCCGCCACTGCTCGGGAAAGAGGTCGTCAGTCGTCACCGCCGCTTTTCAGTACGGATGTGTGTGCCTGCTGCTCTGTCTTCTCCCGCACCACCTTCTTGCCTCTGCACCAGCACCACCGTCGCTTGGAACGGGGGCGTGCGCCAACAGCTCCAGCTCCTCGCACGCCGCCGCTCCTTCTCCCCCCGTGTAGCTGCCTTGGCCTCTGCAGCAGCGCTACTGCTCGGGATCGGAGGCGTTGCCTCTCCCAGGGAATCCTATGGGTGATGTTCATTGTCTTTGTCGTGCCAAGCCAACCAAATCAATGGAGGGAGTTGTTAGCATAAAACAACCACATTCGTAGCTAATTTTTTTTTATTTTGGTACCACTTTATGTTTCGGACGCAAAAAAGCACCAGATTTTGACGAGGTTTTCTCAAATAGCACTAATCCATGTCTGAGCGCGAATTGACACGAATCCTGACAGGCCAGGCCCACATGTAAGACTGACGTGGCAAAATTTTCTTCCAATGAACTAGGCCCCACATGTCAGCACAATTAAAAAAAACCCTAAAATCCAAAAAGAAATAACCCCCACCGGCCACCACCTCCCTCCTCCCTGTAAGGGTATATTGCCCCTATGTGTGGTTTTGGTAATTAATGACAACCCCTATGGACTAATGTTTTCATTAAGTTTATATGAAGGAATATTCCATAGGTACTACTTGTACTCCATGTGTTGGATTCAAGTATGGATGCCATGAAGATAAAGATATACCTTGTGTATTTGGCATCAAGACCATCGGTTTGAAGATAAATATGTGATATGATCAACAAGAAGAAATGAAGATGGAGTTCTTATGTGGAACTCAATATTAGTCATGCTCTATCTTAAGTGAGTATGAGAAGATACAAGGTTGAGTCGTGCAAGTTCAAGATGAGCATCTCAAGTGGATCACATGCTTGAAGCTTGCCGTCCATTTGGTGACATTGGACATGTGAAGATGTGCATCAATGTAGCTTTCCCATCAAGGTGTATGGGGGAGCATTTGCGAGTCTTCACGAAGCAACGATGATCAAGTAAGGCATTCCGGCTAGTGTAGAGCTTGAAGAGTTATTATCAAGATCAAGCGGGATGCGCAAGGCAAAGGTATGACCTTGATAGGTTTTCCTTTTACCGGTCTCAAGGTGGTTTTGGGAGACCGGACTATAGGATAGATAGCCGCACTATCAAGAGGGGCTTTCGGTTGAGTAACTTGATCGCATCGTCTTAGGGAGCTCAATCCTTTGCATACTTTGCATATCCTTATTGCTTCTTGGTGTTTCTCTGTGTGAGGTTCTTGAGCTTGTTGCTAGCTTTACAACAAGCCCAAATTCATCGAAAACGGAATCCGGATGCATCTTCTATTGCGTTTTCGAGTTGGACGTCTTCACCGTTTCTTGACGGTGGGAGACTCCCTCTCTAAAATCATCTAAAATGTTCTGTGAGGAGTCTCCATATTTCCAGTTTTTGTTGGGGTTCTATTCGTCGTTATCTTTCCAACAAAATTGGTTTCATGTCAATCGGGTCCGGACACAAAAGTTATCATAGCTTTTGTATAACATGTTTTCCTGCTCACCCGGTGGGACCGGTCGGACCTGCCCATGCGCCGGCCGGTTCCGGTCTGCCATCCGGTCAACCGGTCGCCGGCGCCAACGTGCGCTAACTGATCGGTCTGCGCCGGTCAGCCGGCCTACTGAACGGCGGGCCGTGCGTTGTCCGGTGAGTTGGCAACAAGCCAACCGGCGCCAACCGGTGACCTCTGGATGACACAAAGTGACCCCGGGGTCCGGCCTGCCGACCGGTTTTGGACGCCTGGTCCGGTCTGTGGCCTGGTCTGACCGGGCCTGGACCCCGACCGGCCCGGTTGGCCGGCCTCCTCGATGGTTGACTCAGCCCAACTTTTCCCCAACGGTTATATTTTCTCTTGGGCTATAAATAGCCCTTCTTCCACCTTAGGCTGACTTAGTTCTTCTATTCTCTCTCCTCCATTGTTGCCTTTGAAGAACTTGCTCTCTCTCTTGATTCCCCCCATGATTCTTGCTCATTCTTGAGGGATCTAGAGAGAGGAGATCTACAACCTCCACCAATCCATTTCTCCTCTAAGTGAGGGAAACTCTTGGGATCTAGATCTTGGAGTCTTTTGTTGACTTTCCCCATTGTTCTTCCTCTCCAATCTCATCCTAGCACTTGTTGTTTGGGTGGGATTTGAGAGTGAAGGACTTGAACACCTCTAGTGTTCTTGCTTTGCATCATTGCATAGTGTTGAGCTCTCCACCACGATTAGTTTGAGTGAGAGACCGTGAGCTTGTTACTCTTGGAGGGAGACCTCCTAGTTGGCTTGGCGGTTGGTGCTCCGGTGATCTCTTCAAGAAGATTGTGAAGAGGCCCGGGCTTCTCCTTCGTGGAGCTTGTGAAGTGGTTGTGGAGCTTGCCATCTCCGGAGGAAAAGCTAACCATAAGAAAAGGGCCATTATCCTTCGTGGGTGTGGTTCGGAGAATAGAGTGAGCCTTCGTGGCGCGGGGAATCCTTCGTGGACCTCCACTCCTCCAAACGTGACGTACCTTCTTGCAAAGGAAGGGAACACTGGAATACATCCTCGTCTCCGCGTGCCTCGGTTATTTCTATACCCGAGCTCTCTTACCTTGTGATAGCCATCGTGCTTGAAGTACATATATCTTGCTATCACTTGTGTTACATATATCTTGTGCCTATCTTGCTTAGCTCTAGTTGATATTGTTACACTTAGTTGAGCTTAGCATATTTAGGGTTTGTGCTTGTAAACTAAACGTTAGTTTAATTCCGCATTCCTACAAGACAAATCCGCAAGAGTTTTTAATTGCCTATTCACCCTCCCCTCTAGGCGACATCTCGATCTTTCACCCCCCCACCGGCTCGCCCCCACCACCACTACCCGCCGCCTCCCCCACCGGCTCACCCCCACCACCGCCGGTGCTCGCCGCCGCCGGCAAGGTAGGCTGCCACCCTCCAATCGCGGGCTTGTTGCTTCCCCATCCCAAGCGCCAGCCGCCGCGCGTGGGCCCCATCCCGTGCTTGGACATCGCCGCCGCGTCTGCCCACCTGCCGCCGCGCCAGCGTCATGGCCTTGCCCGCCGCAACGTCTGGCCGTCCCTCCTCCCAGCATCTTCCCTACCCTCCGGCGAGCAACTGTTGCCGGTGGAGTCCGTCCCTAGCCCGGGGACGTGCCGGAGATAGAGGAGAGGGCCCTGGGACGCGCCATGGCCGAGTGCTCGCGGAGCACGCGCATAATCGGGCGCGGCACGATGGGGTTGTACTGTCCATGTACTCGGTGGACGGTGGCGTGCGACGGAGCGGCAGCTTCGCCGGCAAACCGAACCTCCCGTGGGCGGCGGTGGCGTCGAGGTGGGTGGCCGGCGGCGAGGACCCGCGCTGGTGGCGAGTACGGCGGCGAGGAACCGAGCCGCGCCGGAGCTGTCGTGGGGGAAGCAGATGGGACGGTGTGTTGGGTTTCTTTTTCTTTTTATAAAACTATGTTTTTGTTGTATTTATTTATTTTTTGTGTTGTTTGATTTTTTTAACTGGACTGACATGTGGGCTCTAGTCCACCTCAGCGAATTGGGTCTGCGAACTGGGCCCCATAGGTTAAAAATGGTGTCAATTTGTTATCAATTCAAGATTAGTCCTATTTGAGAAAGCCTCGTTAAAATCTGGTGGTTTTTTGCGCCCGAACCACAAAGTGGTACTAAAATAAAGATTTACTACAAATGTGGTGGTTCTATGCTAACAACTCCAATAACTCCAATGGAGGCTGCAGCTTGCATGTTCCAGTTCTTATCTTTGACCTGGTAGTTGCTTAGAGAGACATGGGAAAAGTCTTAGATAAAAAAATGTTATAAAGCGTGGGCCATAGATGTATGTGTATGAAAGATTGGAGCACTGGTTGCCACATCAGCAATTCCCTGTTTGGGAACCACCTAATTGCCACGATAGACCACGAACTGTAAGTTTGAGGTGGCGATTTCTGGGATCGGGAGTTCAGGGTTCGATTCACACGTCCTCTACCAGTTCAGGAATTGTGATGTTTGTCATGAACTTTCTTTCATGCAAGTTGTAATGATTAGCTTATGCTAGATAGCTACAAATTGTTGCTCGGCTAGGCATCGCGAGCGGAGTATCCAAAATCACCTTGATGCTTAGAGCTGTGCTATTTCTGTCTCGGTCGATCATGTGCTCCTTCTTGGATTAGATCGGTCGTTTGATCCTCGCGCGTGGCACCATGCGCGCATGCATATATGTACCCGTCGACACACTGCACGCGTGCTCCGGTCAAAAGATGTGAAACGAACCCGCCCGCCGGCGAACATCTACTCGCGACCTGCTACGCGGTACATCGATGGATCGGTCCTCGGTCGAGTTATGGCCATGCATGAACATCACCAGAAGCTGCTATAGATATAGCTTGCTGCCAACAGACATCTTTTTTCAAACGCACGGCTTGAATTGAACAAACCAGCGCCTTCTGCCATTTTGATGGAGTCTTGACTCTAGATCAGGGTCGCGGCAGTCGCTAGTTCTACGTCGATTTCTGCGGCAGCAACTGTCAAGGACTGAAATCTTGCACGTTTAAATGGTCTGTGTCTACTACTCAAATTTCCAATGCTTCCCATTCCCATAAGATCGATATGTGGAATTGAAGTGTTCATCACATTTGGCGCACTCGTATATTACCGCCCTCTCCAACCTTATTCCCTAGCATCTAGTGGTACACTTCGTGTGGGATTCTGACTAGTGCACAAGGATATATGTTATTCATAATTTTATAGGCAGGTATACGCGTACAAAGTGACCACTGAACACTCATTTAGTGTTTTTACCTATCAACCTATTGTTTTTTTTTTTCTCTATCTCGTGGGTGAATATGTCCTACAAGTATAGGAGAAAACAGTCTGGGAAGTCATGGAAGCCAACAAAGAAAGAATTGGACCGGCCCACTTGTTAGAATGCATGGCATTGGGGGAATGTGGTGGACGGTCAAGTCAGGAAAATAATCTAATCCATTTGCAAAACTTCACCCAAATATGGAATTTTACAGATTTACCTTAATCTGATCTTTTTTTTTGGTACCGTCGCGAAATGCTCTTTTGTTATGGTTAGGCGCACACGCCTAATTCTACCGCCGTGGCGATACCACACCAAAGGCTACTGTCAAAGTCCTAGCCGTACCATGCCAAATGTTACCACCAGGGTGTTTGGAGGTACCAACATGGGTCAAATCTAGCTATAAACTAATGCTAATGTTTTGCAAAAAAAAGGTTAGATCTGCCACAATTGGAACACATAATTTTTGTTATCATACTTCTCACACGAGTGAAATTGATGATGCAATTAGATGTTTGGAAAGATTAGCACGCTCACATTCAGATGGGCGTTGTTCGGCCGCTCGAAGCGATCACTCATTTTTTTTTTTTTTTTAAAAAAAATACAGGTAATTTTTGTACCGGTTCCACATTTTTACCGTCAGGTACCATTGGTTTGTTACCGTCGACGGTTAACTTATTTCAAATTCTCTTACTAAATTTTGTTTTCGCTCCGTCCTCCCAGAAGCATATGACAAGATGTAACCATGTATACTGTTCACAGATACAAGGTACTGTATTGCTTTTCCAGTCACGATACGTGAAGTTCGATGGATGATCCTTCTCGTCTTATCAATTAATAGTTCAAAACTACACGTCCATTTGGAACCTGCATTCTCTAGCTGCCAAAATTAAGGATATTTACAAACAAATCAACCATTTTGCAATTAGATTTTGTGCACAGAGAACGGGACGCACAACGATGTCGATACACGTATCGCGTTATTGCAGCGCCACACATTAGCATAAAGAAACTACAGGAACCTCCCCCTCATCTGCATCCATTCTAGATTCTATTGTGGGGTCGTTCTACCATGCAGGCAAGCTCCGAGTTTGGCGGCAGCAACGGTGAAGGGATAAAGGTTCTCACGACAGCGCGTGCTGCCATTGTTACTGAAATTTCCGATGCTTCCAACTCCCATCAGATGTTGTAATAGGATTGAATTATACACAACACTCAGGCACACTCATTTGTCGCCCTCATGTCCAATCTTTTTCTGTAGAAGCTAATGATACACGTTCAACTTCCAAGTGTTGGCTAACCCCTACACATGCAGATGGCGATGTGCAATTTATAGGCATGTATGTATACGTACGTGAATAAGTGGCTACCAAATGCATATTTAGTGATCCACCTGTCAACTGTTGCACTTTGTATTTAAAAAAAGAGACCAACCCAGGCACTATCACCCGTTGTCATTTTTTTTATAGAAGAAAACTCCATGAGCCCCGGGTGCTCTCAAGACTAGAACCCGGGTGGTTGGCTTGCGCTCCCGCACGACTAACCAGCAGAGCGACGATCTGTTCTCTTGCACTTTGTATTTCAAAGCTTTGAAATTGCATAATAACTGTGTGTCGGTTGATTTTTTTAGCTATTTATGTTAAATTTAATCCAATCTCCTTAACAAAAGAATTTTGCTTCAGTCTAACAATATATTTATTTAAAAGATATCAAATTGCCTTTCTTTGGGAATATTGCTTCCATGTTGTGAATTGACATTCTTGGGATGGTTTCAATATATTGCTCTAATTTTGGAAGCTAATCGTTGATTGGTGTGTCGGATGCTCTATTCATATGTCTAGGAAGCATGACACAATAATGTTAGAAGCATGATTGTGTGTTAACAAAACTTTGTTCAGTCGCGTAGGAAGCACATGAGTATTGTGAAACCAACAACATTCACTTGACCACATAAGCTTCATTCTTATACTTACAGAAAATTTTAGCGCTTCATACATTCACTTGACATATTTCAGGCAACATACTTATTTGCTTCCATAAGTCGTTAAAATACACAACTTCGTGCCTTCATACTAAATGTCTTCCACATGTTACAGCTGTGCTACATGCTACACAAAGATATGATTCCTGGATGCATCGTATGTTAACCAATAATGTGTCACGAACACTCAGTTCATTTCCTTCGAAGTCATGGAGACATAAATCTAGAAGTCCTTAGCCCGCGAACGGCACGAAGCAGCCGCATGCTCGCTTTCTTGTTGGCCCTCGTTGTGGAATATAACTTCCGCCGTCGAGATGAAATTCATTGATGAATGTCACTGGAGGCCGAGCGTAGCCCGGATCCCGTTGATAGGATCCACCTAATGTGCAAAAAACACACACATGAATAGTGGCAAACGGAAGCATCAGATTTACGGTAATGTTGCACAATTAGACCTGTGTAGAACCAAATGAATTTGAAATTAAAATATAACAATGGTTGTGTTATGATGTAACCAATTAGACCAGGAACTAGAGTGCTTAGGAAGCGTGTTTAAAATGGAAGCACACATGTCATGGTAACACTACATAGCAAAAGTATGTGGAGGCATAGAAAGTAGGCATCATGGGACATACGAGTAGATTAGTTGCAACCTACAGTTAGATCGTGTAGTGGATAAAGGGATGAACATGGTCGCGAGTGTTAGGAACCTTTGGCTCGCTGCTTTGGCCGTACTATATAGGCTGGTCGACCCGTCTAAGCCACGATAGTTCCTAGTGCGTCGGCCATCGGAGGTCAGGGATCCCCAAAGACGATTCCTCACCGGCAGAACGACATGCGAGCTTGATGCATAGGTCGTTGTAGGCTTGCAGCTGGATGCGTCGGGATCAGCCTCGAAATTAAATGGCATGGCGTGAAGAGCAGAGGCTCGCTGTGGGAAAGGAGTGCTAAGGTGATGGTGGGGATAGCAGCCTGGCTGGGGCACGATTTGGGGAGGCTCATGCTCCATTACTGGAAAATCATAATTCGGTTTTGCCATGTCTCAGTCAACTGAGATTTTTTTAAGTCTAAGTTAATTAAAAAAAATGCTTGAGTTGCACTTTTCTGTTAAAAAGTGCAATTGCACTTTTCTATCAGAAATGTGCAACTGGACCGAGTTGCACTTTTTTTAAACTGCAGTTGCACTTTTCTGAGTTGACTGAGACTTAAGAAAATCTCAGTCAACTTAGACATAGACACACCCATCATAATTTGTGGGATATAGGTAAGGAAGGTGCAGATTTAGCGGGCTAATTAATATCTTTCTTGTGAGAAGAAAAATAAGTCTATGACCGTTCGGTGCAAACAAGATAAGGTATCATCTTATTAGTCTGATAATTTGTTTCTCGCCGAAATACAATGTTTAGTGTTTACCAATTGATAATGCAACATCCTACATTACTTTTTTTCTGCGACCTATACATAACTCCTCCCCCTCACCTAGCATATAAATGCAAGTTTATTTTATTTTGAGGGAATAAATGCAAGTGATCCAGTTGTCACCACATTAGCGAGTCGACGGCCTTGCGGTTTCTCTTCATCTTGGACCTTGTCAGCGGTTCCTCTGTCCGGGCTTGGCCTTCCCTTCATCTTGGACCTTGTTGGAAACAGTAGCAACAGGCTTGATATCATCCGCGTCCGTCGAGTCCAGATTCTATTCCGGGGTCGAATCCAGATTCAAGTGATCCAGCTGTCGCCAGAGCGTGAGCTGTCGCAAGCGGCAAGTTCGGCGGCAGCAACGGCCAAGGGATAAAGGTTCTCACGATAGTGCTCATTGCCATTGTTACTGAAATTTCCGATGCTTCCTACTCCCATCAGATATTCAGATGTTGTAGTGGAATTGAATTATACACAATAGTCAGGTACAATCATATGTCGCCCACGTCCAACCTTTTTCTCTAGCAGCTAGCGGTACAATTTCAACTTCCAAGTGTTGGCTAACTCCTACACATACAGATGGTGATGTGCAATTTATAGGCATGTATGTATACTCGAGTGAATAGGTGGCTACCAAATGCATATTTAGTGATCCACCTGTCAATTATTGCATTTCACTACAGGAATGTCTCAAGGCGCCGATGACCTGCTCATATGCCGACGGCCAAAAGTCAGAGCCGTTGGCGTATGGCCCTGCCAGGCAAGCCCGCCAAGAGAGCCGTCAGCGTAGGCAACCCTACGCCGACGGCTACCTTCAGCTTATTCCGGGCCGTCGACGTAGGCCTAGACACATGCCCTCTAAAGTCAGGCCATGACGGTGCTGTCACGGTGTTGCAACTACGCCGAGGGCTGCCCTTGGTATAGCCTTCTCCCTTTTTTTTAATCGACGCCAACCGCCACCGTCGGCGTAGCATTGAACATTTTTTTTCCCTCCACACACCCCTAGTGGATTGCCTTTTTAAGATTCGGTTGAATGTCAGAAAATGATAAAAAAATACAAAAAATAATATCGTTTGAGATTCCTGTATGTTATGCAACCTACTATTAGGGAAAATTAACAAATTTGAATTTTAACTTTTTTTTTGCAAAAAAAGTTTATTTCTCGGTAAAATGGCATTTACTATTGCATACCGCGTCAGGAAAAAAATTGTAATATATTAAAATGATCTTGGGAAAAAGTTACAACCGAATTCACCAAGGTTTACCCGGTTGTCCTTTTTAAAAATTCTCAAAATTCCAAATAAAAATATGAAAGCAGGAAGATTTTAGTTTTTCCCAGAAATTTGGGATTTTATATTATTTATTTTTTAAAAAATTAAATTAATAACTGTATCTGCATAAAGATTATTATTACTTAACCATTGAAATTTATTTAAATAATTGTTTAAAATTCAAAATAATAAAGAGTTGTGATATCACGATCTAAAGGTTAATATGATTGATATGATAGTATTATTAACAATGTTTCGTTTCTTTCATGGAAGCTCAACCGGAAGGAACAAAGATGATAAACGTGTTAGGGCTAGAGTAGTGTGAGGATATGTGTCCAAATTAAGATGTCTGACCATAAGTGTAATTTGACCTAAGATTAAGTGTAGTTAGAGTTAAAATAATCCATATGAGAGATTATTTTTTAAAATTAACGGACGGTGTGGCCTACGCCGAGGGTCTAGACGCCGATGGCCACCATCGGCTTATACGGGCTACACCGATGGCCAAGTCTATGCCGACGGCCCATGTGGCTCTGCCGAAGAGGATCTTCGCCAAGGAGCTACGCCGAGGGCTGCCCTCGTCGTAGCCTACGCCGGCGACCCAATGTGGCTACGCCGAGGGTTTCCAGCCATCGGCATCTTGCGCCATTCCTGTAGTGTTTACTATTTTAAAGCTTTGAATTTGCATGACAACAGTGTGTCCGTTGAATTTCTTTAGCAATTTGCGTCAACTTTCCTTAAATTTAATCCAATCTCCTTAACAAAAGAATTTGCTTCAGTCTAACAATATTTATTTAAAAGATATGAAACAACGTATCTTTGGGAATATTACTTCCATGTTGTGAATTGACATTCTTGGGACAGTTTCAATATATTGCTCTAATTTTGGAAGCTAATCGTTGATTGGTGTGTCGGATGCTCTATTCATATGTCTAGGATGCATGGCACATAAATGTTTGAAGTATGATTGTGTGTCAACAAAACTTTGTTCATTCGCGTAGGAAGCAAATGAGTATTGTGAAACCTACAACATTCACTTGACCACATAAGCTTCATCCTTATACTTTTAGAAAATTTTAGCACTTCATACATTCACTTGACATATTTCGGGCAACATACTTATTTGCTCCATAAGTCGTCAAAATACACAACTTCGTGCTTTCATACTAAATGTTTTCCACATGTTACAGATGTGCTACATACTACATAACGATATGATTACTGGATCCACCGTATGTTATTATTATACAATAATGTGTCGCGAACACTCAATTCATTTCCTTCAGTAGTGGAGACATCAATCTAGACGGTACTTAGCCCGTGAATGACATGAAGCAGCCGCATGCTCGCTTGCTTGTTGGCCCTCCTCATGGCGAGATGAAATTCATTGACGATTTAGCTGAGACCGGAGGCAGAGCGTAGCTCGGGTCCTGTTGATAGGATCCACCTAATGTGCAAATAATGCACGCATGAACAGTGACAAACGGAAGCATCAGATTTATGGTAATTTTGCACAACTAGGACTATGTAGAAGCAAATGAATTTGATAGAATATAACGATTGGATGATGGTGTAACCAATTAGACAAGAGATTAGAGTGCTTGGGAAGTGTGTTTAAAAATGGAAGCACGCATCTCATGGTAATTGGGTGGTAACACTACATAGCAAAAGTATGTGGAAGCACACAAAGTAAGCAGATTGGGACTTACGAGTAGATTAGTTGCAACCCACGGTTGGATCTTGTAGTGGATGAAGGGATGAGGAAGGTTCAGATTTAGCGGGCTAATAAATATCTTTTTCGTGGGAAGAAAAATAAGTCTATGGCCATTCGATGGAAATAGGATGGATAGCATCTTATTAGTCCGGTGATTTGTTTCCCGTTGGAATGCAATGTGTAAGTGTTCACCGATAGATAATCCAACATCCTACATGCAGCCCCCTCATCTTGGACCTTGTCGGAAGTAGTAGTATCAACAGGCTTGACATCATCGACGTCGAGTCTAGATTCGATTGCGTCGTCGTGGTTCCGGGCAGTCAAGCGTCGAGTTCAGCGGCAGCAATGGCAAAAGGATAAAGATTCCCACGTGAGAGCTCACTGCTATTGTTACTGAAATTTCCGATGCTTCCTATTCCCATCAGATTGTTGTAGTAGGATTGAATTATACACAACACTCAGACACACTCATTTGTCGCCCTCCTGTCCAACCTTTTTATCTAGCAGCTAGCGGTACACTTCTAAGTGTTGGCTACCCTACGCATGGAGATGCCGATGTGCAATTTATAGGCATGTATACGTGAGTGAATAAGTGGATACCAAATGCATATTTAGTGATTCACCTATCAACTTTTGCCTTTTATATTTCAAAGCTGTGAAATTGCATAACATCAGTTTCATCTAAAATGCATCACAACAACGTATTGGTTGATTTTTCTGCTATTTATATCAACTTTCCTTATATTTAATCTAATCTCCCAAATTTATGAAATTTCTGCCAAACAAGTGCGGCTTTAACAAACTACTGATGCACCATACTGGACATGCCGGTGACGTAGTGGTGGATCCAAGTTGTCTCCTTAGGGTGTGTTCGGTTTGAGAACCGGAAGGAATGGAACGGAATGGTTCCATTCCGACGGCATGGGATGGTTCCGACCCCGTGTTCGGTTCAGAAAAAGTCGAGGAACGGAATGGTTCCGTTTTCTGTTCGGTTCAGGAATCCCACGGCGGAACAGAACGGCCTAAATATGATTTTTTTCGTCTAAATCAAAATTAACATGAGCTAAACATGATTTTTTTGCAAACCAAAGTCAACTCAGGCCAAAATTAACAGGAACGGAGGAGGAGCACGGCGTGCCCTGCCTGGCCGCCGCTCGTGCTGGCCATGGCGGGCTGGCCGCCGCCGCGAGCTTGCTGCCGCGCGCTGGCCCTCGCTGGTTGTGCTGGGCGCCGACGCGTGCTTGCCATCGCAGGCTGGGCGCCGCCGCGAGCTTGGCGCCGCCGCGTGCTGGCCATCGCGGGCTGGGCGCCGCCGCGCGCTGGGCGCCGCCGGGGGCTGGGCTCCCGCCGCGCACTGGCCGTCGTCTCGTGTTGGCCGGCCGCCGCGCCTGGCTGAGGCCGCCGCGTGAGAGAGGGGAGAGAGGTTACGTGAGAGAGAGAGATTAGTTTCGGCATTAGCGAGCCGTTCCTCGCGATTCCACCGATTCGGCCGGACGAGGCCGTTCCGCATATTTGAGGAATATTCTCTTTCGGGGAACCACCTCGTTCCGTTCCTTTGCCAAACCGAACACGAGAACGGGCACCAGGTGCGGAACGGTTCCGTTCCATTCCTCCAGATTCTGGAACCGAACACACCCTTAATCAGCTACTCCTTCAGTTCCATAATTCCTATCATGATTTTTGAAAAAAAATTAAACTAAAACTATGATAAGAATCATGAAACGGAGGGAGTATCACAAGATCCTAACACAAGGGTCTGCTTTTTATATAGTTGTAAAAAATGTAGTAAAATATGGTAAGATGCTCACTAAATGAGGTACATGGTCAAATCTTCAATAAGTCGAAAAGGCAAAATATATTGTTCAGAAAATTCATTTGAGACCCCCCCCCCCCGCTCCTACCACCACCTCCCCCAGGTTGTCTCGCACGAGGGCGTGACTCCGGTGCCGCCGATCTTGTAGCGAGAGGCCACTGATTCCCTCATCTAGGCTGCCGCTGCCGTCAGTGCTTGCCGTGGCGGCCACGGCCGACCGTCAAAGTCGGAGGGAAAGGGCGGGCATGCCTGGATGGTACCCTTTGCATGGGGAGGGCCATTGCCGGGGCGACATAGAACACACGAGGTGTCGCCGGGACAATGTCCATCATGGCTCCTCAGGATGGCGGTGGTGGCCGGGCTCATCTAGTCATCGTCCTCAAGGCAGAGCTGCAATAAGGCATGGAGGCATGTCTCTCCCATGCGGCTGCTTGGCTCATGGAGGATCTAAGAGGCGAAACTCCGTTCGGTTGGCCCTGGCAATGGTGGCACCCGTGGGGTCGTAACGTTGTTGAAGGCGTCGTCGCTGCTAATGTCCTGCCCACACATAGATGTTTCAGAGAATTCTTGGATCTGGGTCTCTCGTATAGGAAGATGGTGACATTTTAGGTGTAGTTCACTCTCTTAGGCGCATCCCTGTGGAAGAATTTATGGCTGGAGGGGTCTAGACGATCTTGGAGCAGTGTTGCATCTATCACGTCGACGATGGGGATTCCAGGCGACATGGTGCAACAAGGGCTCGGTGACGGGCGTGCCATGATGGACTCACGTTGGGTGGATGTGCTATCCGGCGCCGTTGCGGCGTCAATGGTAGACCTAGATATGGCTATGTAGATCTCTGTCCGGGAGGTGGCTCAGGGTTCAACGGAGGAGCCGCCTTCTGAAGCGAGTATATGAGATGCTCACTAAGGGTCTGCTAGTCTGGATGAGTGCTCCTTTTTTGCCGTAGCCTGTAGGTTGACTCGTTGATGCCCCTGATACCTAGTTGGTGGGGTGTTCTTTGTGTTTTTACGGCATAAGATCCTAATGGTATTTTCGTCTGTTATTACCGAGTTTGTAAGTGTTATGTGGTGGCTTTGGATTATTTGATGTATGTTATTATCAATTCTTTATTGAATAAAATACAAATAAAGGTTGTATGCATCTTCAATGCAGAGGCCGAGAGTCGCAACGTCCTTAAAAAACATTTGCATTTGAGATGAGGATTCAACATTTAAATGGACGAAAGAGTAGTACTACCTAGGTATACACTAGTAGAAAAAGGGTCATCTATACCTTCTAGAGGGGCTTTTGTACCGGTTAAGCAACCGGTACAAAAGATTCGGCAGCCGCGGCAGAAAAAATGCATAAATCTCTGCCGCGGCAGAGAATTCAGGGTTTAGGGTTTTAGGAGGGGTTTAGGGGTATCAGACCGTTTCATATCGCGTCGATGCGTCAGAAACGTGTTTGGGTTTATGTAGTACATGAAGATCAAGATGATGCATATCAACTTGGTGCATATAATATAACACATATAATTGCATAAGATCGCAAATTAAGTAGTACAAATTTATTTTCTTGTGGATGTACTCTCGATATTATTTTCGTACCTCTCTATTTTTTTGATTATTCGTTCTCTCGCTGACAATCTTGTGGATGTACTTACAAACGTAGTATCCAAATAGATTATTCCCCGGTGGTTGTTTCGCGTTGTACAAGAATATAATTCAATCAAACAATAATCAAGTATGATAAAGGTGTGTGGACCTAGGTAGTACTACTTACTTTGTTCGCACGCCATATCAGCTTCGATTTCCATCCACCGCTCGGATCTTCCTGGATGAACGTTTGCCATACGCTGCCCGACAAAAGAAAATGCATAGAAGAGTTATCAATTTGTTCATATCAGGAAATTATATACTTGAATGATATTAAAGAATCACTGAATGAGTGACCAAAAAATCTATTCCAGTGCAACACGAGGGCCACCTACGGAGATTTCATAGCTACTAGAACCAGCGCTTTGTCGGGAAAACCAGCTTACAGCTGTGGGAAGGCCCGATTGTCAGTGGCATTGCACTGGATGACAAGAACTGAATCAGACATTGCGACGTGATAGCTAGCTACACGAAGCTACATCCGGCAAGGCGAGTGCAGCCGCAGGGCCCCATCGGCTTCCAAAGCGAGCAGCTCGAAATCAAGCATGTCACGTTCCCGAACCAGCTCCAGCTCCGCTCCCCACGCATGGTCCTTCAAAAGCGCGGCAGCTGATTTGCTTTCAGCCCGCAAAGAAGAGAGAAGAGAACAACTAAAGAGCCAAAGCCATGGCGAAGAAGCAAGAGAAAAGAAAGCAAAGCTCGCAAAAGCAAAGCGCCGAGAATCAATGGAAGCTAAAGAGGAGGGAGATGAGGAATGTGGATCACAGATTCCGTGTCACGTAAAAAGGCGCGTTTTGCGCGATCTAAGCGCCCATTAGACACGCACTTGCGTGTCATTATCTAAAGAAGAAGAAAAGAGGCATGCACTTGTGTTTGTGCGTGTGCCCTGCTAGTGCTAGCCCCTTTGCATAAGATCATTCGTCTCGCCTGCCTGTCTGCCTTGGCATTGTCACTGTCATCATGCACCTCTGCTCTCTTCCTCATCTTCTTCTCCTACCTTTGCTTTTCTCTTCTACAGACCTCATATAGCGGCGCCTCTGCTTCTAGCTATCGCCCAGCCACGTTATTCTCTGCCCTGTGGATTTGAAAAAGGAAAACACTGGCGTGGTAGTGCAGAGGGGAGAAGCACTCTGAGTAGCAGAGGAGGGTCACTATCTATATGGGAAGACGGCCGGATAGGTCGGTAGGGGCATTGGCGTGTTGCAGGATAGCGGTAGTCGTCATCTTCATCCTGTGTGCTTCGCTTCTGGTGGTGATGGTATCGACGACGAGTGGCATTGACGTGAGCTCACGGCCCGATGCTGGTCGAGCCGGCAGCAGAACGGGGACGTCGAGCTCCCCGGCGGCACAGTACTCGGGCGGCGGACAAGCCGGCGAGGACGCCTACCGGAGCAGCAAGAGGAGGATTCCCAAGGGGCCTGATCCTATACACAACAGGTAACTTTGATGGCTTCATGTTTGATGCATGCATGCGCTGCACTTCTCGTTTTAATTATAACTTGTCATGCATGCATTCTGAATCTCTACCATTGTTCTACGAAGTACTCCGTACTTCTTTTTCACAAAGCTTACAAATTTCATATGCTATATTTATCAAGAAGCGAAAGCTTTTGCATCACCAAAATTGAAGATTCCAGCTAGTTTCTCATGCTCATGGTGACATGGAGCAAATGGGTCGATTTTAACTGAATAAATTACACCACCTGAAATGCTCAGCTAACTGAATAAATTACACCACCTGAAATTCTCAGCTCGGTGCTAGCGTGTTACTCTGCTCTTCGGCACGTGTACACGTGCTCTGCTATTTTGTCAGTACATGCAGTGCATTAAGCTGTAACCATGCCTTCCAAGTATTACATAATGAACAGTTGGTTTATAAACAGATCATTAGTAAATATTTGTCTTCTTCCTTCTCCCTAATCAAAAGCTTGAAGAGTTGAAGAGTTGTTGGGACAATTTGGTATTTGGCAAGCAGAATAAAAAGAGCTAAAGCAAGTGCACCTCTGAGCTAAGCAAATCATTTCGGAAGTCACTTTGCTGACAAGAAGAGTATACCAGTGTTGCATGCTTCCCTCCCATCAGATACACCTAAGATTCCATTACTAGAACCGTATCTCCTTGCTTTTGATAATTTAGCTAGTCCAACTAAAGATTTCGTATCACACCCAAATGATTGGGCTGTGTAGTTTTACAATTGTGACCATCAGAAGACAACTAAATTTGTCAGTGGGTCTGACACATTAGTGTATGGGTGGGCCATAGCTCTAAATTTAACAAAGCTAAGCAATCCACTAACTAATTATTAGGTAAACATGAGGTTCGTATTAACACTCTGCACTGACCTTCTCGTTGGTTTCATCTCCAAAGTCTGACACACCTGTACTTTCAGGCGTGCTGGGAAGACGACGATTGCGCCACGCCGGAGAGACTAGCCCCCCGCGAGACGACCATCCACCATACCGGTGCCATTCTCGTCTTCCTCCATAGACCGCTTCAACGACGGAGGGGGTTTTATAAGATGAGATCCTTGGATTTCTGGAATGAGGTGCGAGCTCAGCTCAGCTCTCCTTTAATGTGGATTTGGCAGTGGGGGTAATGTACAAAAGTTGCAATCTTCCCTCGCAAGAAATCTGTCATTTTTTGACCGAGGTTGATCGACCAATCTACCGTTCGCATATTCTTCGAGATTTCGTTTGAATCTATGACGATTTTATCCGAAAAATTGTCCTGTTGTGCTTGTGCTTCTGTGTGTATTAATCAAACCTGACGAATTGACTGTCCTTGCTCTAAGCATGTATGCAGCTAAGCAGATATATATGTGACTGATGAGTACTTATGTAAATCATGTCTTCTGGTTTGCAACATCCATGACATGGCCGCGCGCGTGGCACATCTATAGGACATGAATCTTCTTAACCTGGAAAGCAAAAGAGAGGCATGACACGAGAGAGAAAGAACTAAAGCTAAGCATCGATGCGCACGGCTCGCGTGTGCGAGTGTGAGACTGCTGCTTTGCCTTTTACTTCTTTTGCTGCAACCGTGTATTTTGAAGTAACCGAGGAGGCAAAGATGAAGAAAAGAGTAGAAGTCACGTACGAGCATGGATGTGCACATCATGTCGGGTTAAGGCAATTCGAAATTTCCAAAATTATGAAAAACACTTTAATATATATTACAAATGATATGATGTAAATCTGTAAACATTGGATGCCAACTATGATACACGAAGAAGTACTTCTTTCGATATGGAGCTTTCTCTATCAGAGATGGATTGAAAAATAGATTCTCGAGGATAAATGGTTAGGTACTATCCTGCTCCGAGAACAATATCTGCCATTGTATAATATGTGCGACATAAGAGTGATACACTCGCTAAGGTGTTGAAATCTTCCCCACCAAATGTATCGTTCAGAAGAATTCTCATTATTGATCCTAGACAAGCATCATGGAAAGACTTGTTACAACGTCTGGATGCGGTCTATTTGACCAATGTATTCCTTTGGAATCTTACCGAGAGTGGTAAATTTTCGGTGGCTTCCATATACAATTCTTTAATCCATCCTAAGATTCCAGATAAAAAAATGAAAGACGAAGATTCCGTTTAAAACTAAGGTGTTTGCTTGGTATCTTCGTCGAGGGGTAATTCTTACAAAAGATAACCTTGCAAAAAAAAATTTGACAGGGAAGTAAAACGTGTGTATTTTGTCACCATGACGAGACCATAAAACATGTATTCTTCCATTGTAATTTGCTAGGTCTATATGGTATGTTATCCAAATAGGTTCTACCTTATACCCACCACATAGCATTGCGAATATTTTCGATAACTGCCTCAATGGTGTGGATCCTAGGTTCAAGCTAATTATTAGGGTGGAAGTGATTGACATTATTTGGCCGCTTTAACTATGTAGAAATGAAAATGTTTTTAACAATAAAAATGATTCGCTTATGCAGGTCATTTACCGGTGCGTAGCTACGCTCCATTTGTGATGACCTCTACAACGTGTGGAGCATCGTGGCCTATTTATGGAGATATCTACATGGTTAAAGGATACAGAGAGGGATTTTTTCCCAATATGGATGGTAGTGTGATTTACGGATTGGACCTCATTTGCCTTAGCCTCATATTCTTTTGATTTCCCAGTTGTCATCGTGAACATCAATTTCTTCTATTTATGTAACCAGGCCCGGTCCATACATTTTCAGGTCCCTAGGACGAGCTAACAAAATAGGGACCTTGTTTACAAAAAAAATGTATAGAATACGTTGTATTCCAAAATCAACCCAGTACATAGCATATATAGACGGTACTGAAAAAAAGCTTACACCATAAATTATTTATTTGTAATGGTCAAGAGAACTACATAATGATTGTAAGAAGACAATATAGTTCTACAAAAGATTGATCTTCTAAGTGGCACAAAGAGACCATCATTTCATTAATTCATTTGCAAAACAACAACTAGTGGTAAGAGAAAGTTTTTTGCCCTACCATGGAATATGTAGTCTTTTCTTGTGGACGGACAAAAAATTTCTAGTAGACATGTTACATAATGTAACCCGTGGATTGGTACGGCTGTGTGCATCTCAGTTATGCAGATGCCGGATGTAATGCTTAAACTCTTTAAAGTAATAAATCGCCCATTATCAATATTTTGCCCATCTCAATTAGCCTCCAAAAAAGTAGTTAAGTGGGCAATGTCGTTGTCTAATTGAAGTGTCAATCTATATATCTTTCATTTTAATGGCCACAAAATAGCTCTTTTAATTGTTACTTTGCACATCTTTACAATGTATTGATATCATATATGTACATGCTGAGTGTTTTTGTAGTTTGATATCAACCGCATCAACTTTATATATTGATTTTTCCACATTAAGTAAGATTATTTTTTCAGATAATTATATTTCTGCACCATTCTAAAAAGTTAGAAATTATTATAAAAATTAATTCAACTTTTTTTTACAATGGTTGCTTTTGATGAGGCCATATTATGACGTTGCAGTTTACATTTTGGTACACTATGTGTTATACAACCTTTAGTGAATAGTTAGAGACCGTTTTTTCCCAAGATAGTTGCTATATATATGAACAAAATACATGTTCCATCTCCTACTCGATTTTCTACCAGTGCAGCGCCATTTTATTTCAATATCCCGTATATGAAATTACCAATGCATCCATAGGCGGACCTAGCATCCCTCCAGCCCGGGCGGCCGCCCAGGCTTCCGGCCGGCCGACGGGCTTATTTTCGTTTGTATTTTACATGTATTTGATACAAAATTAGCACACTAAGCTTATTTGCCCAGGCTTCAAAATTTTCCTGGGTCGCTTATGAATGCATCCCATTCTCACCTAGCCTAATCTAACACTATATACCTTGACGTTTCATGACCCTCCACCTTCTTCCACTCTTCTCTTATAGTCTTATAGCAAGTTAAATTGATAAAATATGTACCGTTTTGTGATTTGGCCAGGTGTTGAGCTCTCTACAGCGGGATTCGTTTACTCATATGCAGAATGTATAGCTAGAAGGCACTCCCTCCTCCCTCCGCCTTCGAATAAGTGCGCGTTTTGATATTTGGAAGTTAAATATTTTTAAATTTATTTTTTACGCAAAACTAGCAACATATGTAACATCTAATTATAATATTATTAAAGTACATGTTAAGATGAATACAAGGATGCTAATTTAGTTTCATAAATGAGGCTACGTTTTCTAGTAAGTAGGTCAAAGTTAATAAAGCTATACTTAAGAAATGTTCAAACATACACTTATTTGAAGACGGTGATATTATGAGAAACTCAATTTGACTCCCGGTGCATATGCTCCCTCTACCAATTTCTTTTTGAAGTGTCAAATTTTTTTGACAAATTTGTTTTACATGTACATCTCCATAATATATGTGGTTTCATCAAGTTTTGCGAAAAACCAAAAATATATGTGGTCTATGTAAAAAGGAGAAAATTTATCTTGTGAAAAGTCTTATTTTTAGCACCAAATTTTGTCTTTTATACACAAGTCACATGACAAGTCAATTTTTTCATGAAACGACTTTGTGAGCGTGTAGCACGTGAAGATGTACATATGCATTTTTCGTTTCAATTTTTTTAACATTTTTAAAAATATCTAATATACATTTCAAAATAAAGGGAGCATCTGCTCCCATGTGCCAAAATATCCCTCTAATATTATAGACATATTTGGTATGCACATGGGCAATAAAAGAGAGTCGATTTTAACAAAATTAACCATTTTTTGAA
The DNA here is from genome assembly GCA_030979885.1 of Lolium multiflorum. Classification (NCBI taxonomy): domain Eukaryota; kingdom Viridiplantae; phylum Streptophyta; class Magnoliopsida; order Poales; family Poaceae; genus Lolium; species Lolium multiflorum. The sequence continues at coordinate 217,250,184 of CM061747.1, forward strand.
AGTACGGCAAGATCTAACATTGTTTCGGAAAGAGTGTGGATTTTGTGCACCTAAGCATGAGTGTGGATGTATTCTATGCCGTTGATCTGAAACTCGAGATTCGTGCAAAGTCTGGGAGGAAAACATTATCCTTCCCTTCTCTCGTTTTCCTGTCACCTCCGTTGCTCCTTTTCTTCCGGCTTTTTAGAGCATCTCCAACATAGGCTGTAAAATGGACGCGTAAAAAAAATAAGGGGTCCTCCAGCAACGCTGTTTGCGCGTGCGCGTGCGGTAAGTTCGCGCGACGGCGCTATGTATTTTCGGGTGGGAAGCGCGCCTTCCCCGCCATCGCCTCGCCCGCCGCGCTGGCCCCCGCGCCATGGCACGCGCCCGACCCCATGGCCGCCGCGCCCGCCCCACCCGCCGCGCCATGGCAGCCCCGCCCGACCTTCCCCCATCTCCCGCTCCACCATCTCCCGCCGTGCCCGACCTCCCCCATCTCCCGTCGCCCCAGGGCCTCCGCGCCCGACCTCCACCTTCCGCCGCGCCATGGCCGGCGCGCCAGGGCCGCCCCGCCCGACTTCCCCCATCTCCCGCCGTGCCCGACCTCCCCCCATCTCCCGTCGCCCCGGGGCCTCCGCGCCCGACCTCCACCTCCCGCCGCGCCATGGCCGGCGCGCCAGGGCCGCCCCGCCCGACTTCCCCCATGTCCCGCCGCGCCATGGCCACGGGCTGCAGGGACACGACGGGCTGCACCTGGAGAGCCACGGGATGAACATGGGGACGAGCTGCTTTTGCTGGCCGGAGTTCCAACGCCTCGCCGGAGTTGATTTTTAGTTGATTTAGTTGATTTAGTTGATTTTTTTAGATTTTTTTGTGGCATGTTTGATCTTGTTTGTTGCATGTACGTAGAAGAAACTTGTTTGTGGAGCTCTATTTTACAGCCTCTGGTGAAGGGCTGGTTTTTGGCTTGTTGGTTGCGCTGTAAAATAGAGCCTCCGGCGAAGCTCGCGTCGGCTCCGCGCGCTATATCTAGATCGAGCGCGCTGAAAACGACTTTTACAGCGCCAAATTTTAGAGCCTCTGTTGGAGATGCTCTTACACGGTACCTACTGTTGGCATCGGGATAGGAACGCGTTGACTACCAGAAAGTAGTAGGGGCCCTGTCCTCCATCCCCAACCCCTCTCCTCCGTGCGCCGTGCGCCGCTGCCGCCGTCGCCAGCGAGCCCTCCACGCCGCCGACGTCGCCATCGTACGTCTTCGCGGTGCGCCGTCGCCGCCGGCCAGATCGTAGCTTTCTCCTCCACCCCTATTTTGCGAGCTCGCGGTCCGATCTACGGCTCTCCCCCGGCTCCTTCGCGTCGCGCTCCGATCTATGGCTCTGCCCCGCTCATTCGCGTTGTAGCTCCTCCACTTCCCGTCGTCTCCGTCGTGCCGCAAGCGCGCAGGTACATTACCGTCTCAGAGCAAAGCTCCTTTTCTTCTCTCACCCCGAACTGGCGACCAGGGTTCCTTTGCTGATGTACGGAGGGATTCTATGTGTGCGTGCAGGCAATGTCTGGCGGAACAAGTGGAGGATCGATACATGCCTTCTTCCCAATGCCCGAGTCAATCGCCTCGCTGATTCCTCCGCCTGATCCGTCGGAATCATTTGACCTGCCTGGGGCAGAACAATCGATTGGCGGTGGAGGGACTGAAGCCAACGCCGGGCCCGAAGACGGCAGCAACGTCTACGACGAAGTAGGTACCCCAAGGGCTTCCTTGGCAGCAACATGCTCCTCGACGGCGACATGGAGGCGCACCTCGGCAACTTCGGCCTCGCTAACGCTGTCACCGAGAACAGCAACGGCGGCATGTACCGCACCGAGTCAGCCTCATTCTTCGCCGGATCATACGGGTACATGGCTCCAGGTAAATTCCAAACCTGAAAAGATAAAAAAGCTCAGACACCACAGACACAAATGATGTAGTTGCTGACCATTTGCTTCTCCGTGACGAGTGTGCTTACAGCTTGAACGGGACGGAGAAAACTGACGTGTACAACACTGGCGTCGTGCTCATGGATCTCGTCACCGGGCACCTGCCGACCGACAGGACCTTCAGAGTTCAACGGCGACATGGACATGGTGCGGTGGGTGCTAGTGCCGCGCGAGGACTCGTCGCGGAGTTTCTTATGTGGCTTTCCGGTGCACCAAGCCGGCGCTAGAGGAGAGGCTGATCCACATCTCGCTCGATTACTATCGAGCCGGCGAGCAGAAGCGCTAGGATTGCTACGCGTGTCCTAGAGCTTTACCATATGTTTCTTGTTTCAGTTTTTTTCCAAGTTCATCCAGAGTTTTGATTCCAAACACTGAAAAATCGCAGGTTGCTCGTGGCCATGCATGCCCTTGACGAGCAGGTTGTGGAGAACATGGGCGCCGGCGTCGTTGACTTTGCAGCCGTGATGGTTCCGCTCGAAGACGGCGACTCGAATTCAGGCGCTGGGTACCATGCCATGGATGAGGACGAAGATGGCGACGATGAGCTGCTGAGCCACGCGGTCCTTTCGGCGACGATGGGTCCGAAACCTGATGCAGCGACGGGTCCGCGCTCGGCTCCTCTGATTGTGATTTGGTCCACCAGGCACCAGCTAGTATGAGGTTACTAGTAGCATTTAGGCTGTCAGTTAGTATGAGGTGTTGTTTTGTACGCGGGTTCAGGCTCGGATTGGCTGGTGGTTTATTCTGTTTTGCTTGTCACCTGGCTAATTATTGTGAGATGTTTGTTCTGGATCCTTTTTTGGCCGATCACACCTAGCAAGACATCTGGTTCTGTACCAATCAGTGGCAGGTGCATAATCTTGATTTTCACAAATGTAAATAATCGCCGCGTGTACTACACTAGGAAGCTTTGGTGTTGCCTTCTGTTTTAGTCGATGGTTAGCAGTTAGTTATTCAGAGCATTGCCCCCGGTCTGGCCATGCTCATTCTAGCGAGAAGGGTGCCAGTTTTGTTGTACGAGCTCTGCCCCCGACTCGCCATTGTTCTTCCCCTCTCTCCCCAGTCTCCTCGCTCCGCATGACCGCTCGTAGCTGTTGTGGCCTTTTGCTAGCTAGGCCATGCCCAAATCCACATAATTTGTCAAAGTATGGAAGAGTTGAACCAAGGCTGCAGAGCATCAGTATTGAACTGAATACAAGAAGGTGCCTAGTTAATCTACGACATTACTGAAACGAACCATAGTCCCTGGACACCAAAAAAATATCGAAATCCTAATGTACTTGTTCCAAGCTTCCAGCTTGGGTGGGATCCAATTGTAGCACGCTTTTTTTTAGATAACAGGCATTATATGCCCAGCCTTAAATTAATAAGACCACAACAGTCAGGTTCATAGTTATTACAACACAGCGACTCATACCGATCCAAACCAGATGCTAAGGAGATTACATGCAAGATCGGGCAACTAAACAGGTCATTGATCGGAAGATGTTACACAGGCGACCGCACACAGCACACAGATGAGACAGGTAGGCGATGCTTCAGTGCTACGGTCAGGACGCTTCAAGGCTTCAGTCTCTTGGTTTCATGGAGGCGTAGAGCTCCCGCAGCTCGCGCTCCAACCAGCTCAGCCCCTCCTTTTCCCTGCCTTTGAACTTGGGCTTCCAAAGCTGCAGGAAAATCACACATTTGTAGATAAAATCAGCGGGGTGGTTAATAATTTTTCTTTCAATAGTGAGTTTATTACGGATGGTCCAGAGCGCCCAGGATTGCGCTAAGAACAGGACCCATAAGATGCGGCGGGAGTAGCCCGCAAAGCCAGAGAGGATAGCATGGAATTGTGCAAAGTTAGCTGGTCTCCAGTTACACCCAAGTAACTGGCGCATAACAGCCCAAGCAAACTGAGCTAGGGAACAGGTAAAGAAGATGTGGCTTGCATCCTCCGGGGCGCCGCAGAGGGAACAGCCACCCGCAGAGGGGCCGTGGCGAGTGGCGATCTGAAGGTTGGAAGGGAGTTTATCAAGCGCCAATTGCCAGGAAAAGATTCTTATCTTCAGGGGCACCTTGGACTCCCACATGTCCTTGAAATGTGCCACCGACGCGCCCTGAGACAGTTTGAAATAAAGCGACTTGACAGAGAAACTGCCAGAGCCCTCGAGGTGCCAACGAATCTGGTCCAAACCGGGAGAGAGCACCACCCCCGCCACCAAAGTACACAGGTTCCTCCACTGGATAGTCCCTTCCTGGTCCAAGGAGCGACGAAAACGGATGGCTAGCCCCTCCCCTTGTAAGGCGTTAGCAACCGAGATCGACTCATCGTCACAAATAGCAAAGAGGTGCGGGAATGCCTCGTTGAGAGGTCTAGAATCAATCCACCAATCCCTCCAAAAACTGGTGCGGTTCCCATCCTTAACCAAGTGTTTAGCGCCAACTTTAAAGAGGTGCTTCACTCTGTGGAGGCTTTTCCAAAATTGCGATCCCCCGTGGCCATTTCCACTGAAGATGTCGTTGGCATCGTGATACTTGGCCCTAAGGAGCTTAGCCCAAATAGAATCTTCCCCTTGGTAAAGTCTCCACACCCATTTGAGAAGCAGGGCTTGATTCATTTTCTTGGTGTTGAGCAGACCTAGCCCCCCAAGCTCCTTCGGCCTGCAGACCGTGGGCCAATTGACCAAATGGTACTTACGTTTCGGCCCCGCGCCTTCCCAGTAAAACTTGGATCTGTGAGTGTCGAACCTCGCATGAATCCCATCATGGAGGAGAAACAGCCCCATGGCATACATAGGTAAGTTGTCAAGGCAAGCATTGGAAAGAATAAGGCGTCCACCCGAGGACAGAAGCTTTCCCAGCCACGGTTCCACCTTGACCGCCAGTTTTCTCACCAGAAAGAACCACTGTTCCAGGGTTAACTTGCGATCAGAGATGGGCATCCCTAAGTAGATGAACGGGAATGACCCCAGCTTACAGTTGAGCTTATTGGCCACTTGGTTCTGGACCGTAGCTGTCTGACCCAAGACGATCACTTCGCTCTTGTGATAGTTGATTTTAAGACCCGACATGTCTTCGAAGCACATGAGGAGGAACTTCAGGTTTGCAATGTCTTCCTCGGAATACTGAATCAGAATGAGCGTATCATCCGCATATTGGAGGTGGGAGATTCCCCCAGGAATAAGGTGCGGGACGACCCCGTGTATGTGTCCCGCCCTCCCTGCAGCCGAGAGGATCGCGGATAAGGCTTCCCCAATGAAGTTAAAGAGCAGCGGAGAGAGGGGGTCCCCTTGTCGCACTCCCCTCTTGTTCCGGAAAAACGGCCCAATCACCCCGTTGATTGAGATAGCAGTTTGACCTCCGGCCACCAACTAGGAGATGCGGTGGATGTAACCCTCCTCAAACCCTTTCCCTCTGAGCACCTCGGCGAGGAAGTCCCAATTCACTCGATCGTATGCTTTCTCGAAGTCCAGCTTAAGGAGAACCCCTCCCAGCTTCTTGGACTTCAGCTCGTGGATAATCTCAATCAGAGCAAGGGGACCATCGAGAATGTTTCTCCCTTTGATGAAGGCTGTCTGATTAGGGCTGATGATCCTATTGGCCACCGGGTCTAGGCGGGAGGCGAAAGCTTTGGACACAATTTTAAAGATGACATTGATGAGCGCGATCGGTCTGTACTGTGTGATAAGATCCGCACCCGGGACCTTGGGAATGAGGGAGAGGATCCCAAAATTGAGGCGAGCAATGTCAATGCGCCCCAGCACAAAGTCATTGAGGATGTGAAGAGTACCCTGCTTCACCAACGGCCAGAAAGCTTTGAAGAACAACACTGGAAGGCCGTCCGGTCCAGGTGCAGTATTGGATTTCATGTCGTTGACGATGTTTTCCAGCTCCACCTCCGAGAAGGTGAGGGCTAAGCTGTCATTCTCTACGCTCGTCACCTGTTGAAGAGCTGTCCAGGTGTCTGGCGCCAACCCACAACACCTAGGGGCGGACGTGCCCAGCAAATCCCGGTAGAAGGCGTACACGTGCTCTTGGATCAACCTCTGATCCGTGATGGGCCCAAGGGGGGTATTGAGGGCTGTGATCTGGCATTTACGACGTCGGCCATTGGCCACGGCGTGGAAGTAGGCCGTATTTGCGTCACCCTGCAAGGCCCACCACGTTTTCCCACGCTGTTTCCAGTGCTCTTCCTCAACCCTATAGAGGTGCAGCAGTTGCTCTTCAAGCTGGTATCCGGTGGCCCAACCATCATCGTCCAGACCCGCAGCATCTGCTTGCAGATCCAGCTGGGAGATCTGAGCAAGCAGGGTCGCCTTAGCTTCTTTGGTATCACGCGTCAGGTTGAGGCTCCAACCTCTTAAGTGTTGTCTGAGGCCTGCACTCATGTAATGCCACCAGTCCACAATGTCTCTGCCTCTGACCCTATGCGATAGCACGTCCCAAGTTTCTTGCACCATCGGACGGAAGTCGTTCCTTTCCAGCCAACTAGATTCGAAGTAGAAACGATTACTGCGCACAGGGAGCCCTTCCCCTGTATCAAACACCAAAGGTGTATGGTCCGAGCCTAGGCTCGTCTCCGCAGTTAAAGCACACAACGGGAACAAAGCTTCAAACGCCGGGGAGATGAAGACACGGTCCAAGGCAGACCGGACCGGGTTGAGCTGTCGATTGGTCCAAGTAAACCTCGCCCCTGTGCGAGGAATTTCCCTAAGGGCCCAAGCCGCAATGCTGTCATTAAACAAGTCCATCAGAGGCCAGTTCAAGTTGCTATTATTCTTGTCCTCCGCCGCGCGGATCAGATTGAAATCCCCACCCATGATCAAGGGCCTAGACGTCGCGGCAACTTTCGCTGAAATTTCTTCCAGGAAAGATCTTGCCCTACTGTGATCTGCCGGGCCATAAATGCCAATGAATTCCATCGTGCGGTTCGTCGCCCTATGAAGAACCGCCACGCTGAGGAAAAACTGGCCTTTGTCAACCGAACCCACTTCGAAGACACTATCACGCACTCCCACGAGCATCCCGCCCGAATGGCCAATGGCTGGAAGCCAGGACCAGAAGAAATTCTCCCCCACTTCCAGACTACGAAGCTCCGTATCCGTGAAGTCATGCTTGATGGTTTCCTGTAGAAAGACCACGTCTATTCTGTGAAGGCGCAGGTACTCCTTCAAGAGAGTTCGGCGCCCCTTCCTGCCGAACCCTCGGATGTTCCAGAAGAGGCATCTCATTTGGGCACCAGTTGTAGTGCCCGTGCTCGGCGGGTTAGTGGGCGCGGTCCGATCGGGTTTGGTCTCGACGCAGCCCTTCTGCGCTTCGGACGAATGGGCGACCGCCTGTTCATTTCTTTCTCTTTTTCCGTCGTGGAAGCCCCCCTTGGGCTCTCACACGGTGTGGTGACTGTGGTGCTTTGGTTAGAAGGACCCTTCCCTCTTTCCTCCACACGTTTCTTGGCCGCTTCTGCTTCCACCTTTTGTCTGGCGGCCAATTGTAGCACGCTCCACGCCGCTGCAATCAAATCTGCATTTTTCTCATGCTGTTCATGGTCGACAACCCTTGGCGCCGCCTGTCTTTCTATATGTCCACCTCAGGCATCCTCTGCCGCTGCCGATACATGGGCGCCGACGTAGCGGACGTACCGGGCGGAGGAGAAGCAGCAGACGGGGAGGCAAGCTCGAGAGCGGCATACTGGGCAACGAAAGGAGGCGCAGGGAGAAGCAACCGCTGCCGCATCCTTCGGCGGAGCCGCCCCGCCGCCGCATCCTCTGCCGCTGCCGATACTACGGCTGAGCCGCTGAGCCGCTTCCGACGCCTCCCTCGAATCCGACGCTTCCGCCGCCGTCCCCAAATCCGGCGCCGCCGCATCCGCCGCCGGTGCTGCTGCGCAGAGTAGACTGGGACATGGCGTTCCTCCGGTTCAGAGTGGAGAGATGATGGTGGGCGAGAGTGGAATCGGGAGGAGAGGCTGTTGGTCGCGGCCGGCTGTGTCGGATGGGAGTGGAGAATCGGGAGGAGAGGACCGGCCATGTCGTGTGAGGGAGGAGAGGCAGCAACGGGATCGTGGAGTCAAATGCCCTGTCGGGTGGCTTTCTGCCCCTGTTCATTATGGGACCCACCAACTGTACATAAATGAGAGAAAAAGAGTAAAATACCTTCTCTCACCTAACATCTAGTTCGCATCTCCAGCCATCCAACGGTTGTGGAAGCACCCACACTCATGCTTGGGTGTACAAATGTATTTCCGTTTCGGAAAACTTTCAAAATCTAACCTTTTTTTGGTATTGCACAGGGTGCTACCCTCTTCTACGTAGCACCCTTCATGGTGGCGTTACCTTTTCGCCAATGTGGCAGGAACGGGCCCAATGGTCGGCACGGTCTCCCCTGACAAGGTGTGGTTTTTTAGCACATGTGTTATATCAAATTATTATATTATTAAACTACATGTCTAGATGAATCTAGTAGCAATATTAATCTAGTACCATAGATGCTGCTATTACTTTAGGAAGTTTATCAAAATTAATAAATTTTAACATAAGTCATATCTAAACGACGGAGGGAGTGATATGATGGGGAAAACAAAGACCATATTAGTTTTAATCTTGACATTGATTCTTATCAATGGTGCACGAAAGTGTGAAGAATGTGGCGTAAAATTAGTTTTGACTGAATACTTGTTAGACTAGTTATACTTAAGTTAACTTGTCAGACTAGTAATGAAGATTAACATAGGGTAGTAACTAGTAATATGCACATGTTATACTTTATGTTACTCCCTCTGTACCGGATTCTTAGACCAACACATATTTCAAGAAATAAATTAACTATAAATTTGGTTGACAACAATAAATTACATGTCACAAAAAGTTTATCACCGGAAAGATCTTTTGAATATGAATCTAATGATATAATTTTCTCGCATATAATTCATATTTTATTAACCAAATTTATGTTTAAATATTTTTCTTGAACTACGAGTTAGCCTAATAAACCGGTATGAAGAGAGTATTACTTTATGTTACCGCTTCGACGATGATGAGTCTCGGTGGCGTGGCGTAGCAGGGTATCGGTGTTGGTTGCGGGATGATGAACGCGCGCATGACGGTGGTGTTGTCAGGCGTTATGGTGGTGTCGATGGCAAGCCTGGCAAGGTCAATGAGGTGATCCCTCTTGGAGATGGGTTCGAGGAAAACGGCGGTAGGGATTTCTGCGGCATGTGCAATGGCGTGCGCTGAGGATTTGCTTGACTGGTTGTGATTCTCACCCGCCAATGGGAGGCTTGAAAAGGCATTTGGTTTTAGATGATGCGCGTTGGTGTATTGTCAGGGTTTTTTCTTCATCGCTCTTGTAGGTATAGCGAGTTATCGCTAGAAAGGTGGCTTCGAGTTGATCTTTGTATCTTCCTTGTAAAATTTTATGAATAATCTAATAAAAAAAGATGTGTTCATTCTTTGGATGCAGAGGATGAGACTACGCTCCCATTTCTTAAAAAAAGTTCATAGTATGTACTATCATAGTATGTATTATCATAGAGTCGTATTTAGCTGTGTAGAAACTCGTATGGCCCGACTAAATATGTACGGATCACATCTGGAGTTATCCGTATGAAACCCATACATCGTGCTGGGCCAAGTCCTTGTTGCTCACATTCATTGCATCTCTCGTCCTCACCGCGAGGGTGCCACGCTCTCTCGGCTGTGGTGGCCGACACAAGCCACGGCAAGCAGTGGTGGTTGACACAAGCGGCGACATTCCTCGTCAGCTGCTGGTGTTGGCAGAGCAACAATAAGATTGTCATTTGGCTATAAGAGATAAATATTATAAGTTTCTTATTGGAGAGAGATTAGGAGAGAAGAGTGGCCTACTATCTTTGTGAATTTCTAAACGCGCTTCTAAGACTATGTGAGAAAATGGGCCATGCATTGTAAAAGTACTACACTTTTATAGCTCACTATTGTATATGTTGACTCTAAGTTAGCTATAGATGACATGGCACTTGGCTTATAGCTAGCAGCTGGCTACACTATTGGAATTGCTCTGATTGGCAGGCGGCGCTAAGAGCAAGTTTAATAGTAGAGCTAACTATTGGCTATAAGCCAAGTGCCATGTCATTTATAGTCATCTTAGAGCCAACATGTATAATAGTGAGCTATAAAATTGTACTACTTTATTAGTGTATGGCCCATCATTCACTCTCACATAGTGTCTAGGAGCACGTGCTAGAGCTGGCTCTTGCATAAGAGCACACTCCTCTTCTCTCTCTCCTCCTCTCTCTCCTCCAACTAGGCAATAATATATTATTTTAATTCTTATAGCCAGCCGACTAGGACTTATTGTACTGGCTTTAAGTTGGATCCTTGAGAAGATGTGCCCTGCCTTGCCTAGGAATCTGGGATGCCAGTCACGATGGATTGATCCCGAAAATTCAATACTAGTATCTTGTACACCAGCATCAGGGTTATACTTGACTAGTCACAATGGGGAGTATCATACACTAGTATCATGCACATGATACTAGTTTACGATACTACCCAACAATGCATAATATCATAAGATAGTAACATAGTATCATCATATATAATATTTTATAAAATTTCAATGCAAATTGGTGTACATGATGTGTTTGCCATTAAATTTTCTAGTTCTACGTGCTATGATATGGTATCATATTATACGGCTAGCAGTGGTAGTTGACCCGAAAATTACACGGCGGCTAGCCTCTCGGGTCCTCGCCTACCTTGCAGTTGCAGCTCTGATCACCGAGCAACAAACCTATCAGTATGTTATGATCAAATTCTCCATACATCTCATTCCAATGAACATCATAGAAGAACTGACCAAATGAACGTCCTTGCCACCCCTCTATTCTTCACTGCCACCCCTCTAGTCAAGCAACGAAAGAAGAAAACATCATGCGAGTTTGTAAAATAGAAAGAGGAGCACATATGAATTTTATAGGCACTGTAAGCAGGGACGGAGCCAGCTTTCAACCTTGAGGGGGGCAAAATAGTGTTGTAAACTTCATGAGGGGGGCAGAGTAAGCTAAATCAGCAAGAAATTACAGTTCTAGTGAGCAGTATTCTTCATAAAATCCAAACCATAGGGGGGGCTGAGCCCCCCCTCGTCCCCCCTTGCCTCCGTCCCTGACTGTAAGCTACATGAGGCAAATAAGGCTTCTGGTTCTTAATAATGGCGTGCGCATGTGCACTCGACCGGGGCTTAAATTTTTCACCAGCCACCGAGCCGCTTATTTGTCCTCTAGTACCTCCGTTTCAAAGAATAAGTCGTCCTCGTTTTGCGTGTTTTTTAAACTAAAAAATACTCTAAATATATAGAGATTCTTGGTTTAGAATTAGAATCATTAGAAAGTGTTTTTCAATATGAATCCAACAATATCAATTACATACAATATAATTGAAATTTTGTTGCTCAATTTATTTGGTCAAAGTTCGTTTTGAAATACGTCTACGCCTTATTGCTTGAAACGAAGGTAGTATAATGACGTGGTAAACAACCACAACTAGGAGTAGCAGCAAAGCAATAAATAAGCAAAGTACACAACTAGGAGTAGCAACAAAGCAATAAATAACCACAACTAGGAGTAGCAGCAAAGTACAAATAACTACTAAGCATATGATTAAAATAACATTCAACATGACATGCTAAAGTCTATGCAACAGTCTAAACAAGCTTTCTTTTGCAACACAACTAAAATATTTTGCCCCAATTTATAGTGAGGTTGTCAATCTCACCGATTTTGCTGAAAACAAAGGATTAACCGTATAATGGAAAGAGAGGTTTGTTTGCGGTGAAATAAATAGAACAGTACTTACAGTAAGTAAACAGAATAGGTGTTTGCAGTAGATGTTTTATCAGTGTAAAAGAAAGGACCAGGGTCCATAGTTCACTAGAGGTGTCTCTCCATAAAGATAAATAACATGCTGGGTGAACAAATTACAGCTGGACAATTGACAGAATAACACCATACATGACAAGATGATTACTATGAGATTTATTTGGGCATTACAACATAATACATAGACCGTAATTCAACCGCGCCTATGACTAATAATCCACCTTCCGATTAGCGTCCGCACACCTTTCAGTATTAAGTTGCAAGCAACAAATTATTGCATTAAGCAAAGTGTGTAAAGTAAACAATAGAATTATCCTTAGACAAAACATTGTTATTTTCTCCCTAGTAGCAATATCGCATCTACAACATTAGAAGTTATTGTCACTCTCCCAGATTACTAGAGGCATGAACCCACTATCGAACATAAATAATCCCTCTTGGAGTCACAAGCACATACTTGGCCAGAGTATCTGCTAGCAACGGAGAGCATGCAAGATCACAAATAACATATGACAAGTATATAATCAATCTCAACAATATTATTCAATATTCATCGGATCCCAGCAAACACAACATTATCATTACATAAATGTCATCTTGATCATGATAGGCAGCTCACAAGATCTAAACATGGAGCATAAATTGGAGAAGACAACCATCTAGCTACTGCTATGGACCCGTAGTCCAGAGATGAAATACTCACGCATCACTTCGGAGGCGGGCATGACGATGTAGAGGACTCCGGTGATGATCTCCTCTCCGGCAGGGTGCCGGAAGAGCTTCAGAACCCTCCCAAGGTAGGGTCGGTGATGGCGGCCGCGATGGAACTTTTCGTGGATGGAGGCTCAAATATTTAGGTTTTTCCCGATCAGATGTATTTACAGGTGGAAGGGCAAGGTCGGTGGGCGCCTGAGGGGCCCACACGATGCCTAGGCGCGGTCAGGGGCTGGGCCGTGCCTATGGGTGGTGTGGCCACCTCCTGGATCGGCTCCGTCTCTCCTCTGGACTCCGTCTTCCTTATAGTAAAATAGGAAGTTTGGCTTTCCTTTCGTTCAATTCCGAGAATATTTCCTGTACAACTTTTCTGAAATACAAAACAGCAGAAAACAGAGAACTGACACTGTGGCCTCTTGTCAATAGGTTAGTTCCAGAAAATACATAAAAGTGCAACGAAGTGTAAACAAAACATATAGAAATTGGTGTAAAACAAGCATGGAGCATAAAAATTATAGATATGCTTGCAACGTATCAAGAAGCAGCACGGTAAGCCGGTGAGGTTTCTTCTTTTCATTGCCCCGTCTCGCAGCAGCAAGTGGAGCAGCCCTTCTTCCCGATGCCTTGGCATACCGATGCGCATCGGGATCGAGAGGGCCGGCGCAGCCTTGCGACAATGCTGACTTTGCCGGCGAGCTCGAGGCTCTGCCGGTGAGCTTTTCTTTTCTTTTTGTCGTGGATGGACTAGTTTTTCGAGGATGGATCTAGGGTTTCTACTTTGCTGTTTAGATTTCTTTTCTACCCGAAAAACATCTAGAACTAGGCTGCTCTGATACCAATGTTAAATCCCTTAGATCTGCTAGGCTAGATGTAAACGGTAGGAACTATTACTGTCAAGGATATCTACTAGAGATTGAGGGAAGGGGGCATACCTTCTCCTTTGCTTGACGAACTGGTTGAGCCGGCCATGGTGAAGTGAGGCGGCGACGGCAGTGGGTGAGCGGTGGCGGCGGTGGAGCTTCCCGTCGGCACAACGCTAACCCTAGATCGGATTGGTATGTCGATGGAGCGTACGGCGAACGCGGTGAACCTCGTACTGCGAGCTGCCGCCCCCCACCTCTCTTTATAGCACTGGCGATAGGGGCCCACCAACCATAATGGGTTGGGCGCCCCCGATCAGGGCGCAGGTCACAAGGGGCCCGATGGGCCGTTAAGCCCACTTGGGAGGAGATCACTCTAACAGAAGGCCGCAAACCGTTTGATGACACTTTGCATGACGACGGACTCTCTCGCAAGAGAGAAGAAAATTGAATGCAAACACATTAGTACAAATGCACCGATCCGGGAAAAAATGATCTAATGCGTCAATCAGACCGTGAAGAAAAAGATTGTTTTCAATTTTTTTTGTGAAGACTAAGAAAGCCAGTTAGCACTCGCTTATTTTTCAGAGGTGAAAAGTATGCCTGGACCACTAGTTAATTTGTTATACATATGCAGAAACAAGGGAATTTGATTCGAGTTGGTTTAAGTTTTTTACTTATGACCAAGACAAGATAACACATACGAATTGAAATTCGATTAGTGAGGCTCTTCGGATGTCCGAGGAAGTAATTAATCTATCTGCAGGTCATTTTGCGGGGCACGCGTGTTTGTTATGCATCCCCACCAAACAAAACGAAGGTGGATCCCTTTTTGCTAGGCTTCTTGCTAGGGTTCTAGCCAACACTGGCTGAGGGAAGCACACGGTTGCTCTTCAAAACTTACTTCAATCAACCAGTACTACCTATAGGCTATACCAGAGTTTTTACGTTGCACCCATAGGCTGCCCGGGCAAAAGGCATGGTAGATCCGCCTATGGTTGCACCCAGGGAGAAAAAAACGGGCGGAAATTTCAAAGCTCTGTGGCATATATCACTCTAAAAGTTATATTTCAAATATCGAAAAATTTAGACAAAAAATTCTACATATATCCCAATATACGACGTTCGTCAAGTTTCGCGAAAAAATATGTTTGTTTTCTAAAAAAGAGAAAATTTTGAAAATTTTGCTTTTTTACACACGCACAACAAGTCGGATTTTTATGAAACAACTTTGTGTGGCGTGCACGTGAAGATGTACATTGAATTTTTCGTTTCAATTTGAAATTTCAAATGAAAATGTATGCATTTCAAAATAAAGGGAGCATACGCTCCCATGTGCCAAAACACCGTTCCCCAGCAACGGGGCTCTATTCTCACGACTCACGAGGGGAATAGCACGACGGAGTACCAAACAGAGGGTACATGGATAGAGGAAGGGGGCTAGCTTTCATGTCAGGATGCAGGGAGAGGAAACAGCGTGAAACTTACGGAGGGAAACCGGAGGCGACGGCGCGGCGGCCGGAGGAAATAATGGCTTGGATAGGGCTATTTGCTGCCTGGGCTCTATTAGCTGGCCTGGCCCATGCTGATCGGGCTGTGAATTGTTCAAGGCCCACCCACGGCATCGCGTTCTCGACATTGCTCGGACGCCCAAAGACGACCTCCAACCTCCCAGCCGCCGCGCCCGTGCCGTCGCCGCTCGCTGCTCGGCCGCCGACCCTCGCAAGTTCTCCTGCCGCGACGCAAGGCCGGCGAAGACGACATCAATCCTTCGTCGACGGCAGACGCGACCTCCACTGCTCTCGATCCTGCAGTTTACCCCGCCGGCATTTTGTTCCTTGCGAGCAGAACCGGCGGCTCCCTTCACACGTGTCTCCGCCATCGCGCGCCGAGGCCACCGTCGCAACCCGCATCCCCCTCGCCGCCGGCGACCATGGTTTCGCAGCACGGCATCCTCCTCGCCGCCGGCCTCATCTCCGATCACTTCGGGCCCCTCGTAGCTGTAAGTCCCCTCTCCACCTCCTCCCCTCCCGCCATTTTCCTCCGTACTGCCGCTCGCATGATGCCCTGACTCCTAACTCCTGCCGCCTCATCCCCCTCTGTCCCTCTCGCAGAAGGTGTGCGAATGCCTTCTCCGCCACGGAGCGCTGCAGCTGCCGGAGATTGCGCGCCGCCTCAAGCTCCCGCGAAACCACTTGAAGAACTCTCTCTTGGTCCTCATCCAGCACAATTGCGTCCAGGCCTTCTCATCCCCCAATGGCAAGCCCTCCATTGTATGATCGGATCCGATGGCCCTGCTAGTCCGTGACCCTGACTCCATTTTTCTTGCTGTTCTAGGGGCCGGCCGTAGGGCAGTGACGCTCTACTTGGCCATCTTCGACAACGTCCTGCATCGGCTGCGCTTTGCAAAGTTCCTCTCTGTCATCCGTGCGGACATCCCAGAGGTCCTTACTTGGGTTTGGTTTTGGTTCATGCATGTTTTGGTGCACCTATGCATGTGTTAAAAAAATGCTTGGATTTGATTTTGGTTCATGTTTTACTACACTTGCATGCTATATGTAAATCGGGGTTGATCCAAACAGCCTTCCTAATTATCTGCATGCTAAAATCAATGTGGAGTAGACCATACTGTAGATTTTCTCCATGTGAAATCATGCATTGTGATCCTCTTTGCTAAATGCATCTTGACCTTGACTAGTGGTCTATATGTGATGACGTGGGGAAATTAGATATCTCTGAGTACTATCACAGTAAGGAATACTAACATGTCTTGACAATGAGAAACTGAGAAATAATATACCTGGTCTGAGTTGACAATAGTGTTTATTGGGTGCTTTAAAAATGAAAGATTTGTTCCCTATCCAAGTCCTTGATTTGATTGGTTTTTTTCAGTGCTTAGTAAGTATGCTGGTAGTATTGTTTTTTGATAGACTGGTAGCTGATATGAGAAACAATATACCTGGTCCGAGCTTACATTCTAATTGTTCTGGTGCTGATTTTGCTACAAATATGCCATCCTTTCCAGGGTCATACTCAATCATATAAAAGTAAATTTTGTTTTAACATTATGACTACAATCTTTCAGTATTCACCGTCTTTTCACAGTTTATGATCTTATGCATGGAGCTTATGTATCTTGCAGTCAGAAGTTCTTATTGGGGCATTGCTTCAGAATGGCCGGCTAACATTTGACCAACTTGTGGAATACACAATCTCTAAAGTACCTGAAGGTACGTCTTTTTTAATTATATATTGAAATTGTTATGTCATCATCCTATGTGTTTTTTTATTGTAGTGTTCTTATTCCTTCTCTTGCATAATCTTTGATATTTTCCGGGATGACTAATTGTGTTTCCCTGACAATGGGTCTTTACCATGTTTCAGGCACCACCAGACCAGAAAGGGAAGAAATACGTTTGAACTTCAACAAACTTGTGTATGCACGTTATGTGGAACGTTGCCCAAAACCTGAACCTTCTTTTGATCCAGATGAACAACCTACACCTGCGAGGAGAAGAGTACAAAAAGTGTGTAAAGCGATTCCGTCTTATGGAGTTTCCTGGTTACATAAAAAGCCTGCTTTCTACTTATTTATGGTTTTCCTTTGGAAACTAATCAGCATATAATGTATGCATAGATTGGTAGAAGCTGACTAGCTTTGGTAGTTTATTCCTTCGGTCTGGTAATTTGACATCTTAGCCATGGTTTTTAAGGCGTCACCAAGTCATTGCCTAGGCGACGCCTAAGCGTCGGATTGCCTGCAGATGGCAAGGCATCATCCTCGCCTTAGGCTCGTGTCTAAGGCGGCGAGATTCAAACTTGTAGGCATCCAGGTCGTCGCTTAGTCGGGGCAGGCATCGCTCTGGCAGCTTTTGGACGCCATGGACCGGTTGACCCATGGTGCCGTGGAACGAGCCCCTTTGACTTTGCTTGTGGTGCTCCTGTGAGTGGATGGCTCAGATCTGGCGGTATAGTATGTGAACAGTCCTAGTCTAAACTATTTACCAACAGTGCAGGTCCACAGTGTTGTAACTGCAGTGCAGAGTCCACAGGGCTTCGTCTACAGAATCTTGACCTCTACTTTCTTATCCAACGGGCTAAGTTAGCCTAACATAGGAAAAGCAATAGCTGCTTGCTGCTTGTGCCGCTGTACTAAGGCGTCGCCTCGCTTCGCCTCAACGCCTTAAAAACCATGCTCTTAGCTAGCTAAGTAGTTAAGGAGTTTCAGATCTTTGTTTGTCAAGCTGTTGATGAAAGACATCTTACTCTTAACTCGTAAGTCATAATCAACTTGTTTACAAGTAGCAAAAACTTGATTCTTTAATGTTTTACTGTATTTTTTCTGTTGATATATTGTGTAGATGATTTTTCGTTACGTGGACTGACAAATTTATCTTTTGTACAGACCATCGAGGAGGTTCTTTCACTTGAGCAGAAAATTATCAATACTGCAACACTTTCTGACGCAGAAAGATTTTCTGTGATCCCATACAACATGGAAGATGCATCAAATGCAAATGATTGTCCTCGAAACGCTGTTTCTGGTGCTAAGGTGTTTTAGTCTTTTTTTACTTATTGCCATCGCCATTTCTGTGGTGACTCATGCTTTTACGGAAAATATTTAGTGTTACTAGTTGTTTCAGCAATCCTGTTGTTAAACCATGAAAAAGAAATTGGCATATGTAGATTCTATGTTAATGGCTAATAATGCATTTTCTGATACTTTTTGTAACTTTGCGTCCAAAAGTATTCACTGGGAAATAATCAACGATATGCAATGTGCTACTTTTAGCATCATGTAACTCTTTGTTTGTCGTAATTTATCAGCGGAAATATGGAGCCTTTGAGGTACATGAAGAGCACGACTCAACAAGTGCAGAGAATGAAGTACTTTGGCGGATAAATTTTGAAAAATTTATATTCCGTCTGAAGAAGAAGGTGTGTCTTTGACTCGAATGATTTTCATAGGAATTTTGAAGGATTGGAATCTTTAGGAATTTTCTCGAGCTGTGAAAGTTATTTTATCGAGCCATGGTACTTTATTTGTGGTCTTCTTTTAATATACAAAGACACTCTTTGGTATGTGTTCGAGAAAAAAAATTCCACTTTGAATGCGACCTCGCGTCCTTCCGCGAGCGTTGCATGCTGAAGAAGGCTGCTCTGCTTCCGTGGCCTGCCCCAAGGAAGCCGAGGAAGAAGAGGACATACCTCTCAGTGGTGCGCCATAGATCACGGGTGGCGGGTCGCTTTGCGGGGGGCAGGGCGATCAAACAACAACAAAAGACTCTCATGCTTCAGCTTGGGATTGCGTGTGAGGGGGAGGTGATCGCTGAGGATGCCTTGGTGGCATACCTGCGCTACTTCGAGGAGAAGCCCATGTCAGCGGAGGACTTGTCAACCTGTTTGGCGCTCTTTGGCTGGTTGCCGAATGTCCTTCCGGGGGCTGGTGATGGAGACGTGGATATCGTGGTCTGATAGTTGTACCTTTCTCCCTTTGTTGTCGGTTCTCCTAATCATGTCACACTTCTTCTCTTTTTTGGTGTGGAATGTTGGCACGTTGTGATTCTATCTATCAACTGGTTCTTCTCTCGGGTGCGAGTGTGGTTTGCTTCCAAGAGACTAAATTGCAGGTGGTGTCTCGTACCATTGTGGATCGGTGCATTGGCAGGGACTTTGATGATTTCTTCTTCCTCCCTGATGATGGCACCCTTGGGGGTATTCTTCTTGCTTGGAAGTCTATGGTGGTGGCTATTTCCAACCCTCACTACTCCAACAACACCATTACTGCAAGGGTTGGGGAAGGGGTTGTTTGGGTGGTGGTTCACTTGCGTCTATGGCCCACAATCTGATGCGGACAAGTGTCTCTTCCTCCAAGAGATCAAGGACGTTAGGACCTTCACCCGGGGCCGTGGGTTGTTGTGGGCGACTTCAACCTCATTGTGGATGCGGTGGACAAGAGCAACGCCAACCTTAATAGGCGCAAGATGGGAAAGTTCGAGCGCCTGCTCTTGGAGTTAGACCTCAAGGAGCTCTATCTTAATGGCCGTCACTACACGTGGTCTAATGTGCGGGAGTGGGCGACCATGGAGCGGCTGGATCAAGTCTTCTCCGTAGTGGATTGGGAGGTGGAATTTCCTTCGTCTTTTCTCTCAGCGATGAGTTCCTCCACCTCGGACCACTGCCCTTTGCTCCTCAGCCGATGATTACGGGACGTCTCTTTCGCTTTGAGGCTTTCTGGCCTAAGGTGGATGGTTTCCTGGAGATAGTGGAAAGGGTATGGTCCGCCGGGCTGACCATCACTAACCCTTTCAAGGGACTGGCCACCACCGCCAAGGCCCTTACTAGCTGGAATGGCCACTTAATTGACAGCAACAAGTAGATTTTGCTGGCCAGTGAACTCATTTTCAGGCTAGACGTGGCTATGGAGTCCAGGCTCTCTCAGTGGAGGAGAGGGGCTTTAGGAAGCTTCTCAAGTGTAAGCTTCTGGGCGCAACAATTTAGGATCACGTGGTTGGCAGAGGGGGATGCTTGCACCAAGTTCTTCCATCTGCATGCAAACCACGGGTGGCGTAAGAACTTCATTACGCGGCTTAAGGTGGATGGGGTTCTGGTCTCGGTCCAGGAGAGGAAAGCTGAAGCCATGGACTCTTTCTACGCTGAGCTCTTGGGGGCTTCGTTGGAGCGGGCCTTCTCTCTAGACCTAGACTACCTAGGTGTGCAGACGCACGACCTCGCCGAGCTTGAGGCCTCGTTCATTGAGGAGGAGGTGTGGGGGATCATCCGCTCCCGGCCAGGAGCCGGATAAGGCGCCTGGTCCTGACAGCTTCTCCGACATGTTCTATGTGGCTTGTTGACTATATGGCACGGAAGCTACACACGCTCAAGAGGGATGCCAGCATGCTTAAGTTGGGCATCACCAAGGCCTTCAACAAAGTGGATTGGGCCTTCCTCCTTGAGATTCTTGCGAAACTGGGTTTTGGCCATAGGTGGCTCACCATGATATGCGCTCTTCTTGGTACCGCATCCACGCACGTGGTGGTTAACGGTGTAGCTGGCGAGCTCATCTTCAACAGGAGTCGGCTGCCGCAGGGTGCCCCCCTACTGTTTGACACGGTGATGGACATCCTCCATATGTTGTTCGAGAGGGCGGCGACAGACAGGCTGCTATCCAAGCTGGCTGTCGATGTATGCCGATGATGTGGTTACCATTGTCCGCCCGACGAAGCTGGACATGTTGGCCTGTGCCTCCATTGTGGAGGACTTTGGCGTGGCGTCAGGTTTGCGCACCAACCTGGCGAAGTGCTCCCTCCACTTGATCTGCTGCCAGCTTGAGCAAGTGGAGCTGGCACGCTCGATTCTGGGCTGCGAGGTGGCCTCTTTACCTTTCAAATACGTTGGGCTCCCCATAGGTTTGAGAAAGGTGATGGCCGCTCAGCTGCAGCCCGTGGTGGACAGTGCAGCCAGTCGGCTGCAGCCCTGGTGTGCGAAACTTCTCAACCGTGGAGGGAGGACTATTTGGTCCAGACCACTCTTTGCATGATACCGATCCATGTGATGATGTCTCTGGACATCCCGCCCAAGGTCTTGGAGGCTTTCTATGTGGAAGGGTCGATAGGAGGTAAACGGTGGGCACTGCTTGGTGGCTTGGGACCAGGTCACGTCCCCAAAGTGCTTCGGTGGCCTTGGGATCCCAAACCTCCGTCTCCTCAACCTTTCCCTTCGTTGCTGCTTGGAGTGGTTCCAGAAGGTGGACCTGGCCAAGGCCTAGGCAGAGTTTTGACATTCGACTACCTGGTCCCTGCACAGCGATATTGACTCGGCCACAAGCTATGTTCTTGGCGATGGCGAGCGAGCTCGCTTCTAGGACTGGTGGCTCAATGGAGACAGAGTGGTGGGTATCGCCCCGAATGTGGTCCAGATGGTCTCAAGAGGAGTGCAAATGCATGCTCAAGTTGAGAGGGTCTATCTGGACAATGGCTCAGAGATTGTAGGCCCGACATGGGAGAGGATGCCCTAGCTTAGTTCTTCCAGCTGTGCCACAGGCCGAGTGGTATGGCTCTTGTCCCAGAGCGTGAGGATGTTCTATTGTGGCGGTGGTCTGGCGATGGTCGCTACTCATCCAAGTCAACGTATATGGCTTTCTTCGCGGGCTTGATGGAGGCTTCCATCACCGATGAGGTATGAAGCTGTCGGGCACCCTACAGTTGTAAGTTCTTCGTGTGGTTGGTCTCGAAGAACCGATGCTGGACGGAAGACAGGTTGAATCGCCGGGGTATGCCTTGTCCGGCGGCTTGCCCACTTTGTGAGTAGGAGCCGGAGACCCTGAGGCACCTTCTTTTGGGATGCATCGTGGCTCGGCAGGTTTGGTCCTCGGTGCTCGGAGACACATGGTTGTCTCGCTCTTTCCCTAAGGAGGCACATGAATGACGTGGTTTTCAACAACGCGTTGGCGTTTTGCCGACAGCCATTAGAGAGAAGATCAAGGAGGAATACGATAGGTGGCGCTTGGCAAAGTTGTTCCGTGGCACCGCCTTCTCCTTTCCGGAACTGAGAGAGTTAATGTGGCAGTTAGGAGAGTAGGCATTCGATGGGGAGCTGCCTCCCCATGTTGGCAGCATGAACTTAGCTTTCTTTAGCTCTTTTCTATGTGATTAATACACCTTTCCAGAGTGTATCCTCGAAGAAAAAAACTCAAGAGTTTGATGCTAGGATTTCTTTAGGCTTAAAGTGATTGTTCCATTGTATAAGTTGGACAGTAGCTTCTCTATTATCTATTTGACTGGCTTCAAATGCACATGACAAATGCAGTAAGTGTTTCCTATCATCTGTATTTTGTAACCAGTAAGGTCAGTCTATGGAGAAATTATTCACGTAACAGCACCTCCTATGCCCCTCCCCCACCCCCCTAACACACAGAAGCGCATGCAAAAGGAGTAGAGGAAGTTCTTGTTTTAAATATATTTTTATTTTGTATCTGAAGGAAGCATGTAAATCAACTTTGTTAATATGCCTATTTATTTTTCTTGTATTGCAGTTCTGTGCAGACCGAAAGAAACCAAGGCTGAAGGTTGGCACACATCCTATCTGGGAGTCATTTTTCGAGGCTAACATAGCTGATAAGGATACCAACTCTGGTAGTGTACCCAATATCTAGCTTGAATATCCTTTTAATAGCAGATCCAGAAACACTGCAATTTTATTTTATGGCTTCACCCTCTCATATTGTTTTTTTATGAACACAACTTTTTGTAGCTTATATTCCTGTTTCGAATTTCTTTAGTTCTGTTATTGTCTCTTCGTGTGAATATTAATAAAAAAGCAAGTCTCTGTTTTAGCTACTTCCTTCGATCCATAATAAGTGTGGGGGCTTTAGTTTATTTTTTACTAAAAATGAACTAAAGCTCCGATATTTATTATGGATCGGAGGGAGTATTTGTTTTAATGTATAGCTTCGACATGTTCTTGAATCAGCCAGATAAGGGAGCCACATTCTAGTTTAGTCCTGTGCTGGCATATGCTTATTTCATGAAGTTTCTGTTATGACCGGCCTGACGTATTCCAGAAGGGGGCCCAACCCTGGGCCCAATTAGGGGCTTAGCCCATTTAGTTTATCTATTTTTCAGCTCATAAATACTAGTTGTAATCGTACGTGAAGGATCAAGCAATAATCAGAATATTATTGCCGACTCCCAAAGGAGTCGGTCTCTCCAAACCCTAGCCGCCGCGCCGCCCTTGGCTGCCGCCACGGCTCCCTGCCGCCGCCGTCCTCTTCCTCGGCCGCGACAGCCTCCCTTCTTTCCCCCTACGCCCTAGACACAGGACACGAGCTCCTACCAACTTGGTATCAGATAGCTCTTGTTCGATCATGTCGTCGCCACTCGCGCCTTCGCTCGCCGGCCGCGCACCGCCACCACCTCCGTCGCCGCCGTCACGTCGCCATCCGCCCCGCCACCGACTCCCGCCGCCTACACCCCAGAGCAGATGAGCGGGGTCATCAATGACCTCGTCACCGCCGTCCAGGGGATCCGGCTGTACCTGATCGGCTCCCAGGGGCCGCCAGCGCCGATGCAGCCGCCCGCCGCCACCACCGCGGCGCTCGCACCCTGGCTACCCGCGCTTCCCAGCGTGACGATGCTGCCGGCCTCGCCACCGGCCCTGCCCTGGCCGGCGTGGCCGCCGCCCCTCCCCACCGGGCCGGCACCCACCTCTGCGAGCGGCGTCCCTATCCAGCAGGTTCGCTTTCCCCCATCGCCATCACCGATGCCGGCGTGGATCACCGCGTCGTCGTCGCCCTCGCCGGTCTACTCCGTGGCCGGGGACCCGCCAATGCCCACAGTCCCGGACGCCGCAGCCGCAGGGTACGCGGAACCTTCCGCCGGCCGCGTCGCGCCACGCGTACGGCCACCGCTGGCTCGCCACCTTCCGCTCGAGGATCGAGCTCAACCTGCGCGCTTCGCGCACCCTCGCGTCCGACCGCACTTCTGGCCTCACCACCTTCGGGCGCCGCACAGACGTGGCCTCGCGGGGACGAGGCGGCATGCCTCCACCGCTTCCGAGCTCGCTCCGCCTCCGCCCAACCTTCACGACCACGGTCCGAGGACTCGACGACGCGGCCGGCCTGTCCAGGACCGCTGTTTCGCTTTCAATCGGGAGCCCCGGGCGCTGTGGCAAGGACCGGTCACTTCGCGCCATTCCACCTGGGGCGCCTTCCGGGCGTGAGGGCCGAGGAGCTCTTCACGGCCCGCCATATTCGGGTGGACGAGCTTCAGGACCAGGCGACTTCAGCGATCCATTACGCCCGGCTCGCCGCTTGCCTGCCACGCGCGCCGGACCACGCGAGCCGCGGACGGCGCCGACGGCCCGACCACCGGCCGCGGAGCCCCGGCCGCACGAACGCCGCGCCAGGCAACCGCTGACACGACGAGCCCGCCGCCGACCACTCCGGCGGCCGCCGGCCAGAGCCGCCGCCCCCTCGGCCAATTAGACCCTGGCCACATCTGCCCCCGCCTCTTCTATTTGGAGACGGTCGACGACTTCGAGGCAGACACACTCGCCGAGCCATCGGCGCCGCCCGAGGCCGCCACCACGACCGCGCCGGCCACCGCCTTCATGGTCTCTCTCCACGCCCTAGCGGGCATCCGCCACGAGCGCACTATGCTCCTGCCGGTGACGATCCGCGGCGAGACCCTGGTGGCTCTCTTGGACACGGGCTCCACGCATAACTTCCTGCCGGCGACTACCATGCCATTTAGCCCTCCAGCCATCGGGCGGTGCTCACCTCCGCGTCACAGTGGCTAACGGTGACCGCCTGCAGTGCCATGGCCTGGCGCAGCACGTGCCTCTCACCATCGGCGACGAGCACTTCACCATCACGTGCGCCGGCATCGACTTGGGCTGCTTCGACTTCATCCTCGGCGTCGACTTTCTCCGGACCCTCGGCCCCATCCTATGGGACTTCGACACCCTCACGATGACCTTCTGGCGCCAGGGCCGCCGCGTCCAGGGGGCGGGTATTGGGGGCACCGCTCCGGCCCCACAGCTTCAGCTCGCCACGACCGACGCCGAGGCCGAGCACCCCCTCCTGACACACCTCCGGCAGCAGCATGGCGCCCTCTTCGACGAGCCGTAGGGGCTACCGCCGGTTCGGGTGTACGATCATCGTATCCACCTCTTACCGGACACGGCACCAGTCGCGGTGCGGCCCTATCGCTATCCCCAGCTGCAGAAGGACGAGTTGGAGCGGCAGTGCGCACTCATGCTAGCCGCCGGTATCATTCGGATCTCCACGTCACCGTTTTCGGCGCCGGTCCTTCTCGTTCGCAAGTCGGACGGTACGTGGCGCTTCTGCATCGACTACCGCGCCCTCAACGCGCTGGCGCTGAAGGATAAGTTCCCAATTCCAGTGGTGGACGAACTCTTCGACGAGCTCCACGGGGCGCGCTTCTTCACCAAGCTCGACTTGCGATCGGGCTACCATCAGGTGCGCATGCACCCGGAGGATATCGCCAAGACGGCGTTCCGGACTCACCACGGCCACTTCGAGTTCTTGGTGATGCCGTTCGGCCTCACCAACGCCCCCGCGACATTCCAGGCTCTCATGAATGATGTCCTTCGCCCCTACTTACGCCGGTTTGTGCTTGTTTTTTTTGATGACATCCTCATTTACAACACCTCTTGGGCGGAGCACCTGCAGCACATCGCCATCGTTTTCAACGAGCTTCGAGCGCACCATCTTCACCTTAAGCGCTCGAAGTGCTCATTCGGGACGTCATCGGTCGCCTATCTCGGCCACGTCATCTCCGCCAAGGGGGTGGCCATGGATGCGGACAAGGTGGCCGCCGTCGCGGCCTGGCCGGTACCGCACTCGCCGCGCGCCTTGCGCGGCTTTCTTGGCCTCGCCGGCTACTACCGGAAGTTTATCCGGGACTACGGCCTCATCGCGGCAGCGCTCACGCGCCTGCTGCGTCGCGACGGTTTCGCGTGGGACGACGAGGCTACTGCGGCATTCGAGGCCCTGAAGGGGGCCCTCACGACGGGCCCCATTCTGCAGATGCCGGACTTCACCCGCCCCTTCATCCTGGACTGCGACGCCTCCGGGGTGGGGTTCGGCGCTGTGCTACACCAGGGCGAGGGGCCTCTCGCCTACTTTAGCCGTCCCTTCGCCGCGCGCCATCTCAAGCTCGCCGCTTACGAGCAGGAGCTCATCGGTTTGGCGCAGGCTGTGCGCCATTGGCGTCCATATCTTTGGGGGCGGTCGTTCCGGATTCGCACGGATCACTACAGCCTCAAGTCTCTATTGGACCAGCGACTCTCGACGGTGCCGCAACATCAGTGGATCAGCAAGCTCTTCGGTTTCGACTTCACCGTCGAGTACCGGCCTGGCCGCCTCAATACGGTGGCGGATGCCCTGTCCCGGCGCGACACGGACCAGGATGAGGCGGACGACGTCTCCGAGGGGGCGGTGATGTGCCTCCGTTCGGGACCCTCCTTCAGCCTCTTCGACGCCATTCGCCGGGCAACTGAGGTGGCGGCCGACGCCCAGCTCCTGCGGCAGCAGTTGGAGACGGGTGAGTTGGCCGCACCATGGCGCGTGGCCGACGGCCTGCTTGTGCATGGGTGCCGCATATTCGTGCCCGACCACGATGACCTCCGCCATCAGGTGTTGTTGATGGCCCATTCTGCAGGCCACGAGGGCATTCAGAAGACCCTCCATCGTCTCCGCGCCGACTTCTATATCCCCGGTGATCGTACCTTGGTCCGGGATTGGGTGCGTTCTTGTGTGACGTGTCAGCGCAACAAGACTGAGACCCTGCGGCCGGCTGGGATGTTGCAGCCACTGGAGGTGCCTTCGCAGGTGTGGTCCGATATCTCCATGGACTTCATTGAGGGCCTCCCCAAGGTGGGCGGCAAGTCGGTGATTCTCACGGTGGTTGACCGCTTCTCCAAGTATGCCCACTTTATTGCGCTTGGGCACCCATACACGGCGGCGTCCGTGGCTCGTGCCTTCTTCGACGGCATCGTCCGCCTCCACGGATTTCCAGCGTCGATTGTCAGTGATCGCGACCCGGTATTCACAGGGCATGTGTGGCGCGACCTCTTTCGGATGGCGGGGGTGAAACTTCGGTTTAGCACCGCCTTCCACCCTCAGACGGACGGCCAGTCAGAGGTGGTCAACAAGGTCATCGCCATGTACCTTCGCTGTGTCACCGGGGACCGTCCGCGCGCATGGGTGGACTGACTGTCTTGGGCAGAGTACTGCTACAACACCTCTTTTCACTCAGCCCTGCGCGCCACGCCATTCGAGGTGGTCTACGGCCGCCCAGCGCCGCCCATTATACCGGTGGATTCGGCGACAGCCCGGACGGAGATAGCGGGTGAGCTCATTCGCACCCGCGACGAGGTTTTGGCCGAGGTGCGGCAACGCTTCGTGCAGGCCCAGCAGTTGGCCAAGCACTACTAGATGAACATCATCGCGAGGTGGAGTATGCGGTCGGTGATTGGGTGTGGCTGCGCCTCCTGCATCGCTCCACTCAGTCCTTGGACCCGCGTGCGAAGCGCAAGCTGGGCCCCCGCTACGCTGGGCCCTTTGTCGTCTTGGAGCGCGTGGGGACGCTCGCATATCGTCTTCAGCTTCCGGCCGAGTCCCGCATCCACGACGTCTTTCATGTGGGGCTGTTGAAGCCTTACCGCGGTGATCCTCCTGCCGCGACACCAGCACTCCCTCCTATTGCGGATGGCCGGCTTCTTCCGAGTCCTGCAAAGGTGTTGCGGGCTCAGCTACGTCGAGGTGTCTGGTACTTGCTGGTTCAGTGGGAGGGACTGCCAGTGGAGGAGGCCACGTGGGAGCAGCGCGATGACTTCTCCCTCCACTATCCAGACTACCAGCTCGAGGACGAGCTGTTTGCGCAGGCGGGGAGAGATGTTATGACCGGCCTGACGTATTCCAGAAGGGGGCCCAACCCTGGGCCCAATTAGGGGCTTAGCCCATTTAGTTTATCTATTTTTCAGCTCATAAATACTAGTTGTAATCGTGCGTGAAGGATCAAGCAATAATCAGAATATTATTGCCGACTCCCAAAGGAGTCGGTCTCTCCAAACCCTAGCCGCCGCGCCGCCCTTGGCCGCCGCCACGGCTCCCTGCCGCCGCCGTCCTCTTCCTCGGCCGCGACAGCCTCCCTTCTTTCCCTACAATCTACGCCCTAGACACGGCAGGACACGAGCTCCTACCAGTTTCCTTGTTCTGCGATTTGTTTTAGTTTCATTTGAAGGGAAAAACAACAGGTAAAAAAGAGTCATAAGAGGATAAAATAAATCTAGTATACCTTATTTGGGTAGTTGCACAACATTTTTATTTTTGCAGAGACACTACCAGCGCAATGCCTCCCTAGATACCAAGTAGGAAAGTAACCAAGTTGCGGAAGTACCAAACTACCATGACACATTCTCACTGAAGCTACATGGTTTCAGTTTGACTAATAGTTGTCTGTGCAAATAAATCACATATACAAAATATATGTTAAATTAGACGAGCAAGAACACTAACCTCGCGAGCACTTGCATGCGAATTATTTTCGATAAACATAACAAGTGAGTTACCTTTTTTTTTCAGTGACATCATCAATAAATGGTATTTTGGAGAGACTAGGACAAAAGGAAGGAGGTGCAGCAATGACACTCGATCAGATCACAAGAGTTCTAGAGGATTTGCAGTGTACAACTTCCACTGATGATCCGGAAGCATTTACTTTTGGTAGGATTTATATGAAATGATCTATTGATATTTTTGCTGTGCATAAGTCTGATACATCAAAGTTCTTTTGGTAAAGTGCTTGGCATCAAGTCTAGTTCTAGCTCTCACAGAAATGATCTGCGTGCTATGGGGTTTTGTAAGTAAAACCTTGCCACTAGGTGATTGCTACCACAAGGAAACTCCTTCTGGCCCACTCCAGTTCCTAGACTAAACTGTGGTAGCTTAATGTATCAGTTATGTTTTTTGCTTTGTAGGTACGATTATGTGGACCAGTCCACACTTACACTTTTCCAAGATAAGTAGACCAGTTAATTGATCTGTGCATGAAAAGTAATCGTAGTTAACATTGACATTTTGCAATATTTTTATAATTAGTTTCAGCCTGGTTACTGCTAGGTTTCTGATACTGGCTCATGGCCTGCTATTTTGTGTAATTATGCTCCACGCAGTGATAATACAGTATTCAGATAAAGCGTGAAAAAATGATATAAAGCACTACTGGAAATTATGTTGTAGAAACCTACTCTCCAACTGACTAGTCTTGTTCTACTCAAAATGTAAGGTGCCCTATATTTTCGTTGGTCAACAACTTACAGCTTTGACTATGATTTGTACTTGTACTATGTCCACAAAATTAGTCTAAAGATATTTGAAAGGAAAGAACTTTGCAAGAAAAATGCAACAATACCATTTATACATTCTCAATCTATATAATTTGGTATATATATTAGTGCTCAAAGTCGCGTATCAGAGAATCTTTCAAAATAAAGTGTTGCCTTACATTTTGGGGCGGAGGGAGTAATAAACGCGGCATACAAATTTTGTATGCCAGCCCTCTTTTAGAGTGATCATCATAAGTCCTTTTTTAAAGATTCATAAACACTTGATGTTTGAATTTAGTATGTCAGACTTGAGTGAACATCATAAGTTCATTTGTAAGATTTTCATAACAGTGCTGCTATCTTTTGTAGATTTGCGCAAAATGGTTGAAGCTTGTAGAAATGAGGAGGTACAGTGTTGTGTTACTGTTAATATTAATTTGAGTTAAAAGGCACTCCTTTATCCATATACGTAGCAACTAAACTGACGTGCACCTGTCTTCTGTTCATGCATTGTAGATAGAGTCGCTTGTGAAAAAGAAATATGGGCAAGAAGCCTTTACAATCTTTAGGCTGTTGGTCACACAAGGTTGTCCAGTTGAAACAGATCGAGTAAGTACTCTTGTAGATTGATGAAATTTCAGAACTATGCCCTGTTATTGTTCTCAAACTATTTGTGTTAAGTAAGCTTCTATAATGCTTTAATTTTACTTATGTGCTGATATGTTCATGTTTTATGATTGTTTACTTGACAACATGTTTTCCTGTAAGTACACAAGACTAACATTGATTGCAAATGTGCAGATTATTGTCACAACAATTCTTGACAAGCAGATTGTTCATTCAACTTTGTACAAGCTATGGAAGGACGACTACACGGATTCAGAGGTCTGTCTCGTAATTTCATCAGAATAGTAGCATATCTTGGGCAGAGAGGATGGAAAACCTCCTTGATTTGGATGTTCGTTGTGCCATTTCTCTAGAAGATAACTTTACTGCTTTGATGGTCTACTAGTTTACTATATGGCAGGCGGCCCTTATTGACCCTACAAATGCATTGTGATATATTACGTTAATTTCAGCATAAATGTCCATAAATTTGCAATCATTAATGCAACTTAAGAAGGCTTCTGAGCTTCGAAACAGCTTAAAAGTAAGCACAAACTTGATCAGAATAGTTGGTACAAGAGTAAGTTTCATTAAGTCTGCATGACCCGTGAAGTATATAAGCGCAAAGTATATCCAATTATATGTTCTAGAGGAACTGCTGCTTATTCTGTGAATGGTGCTTGAACACTATTCAAATATTTGTAATGCGGTAATTTGTAAGAGCCGAAATGTGTAGAACTTTATGCACCATAAGTTTTACTACCTTAATGTTGCATTAGAATAGTTGGGACTACATGTGTTATACTAGCAGTGACAAGTGGCCTATTGAGAGAACCAACTATTGATAGTAATATATGTGGAAGTGATTCTATTGCACTGCCACTGTAGAAAATGGCCTGAAGCAGCAAGTTGGATGCATCTGCTACTAATGTTTTTTGTTCTTCTATTTTACTGAACAAGATTTTTGCTCCCAAAATGTAACCAATTACTACGCTATCATCAAACTTAGTTCTTCGGTAATAATAATATTACTAAATGTAGACACAATTTTTCGACAGAAAATTTTAAGTTTCAGTTGCTTTCCTGGAGCAACAGTTCAGTACTTTCACAATACTTCTGCTACCCCAGTGCCAAACTAATCTAAGAATTGTCCACTGACCACTCCCATGAATTAAATCCCTGGAACAGTTCTTGAACTACTACATTTCTTTAGTAAATTGTGGAAATATTTACATACATAGTGTACTGCTATATGGTAAGTTCATAAGGGACAAAAAAAGTGCCTCCTTTTGTGCTTCTGTTCACAATAATTGTATTATGTTTACAGAAAATCACTTCCACGCCAGGAACAGGGTATGCACAGTTTTTTGTATGGAGAGTGAAAAATACATTTCGTGAACAGTTCATCGATATTCTCTATCATGCTGCTTTGAACTTACGCCAGGTTGTAAACTACATTGTTGAACTTCTACTCGAGGTTATCTTCTGATCATCTTTCACCATTGCAGTTTTTAGCTGTAAGCTGCGATTGTCTAAACTACACGATCTTTATTTGTTTTAGTTATCTTAAATTTATGATCCACTTCAGGGTTGATATATGCCCAATATGTGGATCATAATTCATAATTGCTATATAATGTATTTTACGCCCTATCATATCAGTACGCATGTTTCAATACTAAATCATATGTTCATAGCCTCATAGGCTTGTTTAGTTGGATCAGGATGTGCCTTCCATTACTTCATCGCAAGTGCAGTCCAGGAAGATAAGGGATCTTATAATCAAATTCAAAGCCAATAATTTCCTGTGTTCCAATATATAAAACCGTCCTCAGAAACAACTATTATATTAAGTTAATGAATGGAATAAGCAATTGGCAAGACAAAGTATCTAACTATGCTCTGCTCCTGCAAAATCCCATATTGCTGATTGCTTATTGGCAAGACAAAGGTTGCTATTTACACAAAGTCTAGCACCGTGCCATCTTATTAAATAAACCTTTGCCATCTTAAAATTTAGCTTGGTTTCTTGAAGCATGTTTTACTTGCACTGATGTGTGCACTGTGCAACCTCACCTCATGAATTGCTTAAAAAAAATTGCAGGCTCAGGGTCCAGAGGATAAAATAGAGCGCCCTAAAAAACAAAAGGATAAAATAAAGATGCTGCAAAGAAGAAGGGACATTTTGATCCAAGCACTCATTAGACATGATGACTCTCTCATGTTGTTCCATGATTTTTGAAAGGGATCTCTTTCCTAAAAATTTGACAGATTCAATTGGTGCCCTGGTCTGGTCGGTAGATTAAGAATGCAAAAAATCTATAGTCATGCACAACAGGTAGTCTACAGTTCTCGACTTCTCGTACCAATAGAATTAAGAAGGGATTGGTTATTTTATTGGATGGATCATTAAGACTCTGTACATTTGGTAATGGCAGTGAGTTTGAGTTTGTTTTTTTCGAGGAATGACGAGGGGATAAGACTCCCCACCGTTTGTTATTTTTATTACCCGAAAACGACTTGGCAGTCAATCCATCTTAGATGTAGGTGAGGAAAGAGACAAGGGGGAGGTAGAAAATACAGTGCAGATCAAGCAACACATGCAAGAAAATGAGAGTGAAGCATGTCCAGGGGAGCGCGCTCCTCCAGTCTAAAACGCCAGCGCCAAAGAGCGAGGTCGTCGCAACCTCTCCTGACCACCATACCCAACGGCGAGTCTAGGCCGTTGAAGACACGGTCATTCCGCGCCTTCCAGATGGACCAAAGGAGCACGTCAACAGCAGTGCGCCATGCACTGGCCGGCACCTAGATGGGGGCCGGCAGATCCCAGAGAGAGAACTGCCCCGTCGGGATGGAGATACCAAAGGCGACCCCATAGGGCCACCGCCGGAGGACAGTCGAAGAACAAATGCCGCCCGGTCTCAATATCGGGGCAAGCAACACACAACGCCGAGGGAGCACAATTTTTGTAGAACAGGTTTGCCCGGGTGCTGAGACTGTTGATATCCGCTCCGCCAGGTACGCGAAGATCTTCAGCTTTGTGGGAAGCCGGAGCGCCCACGTCGTGCATGCCGAGGCATCTAGAGGGCGGCTCGGGGAGAGCATCATGTATGCCTCCCGCGAGCTGAAGGAAGGGACTGTAGGAGAGTCGATGACGCGGCAGTCCTCACCCACCGTGAGGGAGGTGTCGTCGATGATGCGTAGAACCTAGGTGAGCTCGGTTGCCGCAATCGTCGAGAGGTGGGACTAGAGGTGGGGCTGGAGGTCGAGTCCTCCAGCAGTCGCAGAAGCCACCGTGGCGTGTGGCCGAGTACAGTGGCTGAACAAAGCAGGGAAACGTGTCGCAAGCGTTCCCCCCAAGCAGCCACTTGTCGAGCCAGAAAGACGTCATTCTCCCGTCCACTACCGTGCACCTAGAGTGGGAGGCACTCTGCAATGATCCTCTCTAGGAACGAGGGAGAGGACGAGGAGTCCCCAAGGTCCCGACCTGAGTGAGAAAAGAACCATTCCTTCCAAGGGAGGAAGTGAGCACTATGCAATCTATGAATAAAATTGAGCAGCAAACACCTATTATTTTATCAGACTTATTAGTGAAAGGGGAAAATCCCATTTCTAAATCGATCCTTTTGTTTTCCACTTGTTATCATCCGGGATGTGAGTTGTCAGGTTATCCAATTGTGAGTAAGGTGCACCACCCTAAACCATGTGCGCACATGCATGAAAGCCTACAGGTAAGGGCATCTCCAACGGGGGCGACCAGCGACCCTTTGCGTCCGCTGGGTCAAAAAATACGTCTGGTACCATCTTCAGCGGGGTAATGCAAAGTGATCGGGCCATCCGCCAACACAAACCTGGCTCAAATATGCGTCTCGTATGCGTCTCTGCGGACACGCAAAGTGTCTGGCGGACGTTTTGTCAGCCCCTGGCAGCGACCCTGCGTTGATGCCAGTGGCGGAGCTAGAAAGAAATTCATGGGCGGGCCAGACAAAAGAGAACTTTTTTTCTTTCTAAATCATAACACTTCACCAGACATTAGTGATTACTCAAATCTTGGACAGAAATATCATGGGAACATTCCGCCACGGGATCCTAGCCAGAAATGCAGGGAGGTACCGCCACAAATTTTTAGGGAAATTTAATTTCCAAAGAGTAAGATGATCATCCTCATTTGTATGTCCTTCGTCATGGCTGTGTTGAAATTGTTCCAATTCAACCAAGGGCAAATGATCATTTGCCGGAGAATTTTCTTCAACTTCACTTATGATATCTCTTTTTCTTTCCAGGACAAAATGGATTATTCTCTGGTTGGTCTTCCCATGGCTGCTTTAATTTGTAAAACTGAAAATAATTTCAGGGAACAATCTAATCCCTCAGAGAAATTGCTAATTAGTAACTGGGATCTGGGGGAAAGAAGAAAGTATCTTGATGGAGAAATTGGGGGTGATTAAATATTTAAATGCTTGATTTAGTAGTTGGTCAGGGCGTCGGCTGCTGGATCTCCGGGACTCACCACCGGTACGTGCCCCCTGCCCGTGCGGCCGACCGGCCGTGCCTATAGGTTGCGGCGATCCTGGCAGCGCGCAGCGGGCAGCGGCGCTGCTGCCGCCCTGGTCCGCCTCGGACGCTTCCCCCGGTCACTTCCTAGACCTAGGCAAGTATTGAGGCAGAGGCGCTCCATGGTTTCAGTTGGAGGAGAGCGAGCTCTCTTTCGTGTCTCATCGAGAAAGAATCAGTCGTGGAATGGGCTTTCTGGTGGGCTGGGCACGTGATGCGTAGTAGTCAAATTTCATTTTGCCAAAATCCTGGGCGGGCCGTGGCCCGGTTGGGCCCCAACATAGCTCCGCCAATAATGATGCGTCTTCTCAGGCGCGCGGCGCTGCGTCGCTTCGGCAGTCTGCACCACCGGTATGTGCCCCCTGCCCGAGCGGCCGCCGCCCACCTCCGCCAACGCAGGAATGGCGACTACACGTGTCCCGCGGCCGTCGCCTGCCTCCGGCCTATATAAAGAGGATGCGCGTTCTTATTTCCCATCCACTCCTCCAAACAAACCCTAGCCTCCACAAGCTCCATGTAGCGCCGCCTAGCTCTTCTTGTGACGTAGCCAGACCCGCGAGGAAATCCATGGCGGGTCCTAGTGGCCGGCGAGACGGTCGAGGCCACGGGCCTGAGCGCCCCAGGGGGCGAGGCAGGGGCCGCCGTGGTCGAGCAGCTACGGCCCCACGCTCGCCGTCGCCTGCTCCCTCCTCGTCTTCGCAGGAGGACCGCTGCTTCGAGTTCCTCCTCCGCATCGACAACGAACCACTCGGCATCAAGCGGCTCCGGACAAGTTCGCCGAGTTCGTCGATGGCGTCGAGCGGCGCTTGCACGGGAGGCCACCGCAACTTGGTGGACTGTCGAGGTCTTGTTCGACGGGTAGGGCAAGATGTACCGCACACGGGGTGGGACAAGTTCGCGCGACCTCGCGCTCGAGCCCGGCTGCCAGCTCACCTTCTACGAGAGGGACGACGAGATGATCGTCAAGGTGTTCGACGACATAGCGGCACGCACTACCACACCCGAATCCGGCTCGGACACCGATAGTTAGAACTTAGAGTGTTCTTTCTTTGCAGCGAATATGGCTACGGGTTGAAGCCAGTAGTAAGGTTTCGGTTGTTCTTCCTCGAAAGAACCAACAGGCCACCATTTTTCGGGTGGGGTGTGCCTCGAGTGTTTTTGGCAGCGAACATACTGAAATCAACACAACTGGTTTTTTTAAATGTTTTTATTTATGTCAACCATGGTTCAATCTATGTATTAGTTTATGTAAACCATGTTCCTAACTATGTATTAGTTTGTGTAAAATTATGTTCCAATATGTAATATTTGGAACTATGTTTAAATGGAGAAGAAGAAAAAACAAGTAATAAAAATGCGTCGCCCCGCTGGCCACCCCAAACCCAAACGGACGCGCGGACAAAAACGATCATTTTAGCGTCCGCGGCGCGACGCAAAGGGACGCTCGTGAACAATAAAATGTGTCGCGCCCGTTGGAGATGCCCTAAGAGCATGATGAGGACATCCCTACTACCCTACTACCTCCGTCATTGCAAGATAAAGACGATGCTGCTGTGAAGCTCAAGTCCAATGAAGTCAGGATTGGACCTATTACAAGGGCTCATGCGAAGCTACTCAAACAACAGGTGAACTTGTTCCTAAATGATACTTTGATCGATGAGAACTTTATGCCTAAGTCCTTTTACTTATGCATGGTCAGGTACGAAGAGGGAGCAAGCATCGCACGAGGAGTAGAGGAGCAGCTGGACGTGAAACTGGACATGGAGCTGGACATGAAGACATCCCATGGACACGCGAGGGAGGACCGGGAGGCATGCGCGAGGGAGGAAGAAGAAGCTGTCCAGGCCGGTGCCAGGCCCGGTCCGACCGCCGCCACGCCGCCGACCCGGTCACAGCCCGGTCCAACCGGCACCCACGCCGGTGAGCCGGTTCCGACAGATCGTGCACCGGTGCCAACGGGGTGTGTTGTATGTCACCTCGGCGCCCCGGTCATGACCCGGTCCCAGGCCCGGTCCAAACCGGACCGGCCGGTCCCAGGCCCGGTCGACCGGCCCCCACGCCGGCTGAGTCCGAGTCTGTCTCGACCAGATCCCGACATGGGTCAGTTTTCTATGTGTTTTCTCGAACCCTGGTCGTCTTGAACCCCTATATAAGTGCCAGGACGCCCCTAAATTAGGTTTAGACCACGTTTAAGATAAACCCTAGTCATAGTTGATTGCTTTGCAACTCTATTGAATCGCTACACCATATTGCATTGATTTGGTGTTTACCCCTGAAAGTCTTGTGTGATCTGTTGTTCCATTGGGAATTAAACGGTTGCAACTTACCGCTTCGTGGTCGGCGGCTACGTGCGCAAGTGTGTGGAGTTGCCAATATCTTGCAGGGTTGAAAGCTGTTGCATTGGCGACATGGACCAATCGAGAGATTTCGTTGCGTCATACAAGTTATCATCCACTTCATCATCGTGTTATCTCCGCTGTGTTCATCCCGTGATCATCATCACCACCGTTGCTTACTGAGAAGATCGGGCCACCCCTTATCATCTTGGTATCAGATTTTTCCTCGGTAAGCCATCCACAATCCACCCCATAGTTGAGATGTGAGTGTTTCCTATCCAGAAGCCAAAAACATTAGGGTTAGGGTTTGCCATAGCCTTAGATTGCACTAATTTCGAGTTTTAGTTGCTTTTCGTAGTTGTTTTTTGCGTATCTTTTCTTCCATATAGTATTGTTAGGGTGTGTATTTCCGCTATCATCTAGTTTCAGTTTTTGTTACTCCGAGTCCACATAGCGTACAGTGTGGTTGTCCCAACCATAGACACAACCTTTTGACATAAGTGACTGGGAACTTCCCCAGAAGAGACTAGTTTTACCGCTCGACAGGCTGCTCGTTAGGGTTTTGGTGCTTTGTAATTTCTGTTGGCCGTGTTATCAAGGAGTTGAGTCATAAAATCAAAAAAAAAAGAGAGAAAGAAAACAGAAAAGAAGCAAAAAGAGCTACATAGTTGTGTGTGATAAAAAGAAAAATCCAAAAAGAAAAAGTGTGAAGTGCTAGTAACATCAAGTGAAGGCCTAGTTTACTATTCTGCACCTTAGTTGAGCAATCTTGTGCCTGTTTTCGTTGAGCTTTACTAGTGTCTCTTCAGTGCATTGCAACCAATTTCTGCCATATAGTTGCATTGCCACATTTATCGCCTTGTGTGAGTATCATTGGTTGTCTACGGTCAGCGCTAGAACTTGTTATTGGTTCAAATAGGTAGCCTACCTACAACCCCACATATATCCTGCTTTGTCGTGTGATTTGTTCTTATACCCTTGATATTCGCTTCGCTACATCCGTGCACTAGTTGTCACTACAAGTGGTAAGCAACACTAATTCACTTTGGAGCGGTAAGATTTCCTTTTCTTATCAGTTTTGAGTGAGTTGTGAGAGTACCACCATATATTTTTGATTTAGTGCACTAACCTACTAACCATGTCTTCTAGTGATGAGAAAATTGTAAACCAGGAAAACAAGGATGTCGCTGATGTGATGACATGGAGGGAGTATGAACCTCTTCGTAATGAGATGCGACGTGAATTCCGCACTCAAGATGAAGAACTTAAGGGGACCATTCAGGAGATGTCCCAGAAGCTGGATACTACTAATGAGACCATCACCAACATGCAAGATCAAATGACGGATATTCAGCGCAGTCTTCAAATTTTGACTATAGTTGTTGATAATCTCACCCAACAACAGCAACAAGAAGATGAAGACCCTGAGCTTCAGGATGAAGCACGTGGTGTTGGTCGTGGTGTTGGATGTGGTAACCGTGGTCGTGGCTTTGTTGAACTCAGAGCTCGTTGTGTCCCTCCGACACAACAAGACAATGGTTTGGGTAAGCCAAAGTTCTCAATACCCAAATTTGAAGGAGGAGCTGATGTTGAAGAATACCTCACTTGGGAGCTGAAAATTGAGAAGTTGTGGCACCTACATGACTAAAATGAAGATAGGAAGGTTAAACTCGCTTCCTCAGAATTTGATGGTTATGCACTGCGTTGGTGGGATGGAGTTACACGTGCTCGTCAAGAAGACAACGATTTGCCAGTTCTTACATGGCGCGAGTCGAAGGCCATTATGCAAGCTTGTTTCGTCCCCACTAATTAGTTGCGAACAATATATGATAAGTTGACCCTCTTGAGACAAGGTGTGAAAACTGTTGATACTTATTTCATGGAGATGGAGATGCTTATGCAGCATGGCCGTGTCCGTGAGTCACTTGAGATGACAATGCAGCATTTTCTACATGGTTTGAAGTATGATATCAAAGGCATTGTTCGTCATCACAGTTACACTACTATGAATGAGCTGCTACATCATGCAAGAGAGGATGAAGCACACTTAGCTGAAGAAGCACAAATCAAAGGTCGTGCTACGGGAGCTGGGCGCTATACGCCTAGGGCGCCCCCATCTACGGTGCCGGCGCCATCTTCGCGCTCCGCACCTTTTCCTACTTCGTCTAGCCGGTCTCCAATGTGCCTAACACAAAGAAGCCCGAACCTGCTGCGAGTACGAGTGGTTCTATCTCTACTGCGCAACCGCGATATGAATTGCCATACATGTGGTGGAAAGGGTCACTTCAAGAGAGATTGTCTGAATCACAAAGTTATGTTTGTTAATGACAATGATGAGTATGAGACTGGAGATGATGTTGATCCATATGCTCTAGAAGATGATGATTATGACAGTGATGGTGTAGATGCTTATCCGTGAAGCTCGCACTATTGTTGTGTCTCAGCGTGCTCTTAATGTGTTGCCAAGTGCATCTACTCAGCACCGCAATTTGTTCCAAACAAAGGCTTTAGTTGGTCCTGACAAGGCTTGCAAGGTCATTATTGATGGTGGGAGTTGCCGCAATTTAGCAAGCAAGGAGTTGTGTACCAAGCAGAAGTTGAAGTATCTACCGCACCCACATCCATATTATATTCAGTGGTTGAGCGACAATGGTGAGATGAAGGTAAACCACATGGTGCGTGTTGATTTTGAGATTGGACCGTATAAGGATTCCATTGATTTTGATGTGGTTCTTATGACGGTGTGTCATCTACTATTGGGTCGGCCATGGCTCTATGACCGTTTTGTGCAACACAATGGCCGTGCCAATACATATCACTTGGAGTTCAAGGGCAAGAAAATCAACTTGCAGCCTATGTCACCACAACAAATTGTCAATGAATCTCGTACAAAAGTTGAAGTAAACTTGGAGGATGCACCTATAGATAGGCGAGAGAATTGTAATGCCGTGAGTGATAACGAAAAGTGAGAGAGTGAATTCCTTAGTCTTATTAGCCACCAAAGAGGACATGAGAGAATTTAGTGAGGATCCTACAGCCATGCCTCTTGTGCTCATGTACAAGGGTGAGGTTTTGGTTTCTAACGATATGACCCCTATTTCTCTTGGTGTTTCTAGTGTTTTGTAGTAATTCAGCGACGTGTTTTCGGAGGAGGTGCCCGCAGGATTGCCACCATTGCGTGGTATTGAGCATCAAATAGACTTGATCCCCGGCGCCTCGCTGCCCAATAGGGCGCCATATAGGACGAACCCCGAAGAGATGAAGGAGATACAGAAGCAAGTACAAGCGCTACTCGACAAAGGTTATATCCGCATAAGCCTTAGTTCTTGCGTTGTTCCTGTTATTCTAGTTCCTAAGAAAGATGGTACATGGCGCATGTGTGTCGAATGTAGAGCGATAAACAACATTACTATTCGATATCGTCATCCTATTCCCCGTTTAGAGGATATGCTAGATGAATTGAGTGGTGCTTGCTGTTTTCTCTAAAATTGATTTGCGTAGTGGTTATCATCAAATTAGAATGAAAGAGGGGATGAATGGAAAACAGCCTTTAAAACAAAATTTGGTTTATATGAGTGGTTAGTAATGCCTTTTGGTTTAACTAATGCACCTAGCACTTTCATGAGACTGATGAACCATGTTTTGCGTGATTTTATTGGCAAGTTTGTGGTTGTGTACTTTGATGACATATTAATCTACAGCCGCAATGAATCTGACCATACTATACATATTCAGCATGTTTTGCAAGTGTTGCGTGATAGTAAACTCTACGGTAATCTTGAGAAGTGCATATTTTGTGAAGATAAGGTCATATTTCTGGGTTATGTTGTCTCTAAGCATGGAGTAGAAGTAGATGTGTCTAAAATTGAGGCTATTCAAAATTGGCCTACTCGAATGTGAGTCAAGTAAGAAGTTTTCATGGTCTTGCTGGGTTTATAGAAGATTTGTGCCCAATTTTAGTACTGTTGCTGCACCTATGAATAAATTGACTAAAAAGGGTGTTATCTTTGAGTGGGGCGCAGCCCAAGATCATGCTTTTGATGAACTGAAAAGATTGTTAACTTCTGCACCGTTGCTTGCATTTCTGATACGTCTCAAACGTATCTATAATTTCTTATGTTCCATGCTACTTTTATGACAATACTTGCATGTTTTATACATACTTTACATCATTATTATGCATTTTCCGGCACTAACCTATTAACAAGATGCCGAAGTGCCCTGTTTTCTGCTGTTTTTGGTTTTAAATCCTAGAAAGGATATATTCTCGGAATTGGACGAAATCAACGCCCGGGGTCTTATTTTTCGCGGAGCTTCCGAAGACCGGAGGGGATACAGTGGGGCCGCGAGGCCGGCACCATAGGGCGGCGCGACCTGCCTGGGGCCCGCGCCGGCCTATGGTGTGGGCCCCGCCCCGCCTCTTGACCTACCCTTCCGCCTACTTATAGCCTTCGTCGCGAATACCCCTGTACCGAGAGCCACGATACGGAAAACCTTCCGAGACGCCGCCGCCAATCCCATCTCGGGGATTCAGGAGATCGCCTCCGGCACCCTGCCGGAGAGAGGAATCATCACCGGAGGGCTCTACATCACTATGCCCGCCTCCGGATTGATGCGTGATTAGTTCATCCTTGGACTATGGGTCCATAGCAGTAGCTAGTTGGTTGTCTTCTCCGCTTGTGCTATCATGTTTAGATCTTGTGAGCTGCCTAACATGATCAAGATCATCTATTTGTAATGCTACATGTTGTGTTTGGCGGGATCCGATGAATATAGAATATTATTTCAAGTTGATTATCAATCTATCATATATGTGTTGTTTATGTTCTTGCATGCTCTCCGTTGCTAGTAGAGGCTCTGGCCAAGTTGATACTTGTAACTCCAAGAGGGGTATTTATGCTCGATAGTGGGTTCATGCCTCCATTGAATCGGGACAGTGACAGAAAGTTCTAAGGTTGTGGATGTGTTGCTACTAGGGATAAAACATCAATGCTTTGTCTAAGGATATTTGTGTTGATTACATTACGCACCATACTTAATGCAATTGTCTGTTGTTTGCAACTTAATACTGGAAGGGGTGCGGATGCTAACCTGAAGGTGGACTATTTAGGCATAGATACATGCTAGATAGCGGTCTATGTACTTTGTCGTAATGCCCTGATTAAATCTCATAGTAATCATCATGATATGTATTGAATCTTTATTTGTCAATTGCCCGCTGTAATTTGTTCACCCAGCATGTTATTTATCTTATTGGAGAGACACCACTAGTAAACTGTGGACCCGGTCCATTCTTTTACATCTGAATACAATCTCTGCAATCATTGTTCTCTCTGTTCTTTGCAAACAAACATCATCTTCCACACAATACGTTTAATCCTTTGTATTCAGCAAGGTGAGATTGACAACCTCACTGTTATGTTGGGGCAAAGTATCTTGATTGTGTTGTGCAGGTTCCACGTTGCCGCCGGTTTCACTGGTGTTGCGCCGGACTACACTCCTCCACCAACAACCTTCACGTGTTCCTTGACTCCTACTGGTTCGATCACCTTGGTTTCTTACTGAGGGAAAACTTGCTGATGTACGCATCACACCTTCCTCTTGGGGTTCCCAACGGACGTGTGCTTCACGCGTATCAACTTCCTGATTTCAATAAGCAATTTGAGATTGAATGTGATGCTAGTGGTATTGGAATTGGTGGTGTGTTGATGCAAGAGGGTCGCCCAATTGCATATTTTTCTGAGAAACTTTCTGGTGCTAAGTTGAACTATCATATATATGATAAATAATTGTATGCTTTGATTATAGTTCTTGAGGTTTGGCAACATTACTTGTGGCCAAAAGAATTTATCATACATTATGATCATGAAGCTTTAAAATATCTGAAAGCTCAATCTAACTTGCATAGGCATCTTGCTAAGTGGGTTGAGTTCATTGGGTCTTTTCCATACATTATTAAGCATAAGAAGGAAAAAGATAATATTGTTGTTGATGCTCTATCTAGGAAGAACATGCTATTAACTCAACTTGATGTTAAAATTCCTGGATTAGAAGTACTATGTGATTTGTATGCTACTGATCATGATTTTGCTGAACCTTATCGCTTGTGTGCTATTGGTAAAGCATAGGAAAAATATCACATACATGATGGCCCCTTGTTTAGAGCTAACAAACTATGTGTTCCAGAATCGTCTGTGCGTTTGCTCTTATTGCAGGAATCTCATGCTGGAGGTTTGATGGGTCACTTTGGACGTGAGAATACGCTAGTAATGCTAGATGACCACTTTTATTGGCCAAAGATGAGGCGGGATGTGGACAGATATGTGAAGAGATGCATTACTTGTAACAAGTCCAAATCCAAGTTGAAGCCTCACGGTTTGTATACTCCTTTACCGGCACCTACTACACCATGGGAAGACATTATTATGAATTTTCTGTTGGTTTGCCGCGTACTAAGAGAGGCCATGATTCTATATTTGTGGTAGTTGATAGATTCTCTAAGATGTCACATTTTATTGCCTGCCACAAAAGCGACGATGCGTCGCATATTGCTAACCTGTTTTTCAAGGAGAATTCATCTATTAGGGGACGGGTATGGGCAACTTTCATCCCCATAAGCTAAAATGGGGATGGGGATTAAAAGGTCTCCCCATCCCCGTTCCCCGCTAACCCTCGTTATAATTTTATATACATGTAAATTGATATATTTTTATATGAAATATGTTGTAATATTGTGTCTGATGTAGTATATTTTTATATTATTAAATATATGATACTAATATGTTGTCATTTATCTTGTACATATTACAAAGTTGCTTATTTCTATGTGCAAAATATCAAGGTTGGAAAAAGCGCCAGTCGTAAGCGAGGCGGTTGGCATCCGCCTAGTGCCTAGGCGATGCTTAAGCGGCCTAGGCGCAGCCTAGGCGGGCATAGTTTATACCATCAAGTGTGTATATTTGTTATTATATGTTAATAAACATTAATTTATAGCATGTAAATGTGTAAATTTTTAATAACTACCTTTATAATAATGCTCATCTAGCTCGACCGTGAAGTATGACATGATTTCTTATAGTGGAAGATAATTTTTTGGTTACACTGCCTAGACTTCCGCTTATACCCTATGCGAGGCGTTTGTCCATCGCCTAGGGCCTAAGCGTTCTTAAGCGGTGCCTAGGCGTCGCTTTGTCCAACAGAGCAAAATATATAAGATCCTAAAATTACGAGAAAATCATTTGAATGTTGCTTCTTAATGGGGAACCCGATCCTCACCCCGAACCCGGTGGGGATGGGGATGGGAAAAACGTATCGCCTATTACCAAATGGGGATGGGGATGAGATGGCACTCCCCGGTGGGGAGCAGACCCGTTTCCATCCCTTGTACGTCTACATGGAGTCCCGAAAACCATTGTTTCTGATCGTGACGTGACGTTTATGAGCTACTTCTGGAAGACACTTTGGGGAAAGCTGGGGACAAAGCTACTTTTCAGTACTACTTGTCATCCCCAAACTGATGGTCAAACTGAGGTGGTGAATAGAACATTGTCAGAACTGTTGAGATCCATGATCAAGAAGAACCTGAAGGAGTGGGAAGATTGTTTGCCGCATGTGAAGTTTGCTTACAACAGGGCGGTACATTCTACCATAGAGCTGTGTCCTTTTGTGGTGGTGTATGGTTTCAAACCCATTACTCCGCTTGATTTGTTGCCTCTACCCATACATGAGAGAGTCAATATGGAGGCATCAAAGAGGGCATATTTTGTGCGAAAGATTCATGTGAAGACTAAAGAGTTGATAGAGAAGAAAGGCAAGAGCAATGCTTCAACGATGAACAAGAAGCGCAAGGAGATGTTGTTCAAGCCTGGTGATAAGGTATGGGTACATTTTCCCAAGGATAGGTTCCCGAAGCTATGGAAGTCCAAGTTGCTTCCTCGTGGTGCTGGTCCTTACAAAGTGCTTGCCAATATCAATGATAATGCATACTCTATTGATCTTCCAATTGATGAGTTTGGTGTCAGCAATTCTTTCAATGTGGCTGATTTGGCACCATATGACGGAGATGACCTTGGAGCGTCGAGGTCGAC
Source organism: Lolium multiflorum (assembly GCA_030979885.1). Lineage (NCBI taxonomy): Eukaryota > Viridiplantae > Streptophyta > Magnoliopsida > Poales > Poaceae > Lolium > Lolium multiflorum. The sequence goes on from CM061747.1 coordinate 217,294,990, forward strand.
GCCTTTTGAAGGGGGGGGGGAGATGATGAGGACATCCCTACTACACTACTACCTCCGTCATTGCAAGATAAAGACGATGCTGCTGTGAAGCTCAAGTCCAATGAAGTCATGATTGGACCTATTACAAGGGCTCGTGCAAAGCTACTCAAACATAATGTGAACTTGTTCCTAAATGATACTTTGATCGATGAGAACTTTATACTGCCTAAGTCCTTTTACTTATGCATGGTCAGGTACGAAGAGGGAGCAAGCATCGCACGAGGAGGAGAAGGCAGCTGGACGTAAAGCTGGACGTGGAGCTGGACATGAAGCTGGACATGAAGACATCCCATGGACGCGCGAGGGAGGAGCGGGAGGCATGCGCGAGGGAGGAAGAAGAAGCTGTCCAGGCCGGTGCAAGGCCCGGTCCGACCGGCCGCCACGCCGGCCGACCCGGTCACAGGCCCGGTCCAACCGGCACCCACATTGGGTGAGCCTACTTCCGACCGGATCCTGCACGGGTGGGGGTGCTGTATGTCACCTCGGCCCGGTCATGACCGGTCCAGCCCAGTCCAACCGGTCGACCGGCCCCACGCCGGCGAGTCGAGTTGTCTCGACCAGATCCCGATCTGGGTCGGTTTTCTATGTGTTTTCTCGAACCCTGGTCGCCCTGAACCCCTATATAAGTGCCCAGGACGCTCCCAAATTAGGTTTTGACTACGTTTAACATAAACCCTAGTTCATAGTTGATTGCTTTGAAACTCTATTGAATCTCTACACCATATTGCATTGATTTGGTGTTTACCCTTGAAAGTCTTGTGTGATCTGCTGTTCCATTGGGAATTAGACGGTTGCAACTTACCGCTTCGTGGTCGGCGGCTACGTGCGCAAGTGTGTGGAGTTGCGAATATGTTGCAGGGTTGAGAGCTGTTGCATTGGTGACAGAGACCAATCGAGAGACTTCGTTGCGTCATACAAGTTATCATCCACTTCATCATCGTGTTATCTCCGATGTGTTCATCCCGTGATCATCATCACCACCGTTTCTTACTGAGAAGATCGGGCCACCCCTTATCAGAGCATCTCCAGTCGCGCCCCCAAACCGTCCCCCAAAGCGATTTGGGGCGTGCCGGACAAAAAAAGTTCCCAGCTGCGTCCCCCAAAGCCCTTTTTTGTCCGGCGCGGCCCGATACGGTGTCCGCGCCCGAGCTGTCCCCGCCCACGGGGGGCACCGGGACGCGGATACACCAGCGAGCGGGGAGTGGCGGGCCGACCCGTCAGCGGCACATTAAATTTTAACCTAACCGTCGCCTACCTCGCGACGGAAGTTATTGGCGCCGCAGTTCCGCAGACGCGAAGCGTCTCGTCGCGCCTAGCTCTGCGTGTCGCCGTTAATGCGCGCCACCGCTCCCCGCCTCCCTCCGGCCTATAAAAGGGTCGCCTCTCATCATCCCTCTCACACACCCTAGCGCCTCTCTCCCCAACCCTAGCCGCCACCATCTCAAGAGTCGACGCCATGGCTGGTAGAAGCGGAGGCCGGGCTCGTGGCCGTGGTCGTGGTCGTGGCCACGGCAGAGCTGCACGCTCGCCGTCACCTGCGACGCCGTCGTCTCCCTCATCGTCGGACATGCATGACGTGGAGGGGCCCGTGCTCTTCGAGTTCATCGTCGTCCTCAAGGGTGACCCGCACGGCATACAGAGGTTGCCGGACTCCTTCGCCGACTACGTCGCCGGCGACGAGCGCCCGCAGACTCTGCATCGTCGACGTGATCTACGACGCGCGCGGCAAGATGTACCTCCACATCGGCTGGGAAAAGTTCGCGCGCTACCACCGCCTCGAAGCCGGCTTCATCCTCATGTTCTCCTACTTTGGCGACAGGGACGCAAGCGTCAAGGTCTTCGACGAGACGCGCTGCCGCCGGAACTACCACATCGACATCGTCGAGGAGGACGACGACTGATGGAGAGTGTTGTTTCTTCGCAGCGAATACGTGCACGGAGGTTTCTGGTTGTTCTTCCTCGAAAGAACCAACAGGGGCACCGTCACCAGTTGGATTTTCCAGTTTGGGGGACTAGGTGTGCCCTGGAGTGTTCTTTCTTGGCAGCGAACACACGAAACCTTCGATGCATGGCCTAGTTAGGTTTAGTTTTATTTGCAATATTTTATATTTGTGTCAACCATGGTTCAAACTATGTACTCCCTCTGTTCCATTCTATAGTGCCTATAATTTTTTGGCACGGTAATTAGCGCAAGAGTATTTTTTACACAAGACCTCCTAGCTGAACGATTTGGGATCAACGTAAAATTTGGGAAATCCATATCTTCCTAACTTACCATAACAAATCCCACAAATCTCTCTTGTTGATTCTCCATTTATGTGCATCCAAGTTCAATTAAGGAAAGTAAAACATTGCTGCCTAATTTTAAGGAATCGTTGGGCCATGCATTAGGAATCTCAATTAATTGTTTCCAATATTGTATGGATTTTTTCTCACGCATGTTGTATGAGAGATGAACGGGGAAGGGGGTAATTGAAAAAAAGTCAAGCTACAACCTTACATTCTGAAACAAATGTCAAAAATCTATAGGTACTATAGAAAGGAACGGAGGGGGTATTAGTTTGTGGAAACCATGTTCCAAACTATATCTTTGTGTAAACCACGTTCCCAATTATGTATTAGTTTGTGGAATGTTTCTTCTCTTTATTAAAATAAAAATGCAAAAAAACAAAAAATAGAGTATTTTAATGTTTGGGGGCGGCGTTTGGGGGGGTGAGACGACGTCCCAAACACAGCACGAACAAAACACGTCCCCCAAACGGTCGATCCAGCGTCGTTTGGGAGACGCTTTGGGGGACGCGACTAGAGATGCTCTAAGGACATGGCATGTTCAGTGGTATCAAGTCAGCCGGCTTTAGGAAATTAGAGGACGTGGAAGAGAGAGGGTTAGCGTCTTAGCGACGGGGTCCTGTGTTTACGAGGGTGTCTGCAAATCGACTTTTTGTTTCTTCCGTCATGGATTTTTTTTTTTTTTTTTAAATTTTCCGTTCTTCTCACCCGAGACTCCAGAAAATATGCAATTTAGACGTACGAAGATCACCGGTTGTTCGGGAATTCGCGGCATCCCAACATCCCATATCTCCTCCTGTCTGTCTGCAGATGCACGATGAAGTTCATATCTGCCCTTTTGAGCCATTCATTACCATTACCAATGTGGCCTGGGAGTCCCATCCTAGATAATCTGCACACTACGTTGCTAAAAGTGGATATCATCGGATGGAGCTGGCTACCTTATGAGATCCAAGTATCTAACCCACTGGCAACAATTTCTCGATGCATCCCATTCCCCACATATTCAAGTGCAAATTGTGGATTTCATCAAGCACTCCTTCCCATTTGCCCCCTTAGCAAAATAAGCGATATGCTTGATTTCCTAGTATATAGTTTGAAAACATGGTTGATCATTTGGATGGAGTTATATAAGAACCGAAGGAGTGCGGCGACATGGACTATATCGCTTCGCCAACAGGTAGGGCAGTTATTTATGCCGCCAACTCGGATCTATGAGCAATACGTCTAGGTAGGGTTACTCATGATGACCGCTGAAGAGCGCCCATTGCAAATAAGACTGGGTTCAGCGTATCAACATGTTAAACTCTCAAACATTCTCATACACCTGACATGAATGTGCTAGCTCACGTTCGAAAGGTACAAATACGCGCATAGTCGCAGTTGCACTCCAACGAAAATTCTCGATGCATCCCAATCTCACTATCTCAGACATCTCAACTGAACCGTGGATGCCACTCGATGCATTGTATGCCCTTAATCTGTCAGCACTCACCACCCTCCGCCCCATCACACTTTCCAATTTAAACGAACTATAGCCTATATATAGGTGGCTAATTTTTACAACCTCAAGTAGTAGTATCATTTCTGCTACGTAGACAAGCCGGTTATCTCTAGCTAGGTAAGATTGTGTTTTATGCATGAGGTGTTTTACAGTGCAATTTACTAGTCCACGGGACTAGTAGTATTGAGTTATATCCACCAACAATTTCATGGGTATTTTGGACAATTATTTGGTAAGACATTATGATAGAGATTTTATTTGATTTGTTAGTACTATGGTAAGTGCAATCATGGCACATCACGATTTTGAAAAGTGAATTACTTATCATGCACATGAACCGGTGAAGTAGCCAAGTATGTACATCCTTTGCTACCATCGTCCAGTTATGCTACACTTTTGGTCACTTGTATTAAAATCATATATCTCTTGCCTGGATTAGTAGTCCGGCAACTATTTTAGCGCAAATTGATGACATGACTTAGAGATGTAAACTTCTAATAAAAACGCTTATGTTTTGTTCGACGATATCGGCGCTAGCGTCATCCTGGTGGAGCATGTCAACTACTGGGCCGCGGTTGATTTTCCTTCCTTTATCTACTCAGATCCCACTCGACGAAGGTGGGTCCCACCCCACCATGTCCTTATCGTCTTCCTCAACGAACTACTATTTTCCTGTCTGAAGCCATGCAAACGCACCAAAACTGACTTTTGATGTCCAAAATAGGTAAGATCGGAAGGCGCTGAGGAGCCTTTATTTTGGATACGTTTGGTTTATTCCCTAATCGGCCCAACCAAATTTTGGTGGTGCAATAGCCGAGACCTATTCACCGCTCACTACAACCCTGATGATCGGGGTTGCCTGAGGCGAACAACGGTTGAGCCAGGCTCATTAGCGTGGGGCCGCATGTGGTTTTTTCAGTTTTAGTAGATTTTTTAGGTTTGTACTATTTTTTGGTTTTTTCTGTTTTATTTGGTTTTCAGCTGGTTTTTTCAGTTATCCCATTAGTTCTTTTGAACTCTTTGAAATATTGAATATTTTTAAGTTTCAGCTTTTTAAAAGTTGAACCTTTTCAAAATTTGAGTATTCTTTGAACTTTTTCAAAAAAATTAAAGTTTTCAACTTTGAACAATTTTCAAGTTTGAATACTTTTCAATTTTGAATTTTTTTCATGATTTGAGTTTTTTTACTTTTAAAAATTTTGAACAATTTTCAATTTTGAATATTTTCAATTTTGATTTTTTTTTTCAATTTTGAACATTCTTCAGGGTTGAACTTTCAAGTTTTAACTTTTTCTGATTTCAACATTTTATAAACTTCAACATTTTTAATCTATACTATTTTTTGTTTGAACTTTTCCGGATTTAATCATTTTTCAAATTTAAACAGGATTTGAAATCTTAATAGCAAGATGAAGAAAAGAGTAAATCTTTACCTGTTATCGGGCCACATTCGGTGTGACCCATGGCCGCAGCGCTTTAGGTGGGAGTGGCCATCGCGCCCTCTTAAGGCGGGGAATAGGAGCCCCGGAGCAGGGCATGTTTGGTTCATGACATAGCATGTCTTACCAAAATTTTGGCAACCATTGTCAGCCAAAATATTAGTTAGAGATTCCTTAGCTCCATATTAGCTAAAAAGTTGGTAAGATTTGTGAAGGAAACGTAAGAAGATTTGGCAAAATTTCACAGGCAACCAAAATTTTGGCAGCCAACCAACAATAACAAAGGGTATGTTTGGTTTGTGTCCTACCTTGCCCTGCCAAATGTTGGCAAAAATTGGCTTGTCAATTTTTTGGTCAAGGAATGCTCCACCTATATCTGACCAATTATTTGGCAAGATTTCGTGAGACAAATTGTGGAACACCCATTGGCAGGCAAAATTTTGGCAACAAACCTAATATAAACCAAAATACATACAACCAATTTCTTAGTGGGGCTAACGTGGGTAATGAACCAAACAGACCTAAAAAATACCACCGACTGCTAAAACATTGATAGGATAAAATCGGGCACCAACCAAACATACCCGTAATTAGCCACTTCGTTGGCAGAAAGGTGAACTGCATGTGAGCTGACCGAGCTAGGCTAGCCAACCAAACGACAGCCTTGATCGGGTGCCAACTTTTGGCAAGGCTAGCATCGGCTCTAAAAGTGTGTTTGGATTACTATCAAACCATATCCTACCAATTTTTTTTGGTTATAGTTAGAAGGTTGGTTCTTGTTTGAATAGTTGTCAACTTTTTGATTTGCCAATGCTTCACTACTAACTCTAGTTTTTTTTAGCCAATGTTAACCAATATATGGGTAAGAAATAGCTCAACCGAAATTTAGGGGAGTTTTCTTGAAACTGCACTTTGAGAAGGCGTATGATCGGGTGAATTGGGATTTCATGCGGGAAGTCCTTCTGCGCAAAGGCTTTGAACCAGGGGTCCACAGAGCTTTAGGCCTGGTCTCGGGAGGCCAGATGGCTATCACGATCAACGGAGAAGTGGGGAACTTCTTTCGTAATGGACACGAGGTGCGTCAGGGTGACCCGTTTTCACCTCTTCTCTTTGACTTTGTGGTGGAAGTCCTTGCTTCTATCCTTGACAAGGCCAGAGAGGCGGGTCACATTGCCGGGTTAATCCCACACTTGATACCTGGGGGTATCTCACCTGCAATATGCGGACGATACCCTCATCTTGTTCCAGCCAGATGGTCTTGCCACCGCCTACCTCAAATACATACTTCTCTGCTTCGAGAATATGTCGGGCCTCAGGATTAACTTCCGTAAGAGTGAGGTGATGTTGGTGGGTGGCGACGTTGCTGAGGGGACCAGGATTGCCAACATGCTCAACTGCAAACGAGGCACCTTCCCTTTCACTTATCTAGGTTTACCGGTAAGTGACCGCGCCCTTCTAGCCTCGGATTGGGGTCCGTTGACTAACAAGGTTGCCAAGCGGGCGGATCCCTGGATGGGAAAACTGATGTCTTCGGCCGCTAGGATGACACTTATAAACTCCTGCGTGTCAAGCCTGCCTCTACATGCGACGGCGGTTTGCCTCTTGGGGGAGGGCACGCATGGCCTGTTAGACAAGGTCAGATCTCGTTTTTACTGCGAAGCAAACGAGACGAAACGCAAGTACCATTGGGTGAGATGGTCTGCGATGTGCAAGCCTAAATGTCTGGGGGGACTAGGTATTGTGGACACGAGAATTATGAATGTCTGTCTCTTGACCAAGTGGATCTGGAGGCTATATGCTGGGGAGCAAGGCCTCTGGGCGGATATTCTCAGGGCCAATTATCTGGTGGACAAAGATCTCCTCGCAGATAAGCACATGCCTAGGTCCCAATTTTGGAATGCTATCCAGAAAATCAAGCATGTCTTCTGCATGGGGGCTAGACATGTTGTTCACAACGGCCGTGCCACTAGATTTTGGGTGGATTGGTGGCATGAGAAGGGACCCCTCAAGGACCAGTTCCCAGGGCTTCTTGCCATTGCAACGGAGCCCCTGGCCATAGTAGCCATGCTCTTCCGGGATAACGAGTGTAGAATCACATTCTGCCGCGAACTCAGCTTTGGGGAGCGAGTTGAATGGGACAGTCTCTCCCGCCTAGTGAATGCCCTCCACCTGTCGGAGACGCATGATTCGATCTCCTGGTCCCTGGAGCCGGGGGGAAGTTCTCGGTGCGGTCTTTGTACAAGAGTCTATGCCAGGGCATTCCCCACAAACACTTTGGGATAGTGTGGGAGATCAAGGCTCCTCTCAAAGTCCGCATCTTTCTGTGGCAGTTATCTAAACGAAGACTCCCGCCCAATGACAACATCCAGAAGCGCAGGGGTCCTTCCAATGGTATTTGCGCCTTATGTGGGGAGGTGGAAGACAATAACCACATCTTCTTTAGTTTCCCGCTAGCGCGCTTCATGTGGAGCGCGGTCAGAGATCTGTTAGATTGCTCTTGGAACCCCTCGTGCTTTGCCGACACTTTTCGTGTCCACCTTGGCCAAACTCGGAGAATTCTTTGGCTGGCGTGTGTCATCCTACTTTGGACGCTATGGAATCTTAGGAACAAATTCACCATAGAGGGCGTGTTCCCGGCACATCCGTCTGACGGCCTGTACAAAATGGCTGTGTATCTGCAGGTATGGAAGCTTCTGGCTAGGAGAGAAGAACAGCAGGTGGTGGAGCTGGTGGTTGGCAAGATTCGAGCTCTTCATGCTTCTATCAGAGACACTGACTAGTGCTCCTCTTGTCTGGGGAAGTGTGGTGTTGGTAGACAGTAGGTTGTGGCGTTGGGGCGTCGCTATCGTTGTGCCGAGCCTTAGAGCATCTCCAGCCGTCTCCCCTGGAAGGCCCCAGGACGCCTTTTTTCATCCGGATGGACGAAAACGGCCCAGTCGCGCCCCCGGCTCCTCGTTTTCCCCCGGATTAGGCCTTTCATCCGTCCGGAGAGCCCAGGCCATCCCTGGGTTCCCGAGGCCCGGTCGGGGACTCCGGATGAAACAAAAGCGCGCGAAACATCGAGCGGGCCCGCGTTGTCAGCGATAGAACTGGTAGTTCCCTCCATTAATTTCGTCTTCCCTCCAAAATACGCCGCATAGAACCATTTTCCCCGCCGAATTTCGGAGGAGCTACCGCCATTCTCCCCCACATTTGCAACTCCTCCTCTTCCCTTCCACCACCATGCCGCTGAAGAAGCTCGCCGCCGATTGCGCGCCGAAGGCGAGGATGCCGCGGGTGCCAAAACAGAGGCCGTCGGGCCTGACAAACGCGCAGTGGGCGACGGAATGAAACTCGCGGCAGGGCGGAGAGGTAGAAGAAGTGAAACGTGAAGAGGGTGGGGGTGGCGGCAGAGGAGGAACAGCGAGGCTAATCTCCATAAACTTCGGCCAACCGCGCGTCTTGCGATGTATGAGGGCATCTCGCCTGCCCTGCGACGTGGGCCCTTCTCCTTCTCCAACCCCGGGATGCCGCCGCCGAATGAGCCTGTGATGCACGAGATGATCACGTCGGGATCCATGGCCGCCGCGTCGAGCCCGAGTTTCTTCACACAAGAGGAGGCAAGGGCGACGGAAGCCGTCACATCGCGGGCGGCGTCAACCTCAACCACGATCACCACGATGAGAACGACGGTACCCAAGACTTCGACGAAGAAGATGAGCAGACCTACCTCGACCAGGACGTCTACGAAGAAGAAGCGCCTGAACCCACGCAGGCGCCGTCCAAGGGGAAGAAGAAAAGGAAGAAGAACTCGCCGCTGGCCGAGCTGCGGATCAAATGGACGGACAAAGAAGAGGAGTGCCTCGCCGAAGCTTGGAAGACCGTGTCTATGAATGGCATGTAAGGGTATATTGCCCCTATGTGTGGTTTTGGTAATTAATGACAACCCCTATGGACTAATGTTTTCATTGAGTTTATATGAAGAAATATTCCATAGGTACTACTTGTACTCCATATGTTGGATTCAAGTATGGATGCCATGAAGATAAAGATATACCTTGTGTATTGGCATCAAGATCATCGGTTTGAAGATATATATGTGATATGATCAAGAAGATGAAATGAAGATGGAGTTCTTATGTGGAACTCAATACTAGCCATGCTCTATCTTAAGTGAGTATAAGAAGATACAAGGTTGAGTTGGTCAAGTTCAAGATGAGCATCTCAAGTGGATCACATGCTTGAAGCTTACCATCCATTTGGTGATAATGGACATGTGAAGATGTGCATCAATGGAGCTTTTTCATGGTGTATGGGGGAGCATTTGTGAGTCTTCACGAAGCAACATTGGTCAAGTGAGGCATTACGGCTTGAGTGGAGCGTGAAGAGCTATCATCAAGATCAAGAGGGATGCGCAAGGCAAAGGTATGACCTTGCTAGGTTTTCCTTTTACCGGTCTCAAGGTGGTTGTTGGGAGACCGGATTATAGGATAGATAGCCGCACTATCAAGAGGGGCTTTCGGTTGGGTAACTTGATCGCATCGTCTTAGGGAGCTCAATCCTTTGCATACTTTGCATATCCCTATTGCTTCTTGGTGTTTCTCTGTGTGAGGTTCTTGAGCTTGTTGCTAGCTTTACAACAAGCCCAAGTTCATCGAAAACGGAATCCGCATGCATCTTCTATTGCGTTTTCGAGTTTGGACGTCTTCACCGTTTCTTGACGGTGGGAGACTCCCTCTCTAAAAACATCTAAAAATATCCTGTGAGGAGTCTCCATATTTCCACACGAAGGATAAAAAGAAAAGAAAAAAAAGGGGAAGTGCGGCCGACCGACCGGCCTGCCGGGCCACACGCCGGCCCGCCCGGCCGAAACCGGTCGCCAACCGGGCGGCGCACTTGGGCCTCGTCGCTCCATCCGGCCCAAGAGCCGGTCGCCAACCGGGCCACCTGGCTGCTTCCCCGGCCCGACCGGGCTCAGCACCGGCTGGGCCTCACTGCCACGCGCGGCCCATCCCAGCGCAGCCCACGTGCCTGCGCGCCCGCGTGGCTATCCGCCGCCCGTGAGCGGCGCACGCCCCGCCCGGCTGCTGGTCCGGCTGGGCCGGATCCCAGACCGGCCTGTCCGGCCACAAATCCGGTCAGCCGGCTCCCAGGCCGGCTGGGCCGATTTTTCTGCCCGTTTTTCTTTGCCTTTTTCCTGTTTTTCCCCCAACGGTTCTATTTCCCCCTTAGTTATAAATAGGCTTCTTCCACCTTGAGCTTGAGTAGTTCTTCCCCTTTCTTCACCTCCATTGTTGCTCTTGGAAGAACTTGCTCTCCCCTTTGATTCCTCCCATAGTTCTTGCTAATTCTTGAGGGATCTAAGAGAGGAGATCTAGATCTACACTCCCACCAATCCATTTCTTCTCTAAGTGAGGGGAACTCTTGGGATCTAGATCTTGGAGTCTTTTGTTGACTTTCCCCATTGTTCTCCCTCTCCAATCTCATCCTAGCATTTGTTGTTTGGGTGGGATTTGAGAGTGAAGGATTTGAACACCTCTAGTGTTCTTGCTTTGCATCATTGCATAGTGTTGAGCTCTCCACCACGATTAGTTCGAGTGAGAGACCGTGAGCTTGTTACTCTTGGAGGGAAACCTCCTAGTTGGCTTGGCGGTTGGTGCTCCGGTGATCTCTTCAAGAAGATTGTGAAGAGGCCGGGCTTCTCCTTCGTGGAGCTTGTGAAGTGGTTGTGGAGCTTGCCATCTCCGGAGCGGAGGAAAAGCTAACCATAAGGAAAGGGCCATTATCCTTCGTGGGTGTGGTTCGGAGAATGGGTGAGCCTTCGTGGCGCGGGAATCCTTCGTGGGACCTCCCTCCCGTGACATACCTTGTTGCAAAGCAAGGGAACACGGGAATACATCCTCGTCTCCGCATGCCTTGGTTATTTCTATACCCGAGCTCTCTTTCCTTGTGATAGCCATCGTGCTTGAAGTACATATATCTTGCTATCACTTGTGCTACATATATCTTGTGCCTATCTTGCTTAGCTCTAGTTGTTATTGGTATACTTAGTTGAGCTTAGCATATCTAGGGTTTGTGCTTGTAAACTGAACGATAGTTTAATTCCGCATTCTACAAGACAAATCCGTAAGAGTTTTTAATTGCCTATTCACACCCTCTCTAGGCGACATCTCGATCTTTCAATTGGTATCAGAGCAAGGTCTCTCCTTGTTTAAGGCTTCACCGCCTTGAGAGTAAAGATGTCGGCTAGTAACTTAGTGCACAATGACACAATTATCTTTGTTGGCACAAATTATCTTTTGTGGCGAAATTGCTTGCTTTGCAAACTTCGGACCTTGTGTCCAAACATTGAGCAATTTCTAGATGTAGGTTTTTCTCCTCCGATGGACCCTCAAAATCCATCTTTAGAGGATGAGAAAAACTTACATCTTGAAGCTCAAGTATCTAATGAGCTTGTATTCTCTTTGAGACCAGATTTTCATAGGTTCTTGATATATATATAAAGCGAAAATCGTCTCATGAGATGTGGATCAAGCTTAAGGAAATGTTTGGTGGATCCACTTCTCATTTGGTTGGTGGTGACTCCAAGGAGCTCTCTTCCCCTTCGCATCATGAAGAGCTCCAAGTTGCTTCCACCTCCGGCCGTGATGAGTTCTCATCTTCTTCCACTTCACCAACGTGTAGCAAGACACGAGGTAATGATATGGTGAGTGGTGAGGAAAATTGCAATGTTGATATTGTGCTCAATAGTGATGATTCTTCATCTCTATCCCATTGCAATGCTTCCTCTTTGGACTTAAACACATCTAGCATTGAAAATAATCTACATGCTTGTGTTGATAGTCCTCGCATATCATGTGTAAATTGCTCACATAAATCCCATGATGATATGCTTGCCTTGTCTTGCTCCCATAATCAAAATGCTTCTATCTCCTCTAGTTGTTTGACTAACAATGTAGAGGAAACCGAACACTCTATGGATCAAGACATGTTTTCAAATGAGGATTCAAGAAATTTCTTCATCTTCATCCTCCGGTATGCACATGTGCCTTATGGCAAATTGATCAAAGGTATCTCCTACTTTGACTCCTAACACTTCCTCTAATGATGAGAGTGATGATGATGATAATGATGAAGAATATAATATCTTGGTCCATAATATGGCAATGGTATATGCTTCTCTTCATGGTAATAAAGAAGCTCGTGCTAATCTCGAACACTCTATGGATACCTTGAGTAAATATAGGGAAACCATAGTGGAGTTGGAGTCCCATGTTGAAAATGGGGAAATGAGATTCACTCTCCTCAAGCATGAGCTAAAAGATGAGAAGCATACTAATTTTATGCTCACACAAAAATTTGAATCCTATATGCATGAAAATGAGAAAACTATTGTTGATGCTTGTGCTACTAACTCTAATTCTTGTGAAGCATCTACCTTAGAGGAGAATGTTGAGCTAAGGGCTCAACTAGAGTTGCTAACTAGCAATTATAGGGAATTGGAAGAAAGTCATAAAAAGCTCTCAAGCTCTCATGATGATCTTCTAATTTCCTATGATGGGCTAAAGTTAGCTCATGAGGCAAGTATCACTAAGTTAACATCTTGTGAGCCTCATATGGACATTAGCAAAATCTCTACTACAAATGCTATATTGCCATGTGCTAGTCCTTGTAATCCATCTAGTCAAACTAGTGACACACCTTGTGTTGGATTACTTGCTTTGCCTCGTTGCTCTAACAATGAAGCTTCTACTTCCTCTAGTACTTGTATTTCTACTAACCATGTAGAGGAAATAAAAGAGCTTGAGGCCCAAGTCCTTTCTTTGAAGAAAGACTTGGAAAAGCGTCATGAAGGGAAATCCACACTTGACAAGATGCTAAGTGTGCAACAATCCCCAATGACAAGAGTGGACTTGGATTCAACTCCAATAACAAGAACAAGTCCAAGAGCAAGAACAACAAGAATAAGGGCCAAGACAAAGTCAATGATTCGGCCAAGTTGGTTTGCTTCAAGTGCAAGGTTGAAGGGCATCATGTTAGATCATGCCCATTGAAGAAAAAGAAGCACTTGAGTGAGAAACAACAAGGGAAACGGCCACAAGGTCAAGGTCAAGCTCATGCTCGACCTCAAGTTGAAGATAGGCCACTTCCCAAGAAGAATCAAGACATTGTTCCCCAAGAGAAGAAATCAATAAAGAAGAGAAAGGGGAACACTTGCTACTTATGCCGTGAGAAGGGGCACTTTGCTTCTTCATGTTTAGGTAGTACCTTATCTAACCCTATAATTGTTGATGATGATTATTCTCTAGGGAAGGATAAGGATGGCAATGTGTTTGCCAAGTTTGTTGGAACTCAAAGTGGTCTCAAGAAAAGGACCATTTGGGTTGCCAAGCCTATTGTGACTAACCTCTTAGGACCCAACTTGGTTGGGGACCAACAAGCTCAAACGTGATCAATAGGTGCATGTGGAGGTCATTGCAGACTTGGCTAATTCATGAAGAACTAAGGGATCTTCATATATTATATTTTGACCAAGCCAAGTCGTATGGACCATCATCTATATCTTATATCCAATGTTCCTCCTTGCGGTAACTTATACTTCAACTCTTCATATTCATTGTAAGTTACTTGCCCCTTTGCATGTTTGGTTTTGTATCAAATATGTGTTTGTATGTGTTGAGTCTTACTTGCCTATCTTGTGTATTCAAGTATGTTTGTTTGTCTCATCATATACGTGTGTATTGTTTTGAGCCTAATGCATCTTGATGATATCTTATTTGGCTCTCTTTGAGTGATTAATGGAATATCCCATTTTGGGGGAGTGATATGTATTGTGCATCTCTCTTCCTCTAAAATGTGTGTACATGGGTATCACCACTTAGTATTGATATTGCAAGATTATCTAGTCACTATGTGGTATGACATATGATACGTCTCAAACGTATCTATAATTTCTTATGTTCCTGTTATCACCAGATTTTGGCCAAATCAGGAGATGGGCCGTAAGTGAAGATGGGCTTGAAGGATATACACGTGGAGCATCTTTGAAGCGGCCTTGCACGAAGAGTTTGGGCTAGATTGCCCATGTATCTGTTAAATATAGTAGATCGTATCTTAGTTAGAATTAAAGATAGAGTTTAACCCGTGCACGGTTACGTGCACGCCCGAATTAGAAAGTCCCTTGGACTATAAATATGTATCTAGGGTTATCAGAAAAGGAGGACAATCGCGTTCACAACAAACACAAATCAGGCGCATCGCCACCCCTTTCTTTCGAGGGTTTCTTCGGTAAGCATCATGCTGCCTAGATCGCATCTTGCGATCTAAGCGCGTATTTATTCGTTACCTTGTGTTGCTCGTGAAGCGTTGTTGATGGCGAGTAGCACTACTTATCGTAGATGTTTTGGGGCTTGCATAGATGCTTTTCTTATGCATATTTGCTTAGCTATGCTGTCCCTCAATATCTAGCTGCCCTTACACCTATCCAGGTGTAAGGGCAGCGTCTTGCTTGTTCGTTGTTTAGTAGATCCGATCTGTTATAGTTGCTCATTGATTCATCAAGGATTGGTTTAATATCTGTATGATTAGGCCTTGCAAACGGGTTGAACGATCCGGTAGTGCGCTAGGTATGGTTTGTTAGTCCTAAGAGGGATGTTGAATTAACTTAATGTTGGTTTTTAGGCCTCTTTTAGGGTTAGTTTTCCATTATCTTAGTGTCTATTAGGCTCAACTACGCGTAGGATGTTCCGATCATACGGTGAAACCCTAAACTGTCGTAGATTGGTTTAACTTTGTATTGATCAAGCAGGAGCCCCATGTCATCGTTAACCCGACGCAAACCATGGGGCGATCGGCTCTTTGAGCCGATCCACAACCCGAGAGCCGATCGGGCTCGTATTTCATGTTTACGTGTCCATGCGGGAAACTAATCGAAGAAATCCAACACCTTCGACCAGGTATAGGTCAGGTGGCACGCCCTTGCAACCGCTAGGACGTGTGCCGGAACATTTGCGGGACGACGTCGAGGGAGGGCCCCCTGCAGTCTTGGAAGCCTCCGGCTCTTCGTGTTTAACAACCTTTGCTCGCCGGTGGGTTTTGGCAGCAACACATTCGGCACGCCCGGTCGGACGTCGGGACAATCTTCCGCAGCAACCACGTCAACATCTACATCCGAGATGGCGGAAGAACCGATCAAGTACGAAGATCTGCCTGCGAGCATAAGAAGAAATATGATGATCTCAAGGCCATCTTGGAAGCCGATCTCATCGGCGCTTTTGAGAGGACCCATTCGCACGGCATCAAGTTCAAGGGCTCAACCCGAAGGCGGTTAGAGGGACTAGATCTATCTCTCCCTTCGGACGAACGTACGAGCCTGCGACAGGAAGTTAACTATGCCGTGGCTCACTCTCTTCATCGGCATTGAGAGCCTGGTGAACACTTTGGAGCGTGTTGCGCTCAATGTGGTGCGGAAATCATGAAGCATAAGTACTCTACGTCAGATCCTGCTCTAGGAACTCACCGGGGGAGATACCGCTCTACTAGACCACCACTGCAATACACGATGGCAGCTCCACGCAACAAGGTTCACGCTACGTCGTCTACAAGGTTGGAGGTGATCCTGGCGATTACCAATTCTGTATGAGCCACCCAAGGAGATTCCGCATGGATACGTGTGCACATACGTGCCGGCAACAACTGGAGGCAGGTTACAGGAGGAGAGGGACCACGGGAAGGGTTCTTGGGGCAGGAGTAGCAGTCTGGAGCAGATGTTGAGAAACGGGCGTGGCTAGCTAAATATGCCACGGGACAAGTCATGAACGCTCAACCTCTGCAGCTCTACGGTGGATGAGATCACCGCAATCTTGAGAGATCGGTTCGGCATCCCGAAGAAAGAGAATGATCGGCTACTCCAAGCCGTATCCCAACGAGTATGACCTAATTCCACTACCGCCTAAGTATCGGCTCCCTGACTTCACAAAATTCAGTGGATCGAAGGATCTAGCTCAATTGAGCACGTGAGCCGATATTTGCGCAGCGTTGGGATGGTTTCTTCAGACGAGCTACGTGTGAGGTTCTTTTCACAATCTCTCACGGTCCGGCCTTTGGGTGGTACACCTCGTTGCCACCGGATTCGGTTCAAACGTAGCTGGAGGAACAATTCCACATACAATATCATTAAGCTACTGAAGCTGGCATTGCCGATCGTCCCGAGTTCGGCAAAAGGCGAGAAACGATGTCTGAATACATTCAGCGTTGGATCGTCGAACCGATGTTATTCGGTCCGTTTATCCGAAGGAAACGATCGGCGCGATAGCGAACTGTCGCTGCGCTTAGAGATGTGACCTTCAAGCTGACTACAATTCACTGGCACATATGGTTCAGAAGTTGACATCGTATGAACGGCGCCACCCAGAATTGTACCGGGACAAGTTCAAGCGCGTCGCCCTGATCGAGACGGACGAAGATGAAGTGCAGGAGATCGGGAAGTCGTAGCTGAATGGACTCGGGGGCAAAGCCCGTGTCCTGCAAGTGGGTGAAACAACCAGGGCCTGCGAAAGGGTTTGACTTTGATTTAAGCAAACGGAGCAAATTTTTGATTTGTGAAGGAAAAACAGCTGAAGTTACCCGAAGGCCACAAAATCCCCACGTTACAAGAGATGAACGGCGGGCCATACGCAAATGGCATCACGTTCACTCATGCCACCAATAACTGCAAAGTCTTGCGCGGACAGATTCAAATGGCGATAGAACAAGGCCGATTACTTTGGTCGTTTGCCATGAGAGTTGACACGAATCCGTTTCCGCGTCAACATGGCATACCTCGAGTCACTGCATAAGACGCGAGCCGGGCTTCTCGTTTGATATCAACATGGCAGGGCTTGCAGATCGCCATGGCAAGGATAAGCCGAGAGCAGTCACTCGTGGCAAAGATGAATAGGAGGCCAATCCACGCGATTGGCCCCAAAAAATAAAAAGTTGTGAACCCTCGGTAGGCATTGCAATGAAAAAGGAGGCCGATTCTAGCGATCGGCTAAAACTAGCCTCAACATGCCTTCTGCCTGTGCTCAGCATTGATTTAGCAGGCGACGTAAAGCTGGGGTATGGGTTTACATCGGCTGATGAACTAGAAGAGATTGACATTTGTCCTGGGGATAAGCCACGACCGACATTTATCAGCAAAAAGTTGGATCCACAGTGAGGAGCAGTTGATATCCCTGTTGAAAGAGTACCCAGATTGTTTCGCATGGGATTATACAGAGATGCCTGGGTTAGACAGGAGCATTATCGAGCATCGGCTCCCTCTGAAGAAAGGATTTCGGTCGTTCCAGCAGCGAGCACGACATATGAAGGCCGAAATCTTGGTGGAAGTCAAGAAAGAAATCCAGAAGATGTTAGACGTCGGGTTCATCAGGCCATGTAGGTACGCTGAATGGATTTCCAATGTCGTACTGTGGAGAAAAAGGATGGCCGATGGCGCGTCGCCATAGATTTTCGGAATCTCAACAGTGCCACCCCAAAGGACGAATATCCAATGCCGAGAGACTTTGATCAATGCAGCTCTGGTCACAAAGTTTTAAGCTTCATGGATGGCAATGCCGGCTACAACCAAATCTTCATGGCTCCAGAAGATATAAACAAGACATTCAGAGTGCCGGGCTCGGTGGGCTTGTTTGAATATGTAGTCATGACATTTGGGTTGAAGAATGCTGGCGCAACATACCAAAGAGCCATGAATTACATCTTTCACGATTTAATCGGCAAATTGGTGGAGATTTACATCGATGACGTGGTGGTCAAGTCTGTTTCGGTGGATGGACACTTAGAAGATTTACGACACGTCCTGGACCGAACTAAGAAGTTCGGGCTAAGAATGAATCCAAAGAAGTGTGCCTTTGGTGTGACGGTCAGTTCTTGGGTTTCTTGGTTCATGAACGCGGAATTGAGATCGGCCTGAAAAGTCAAGAGGCAGTGCGAACGATGAATCCACCCACCACAAAGAAGGAGCTCCAGTGCCTTATCGGCAAAATTAATTTCGTCAGAAGGTTCATCTCCAACTTGTCAGGACGAATTGAGCCGTTCATGGGACTAGTCAAGATCAAGTCTGATGAGGAGTTTCGGGGGCGAGCAACAGAAAGCATTTGACGATATTAAGGAGTACTTGACGAAGCCCTGTGTTGGTTCCACCACAGCAAGACCGACCCTTCTACATTTACTTGTCGGTAGCTGACACCTCCATCGCGTCAGTGGTGGTGCGGGTTCATGATGGTCTGGAAAAGGTGGTGTTCTACCTCAGCAGAAGGATGTTGGATGCAGAAACAAGGTATCTCGAGATCGAGAAGTTGTGCCTTTGCCTGTTCTTTACCTGCACCAAGATTCAGCATATCTTGCTGAAAGCAGAAATCATCGTCATATGCAAATCGGATGTCATCAAGCACATGCTGTCGGCTCCTGTGTTGAAAGGCCGACTCGGCAAATGGATGTTTGCTCTATCGGAATTTGATATCCGGTATCAACCCGCGAAAGCAGTCAAGGACAAGCGTTGGCCGATCTTATTGCTGAACGAATAAACACGGATGTAGCAGCACTATCCGTGCGTGCATGGACCATGTTCTTCGATGGATCGGTCTGTGAAGATGGTTGTGGCATCGGCATGCTACTCATGTCGCCTCGGGGGGCAACATACTCCTTCTCCATCAGGTTATCTACACCTTGCACTAACAATGTTGCTGAGTATGAAGCGATATGCAAGGGAATGGAGTTGCTATTGGACGCCGGGGGAGGCAGTGGAGATCTTTGGGGATTCCAAATTGGTGATTTCTCAACTCACGGAGGAATACAAGTGTGAGAGCGAGTCACTTTTCCCATTATGGATGCAATGCCGTGAGCTGATGGCCCAGTTCAGGTATATCAACTTTCATTGGATCCCAAGGACGCAAAATACCGAGGCAAACGACCTCGCACAGACGGCGTCAGGATACAAAGATGTGGTCGAGGAAGCCGATTTTCAGGTGCAGCTCATGGAGCCCGATGATTGGAGAGCCGATATCTTCAATTACTTGAAAGATCCGGCTCGGGGGGCACCTAAACGGATAAGATACAGGGCCATGAAGTACGTCCTGATTGGTGATTATATGTGATGCGCGTAGATGTACACGTCCGTTGGGAACCCCAAGAGGAAGGTATGATGCGCACAGTGGCAAGTTTCCCTCAGTAAGAAACCAAGGTTTAATCGGACCAGTAGGAGTCAAGAAGCACGTTGAAGGTTGATGGCGGCGAAATGTGATGCGGCGCAACACAGGGATTCCGGCGCCAACGTGGAACCTGCACAACACAACCAAGTACTTTGCCAACGAAACAGTGAGGTTGTCAATCTCACCGGCTTGCTGTAACAAAGGATTAACCGTATTGTGTGGAAGATGATTGTTTGCAAGAAAACAGTAAAACAAGTATTGCAGTAGATTGTATGCGATGTAAAGAATAGGACCGGGGTCCACGGTTCACTAGAGGTGTCTCTCTCATAAGATAAAAGCATGTTGGGTGAACAAATTACAGTCGAGCAATTGACAAATAGAAAAGGGCATAACAATGCATATACATGATATGATAAATATAGTGAGATTTAATTGGGCATTACGACAAAGTACATAGACCGCCATCCAACTGCATCTATGCCTAAAAAGTCCACCTTCAGGTTATCATCTGAACCCCTTTCAGTATTAAGTTGCAAGCAACAGACAATTGCATTAAGTATGGTGCGTAATGTAATCGACAACTACATCCTTAGACATAGAATCAATGTTTTATCCCTAGTGGCAACAGCACAACACAACCTTAGAACTTTCTGTCACTGTCCCAGGTATGAATGAAGGCATGAACCCACTATCGAGCATAAATACTCCCTCTTGGAGTTAAGAGTAAAACTTGGCCAGAGCCTCTACTAATAACGGAGAGCATGCAAGATCATAAACAACACATAAGTAATAGATTGATAATCACCATAACATAGTATTCTCTATCCATCGGATCCAGACAAACACAACATATAGTATTACAGATAGATGATCTTGATCATGTTAGGCAGCTCACAAGATCCAACAATGAAGCACATAAGGAGAAGACGACCATCTAGCTACGCTATGGACCCATAGTCCGGGGGTGAACTACTCACTCATCGCTCCGGAGGCGATCATGGCGATGAAGAGTCCTCCGGGAGATGATTCCCCTCTCCGGCAGGTGCTGGGCGATCTCCCGAATCCCCGAGATGGGATTCGTGGCGGCGTCTCTGGAAGGTTTTCCGTATCGTGGCTCTCTGTCGGGGTTTCGCGACGGAGGCTTTAAGTAGGTGGAAGGGTAGGTCAGGGGCGGCACGACACACCAGGGCGGGGCGGGCCCAGCCCTGGCCGCGCGGCCCTGGCGTGGCGGCGCCTCGTCGCCCACTTCGTTATCCTTTCGGTCTTGGAAGCTTCGTGCAAAAATAGGACCACAGGCGTTGATTTCGTCCAATTGCGAGAATATTTCCTTACTAGGATTTCTAAAAAAAAAAAAAACAGCAACTGGCTCTTCGGCATCTTGTTAATAGGTTAGTTCCGAAAATGCGTAAATACGACATATAATGTGCATAAAACATGTAGATATCATCAATAATGTAGCATGGAACATAAGAAATTATCGATACGTTGGAGACGTATCAGCATCCCCAAGCTTAGTTCTGCTCGTCCCGAGCAGGTAAAATGATAACAAAGATAATTTCTGAAGTGACATGCCATCATAATCTTGATCATACTATTGTAAACATATGTAATGAATGCAGCGATCAAAACAATGGTAATGACATGAGTAAACAAATGAATCATAAAGCAAAGATTTTTCATGAATAGTACTTCAAGACAAGCATCAATAATTCTTGCATAAGAGTTAACTCATAAAGCAATAAATCAAAGTAAAGGTATTGAAGCAACACAAAGGAAGATTAAGTTTCAGCGGTTGCTTTCAACTTATAACATGTATATCTCATGGATATTGTCAACATAGAGTAATATAACAAGTGCAATATGCAAGTATGTAGGAATCAATGCCGGTCAGACAAGTGTTTGCTTAAGGTGGAGAGATAGGTGAACTGACTCAACAATAAAAGTAAAGAAGGGTCCTTCAAAGAGGACAGGATCGATTGCTGTATTTGTGCTAGAGCTTTTATTTGAAAACATGAAACAATTTTGTCAACGGTAGTAATAAAGCATATGAGTTATGTAAACTATATCTTACAAGTTGCAAGCCTCATGCATAGTATACTAATAGTGCCCGCACCTTGTCCTACTTAGCTTGGACTATGGGATCTTCGCAATACACATGTTTCAACCAAGTGTCACAAAGGGGTACCTCCATGCCGCTGTACAAAGGTCTAAGGAGAAAGCTCGCATTTTGGATTTCTCGCTTTTGATTATTCTCAACTTAGACATCCATACGGGACAACATGGACAACAGATAATGGACTCCTCTTTAATGCATAAGCATGTAGCAACAATTATTATTCTCATATGAGATTGAGGATATATGTCCAAACTGAAACTTCCACCATGATTCATGGCTTTAGTTAATTAGCGGCCCAATGTTCTTCTCTAACAATATGCATGCTCCAACCATTAAGGTGGTAGATCCCTCTTACTTCAGACAAGACGGACATGCATAGAAACTCACATGATATTCAACAAAGAGTAGTTGATGGCGTCCCCAGAAGCATGGTTATCGCACAACAAGCAACTTAATAAGAGATAAAGTGCATAAGTACATATTCAGTACTACAATAGTTTTTAAGGCTATTTTGTCCCATGAGCTATATATTGCAAAGGCGAATGATGGAATTTTAAAGGTAGCACTCAAGCAATTTACTTTGGAATGGCGGAGAAATACCATGTAGTAGGTAGGTATGGTGGACACAAATGGCATAGTGGTTGGCTCAAGGATTTTGGATGCATGAGAAGTATTCCCTCTCGATACAAGGTTTAGGCTAGCAAGGTTATTTGAAGCAAACTCAAGGATGAACCGGTGCAGCAAAACTCACATAAAAGACATATTGTAAACATTATAAGACTCTACACCGTCTTCCTTGTTGTTCAAAACTCAATACTAGAAATTATCTAGACCTTAGAGAGACCAAATATGCAAACCAAATTTTAGCAAGCTCTATGTATTTCTTCATTAATGGGTGCAAAGTATATGATGCAAGAGCTTAAACATGAGCACAACAATTGCCAAGTATCACATTATCCAAGACATTTTATAATTACTACATGTAGCATTTTCCAATTCCAACCATATAACAATTTAACGAAGAAGAAACTTCGCCATAACATTATGAGTAAAGCCTAAGGACATATTTGTCCATATGCAAACCGGAGCGTGTCTCTCTCCCACAAAGTGAATGCTAGGATCCAACTTTATTCAAACAAAACAAAAACAAAAACAAACTGACGCTCCAAGTAAAGAACACAAGATGTGATTGAATAAAAATATAGTTTCGGGGAGGAACTGATGATGTTGTCGATGAAGAAGGGGATGCCTTGGGCATCCCCAAGCTAAACGCTTGAGTCTTCTTAGAATATGCAGGGATGAACACGGGGGCATCCCCAAGCTTAGAGCTTTCACTCCTCTTGATCATAGTATATCATACTCCTCTCTTGACCCTTGAAAACTTCCTTCACACCAAACTTCAAGCAAACTCATTAGAGGGTTAGTGCATAATAAAAGTTTACATGTTCAGAGGTGGCACAATCATTCTTTACACTTGGACATTGCATAAAGCTACTGGACATTAATGGATCAAGAAATTCATCCAACATAGCAAAAGGGGCAATGCGAAAGGCAGATCTGTCAAACAGAACAGTCCGTAAAGAAGAATTTTAAAATGGCACCAGACTTGCTCAAATGGAAAAACTCAAAACTAATGAAAGTTGCGTACATATCTGAGGATCACGCTCGTAAATTGGAAGATATTTTCGAATTTTCTAGAGACTTGTGTCCGTGTGACAGCAATGCTGTTTCGCACGATCCCAAATATAACATCAACTTTAACATAGAAACTTTACTTGGCACAAAAACATGATAAGGAGATGTTGCTACAGTAGTAAACAACTTCCAAGACTCAAATATAAAACAAAGTACTGTAGTAAAAACATGGGTTGTCTCCATAAGCGCTTTTCTTTAACGTCTTTCAGCTAGGGCGAGAGAGTGCAAATCAAGTAACATCAAGAGTAGAAGCATCAACATCATAACTTATTCTAATAATAGAATCAAAAGGCAACTTCATTCTCTTTCTAAGGAAGTGTTCCATACCTTTCTTGAGAGGAAATTGATATTTAATAACAGCACCAACGGTTCGAAGAAAAGGTCTTCCCAACACAATAGGACAAGATGCATTGCATTCGATATCCAAGACAACAAAATCAACGGGGACAAGGTTATTGTTAACCGTAATGCGCACATTATCAATCCTCCCCAAAGGTTTCTTTTTAACATTATCGGCAAGATTAACATCTAAATAACAATTCTTCAATGGTGGCAAGTCAAGCATATCATAAATCTTTTTAGACATAACAGAAATACTTGCACCAAGATCACAATAAGCATTACATTCAAAGTCATTGAATTTCATTTTAATGATGGGCTCCCAACCATCTTCTAACTTTCTAGGAATAGAAGTTTCAAGTTTTAGTTTCTCTTCTCTAGCTTTTATGAGAGCATTTGTAATGTGTTTTGTAAAGGCCAAATTTATAGCACTAGCATTAGAACTTTTAGCAAGTTTTTGTAAGAACTTTATAACTTCAGAGATGTGGCAATCATCAAAATCTAAATCATTATGAGCTACAGCAATGGGATCATTGTCCCCAAGGTTGGAAAAATTTCAGCAGTTTTATCACAAGCAGTTTCAGTTTTAGCAATTTCAGAATTTTGTACGCTTTGCACTAGGGTAGAAACATTGCCAACACCAATTATTTTACCATTGATAGTAGGAGGTGCAGCAACATGTGAAGAATTAACATTACTAGTGGTGGTAATAGTCCAAACTTTAGCTACATTATTCTCTTTAGCTAGTTTTTCATTTTCTTCTCTATCCCACCTAGCAGCAATTCAGCCATTAATCTTATATTCTCATTAATTCTAACTTGGATGGCATTTGCTGTAGTAGTAATCTTATTATCAATATCATCAGGTTTAGCAGCCATTTTATTAATTAAAGAGGATTGTGATGCGGACATGTATGAGATTCGGGTTTCAGCATTTGAAATTTTAGTTTGCAGACCAGAAATCTCCCTATTCAAATTTTCAAGTTGATTTCCTATATTTTTCAACAAGGTAGATTGTTCATTCATAGTTTTAGTAAACAATTGATTTTGCTCATATTGTGATTGCATAGAGTTTTTAGTGGATCTTTCAATTTCTAGCATCTTTTCCTCATATCTACCATAAGAATTATCATAACCATTACCATTAGCAAAAGGATATGGCCTATAGTTATTACAGAATTGTTCCTATAAGCATTGTTGTTGAAATTATTATTTTTAATGAAATTCACATCAACATTTTCTTCTTGAGCAACCAATGAAGCTAAAGGAACATTATTAGGATCAACATTAGATCTACCATTCACAAGCATAGACATAATAACATCAATCTTATCACTCAAGGAAGAGGTTTCTTCAACAGAATTTACCTTCTTACCTTGTGGAGCTCTTTTTGTGCCATTCAGAGTAATTTATCATCATATCATCAAGAAGCTTTGTAGCCGCCCGCAAAGTGATGGACATAAAGGTACCTCCAGCAGCTGAATCCAATAAATTCCGAAGAAAAATTTAGTCCTGCATAGAAGGTTTGGATGATCATCCAAGTAGTCAGTTCATGGGTTGGGCAATTCTTTACCAAAGTTTTCATTCTCTCCCATGCTTGAGCAACATGTTCAGTATCTAATTGCTTAAAATTCATTATGCTACTTCTCAAAGATATAATTTTAGCGGGAGGATAATATCTACCAATAAAAGCATCCTTACATTTAGTCCATGAATCAATACTATTCTTAGGCAAAGATAGCAACCAATCTTTACCTCTTCCTCTTAATGAGAAAGGAAACAATTTCAATTTAATAATATCACCATCTACATCCTTATATTTTTGCATTTCACAAAGTTCAACAAAATTATTAAGATGGGCAGCGCATCATCAGAACTAACACCAGAAAATTGATCTCTCCTAACAAGGTTCAGTAAAGCAGGTTTAATTTCAAAAGAATTCTGTAGTAGCGGGTGGAGCAATAGGTGTGCATAGGAAATCATTATTATTTGTGTTTGTGAAGTCACACAACTTAGTATTTTCAGGGGTATTCATTTTAGCAACGGTAAATAAAATAAACTAGATAAAGTAAATGCAAGTAACTAATTTTATTGTGTGTTTTCGATATAGAGAGCAAGACAGTAAATAAAGTAAAACTAGCAACTAATTTTTTGTGTTTTGTTTAGGTGCAGCAAACAAAGTAGTAAATAAAATAAAGCAAGACAAAAACAAAGTAAAGAGATTGGGAAGTGGAGACTCCCCTTGCGGCGTGTCTTGATCTCCCCGCAACGGCGCCGGAAAAAGTGCTTGATGCGCGTAGATGTACACGTCCGTTGGGAACCCCAAGAGGAAGGTATGATGCGCACGGTGGCAAGTTTCCCTCGGTAAGAACCAAGGTTTAATCGGACCAGTAGGAGTCAAGAAGCACGTTGAAGGTTGATGGCGGCGAAATGTGATGCGGCGCAACACAGGGATTCCGGCGCCAACGTGGAACTGCACAACACAACCAAAGTACTTTGCCCCAACGAAGCAGTGAGGTTGTCAATCTCACTTGCTTGCTGTAACAAAGGATTAACCGTATTGTGTGGAAGATGATTGTTTGCAAGAAAACAGTAAAACAAGTATTACGTAGATTGTATGCAATGTAAAGAATAGGACCGGGGTCCACAGTTCACTAGAGGTGTCTCTCTCATAAGATAAAAGCATGTTGGGTGAACAAATTACAGTCAGGCAATTGACAAATAGAAAAGGGAATAACAATGCATATACATGATATGATAAATATAGTGAGATTTAATTGGGCATTACGACAAAGTACATAGACCGCCATCAAGCGCATCTATGCCTAAAAAGTCCACCTTAGGTTATCATCCGAACCTCTTTCGGTATTAAGTTGCAAAGCAACAGACAATTGCATTAAGTATGGTGCGTAATGTAATCGACAACTACATCCTTAGACATAGAATCAATGTTTTATCCCTAGTGGCAACAACAACACAACCTTAGAACTTTCTCTGTCCCGGTATCAATGAAGGCATGAACCCACTATCGAGCATAAATACTCCCTCTTGGAGTTAAGAGTAAAAACTTGGCCGAGCCTCTACTAATAACGGAGAGCATGCAAGATCATAAACAACACATAAGTAATAGATTGATAATCACCATAACATAGTATTCTCTATCCATCGGATCCCGACAAACACAACATATAGTATTACGAGATAGATGATCTTGATCATGTTAGGCAGCTCACAAGATCCAACAATGAAGCACATAAGGAGAAGACGACCATCTAGCTACTGCTATGGACCCATAGTCCGGTGAACTACTCACTCATCACTCCGGAGCGATCATGGCGATGAAGAGTCCTCAGGAGATGATTCCCTCTCCAGGCGGGGTGCGGAGGCGATCTCTGAATCCCCGAGATGGGATTCGCGGCGGCGCGTCTCGGAAGGTTTTCCGTATCGTGGCTCTGCTTGGGGTTTCGCGACGGAGGCTTTAAGTAGGCGGAAGGGTAGGTCAGGGGCGGCACGGGCCCCACACACCGGGCGGCGCGGACCCAGCCACGCCGGCCCCGGCGTGGTGGCGCCTCGTCGCCCCACTTCATTATCCTTTCGGTCTTGGAAGCTTCGTGCAAAAATAGGACCCTGGGCGTTGATTTCGTCAATTCCGAGAATATTTCCTTACTAGGATTTCTGAAACCAAAAACAGAAAACAGCAACTGGCTCTTCGGCATCTTGTTAATAGGTTAGTTCCAGAAAATGCGTAAATACGACATATAATGTGCATAAAACATGTAGATATCATCAATAATGTAGCATGGAACATAAGAAATTATCGATACGTTGGAGACGTATCAATATGTTCTACATGACCTTGGAAGGGTTACTTCTCAAGTGTTTGGGACCAGCCGAGTCCAATCGGCTCTTGCATGAGGTACATGAGGGTGCCTGTGGAACTCACCAATCGGCTCATAAGATGAAGTGGTTGATCAGGCGATCGGGATTTTATTGGCCCACTATGCTTGAGGATTGTTTCCAATACTATAAAGGGTGTCAAGCATGTCGAAGTTTGGAAGCATCCGGATGGTTCTGCATCAGCAATGGATCCTATCATCAAGCCGTGGCCATTCCGAGGTGGGGCATGGATATGATCGGCAAGATACATCCTCCTTCAAGCAAAGGTCATGTATGGGTTCTGGCCATTACAGATTATTTTACCAAATGGGTAGAGGCCGTCCCTATGAAGGCGGTGAACGCGTCGGATGTTGTCGATTTTGTGAAGGAGCATGTTATCCACAGATTCGGAATCCCCAGACTATCACGACCGATGGAGGTTCGGTTTCGTTTCTAAGGAGTTTAGGAAATTCTGCGAGGATATGGGAATCAAGTCGATCCGATCGTCCCCGTACTATGCTCAAGCAAATGGACAGGCTGAAGCGTCCAACAAAAGTTTGATCAAGCTGATTAAGAGGAAGATCGACGAGAATCCTAGACGTTGGCACGAGGTATTATCAGAAGCTTTGTGGGCTTATCGCATGTCGTGTCATGGAGCAATAAAAACCTCGCCATACCATCTGGTCTATGGACAAGAAGCTGTGTTACCCTGGGAAATCAAAGCTGGGTCGAGAAGGGTTACATTTCAAAATGATCTAACTACTGAAGAATATGCAGCCCTGATGAGCGACAGTATTGAGGATGCAACGGAACTTAGACTTTGGTCACTTGAGAAAATCAAGGAGAATAAAGCCAAGGTGGCTCGTGCATATAATAAGAAATTGAAGCCAAAGGAGTTCCAGGTTGGTGATATGGTATGGGAAGCTGTATTGCCGTTGGGGACTAAGGATAAAATGTATGAAAAGTGGTCTCCAAATTGGCATGGCCCGTACAAAGTCGACAAGTTTTAAAGGGTAATGCATACATGCTAGAACAGTTGGATGGTGTGAAGTTCCCAGTGGCTGTCAATGGCCAGCATCTCAAGAAGTACTTCCCAAGCATGTGGGATGATGAGTAGTAAGATATGGAGGCCGATACATGAATTCGGCCAGTAAAAAAAATTAAATTCTTGGGATTTTTGGGAAACAGCCGATGTACAGACATCGACTTTAGAATAAAAACAGCCGATGCGCAGTCATCGACTTTAGAGGCACAAAGCACCATGGTCAGGTATTAAGTTATTGTTTAAATTTGAGGATTGTTTGCTTGAACCTGTCTAGTTGGTGATCAGATTGGCTTTATCGGCGGCTGATGGTAAAAAGCCGATACGATGTTATCGACTCTTGGGGGCGTTGACCACCTTTGACAATCGGAAGATGAAGAAGATATGAAACTGAATGATTGGAAGTTCAATTGGAAGAACATTTTCATTGATTCAAAGGGGATTTTACAACGAAGAGCTAATTGCTCTCAAAAGGGGTCATCTGAGTGCCTAATGCACTGCTACTAACCCTATACTACTAATCTAAGGGCCGTCCTGCTCGTCGTCGCCGTCGTCGGCGCGCTACGGCGGGCTCTTCGTCGGCTCGATGAAGCGCCGGTGGCGTCTTCATCTTCCTCGTCGTCGTCATCGTCGTCGACGTGCCCACCTCGGAGCGCTTGGCCGGCGGGTACCGGCGGAGGAGGAGTCTTCTTCCTCGGACTCTTCCGCTTCTTCTTCCTCTTCGTCGGAGGAAAGATCCGCCTCCCATGAGAGGAGGTCGTCCTGCCTCCGCTCCCCATCGACGAGGAACCGGAGGTCTTCTTCCCGACGGTGCGGGGCTCGTCGTCCTCTCGATGGCGAAGTCCCATTCTCTCGCGTCCCAATACTCGGGCGCGAGCATCGTAGATGGCCATCCGATTGACCTCCGGCTCCCGTTCACTCGAGGAAGAGGATTGGGAGGAAGAGGAAGACATGGCTACGGAGGAGAGGGTTTTTGGTGGCGGCTGGTTTGAGGGGATGAAGAGGTGAACTGTTCGATGCTGTTAAATAAAAGGAGATATAGTGGAGATTTAATGCTCGAGCAGTTTCGAGGATGTGGTGCCAAAGCTGTCAAATCGTGCAAGAAAGTTGAGAAGGCAAGGCGTCATGATGAAGAATACTGCGACGGTTCTCGCACGACATGACCCTTGAAGAAAAAGCAGTGGTTTTGAAATTATCATTACCAAAACCAGGGGCATGTGTTATCACGGATTTTGGCCAAATCGGGAGATGGGCGTAAGTGAAGATGGGCTTGAAGGATATACGCGTGGAGCATCAAGCGGCCTTGCACGAAGAGTTTGGGCTAGATTGCCCATGTATCTGTAAATATAGTAGATCGTATCTTAGTTAGAATTAAAGATAGAGTTTAACCGTGCACGGTTCGTGCACCTTGAATAGAAAGTCTCTTGGACTATAAATATGTATCTAGGGTTATCGGAAAAGGAGGACAATCACGTTCACAACAAACACAAATCAGGCGCGCCACTTTCTTCGAGGGTTTCTTAGGTAAGCATCATGCTGCCTAGATCGCATCTTGCGATCTAGGCGTCTGTTTTCGTTACCTTGTCTTGCTCGTCTTTGAGCGTTGTTGATGGCGAGTAGCACTACTTATCGTAGATGTTTTGGGGCTTGCATAGATGCTTTTCTTATGCATATTTGCTTAGCTATGCTGTCCCTCAATATCTAGCCGCCCTTACACCTATCGGGTGTAAGGGCAGCGTCTTGCTTGTTCGTTGTTTAGTAGATCCGATCTGTTATAGTTGCTCCTTGATTCTTCAAGGATTGGTTTAATATCTGTATGATTAGGCCTTGCAAACGGGTTGAACGATCCGGTAGTGCGCTAGGTATGTTTGTTAGTCCTAAGAGGGATGTTCAGGAATTAACTTAATGTTGGTTTTTAGGCCTCTTTTAGGGTTAGTTTTCCATTATCTTTCGTGTCTATTAGGCTCAACTACGCGTAGGATGTTCCGATCATACGGTGAAAACCCTAAACTGTCGTAGATTGGTTTAACTTTATATTGATCAAGCAGGAGCCCAGGTCATCGTTAAACCGACGCAAACCATGGGGCGATCGGCTCTTTGAGCATCCACGGGCAACCTGAGAGCCGATCGGGCTCGTATTTAATGTTTATGTGTCTGCCATGCAGAAACTAATCGAAGCAATCCAACACCTTCGACCGGGTATGGGGCATGCTGCAACCGCTAGGACGTGTGCGGAACATTGCGGAGACGACGTCGGGACCAGGGCCCTGCGGTCTTGGAAGCCTCCCGGCTCTTCGTGTTGCTTAACCCTGCTCGCCGGTGGGTTTGCAATGTTCCATGCTACTTTTATTACAATACTTGAATGTTTTATACACACTTTACGACATTATTATACATTTTCTCGGCACTAACCTATTAACAAGATGCCGAAGTGCCGTTCTTTGTTCTGCTGTTTTCGTTTCGAAATCCTAGTAAGGAAATATTCTCGGAATTGGACGAAATCAATGCCCGGGGTCCTATTTTTGCACGAAGCTTCCCGAAGACGGGGAAAGGAAGTGGGGCACGAGGTGGCGACACACCGGGCGGCGCGGCACAGGCCCTGGCCGCGTGGCCTGTTGTGTGGGCCCCTCGTGACGCCCGACCTCCCTTCCGCCTACAAATAGCCTTCGTCGCAACCCCCATGCGAGAGCCACGATACGGAAAACCTTCCCGACGCCGCCGTCGCGAATCCCATCTCGGGGGATTCGGGAGATCGCCTCCGGCACCTGCCGGAGAGGGGAATCATCAGGAGGGGCTCTACATCATCATGCCGCCTCATGATGCGTGAGTAGTTCATCCTTGGACTATGGGTCCATAGCAGTAGCTAGATGGTTGTCTTCTCCGCTTGTGCTATCATTGTTTAGATCTTGTGAGCTGCCTAACATGATCAAGATCATCTATTTGTTTTTTTTTTGAGATCAAGATCATCTATTTGTAATGCTACATGTTGTGTTTGGCGGGATCCGATGAATCTAGAATGCTATGTTAAGTTAATTATCAATCTATCATATATGTGTTGTTTATGTTCTTGCATGCTCTCCGTTACTAGTAGAGGCTCTGGCCAAGTTGATACTTGTAACTCAAAGGGAGTATTTATGCTCGATAGTGGGTTCATGCCTCCATTGAATCTGGGAGTGTGAGAAAGTTCTAAGGTTGTGGATGTCTTGTTGCTACTAGGGATAAAACATTGATGCTTTGTCTAAGGATATTTGTGTTGATTACATTACGCACCATACTTAATGCAATTATCTTTACAACTTAATAGGAAGGGTTCGGATGATAACACGAAGGTGGATTATTTAGGCATAGATGCATCTTGGATAGCGGTCTATGTGCTTTGTCGTAATGCCCTGATTAAATCACATAGTAATCATCGTTGATATGTATTGAATCTTTATTTGTCAATTGCCCGCTTGTAATTTGTTCACCCGACATGCTAGTTATCTTATTGGAGAGACACCTCTAGTGGTGTGGACCCAGGTCCATTCTTTACATTACACTTTGCAATCTCTGTTTTTCTGTTCTTTGCAAACAAACACCATCTTCCACTCGATACGCTTAATCTTTTGTTTCGCAAACGGTGAGATTGACAACCTCCTTTATTACGTTGAGGCAAAGTACTTTGATTGCGTTGTCAGGTTCCACGTTGGCGCCGGTTTCACTGGTGTTGCGCCGGACATTCCTCCACCAACAACCTTCACGTGCTTCTTGGCTCCTACTGGTTCGATAACCTTGGTTTCTTACGAGAAAACTTTTGTGCGCATCATACCTTCTCTTGGGGTTCCCAACGGACGTGTACATCTACGCGCATCAGCACTTTTAAGGCGCGTGGGGAGATCAAGACAACTTTGCAGGGAGTCTCCACTTCAATCTCTTTACTTTGTTTTTGTCTTGCTTTATTTTACTTTATTTAATTCTTTGTCTTGTTTGCTACATATTAAAAACACAAAAAAATTAGTTACTTTATTTACTGTCTTATTTACTAGCTCTATATCAAAACACAAAAAAATTAGTTACTTGTCTTTACTTTATTTGTCTAGTTTACTTTATTGCTGTTATAATGGGTACTCCTGAAAATACTAAGTTGTGTAATTTCACTAGCACAAATAATAACGATTTTATATGTACTTCTATTGCTCCCTTTTGCTACTAAATTCTGAAATTAAACCTGCT
The DNA here is from genome assembly GCA_030979885.1 of Lolium multiflorum. Classification (NCBI taxonomy): domain Eukaryota; kingdom Viridiplantae; phylum Streptophyta; class Magnoliopsida; order Poales; family Poaceae; genus Lolium; species Lolium multiflorum. The sequence continues at coordinate 217,327,711 of CM061747.1, forward strand.
TTACTAAATCTTGTTATGAGACCAATGAATGTCAAAACTTTGTGAAATAAGGATATACATGGTGATATTATAAAACTGAAATTGTTTCCTTTCTCCTTAAGAGGAAAAGCTAAAGATTGGTTGCTTTCTTTGCCTAAGAATAGTATTGATTCATGGACTAAATGTAAAGATGCTTTTATTAGTAAATATTATCCCTCCTGCTAAGATTATATCTTTGAGAAGTAGCATTATGAATTTTAAACAATTTGATAATGAACATGTTGCTCAAGCATGGGAGAGAATGAAATCTTTGGTAAAGAATTGCCCAACCCATGGGCTGACTACTTGGATGATCATCCAAACCTTTTATGCAGGATTGAATTTTTCCTCGAGGAACCTATTGGATTCAGCTGCTGGAGGTACTTTTATGTCCATCATCCTGGGCGCCGCAACTAAACTACTTGAGTATATGATGATCAATTATTTTGAATGACACACTGAAAGAACTCCTCAAGGTAAGAAGGTAAATTCTGTTGAAGAAACCTCTTCTTTGGGTGATAAGATTGATGTTATTATGTCTATGCTTGCAAATGGTAGATCTCATATTGATCCTAATAATGTTCCTTTACCTTCATTGGTTGCTCAAGAAGAAAATGTTGATGTGAATTTCATAAAGAGTAATAATTTCAACAACAATGCTTATAGGAATAATTATGGTAACAACAACTATAGGCCATATCCTCCTAATAATGGTAATGGTTATGGTAATTCTTATGGTAATTCTTACAACAATAATAAGAGTGTACCCTCTGGTCTTGAAGTGATGCTTAAAGAATTTATTAGTACACAAACTGCTTTCAATAAAACTGTTGAAGAAAAGCTTGGGAAAATTGATGTTCTTGCTTCTAAGGTTGATAGTCTTGCTCTTGATGTTGATCTTTTAAAATTGAAAGTTATGCCTGAGTAAGTTGAAGATGCTAGGTTTGCTAAAACAAATGCCATCCAAGTTAGAATTAATGATAATATTAGAATGTTGGCTGAATTGCATGCTAGGTGGGATAGAGAAGAAAAAGAAAAACTTGCTAAAGAAAATAATGTAGCTAAAGTATGGACTATTACCACCACTAGTAATGTTGATTCTTCACATGTTCCTGCACCTCCTACTATCAATGGTAAAATAATTGGTGTTGGCAATGTTTCTACTCCTAGTGCAAAGCGTACAAAATTGCACCTTTGGCTGCTGTTTGTGATAAAGCTATTGAAATTTTCAAAATATTGGTGACAATGATTTCATTGCTGTAGAACATAATGGTTTAGATTTTGATGAATGTCACATCTCTGAAGTTATAAAGTTCTTACAAAAACTTGCTAGAAGTCCCAATGCTAGTGCTATAAATTTAGCCTTTACAAAACACGGAAATACATTTGTACACCCAAGCATGGGTGTGGGTGTTGTCCCAGCCGTAGGATTCTTTGAGATTCGGAACAGTTCGCAGGTGAGAGAAATTCTTTTGAACCATTTCTTCAATTTTACACAGGGTGTGGGTTCCGGCAAAATAGTGAAAAGTCATGATTCGCGGGACGACACTGATCCCTTACCTTGGTTCTTCTCTCTCCCAACACTGCTTCTTCCTCTCTCTCTCCTGTCACGCACCCTCGTCCATTCCTTTCTCCCTTAGCAGCACCATATCGCAGTCTTCTCTCCACAGCTGCGACGCATCTGGCTACCGCTCCGGCGGAGCATCCGGCAACTCGCTGCCGACGGCGCATGGCGGCTGCTCTCATCGCTGGTATTAATCGGGCTCCTCCAACCGCCGCCTGCTGCCCAAATAACGGCGGCTCGAATCGATTTCTGATGGCGCCTCGCTATGGCCCTGCTCGAGACCGTCGCCCAAAAAGTTTATGTGCATTGACCTGGCCTGCTGCGCGCGTCGGCGGAGGTGCTAGGCAAGGGCGCCTTTAGGATTGTGCACATGGCCACTGGCTAGGATGGGGAGCGGCGTCGGGGTGGCCGAGAGCCAGAGTTCCGGCGCAATCGGCGTCGTGCAGCACGAGCTGGTCTCGCTCCTCCACGCCTACTACTTCGGCAAGAATGAGAAGCTCCTCGCCGCGTGTCGGCAGTAGCTCTGACCTCTGATTCCCTGAACTTTTTTTTGACTGTCTGCTGCGTCGGCCATCAGAATGAAGGTGACAAGTCTGTATTGGGCTAGTGGCGCTCTCACGAGGGTGTACTGGATTGGTAACGATGGCACGCATTTGTGCTCAACTAGTTGGGGATTTCCTGGATTTTATTTAGGTTCTTCGTTGCACACTTGTAATTGAATCCGTCGGTACAGTTCTTGGGGGACAATTCAACCAAAACAAAGGCAGGCCAGACCACACACACACTTTCTCTCTCAACATGAAAAGACTGAATTTTGTTTCATCATTACACATTTTGGCTCTTTGGTTCATCACCAATTTATCTGACAGAAAACAAAAAAAAGATGTTCTAAATGTTTCGAATATCTACTGACATGCTAAATGCTTCTCTTATGCATTGCAATGTAAAAAAAGAGAGAGCAAAACAACAAGAATCTGGAATAGATAAGTAATTGATATGGAGCACAAGAGACGAATAGAGCTGAACACGAAGAACCGATCTGAATCCCGATTAATGCAACCGGGAACGCCCATCATTTTCAGATAAGAACATCAACAAGGAAATCACTCCATGAAACATGAACAATTCACCATTCGCGCAACAAGAAAAAATGGGGAAAATATGAAGAACTTTTGAGAGAGACAGAGGACGGCCTTGCATCCCTTGCCCCTGTCTTGTACTCCGTCGCGAACCGCCGCCACCCACATGAGTTCTTGCTGCTGTGTGCTGGGCTGCTGGTGTTTCTCACTTTCTCCACAGCTGTAAAGAGATAGGGTTAGCTCAAACGAGGCGGCCAATGCGGAGCTGTGGTGGCCGGGCCGTGGTCCTCGACGTCATGTCACCGATGGCCTCACTGTCGTTTCCTCCGCGCAGATGCAACAACTCAAGAACACGTCCACCTCGCGTCCCAGTCACGGCAATCTCCGGCAGGCACCGGCAAGTCGGCCTCGGCGCGCGTCTCACCGGCATGCTATGCGGCCACCTCCACCTCACGTTCCAGGCGCTCACCGCTCCCACGGCGTCGCTGGTCCACTGCCATGCTCCTCATCCACCATCACCACGCATCCGCTCCCGTATCCGCCGCGCCGCTGCCACTGTCGCCTGCGCTGCTCAAGAGGTCCGTCTCCGGCGCGTTCAGCAAACACGCCACGGCCGGGGACACTGCTAGCATTGCGCTCGGTGACATCCTCCAGCGTAGCGTCGTGATGTGCCAGTCCACGCAAATCAGAGCATCCATGGAAGCCACATGGCACCGCATCGACACCCTTGAGCGCAACTGCGCAAGCTCGCCGGCATCCGCCGCTCCGCGTGATCGATCGCACTCCGCTAAGTCGGCCAGCTTCCGGATCCCGCGCAGCCGGCTCTGGGACGGCGAGTACCTGTCCCCCGACAACGGAACAACTACCACCGCCCGCACCGTCTCAAAGGACAGCGTCGGCACCAATGTGGGCATCAAGTCGTGGCTAGTGCACGGGTTCAGGATCTTGTTCGTCCAGAGGCCATGGAACGACATCTCGCCACCGGTGAGAAGCGATGGCGCCGGTATTGATGTCGCAGCGGAGCAGCCGTAATGGCCGGTGCAGATCTGACGGCCGCGGACAGCCGGCAAGGGGGCGTGCGGGAGAGAAAAAAGCTCGAATCTTGCCGGCGGCGAGAGCAAGAGGAAATTGTGGAGAGAGAGAAAAATGGAGCCCCGGAGCTTCACTCTGTTTTGGACAGCGGCAGCGATAGCATCTCAGTTCTCCACGGGTCTCGAGTTCTCGACATTGGAGCGGGTCGCCCGGAGGAAAGCCAGGAGAAAAGGGGAGAAATGGGTGATAGATAAATTAAGTGGAAAATGAAATGTCCACTTTACCAGGATAAGTGCGAATCTCAAGGAATCATCGAACAGTACAGAATACATCCACACCCATGTGTGGGTGTACAAAATCCACACTCTTACAAAACATATTACAAATGCTCTCATTAAAGCTAGGGAAGAGAAACTAAAACTTGAAGCTTCTATTCCTAGAAAGTTAGAAGATGGTTGGGAGCCCATCATTAAAATGAAATTCAGTGACTTTGAATGTAATGCTTTATTTGATCTGGGTGCAAGTATTTCTGTTATGCCTAAAAAGATTTATGATATGCTTGACTTGCCACCATTGAAGAATTGCTAGTTAGATGTTAATCTTGCGATAATGTTAAAAAGAAACCTTTGGGGAGGATTGATAATGTTCGTATTACGGTTAACAATAACCTTGTCCCGTTGATTTTGTTGTCTTGGATATCGAATGCAATGCATCTTGTCCTATTGTGTTCGGAAGACCTTTTCTTCGAACAGTTGGTGTTGTTATTGATATGAAGGAAGGTAATATTAAATATCAATTTCCTCTCAAGAAGGTATGGAACACTTCCCTAGAAAGAGAATGAAGTTGCCTTTTGATTCTATTATTAGAACAAGCTATGATGTTGATGCTTCTTCTCTTGATGTTACTTGATTTGCACTTTCGCGCCTAGCTGAAAGGCGTTGAAAAGCACTTCTTGGGAGATAACCCAAGTTTCATTTTATTATTGTATTGTTGAGTCTTGGAAGTTGTTTACTACTGTAGCAACCTCTCCTTATCATGTTTTTGTGCCAAGTAAAGTTTCCATGTTAAAGTTGATGATAGATTTGGATCGCTGCGAGAAACAGCATTGCTGTCTGTCACGAATTCTCGCAGAAGTCTCTGTAAAAAAATCTAAAAAATCTGCAATTTACGAGCGTGATCCTCATATATGTACGCAAATTTCATTAGTTTTGAGTTTTTCCATTTGAGCAAGTTAAGTGCCCCTGCCAGATTCATCTTTACGGACTGTTCTGTTTTTGACAGATTCTGTCTTTTATTTCGCATTGCCGCTTTTGCTATGTTGAATGAGTTTCTTTGTTCCATTAACTTTCAGAACCTTTGTGCAATGTCCAGAAGTGTTAAGAATGATTGTGTCACCTCTGAATATGTGAATTTTGGTTATACACTAACCCTCTAATGAGTTTGCTTGAAGTTTGTGTGAAGGAAGTTTTCAAGGGTCAAGAGAAGAGGATGATATACTATGATCAAGAAGAGTGAAAAGTCTAAGCTTGGGGATGCCCCGATGGTTCATCCCTGCATATTTTAAGAAGACTCAAGCATCTAAGCTTGGGGATGCCCAAGGTATCCCCTTCTTCATCGACAACATTATCAGGTCACTTCTAGTGAAACTATATTTTTATTCCATCACATCCTATGTTCTTTACTTGGAGCGTCGGTTTGCTTTTATTTTTGTTTTGTTTTGAATAAAGTTGGATCCCACCATTCTTATATTGGATATATTACGCTCCGCTTTTCATATGGAACACTTGTGTTCTTAGTTGTGCTTTAATGTTCATGGCTGAAATTGCTTCGTTAAATTGCTATTTGGTTGGAATCGGAAAATGCATATGGTTTGGTAAATTTGGCAATTGTTTGAGCTCTCATAGATCATGTTTAAGCTCTTGCATCATGTAGTTTAATCTATTAATGAAGAACTACCGTAGAGCTTGTTTAATTTGGTTTGCATGATTGTTCTCTCTAAGTCTAGATATTTTCGGGTAAAGTGTTTGAACAACAAGGAAGGGTGTAGAGCCTTATAATGCTTGCAATATGTTCTTGTGTAAGTTTCTTTGTACCTGTTCATACTTGTGTTTGCTTCAAACAACATTGCTAGCCCAAACCTTGTACTGAGAGGAAATGCTTCTCGTGCATCCAAACACCTTGAGCCAAAACCCATGCCATTTGTGTCCACCATATCTACCTACTATGTGGTATTTTCTGCCATTCCAAAGTAAATTACTTGAGTGCTACCTTTAAAATTTCATTCCTTTACCTTTACAATATATAGCTCATGGGATAAATAGCTTAAAAACTATTGTGGTGATGAATATGTAGTTATGTGTCTTAATTCTTATAAGTTGCTTGTTGAGCGGTAACCATGTTTCTGGGGACGCCATCAACTTTATCTTTGTTGGATATCATGTGAGATGCTATGCATGTTCATCTTGTCTGAAGTAAGTGCGATTTCATGATCAAATGGTTTGAGTATGCATATGTTAGAGAAGAACATTGGACCGCTAACTAAAGCCATGTATCATGGTGGAAGTTTCAGTTTTGGACATACAACCTCAATCTCTTATGAGAATATTACTGTTGTTGAATGCTTAAGCATTAAAAGAGGAGTCCATTATCTGTTGTCTATGTTGTCGGTATGGATGTCTAAGTTGAGAATAATCAAAAGCGAGAAATCCAATGCGTGCTTTCTCCTTAGACACTTGTACAGGCGGCATAGAGGTACCCCTTTGTGACACTTGGTTGAAACATATGTTATGCGATAATAATCCGTGTCTTCCGAGCTAAGTAGGACAAGGTGCGAGCACTATTAGTACTCTATGCATGAGACATGCAACTTGTAGGAAGTATTATGCATAGCACATATGAATTATTACTACCGTTGACAAAATTGTTTCTATGTTTTCAAAACAAAAGCTCTAGCACAAAAATAGTAATCAATGCTTCCCTCTGCGAAGGGCCAATCTTTTACTTTATGTTGAGTCAGTTTACCCACTTCTTTCTATCTTAGAAGCAAACACTTGTGTTAGCTGTGTGCATTGATTCTTACATGTTTACTTATTGCACTTGTTATATTAATCTATGTTGACAAATATCCATGAGATATACATGTTACAAGTTGAAAGCAATTGCTGAAACTTAATCATCCTTTGTGTTGCTTCAATGCATTCTACTTTGAATTTATTGCTTATGAGTTAGCTCTTATGCAAGTCTTATTGATACTTGTCTTGAAAGTACTATTCATGAAAAGTTTTGCTATATGATTCATTTGTTTAGTCATTATCTTTGTTAGCAATCTTTTGTTCAGATCACTCCATTCATCTCATATGCTTTACAATAATGTTGATCAAGATTATGTTGGTAGCATGTCACTTCCGAAATTATTTGTGTTATCGTTTACCTACTCGAGGGCGAGTAGGAACTAAGCTTGGGGATGCTTGATACGTCTCAAACGTATCTATAATTTCTTATGTTCCATGCTACTTTTATTACAATACTTGAATGTTTTATACACACTTTACAGCATTATTATACATTTTCCGGCAGTAACCTAGCTGTTAACAAGATGCCGAAGTGCCGTTTTGTTTTTTGCTGTTTTTGGTTTCGAAATCCTAGTAAGGAAATATTCTCGGAATTGGACGAAATCAACGCCCGGGTCCTATTTTTGAAGCTTCCGAAGGGGGAAAGGAAGTGGGGCCACGAGGTGGCGACACACGGGCGGCGCGGCCCAGGCCCTGGCGCGCGGCCTGTTGTGTGGGCCCTCGTGGCCCTGACCTACTTCCGCCTACAAATAGCCTTCGTCGCGAAATCCCATGAGGAGCCACGATACGGAAAACCTTCGGAGACGCCGCCGTCGCGAATCCCATCTCGGGGATTCGGGAGATCGCCTCCGGCACCCTGCCGGAGAGGGGAATCATCACCGGAGGGCTCTACATCATCATGCCCGCCTCGGATTGATGCGTGAGTAGTTCATCCTTGGACTATGGGTCCATAGCAGTAGCTAGATGGTTGTCTTCTCCGCTTGTGCTATCATTGTTTAGATCTTGTGAGCTGCCTAACATGATCAAGATCATCTATTTGTAATGCTACATGTTGTGTTTGGCGGATCCGATGAATCTAGAATACTATGTTAAGTTGATTATCAATCTATCATATATGTGTTGTTTATGTTCTTGCATGCTCTCCATTGCTAGTAGAGGCTCTGGCCAAGTTGATACTTGTAACTCCAAGAGGGAGTATTTATGCTCGATAGTGGGTTCATGCCTCCATTGAATGCGGGACAGTGATAGAAAGTTCTAAAGTTGTGGATGTCTTGTTGCTACTAGGGATAAAACATTGATGCTTTGTCTAAGGATATTTGTGTTGATTACATTACGCACCATACTTAATGCAATTATCTGTTGTTTACAACTTAATACCGGAAGGGGTTGGGATGATAACCTGAAGGTGAATTATTTAGGCATAGATGCATGCTGGATAGCGGTCTATGTACTTTGTCGTAATGCCCTGATTAAATCACATAGTAATCATCGTTGATATGTATTGAATCTTTATTTGTCAATTGCCCGCCTGTAATTTGTTCACCCAGCAGGTTAGTTATCTTATTGGAGAGACACCTCTAGTGAACTGTGGACCCCGGTCCATTCTTTTACATCTGAATACATTCTCAATATTGTTTTTCTTGTTCTTTGCAAACAAACACCATCTTCCACTCGATACGCTTAATCCTTTGTTTTCGCAAGCCGGTGAGATTGACAACCTCTTTGTTACGTTGGGGCAAAGTAATTTGATTGTGTTGTGCAGGTTCAACATTGGCGCCGCTTTCACTGGTGTTGCGCGGCACTACATTCCTCCACCAACAACCTTCACGTGCTTCTTGGCTCCTACTGGTTCGATAACCTTGGTTTCTTTCTGAGGGAAAACTTGCCGCTGTGCGCATCATACCTTCCTCTTGGGGTTCCCAACGGACGTGTACATCTACGCGCATCAACATACTCATGAGAAATTCAAATTCCAAATGTCCATTAATCATCTCTAGTTGAATTTTAGTTGCCTCTTGTTTAGAAGAAATGTTTTATCACATTATGGGGGAGTAATATGTTTTGTACATATCACAAGCCTAGAAAATGTGAACATATGAGGTTATGCCACTTAGAGTTGATGCTCTTAATTATCTTGTTCCTAGGTGGCAAGTTTGCTCAAACAAGCTCCACTTCTATTAAAAAGCTTTTATTGGCTCATCTTATGGATTCTTGATTGAGTAAGAAATTCTTGGTACGGTTTTTCCTCAAATACATATCTCTATATATTATTTGGGACACCTTTTGCTTCATGTTATTCTAATTATTGCCGTGCGTGATTGTTTGACTAATTGAAGCTATCAAGAATCTTCATCCGTGCATAGTGTTTAATTCCATATACTTATCCTATGCCTTTTATTGTGAAGTTGATCCTTACTATCATTGCCAATTCACCACCGGAAATTATTTTCAATATACTCATTGTCTTTGACAATTGATAACCTTGTATGTGGTTGAATTCATGGATCATCTTCACCTTGGATTGCTTCTTATTTACTTATTTTATTTCCAAGAAATCTTTGTTGCTCCCACGTGTCTTCTTTGTCCCTTTGAAAAATCTTTTGATAACTCTCTTGATTCATATCAAGTGTTTGTTTTGGAAGACAAACCTTTTCCTTACGGTACATTGTGCCATTGTGAAAAGTGTAGAGGGTTTGGTTTATTTGTTGGAACCTTGCTCTTTTGGGAGTTTGCTATCTCATTCCTTCTTACATGTTCTATTTGTTGAATGAGATAAATCTTTGAGCATGTTTGCTTTATTTCATACTTTATGCTCAATGGTCTCTTCTTAGTTCATTTGTTTGAACTTTGTTGAACAAATCTTTTGTGATTTGCGTCTTTGATATATGTTGGACAACAAATTTGTTTGGTCACATCTTTATGCTTTCTTCAAATTCATGTGGTGTTTTGTCCAAAGTATATCTTTCTTGGATCTTTAAAGTCTTTATGCATGCTTATATGTAATTTGTTTACATTTGTAGCGTGCTTGCCTTCTTTGATCCATTATATAGGGTATACTCCATCAAATCCTAAACGGCTAAGATGTGCATGAAATTCAAATTTCATCTATAAATATGCACATATTTATATGGAGTGTGTCCTATGTATTGTGGTTATTCTAACCATTTTGGACCCAATAAGTTTGGGGACCAAGATGTACTTGAATGTTGTTTTAGGTACATTGGAGATGCAATGGAGGTTTGTCTCATCTATAAGAAAGGTGTAGTCACCATATGATAATTGGAGTCAAGCTAGGATGATGAATGAACTCTTATCTACTACATCATGCCATTGCTATCTCGGTAACAAGTATCTTATTCATGCATTCTCCTATAGCATCCAACCTCTTGTAGGTTGCATCTTGGCATGAAATTATTTATTTCGAAAATGTTGCGATTCTTGAAAAATCCTTTTAAAAGAAAACTTCTTATTGTATATTTGAGTAATTTGATAAGATGCATATGATGGGAATATATATATATATATATAAATCATGTTCATGATTCACCCACCCAAATATGCCCTCTAGCAATTTATTGCATATCAATTCCTCAAAGAACTCGTATGTGCAATTTTGATGAAATTGCGAAGTAAATCCATATTTGTGATACTTGTTGCCTCTCTCAAAATATTCCAACTACCTTTATCCCTTATTGTTAGTTGTGATGTCTTTGAGATTCTCTTGGTTGAAGCTCATTTATATACCATAAGTGAAAATTGGAAGCCATAGGCTATATATGCCTTTTAAGCAAACATTCTTGGTATATTTTATGACTTCATCTTGGATATCTTGTCTTATTTATTTTGTTAACCTCTTGTGTGTGTCATGTGCGTAGATGTACACGTCCGTTGGGAACCCCAAGAGGAAGGTGTGATGCGCACAGCCAGCAAGTTTTTCCTCAGAAAGAAACCAAGGTTATCGAACAGTAGGAGCCAAGAAGCACGTGAAGGTTGTTGGTGGAGGAATGTAGTGCGGCGCAACACCGGTGAAACGGCGCCAACGTGGAACCTGCACAACACAATCAAGATACTTTGCCCCAACGTAGCAGTGAGGTTGTCAATCTCAAGCTTAAAACAAAGGATTAAGCGTATCGAGTGGAAGATGGTGTTTGTTTGCAAGAACAGTAAAGCAGTAGAATGTATTCAGATGTAAAAGAATGGACCGGGGTCCACAGTTCACTAGTGGTGTCTCTCCAATAAGATAACTAGCATGCTGGGTGAACAAATTACAGGCGAGCAATTGACAAATAAAGATTCAATACATATCAACGATGATTACTATGTGATTTAATCGGGCATTACGACAAAGTACATAGACCGCTATCCGCATGCATCTATGCCTAAATAATCCACCTTCGAGTTATCATCCGAACCCCTTCCGGTATTAAGTTGTAAACAAAGATAATTGCATTAAGTATGGTGCGTAATGTAATCAACACAAATATCCTTAGACAAAACATCAATGTTTTATCCCTAGTAGCAACAGCACATCCACAACCTTAGAACTTTCTGTCACTGTCCCAGATTTAATGGAGGCATGAACCCACTATCGAGCATAATTACCCCCTCTTGGAGTTACAAGTATCAACTTGGCCAGAGCCTCTACTAGCAACGGAGAGCATGCAAGAACATAAACAACACATATATGATAGATTGATAATCAACTTAACATAGTATTCTCTATTCATCGGATCTCGCCAAACACAACATGTAGCATTACAAATAGATGATCTTGATCATGTTAGGCAGCTCACAAGATCTAATACAATGAAAGCACAAGCGGAGAAGACAACCATCTAGCTGCTATGGACCCATAGTCCAAGGATGAACTACTTACGCATCAATCCGGGCGGGCATGATGATGTAGAGCCCTCGGTGATGATTCCCTCTCCGGCAGGGTGCGGAGCGATCTCTGAATCCCGAGATGGGATTGGCGACGGCGGCCTCTGTGTTTTTCGTGCTCGTGGTATGGGGGCTTTCTAGGCGAGGGTAGGTCAGGCGCGAGGGGCCCCGACAACGAGGGCGCGGCCAAGGCTGGCGCGCCGCCCTGGTGCCACCTCGTGGCCCCACTTCGTCCTCCTCCCTTCTTGTGTAAAAGCCTCTGATTTCGAGGGAGAATATTTCCTGAAGACGAAACCAAAACCCAGAAAAACAAAGCACTTCGGCATCTTGGAATAGTGAAAATGTAAAATAATGCTGTAAAGTATGTATAAAACATTCAAGTATTGTAATAAAAATAGCATGGAACATAAGAAATTATAGATACGTTTGCGACGTATCAGTGTGCATGTTTATTTATGGATCACTATGTCCACTTTAGAAACTTATATACATGAGAGCGTTAATTCATCATCTTGATATCCTTGTTCTTTGCCAACCATCTTTTACCCTTTTGTTTTTAGTGGTGTTGGTAAAGAAGATTTATGAGTGCTTGGTCTACTTGTTTTTCTTCATACACTCATATCTCGTAATTGTTGGACTCAAGTTATTCTTGATAAGCATATTATCTTTATCTTGGTTGAGTTCTAAATGATATAGAGGGAGTGAGGATTCCATGTTTATGCATATTGTATTCAAATGCAAACATTATAAATTATGCAATAACCTTTGGGAGCTTCCGTATTTTTATTTAGAGCACTATATCTCTCTTATCATGATATCTTTGTTTGTCCAATTGGATCTTTGATTGCTTGCTTTATCTGTTAAAACTTCCTTCACCATGTTATCCTTGTGCAATCTTTGATCCTCAATATAGTTTGACTTCCTTCAAATATTCATCATTGGATATGTGCATTTGATTCCACTCAAATTATGAGAAGTACACACCTTGGGGAGGAACTCACATTATATTGTCTTTCTAAATTTTTCACCCATTTTGATAATCGATGCCAATGGGGGAGAAGTTTAGAGGGTTTAAGGGAATGGTTTTATACTTAAGTTGTGCTTAAGTGTTTTGCCTCTCATGCATTCCATATTTATATGTCTTGCATGGTTGTATATATATAGTGGAAATTGTCCCAAAGGTTAATCTTGACAATGTATGCAATGAATTCATGTTCATCACACGTGCATACATTGTGGGGGATTTTTCTGTATATATATTGGTTCTACTCACATCTTTTGCATTTGTTGTAGTTGTGTGAGTAGAGCCGGGTTTTGATATGGGCTAGTAGCTTTGTGTTACTTGGCCATATCAAATACAACCTCTTGTATACAACTTATTCTCGGATAAGTTGCGTACTTGTTTCTAATATTCATTATATAAACCCTCTTATTGTGGTTGTCATCAATTACCAAAATGGGGGAGATTGTAAGGGTATATTGCCCCTATGTGTGGTTTTGGTAATTAATGACAACCCCTATGGACTAATGTTTTCATTGAGTTTATATGAAGAAATATTCCATAGGTACTACTTGTACTCCATATGTTGGATTCAAGTATGGATGCCATGAAGATAAAGATATACCTTGTGTATTGGCATCAAGATCATCGGTTTGAAGATATATATGTGATATGATCAAGAAGATGAAATGAAGATGGAGTTCTTATGTGGAACTCAATACTAGCCATGCTCTATCTTAAGTGAGTATGAGAAGATACAAGGTTGAGTTGGTCAAGTTCAAGATGAGCATCTCAAGTGGATCACATGCTTGAAGCTTGCCGTCCATTTGGTGATAATGGATATGTGAAGATGTGCATCAATGGAGCTTTCCCATCAGTGTATGGGGAGCATTTGTGAGTCTTCACGAAGCAACATTGGTCAAGTGAGGCATTCCGGCTTGAGTGGAGCGTGAAGAGCTATCATCAAGATCAAGCGGGATGCGCAAGGCAAAGGTATGACCTTGCTAGGTTTTTCTTTTACCGGTCTCAAGGTGGTTGTTGGGAGACCGGATTATAGGATAGATAGCTGCACTATCAAGAGGGGCTTCGGTTGGGTAACTTGATCGCATCGTCTTAGAGAGCTCAATCCTTTGCATACTTTGCATATCCCTATTGCTTCTTGGTGTTTCTCTGTGTGAGGTTCTTGAGCTTGTTGCTAGCTTTACAACAAGCCCAAGTTCATCGAAAACGGAATCCGCATGCATCTTCTATTGCGTTTTCGAGTTTGGACGTCTTCACCGTTTCTTGACGGTGGGAGACTCCCTCTCTAAAAACATCTAAAAATATCTGTGAGGAGTCTCCATATTTCCAGTTTTTGTTGGGGTTCTATTCATCGTTATCTTTCCAACAAAATTGGTTTCATGTCATTCGGGGTTCGGGAGCATTTGCTATTAAAGAAAAAGGATTAAAAAAAAAAAAAAGGGGAGGGGGCGGCCGGTGGCCCTCCCACCCGGCCGCCCGGCAACCTCGCCAAAGGCGGCGCATGGGCCTCGTCGCTCCATCCGGCCCAAGAGCCGGTCGCCAACCGGGCCACCTGGCTGCTTCCCGGCCCGACCGGCTGAGCACCGGCTGGGCCTCACTTTGCCGCGGCCCATCCGAGCGCAGCCCGCGTGCCTGCGCGCCCGCGTGGCTATCCGACGCCGTGAGCGGCGCACGCCCCGCCGGCTGCTGGTCCGGCTGGGCCGGATCCCGACCGGCCTGTCCGCCACAAATCCGTCAACCGGCTCCCAGTGGCTGGGCCGATTTTTCTGCCGTTTTTTTTTGCCTTTTTCCTGTTTTTCCCCCAACGGTTCTATTTCCCCCTTAGCTATAAATAGGCTTCTTCCACCTTGAGCTTGAGTAGTTCTTCCCCTTTCTTCACCTCCATTGTTGCTCTTGGAAGAACTTGCTCTCCCCTTTGATTCCTCCCATAGTTCTTGCTAATGCTTGAGGGATCTAAGAGAGGAGATCTAGATCTACACTTCCACCAATCCATTTCTTCTCTAAGTGAGGGGAACTCTTGGGATCTAGATCTTGGAGTCTTTTGTTGACTTTCCCCCTTGTTCTTCCTCTCCAATCTCATCCTAGCATTTGTTGTTTGGGTGGGATTTGAGAGTGAAGGATTTGAACACCTCTAGTGTTCTTGCTTTGCATCATTGCATAGTGTTGAGCTCTCCACCACGATTAGTTCGAGTAAGAGACCGTGAGCTTGTTACTCTTGGAGGGAAACCTCCTAGTTGGCTTGGCGGTTGGTGCTCCGGTGATCTCTTCAAGAAGATTGTGAAGAGGCCGGGCTTCTCCTTCGTGGAGCTTGTGAAGTGGTTGTGGAGCTTGCCATCTCGGAGCGGAGGAAAAACTAACCATAAGGAAAGGGCCATTATCCTTCGTGGGTGTGGTTCGGAGAATAGGGTGAGCCTTCGTGGCGCGGGGAATCCTTCGTGGGACCTCCACTCTTCCAAACGTGACGTACCTTGTTGCAAAGCAAGGGAACACGGGAATACATCCTCGTCTCCGCGTGCCTCGGTTATTTCTATACCCGAGCTCTTTTTCCTTGTGATAGCCATCGTGCTTGAAGTACATATATCTTGCTATCACTTGTGCTACATATATCTTGTGCCTATCTTGCTTAGCTCTAGTTGTTATTGGTATACTTAGTTGAGCTTAGCATATCTAGGGTTTGTGCTTGTAAACTAAACGATAGTTTATTCCGCATTCTACAAGACAAATCCGTAAGAGTTTTTAATTGCCTATTCACCCCCCTCTAGGCGACATCTCGATCTTTCACGGCATCACCGGCGCCAATCAGAACTACGACAGGTACTGGCAGCGGGTCAAGGTGGCGTTCGACGAGCGCAAACTCGTCGATCCATACTTCAACAAGACGGTGATGGAACGTGGCGACAAGGCAATGGGCACCCATTGGGGATCATTCAGGCAGCATGCATCAAGTGACACGACATACAGGAGGAGATCGACAAACATGTTGTGAGCGGCGAGGACTTTGAAGCAAAGGTATGCTCACTAGCAGTGGCTCCTCGCTCGACTGTACATCGTCCGAGGTTTAATCTTGAATCACCGGCCTATTTTTGCAGATTCGGCGGGCGCTCGACATGTACGCGGACGACAACGATGGCCAGATGTTCAAGTATCTCAACATGTTCGCCCGCATCGCGGAGTGCGACAAGTGGAAGGCGGTGCGCAAGAATATCGCCAATAATAAGGGCGAGCAGTACAACCCCGATGATCCAGCACCTGCCGCGTCGGCGGGCCGCCCCGAGCTCGGCCAGAAGAAGCTGAAAGAGCAGAAGAAGGCCGGCCATCCAGGCGACAGGTTGCGGCGTCCTTCGACAAGTCTGGGCCGACGCGAGGGCGCACGCCGCCGGGAGGGACGACAAGCACGGCGTGCGGTGGAAGGCGATGCTCGCCAACCAGGGCGTCCGGATTGCCTTGCTCAAGGAAACCTCCGCGGCGAAGAAGAGGAACACCAACCTAGCGTTCCTGATCGGCGGCAACGACGCCAACATGGACGAGGAGACGAGGGCTTGGTACGACGGCCATCGCCAAGAAATCCTCCGGTC
Source organism: Lolium multiflorum (assembly GCA_030979885.1). NCBI lineage: Eukaryota > Viridiplantae > Streptophyta > Magnoliopsida > Poales > Poaceae > Lolium > Lolium multiflorum. The sequence goes on from CM061747.1 coordinate 217,343,952, forward strand.
ATCGTCGGCTGCTTCGTCCTCCGCTTCGACGTCAACTCCCACCGCTGCGACAACTGCAGACGCCGATGCTTCGCCGCCCGATGCCGCGCCAGATGCCGATGCTTCGCCGCCCGATGCCGCGTCAGACGCCGATGCTCAGGACGGGACCGCCGATGAGCCTGTAATCATCTAGTTTCTGTTTCGATCGCCGGAATGTGGCTGATCCGATCGCCGGACTTTGGCGATTCTTTTGTGTAGCGGGAAGACCATTTTTTGAATCTACCGCCGCTGATGGGCGAATGCCGAGGGTGCGACTGGGAAGATGTTGCCCCCACGCCCTTTTTACATCCAATCCGGCGTTTGTTATATCTGGATTTTCGTCGGGGGCTCGAACGGCTGGAGATGCTCTTATGTATCGTGCTCTTGTTTCTTTCTTTGTGGTCTGGTGGAGCTGCCCTCCATCATTACTGGATTGTGTACTTGTGTTGTTTTAATACTGCCGTTGGGGCTTTATTAATTTAAAGCGCCTTATGTTTTTTTTAAAATAGCTCAACAAAAACATTAGCTACAAAATTTTTGGTGGGACAATCTTGGGCACAAACCAAACATGCCCTTTCTTTCCCCGCATCTTCTCCACCACGCCGGAGTGCGGCTGTCTCCGCCACCTCCGCCCGACCTCCCGAGAAAATATAGCGACTCTCCTCCACCGGCGATATCATCAGTTCGAGTTCGGAGGCGCCCAACGGCGGCCTCGCGGGAGGAGGAGGAGGAGCGCGGGGGGTCAGTGTCGGCGCGTCTCGGCCGTTCACCACGCCGGCGAAGACGGCTTGATGCGGAAGCGGGATTCGCGGCGGAGCCAGAGAGAACGCCGGCTGGCTGCTACTTACTGGTAAGATGCGCTGCAACTCCAGTTGTGTAGTCCCACATTGGGAATTTAGGGGGATTTCCGCCAGTTTATGAAGGTCTCCCTCAGGGATTTTATCAGCATGTTTTACTAAGATAGAGAGGCGATAGAGTATATAGGGTATAGAGATACGGTAGACGAAGTTATTTAAAGTTAAATACTAATTGATCTCCCGCCCCACAGATCACTTTTTTTTGTTTTAGGGAAAATACTTCAGAAATTTTTGTAAGTTCCGTAGTACTAGCGACAACAGTAGATGGTAATTGTCTTTCCTCTCCATAGGTTAATGTACCAGACAATATACAATTGTGTAATCTAGGTTTGATACTTTATTCATTGTATCATTGAATATTAGTAATACACAAGCTTTGCTGGCTGCCAAATGTTTCTATGTCCGCTGGACTGAAAAGTGCAGTAATACACAAGCTGATGATTACGTGATCCTTCTAGCGCAGCTCCCCTTTCCTAGCCCCTTGATCAGCATGTGTGCTTCATCTTGTTCCCTTAGTTAGTGGCATACTGCTATTTGCTTATTTCCTTCCTCTATCAATTGTGCCTGGACATTTTATCTTTTTCTGTTGATTGGTTACCTGCTGCGTTCCTCAGGAAAATCCAAGTTAGTATTCCGCTGCACCGTGTGATATGTGTTAGAACTGTGTAGAGTGTACATATGCTTTAATGGCATTGCTGGATGTTTTATGAAGATTAAGGTGAAGATGAGAGCATTTGATACATCTCGGTATTTTCCCCATTTTAATTTTTATATGTTAACACTAGGAAGTTCCTTTACCATGCTACTGGTTGTTTTCCTATTTTCTTAAGAGCCAACATGCCCAAGATCAGTAAGCGGTTGTAGCCATTTACCAACAGATAATCGATGTGTTGTGTTTTCGTCCGTTGCTAGGCTCTGGTGCATCGGTCATACATGCATTGGTAAGCAGTAATCAAAAGCGCTGCGCACCAACAAAACAAATATGTGCGATTTTTTTGTTACTACTATCCGTTGCTACTTTTGGTGGTATTTGCACATACCAATTATTCATATTTAGCTTTCTGAGTGATACAAGCATACCCATTTCATGCAAAATAGGTTTTCTATAAAATGAATCAATCATAATCTGAAAAATATTGTAGTCTTTATTAATCGTAAATTTTCACTTCTCTGTGGACTCATTGTATACAACAGATGTACCAGTAACCTTCCACCAATGATAAGCTACAGAACTAGTTCCATTTCCTCATGCACCAAAGTTGATGTTTTGTTCTCCAAGCACTGAAGTTGATGCTTCACTTTTCTGTAGACCCAGCCCATAACTGTTTCTAAAATGTTCTGTCCTTTCTGATCTTCTTTACCTTTCGAACCTTCTGCACTCACTGAGGATATATGAGTCTAGTCTGACTTACACGAAGTAAGCTTCATACCTTTTATGTCATGAATATAACCTGCTCCAGTTTGTTAAGCAATAGCGTTATTAAAATGAATAATAAAGAATGTACCGTACCACCTTTGCTAAGCATTTTGTTTTCTGATGCATTGTGCATCCTTATGGATCTATTTTTTCTTACTGTATTCTGGATTAAAAAAATCCCCTCAAGTCTACACATATACAGATAAATAAAATGATTTTAGTATTCAGAAGTACCAAGTAAAATAGCTACACACTCCTGCATAATAGTAAGTGTGAGATGTCTAGACTGTGTTTTAATTTCATTTGACTCAATAGCACTGAGCACAAAGTACCTCACCATGCTCCAACACAGACTCTGATTACTTTCCGAGCCCTTCTATAAACTCATAGTTTTCTATTTCCCATAATTGCAACTCAGAAGTCCTGAAGATAAACCTCTCAAAGTGCCATGCTAATTCCGCTTAGATTGTCCATTGATAAAATGACTCCCCGTTTTAGACCAAAATAAAACTAGCGAGTCTTTAACGAGACCTCCATTTTTTTGTACTTTTAATTGATGCATCTGTCTGGACTAAGACCTGTTACATAGATTTCACTGAAAACTGTATTGTCATGCAAATTTCGTTGGAACAAGTCATGTCTAGTACTCCCTCCGTCCTAGAATGTAAGTCATATTTGTAAAAACTATTTCTCCCATAACCCCCACCTCTAAGGCATAATTTTATTTAATGAGGGAGAGATATGGTTGCATGCACCAATAAGGGAGAGAAAGAGAATGCATGCACCAATGAGGGAGAGAAAGGGGCTGCATGCACACCAATGAGAGAGAGAAAATGAGACCTAATCAGCTAGTACCTTGGGCCAAGATATTCAAAAATTGTGACTTACAAACTAGGACGGAGGGAGTACCGTTTCATGAAACCGTCTATCACTTCATACTGTGGTTTTGCAGAACATTACCTGATACATGTCCAAATGGTATCTATTTTTTTTTTTGTAAGGAGGTTATACCCACGCTCAGTGCCTCAATTGATTCACACATAATTTCGACTATTAATCCCAAATTGTCCAAGCTACAGTATAGTCCTTTTCTGTAGAAAATCAGCGCACAGGATGTGCGGCTTACTCTGTGATGGCTTCAGCTCAAATTTAGTATGCATATCCTTCTCAGGTTGATTGCGTCATATGGAACCATGAGGCCTTCACACAGTGTCATGGGATAACTAGATTTCAACATAATTACCAACCGTGGGCACTGAATTCTCGAGCTTGCTATGAGTTCTTGTTTAGTACAGTAATAGCTAGTAAGTGTAGAGCCGAGGCAGCGAAAGAATAGTAAAGGCACTTGGCAGATAAATATGGATAAATAAAAAATCAGTGAATTAAGGCATTTTAGGAGCATGATTGTACACATATTCCTATAGCCGATGATCAGTTTGCTAGTATTTTGTACGCATTGACGCTAGACACCAATACTATTGTGGCCTCCATTTAATGGCGGTGTAATAATTAGCATTTTGTCTACGCTTGCTTAAGTGCGAGAGAAGATGATGCTTGTGCTGTTGTTCAGCACAGTTCTCTGGCGTGTGGTTCTCATGAAATGGGAGGTTTTGCATAGTTCGTTCTTGAGTGATAAAAGTAGTCAGGAAGGCATGCAAGTACAAGCTCGGTTACTGCTTCCACCTTGCTCGCCTATTAAAAATCTCGGTGCATCCCATTCTAGCAGTATCTTATCATGCAGGGAACCATCACTGCCACTCAAGATGTCTTATCATTCTGCTCATCTGCTGCTACCCTTCCTCAGGACTCACTCAGTTGCTCTTCTTATCAAACTACAGAAGCAAACTAGCCCAACTATACAGTTTTGAGTGTTTATTGTAACTGCACGAAGTAGTTGGTTACTTATATGTAGGGTATCCATGTACTGATGGATGAAGAGAGGCTAGCAAATTGAGTGCTATATAACTACCCATGCACTAGTTTGGTTGCTTACCTGGGCTTCGTGCCTGAGAAAAAAATGATGCCTGGCCTGAGCTTGTAGAGTTAGCTTGTAGTGCCTCGTCAGTCGTATATAAAATATGTTGCCTCGTGCGATTTTTCAAAAATCTCAATCCTTATCTTTACCGCTGGCAAGTCTCAGTAACAATAAAATACACTATGCATGCCTCTGAATCCTCCTACTGCTTATGATAAACATAATATACACACACACTAGACTGCTTCAGGGAGGCAAAAGTAGTACTCCCTCCGACCCATAATAAGTGTCATGGTTTTAGGTCAAATTAGAACTAAAAGCACACCATAAGTGTCGTGGTTTTAGTTCAAATTAGTTCAAATTTGAACTAAAAGCACAGCACTTATTATTGATCGGAGGGAGCACTACACATTTGCCTAACGTTTCTGGAAGTTCAAAACCTTAATGGAGTAGCCAAAGATGAAGTAGAATCCAATGGCATAGGCGAAGTGGGCTAGCACTACATAGCCAAGGAAATCATGCTTGATGCCCAAAATATCCTCCAAGAATTGCTTCACCACTGTGGGGCTCCCACCGGGGATCGAAAGAGAATTGTTGTTCTCGCCAAATTGTGATGCAACGACACCATAGATGGTCCAGGACACTGGGTTGGCCCAGTAGTACCACCTCCACCAAATTGGTATGGCCTTCAACAATAACACCAACCATCACCACAATCTTCAATCAGAAAATTTGGTTAAATCGAAGATGAATCTTAGCTTACTTACCGGTCTGACGATGAGGAATCCAGCAAATAGGTTCCAAAGAGGGAGTACAAAGGATATGAGTATGTTTGCGATCATCGCAGATGGGGTCAATGCCACCAACATCATGCCAAACAATGTGAAGTAGTTGAAACTTGCAATTATGAAAAATAGGAAATAGAAGAACTTGTCAGCTTTCCACTCATATCCAATCATTGAATAGATGAGGATTGTGTATAGACACCCCTGCAGGATATTGTAGATGATCTCCACGCTTGCCTGCACAATCAAAATTTGCACAATGTTGAGAACGGATGGGCTTAGATTTGTAAATACCCAAAATGTTCAGCAAACCGATGCATTAAAAACTAGACAAGAGAAATCCAACCTTTCACCACCTGTAATTTCTCGAACTCATTCAATTTTATTCTTGTTTTAGCAAGTGTACTAATGTCTATTCTCTTGTTTCTCTAGTTTTGGATCTGCCATACATAATCTCAGGGTTGCTAATTGTATCCTAGTTTAATAGCTGATTAAGCCTGAACATAGCAACTTTGGAATCTATGCTCAATATAGTTTGAATAGGATGACTCATAAATTAATCCGAACATTAATACTCCAATCGAAATGAGACCAGATTAAGAATATCAAGAAATTACCTGAGCTAATGCATAGGATAATGGAGAGTACATCCCAGCTGCCTTTTCACGGTAGAAAACTGTTCGCTCTATTGCCACAACGGGTTGAACTGTGATGCAATTGGAAGCCCCAAGGAAGAAGACAGCAGCATAAGTGGCTCCAAGTAGATTGAACAAATCTTGTTGTGATTCTCTGCCCACAAATCAAACACAAAAAAGTATTAGTGCCTCCATAGGAGCTAATGTATCATCTTTCACCAACACTTTTCTCTACTCTCAATTATAGCAACACGATGGGATCATACAATTTTGTTCCTTTTTGCCAAAACACCGTGCCAAATACAAGTCCATTGAGCACCGTCATAAGATAGCGCATGGCATTGTAGGGTGGATTCTTCCAATAAGATTTGTACTGCTTCCAGAAGTTTGCAACACATTGGTTGTAGAAATTCTGAGAATACTTTGTAGGAAATGAGAGATCCTCATAGCCTGGCAGTGGAACACTCAATTCCTTAATAAGTTCTTGGTTTTCCCTGATCATATTTTACAAACGGGAACTTAGTGGTGATAGTATAATGAAAACAACGTTTTTGCTGCTCTTTTAAGCAGATATATATATTTAGTTTAGTGTAAATGACAACTTATTAAAAATGGCAGAGTTACGTCCAACGAACCCAGGTGCTTACTTATAAAGAGGAGAATTAGCATATATTTCAGCAAAATTTATTTCCAAGCGAGCCTCCGCTAGAGGGGAACTAACTTCAAGCATCCATGTTGCAGGATTATATCCTTTTGTAATCTTTGCTACACCTGGAATTGCCTGCAATGACAGAAACATCGGTTAGTTTTTTATACTTTTGCTACTCCAGCAAAGAGTTCATGACCTGTTTAGCCTTCAATGGCCTTTTCTGAGCCCAGTAGTCAAATTTGTAAGAAGGTGTTCAACTCAATATAAGTGAAATCCGGGCTACCCCAAACTAACACATGTACATAAAGCAACCCACCTCAAAGTATTCAACTAGTTCATGAGAGTGGCGACCAAGTTCGCCAGCATAAATAACCCGCCCTCCTCTTTTCAAAAGTAGAAGCTACAAAAGGAACCAGTTGTGAGTTAGATAACGAGAGAACTACATAGAAATAGAGAGATACACATGAATATATAGAGAGAGAAATCAAAAGAGAAATATATGTATATATAGAGAGAGTACATCGTCAAATGACTCGAATATATCGATGCTAGGTTGATGGATTGTGCAAACCACCGTACGCCCGGTGTTGACTGTATTTCTCACTGCCCGCATTACAATTGCTGCTGCTCTAGCATCAAGCCCTGAAGTTGGCTCATCCATGAATATGATTGAAGGATTTGATACCAGCTCCACTGCAATTGTCAATCTCTTTCTTTGTTCAGTTGATAACCCGTCCACTCCAGGGAGACCAACCATAGCATTACGCAACACATCAAGCTCTACAAGGGTCATGACTTCCTCCACAAACATCTGCGTGGGTGAAGATTAATATCTTAATAAAAACAATTACAGTTTGAAGTCTCAGGTATATAGAACCATACATCTTTACTTGAGGCTTAAACATGGCTTGAATTTTTACCTGTCTTGTTTTGTCGTCAACATCTGATGAAAGACGCAGCCAAGCAGAGTAGAGAATGGATTCATATACAGTAACATTGGGTGAATGGATGTCAGTTTGTTCGCAATATCCACTAATGCGGGCAAAGGTTTCTTGGTTTTTAGGGTAACCAGAGAGGGTGATACTTCCTTCAATAGATCCACTGGTTTTCCTTCCAGCCAGGACATCCATTAGAGTGGTCTTCCCAGCTCCACTCATCCCAACTAATGCTGTCAGAACACCTGGCCTGAAAGCACCACTAATATCAGTGAGCAACTGAAGACGACTTTCCGCGAAACCTTGCTCCTTCATTTCCTGAAAGACAAGATGAAACACTTTAATGCCGGAACAAATATATTTTCTTGTCCACATCTGTAGATAAGGTTATCATACAAGTGACAAAGTTATGTCCTAAGATTATGTGGTAGGAGGAAGGCAGGTAGGCTTACCGCAGGCATGTCCACATAATAGTTTATATGGTTAAAAGAAAGTGAAAGAGGCTGGAAAGGCAACACAATTCCTGAATGAGTTGGCCTATTTGTGGCTTCGTTAGTACCTACTGAAACTGCAAGTGCAGACATTGACACATTATTATTGTTATTAAGGCGTTAATTGGCTTGATAAATAGTACACAAACATAATAATATTATAAAGGTTACAATATTATAACATAGATACTTATAAAGGACCTCACCCATCGGTATTGAAGATGCCGTAGTTGATGATGCATTGACTTCTGACATTTGTTCTTTGTTTTTCTCACTATCACTCTCTTCATCCAAAACTAGTGTGTTTGAGCTGCCGCTAGCTGGAAGGTAAAAAGTTATATGTAATGTAAGCACCTTGCTCTTCAAGTCATTAGCCAATAATGCCAGAAAAAAGAAAATGATGGTACTCACGGCTCAAGTATGTAAGGGCCAAAATGTAGAAGATGTTGAACAAAATAGTGAATCCTATCATAGCTCCTATAGAAAGCCAAAAGCCCGAGTCACTAGTAAAAAGGCCTTTTGATTTAAGAAGAGCCTTTCCTATTGTTGGTTCATCAATAGAAATGTCGTTGTTCGGCTGTAATAACATTGAAAGACTCACATTAGTTGAGATGTTCTCTCCTACAACACTAGGATATAATGGTCTTTTAGTTTTGAGCATAAACCAAAAATATTGGGTCATGAGAAAAACTTACACTGGCCCACCTACTAGCAAGGAATTCATTGACAGATATTGCATTCTGACTGTACATCATAGGAGATGACCAATAAGCCCAAATCCACCAAGGTCTGATGTCACCTGTCCACATCAAATTTTGGAATTGAGAAGGTTACATTCATCCATGCAGTTGCTCATTGCTGACTTATCCTGCCTAGCTAGCTAGATACAAATGATTTTGGTATGACATCAAGCTTACCTCTAGGGATGAGAAATCCTCCAAATATGAAAATAAGAAGGATTACAAACATCCCAAAATTGTTGGCCATAACCATTGACTTAAAAATAGCAGCAAGAAATCGGAACAAAGCCATTGCCATTTGGTGAGTAGCAAAGAAAGCTAGAAGTTGACGAAAGAACCTATAGTGAGCAGATGGATGGATAATAGAGTTATCAATTTGAATTTTAAAATGATAATGGCTAAGTTGTCACACAAATTATACATGGATTCTTACCTTCCTGCAGCAGGTGCAAAACCCATCACATAGTACGTGAGGGCGACCCATACCCCAGCCTCCATAAGTGAAATAGGGATTTTTAGGAGTAGGTTTGCCAATGCAAAGGTCCATGGAGGGAAGAACAAGAAATCCCTTTGTTTGTAGAATGTAGGAAGCATCTTTATGGTCAGTTGTAGCTCAGCTAACCCGTTGAATAAGATGGTGATTAAACTGAAAGTGAGGGCTCCAAAGAATTTGGTACCGTCAGAAATCTGCCCACTGGGCATCTTTGTTCTGAGGAACACAGTCATGGCCATGAGCCCGAGGATGATCAGCTGGGTGACCTTGAAGATGTAGATGAATGAGTTGCGCTTCATCAACAACACCTCTCTCGACATCACTGCCTTGAGTGACTCCTTCATAGATAGGCCATACTTCTTGGTGGTCAACGCGGCAGGATGGGTTTTGGATTTTTCAAAAGGGATTTGCACCTCCTTGAGCATCTGCTCGCCTACATGGAATGACTTGAAACGTTCAGCAAACTCTGGGACTGACACAGAACGATATTGTTCGTTTTCAGGATACCAGTATTGTTGCTGGTCTTTCTTGGAAATGACCTCTTGAAGAAAGTCAGCAATTCCTTTTCTCTCAGGGCACCGGAAACCAGAAGATTCAAAGAATTCCAAGATGTTCTCACGTGGCCCATGGTACACTATGTAACCTTCTGATAGCAGAATTATGTCATCAAACAGGTTGTATGTCTCAGGCGGTGGTTGTAGGAGGGAGATCATCACAGTCTCATTCATCACATGGACCAAATGCTTCACATATTTTACAATCTGAAATGTGCTAGAACTATCCAAACCAGTGGAAATCTCATCCATGAACAAAGCCCTTGCGGGTCCGGTTAACATTTCCCCTGACATAAAAAGTAAATAAACTCAGATATAACATAATTTAATTGAAGAACTCCTTTCCACAAAGAGTTAAGAGGTCGTGCTTATTCTATCCAGGTGTGCGTGCATACCAGTTGTGACACGCTTCTTTTGCCCACCGGAAATTCCTCTAATCATGTCATCACCGATCATGGTATCGGCACAAATGTCAAGCCCAAGCACCTGACAGTAATGTTTTTTAATAAATTCAGTTAGCACAATGTTGTTAGAGAGTTCCGTGAAATGAACAAAATAGTGAGAATATCACCTTGAGAGTAAGATCGGTTATAATATTAGTTTGTTTTCCTTGCACCGCAGTAGCTTTCATGTAAGCGTCAATCTCAGGATCTGGCTTTATGCCAGCAGCACGCTCCCTCCTAGCGAGCTCTACAAGCATGTCATATCTAGCACCAACGCCTAAGCAGCGCCTCGAGAAATCCAATGTCTCTCTTACTGTCATCTCCGCATTGTGGAGATCGTATTGACTAACATATGCGCTGGTCCTCTCTGGGTAGAACTGCGAAAGTGTATGACCACAATATGTGATGTTGCCAGATACCTGCAATGTCCATAAGATGTTGATTCTTTTTATATGCATGCGTCCATAAAGCACAAACAAAGGAAAACGCGATAAGTTAAAACCTTGAGGGTTTTGTCAAGCTTGCCAGCAAGGGCTCGCATAAGTGTGCTCTTTCCTGAAGAAGGAGGTCCAAGAAGAAGAGTCATTCTGAAAACAACATACATGTTGAATACTTTCTTTTCAGATTATTATATACAATTAGATGGAAGCAACAAAAACATAATCAGTGGATTTACTTGGCAGGAAGCTAAAGTTGATAAGTTGATAATGTTGGAGATATATTTGATGTACTCATATTTGGTAGTGTAGGATTTGTAATCCAACTCCTACCTTAACTCTAGGAGAGGTTTTCTGCCCTCCAAGTCTCCTATAGATACTCGCCTGTGACCCTCAATACAACAACCAACGAGGGGAACTGGGCTCCTGCAGGGGGACGTGGTGGTGTTGGGGCCAACATGTGGAGGCCGGCATGTGGCGGCCGGCTGCTGCTGCGAGTGGTCGGGCGAGGAGCGGCGCGTGGAGGCCGGTTGCTGCGGGTGGCCGGGCGAGGAGCGGTGTCATTGCCTATTCGACAATACCCTGGAGGAGGTATCCTCACGGAAGGAGGAAGAAGATGCGGCCAAAGGGCGGAGAGCCATCGGGATGGTGGCACGCGATTTACCCAGCTTCGGATCACGCTGCACGAGGGCAGGGCCTACTGCTGCTTGTGTGAAATTATCTAGGCGCTTGCGTGTGTTACAATGAGTTGTGGTTGTGCCTCTAGGGCTCCCAGGATCCGGCTTATAAAGGAGGCCGGATCTAGGGTTTCTACGGAGAGTTCTACCCGGATACAAGTTACCTAACTACAGAATATTACATTGTCGTGCACGTCAAGGATCTACCTATTCCTAACTTGTCGTCATGGATCCGGCTCCTTCATGGGCCTTCATGGATCCGACTCCACGTGCTGGTTGGGCTAGATCCAGCTTCTTGTTCCTGGGCTGGACATCTTCCATCTTCAATCAACAACAAGTGGGCTACCCGGTGGGCCATATGCCACCAAGCTTCTTGTTCCTGGGCTGGACATCTTCCATCTTCAATCAACAACAACTGGGCCACCCGGTGGGCCATATGCCACCACCACCATCTGTGGGCGACCTGGGCTTGCCTGATCTGGACCCTGTCGATGGTACACCTATGAAGTATACCCACAACAAGCGACGCTGCGGGTGGCCGGACAAGGAGCGGCGCGTGACGTCCTATGTGGGGCAGGGGCGTAGAAGGCGTGCCGACCGGAGGCCCTTCTCCGGCGTACGTCGTGTTTGGCGGCTGCCGACTGTTTGTGTTGCTGCGGAGGTGTCGGCAGCATGGCAGGAGCGCGGCTTGGGTGTCGGCGTGGAAGTTGCATCAGCGGCTCCTTCGTTTGTTGATGTCGTGCTTGGTTACTTGCGTGACCGTCACGGCGATCCGTTTGGGTGCTTGGCCTCGGGGTCAACGTGGAAGGCGGAGCGGCGGCTCTTTGGTGTTGGTTTCGGCTACTATGGTGGCGAATCCATCAGCTAGTCTGGGGTGCGGCTTTGGAGCTGGTTTGGAACGCGGAGCAGCGACTCTCTGTGGTGTGGGTTCCGGCTGCTTGGGTGGCGGAGCCGTCGGCTAGTCTGGACCTCGGGGTCGGCGCGTGGAGCTTATTTAGTCCGATGGAGGCATATGGGTGGAGGTTCGCTAGTTGGATCCAGGTGAAAACCGTCTCAGCCAGAGCAAACGGTATCGACGCCCTTGGGCGCCGTTTCCTTCTTAGAGACGCCGTTGTGGTGAAGGTGTTGGTGTAATGGCACCGGCGGTACCACGATCCACCTGCTGTTGGGCCCTCGTGGCGGCCCATCTACGAAAGACGAAGCCTCTCCTCTCCACGAGACATGAGGTCTCGAGGGGTGGGGGGAGTACCTCGCGAGGGGTCCAAGACTTAGCCATTTCCAGAGGACGCAAAGTCCTCGCGGGGCTTCCCTCCGCGAGGGGGTGCGCCTGGCACCAGGAGATGCCGTACGGAACCCCTCCGCAAGCCAGTTGCGTAGGGATGAAGCTAAGGAGGATGACGCAAGCCATGACGCGCACAAGGAGATAAGAGAAGCCCCAAGTTTGCCTGCATAAAGCAGGGTGGCCGTTGCTCCTTTCCCTAAAGGTTAGGGGTGGACGGTGCAGTACATCAGGTAGTGTTGGCATCGTCCACAACCACTCCCTGTAGACCAAGATGCTTGGCGTGACCATGGACCAAGTCCATGAGCATAGTCTCCTTGGGCACGCCTGTGGTTTCCCCTCCGCCAAGTTTCCTTGGGGAGGAGGGTTGGTGCCTCTATACAAGGTTATAGAGGGGTAGTTGCCTAGTAGAAAGACTCTTCGGCCGATGCTAGTTTGATCCCTCTTTAGATACCATTTCCCTTCCCCAACTTCACCTTCAACCTAGAGTAGAGCAGATCCAGATCTAGCGGAGATCTCACCAAGCCACCACCTTGTAACACCATACTCCCTCTCGGAGAGATATCAATACCACTCCATGGCAAGACGTAGGGGTTTTACCTCACCATGAGGGCCTTGAACCTGGGTAACTCTGTGCCTCTCTGTCGTGCTGCTACCACCTCTCTTTGGCGTCGCCAGGCTTTGTTGAGCTTGGAGCGTTGCTTCTAGCCCACTGTGGTCTAGTAACCTTAAGGGTCTTGCCGAGGTATTAATGTTCAAAAGCTCTTGTCCCTCCCATAAGTCATCTATGGGGGAAACCCTTGATCATTGCGATCGGATGATGGCGGCATTTCAGTGTCGTTTTGCCTCTTGTGGGCTTCGTCTTTGGAGTTGTGATTCCACCGGTGTGACAAACGAAAGATGGTGGTGCTGGTGTTGTAGCCGGAGCGGTGGCTCTGAATTGTTGAAGGGTGGTTGCTCTGGGCGCCAGAGTTACCAGCTCGGCAGGTGCGCGGCTTCGGGGCCGGTGTGAGTGTCGGAGCGGCGGCTAATGTGGGTAGGCTGTCGTCTCCGGTTGCTTGGGTGACAGGGCTGGCGGATCGTTTGTTGCATGGTCTCGGGACAGGTGTGTGTTGATGATGTACCGGTTTTCGCCTGGTTTTCCGCAATTAACCAGGCAACTTCTTCTTAATCAATGAACATGCAAAGCTTTTGCCTTGGGTTTTTTTTATAAATAGAACCAACACATTATGCTAACCTCATACTCTTTTAGATACCGAGAACTTATTTTTGGGAACCCCTGGCCTATATAGAAACACTTGTGCCAAAGTGATATTGGCTCATGATGGATGAGATACAAGTGTGTGAAATAATGGACCTGCTAATATGGCTACTGCTGTTTGTGGCATAATTAATCGTAATAAAGCAGTAGTAGAAGGAGTAAGGAGAAGGGGGTGATGAGTAGTTTGTTACCTTGATGGTTTGAGGATGCCATTGACGTTTCGAAGTATGTTGATGGTTTTCTTGTTGGAGGATCCCAATCGTCCAATAAGACCCTGCGATCGCCACGCCAGGCGTTGCGTTGTGTAAGCAAATCATGCTTGAGGATGACGCATATACAGAAGCATTGAGATCGGTACGGCATACAAAATAAAGGGTGAGCTATCAACGACAAGCTATTTGTAGCACTAGCTGATGATTAAAAAAAACTGAGAAATCTGGGTGACGTAGCATCCTAAGAAGAAAGAGTTATTTTTCCCTCGGGAAGCACCAGCACAAAGTCGTTGGCAATGCACTAGCACGGAGAAATTCCGAGCATGTTTGCAGCCGATTTAGATGCCTTTTGTCTGGGCTCAGATTGGCTGACGTTGTGAAGAGAAGTCATTGGCTGACTTAGGCCTCTCATCCACCATATACGTTCTGCATCCAGCAGTTGCTTCCCTTCTCAGCTCTCAGTGCAAATGACACTGCCCAATGCAAGAATAAGCTGAAAAAAACTCAGTTGGGGAACGGAGAAAAATAACAGAGGGAAAACACACTCGTAGCCTAACATTCTTCTGTTTCAGGTCTCTGTTTCAACATCAGCCCAAGTCAGCCCATGTTGTGGAAGAGAGGGACACTGTCGCTGATTTTTGCTGGGAAACGCTCTGGTTTTGGTGGGCACCTAGGAGACGAGCGCTCCAGACTGAGGTAGATCTCCGCAGGTGAGCCAGTTCCTGTGAACTTCGTCCTCTGGTTCGGCTACTGATTTTCCCGCGTCCCCTCTTACAGGTCGGTACTGCTGCTATTTTTCTTACCCTTCCCCATTCTCCTAATTCCCTATTTGTCTGCTCATTTGAAAAATTGCTTTGATTTTTTCATGGCTGCAGCATGGCTTGAATTCTTGTCTTTAATAAATCCTCAATCGCACACTACAGTAAGTAAGGGACGTCGTTTCCATCTCAAAATTCAGTTCTCTGTTCTTTCTTGCAAGTAGATGTCCAACACCAAGAATTTGTTTATTTTCCATAGGGAGGGTCTGAATCCTACTTCTATACGTCAAGTTGGTGCAAGATTTAGAAATCTAGATCATGCTTGGCCGTTTGGGTTTATAATGGAGGTCAAGTAGGCTTAGAGGTAAAAACAAGTATGATAGCAAGGTGACTTCATGTCAATATGTTTGTGCAAAGGAGGGTTATCGACAACCGAGATTGTGTGATAAATAATCTCCCATACGATCATGTGATAAGAATTAAGGCACCTATGTTGGTGGAAACAAGCAAATTGTACACTGCCACCATATTTGAAGCGTTTCAAGGTCAATATGAAAGATCAATGGCTGCATACACAATAGTACTAGAGGAATATAACACATGCTGTTGCAATTGGGAGTGGGGATGGTGGTTTAGCTTTTGTGGAGAAGAAGCGGATTGTTGTTGGTAATCCTTTAGAGCAAATAACTTTATGTAGTTGTGGGCTATTTACAAGAACTGGCACACTGTTGTCATGCTTTGAAAGTTCTTGACTTGATGAATATCAAGTTGTCGCTGAAACAATATACGAAGTATTTTGAAGTGATGGACAAGGGAGGCACGTTGTGGAATGATACAAGACAATCAAGGAAGAAGCATTGTTGAATATCCAAAATTGGATGCTGTTATAGGTTTCTCACATAAATGTCTGAACTTGGTGTATCCTCTAGCCGGCTTTCCGGAGTGTCGCTTGTTAGTAGATAATGCACTTAATAGTCTTCCTAAGCAGCTTGAGGAGAAAATCAATGCATCTTCAAATATGGCAAGTAACTCACATAACGCCCAAGATGTTCGACAAGAATAAGATTTACCTAGTGTTGCATGGCTCAAGAAAGGAGGTTCAACCAAGAAGTTAAGACACGAACAATAAGTTGGGTTGACAAAGTACACAAGTTCAAAAAGAAAGTTTCTACTAAATCTAGCGTATGTTCCTTTAGGAACTTGCCATTTTTTGTTCTTATTCATACATACACAGAATAACAAGTTGCACTGCTTCATGCAGCAACAAGAATATTTTACTGCTGTACTGATAATATTTAGATGGCTTGGAACAATTCACTGAGATGGGTAGCATCACTAGCTACATTGAACTTCTGACAGTAATATAGCCTAGTTTAATTGACAATTTTGATGCAAAATTATTTTTTTCTGTCTCACTTGTTCATTTATCATTGCAGGGTCATAGTCAGCTTGCTGATTTAGGACTTGAGCATCTTCTTTAGGCCTCTCTTTTAGTAATTACTGTCATTGTGTTATTTTGTTCATGGAGCAAACTGTAACTGTGCAGTTTGATTTACAACGCCAAAACTGAATGTAGTTTGACGCTGCTCTTTTGCTTTGTTAAGCTGGGCGCTGTTCTTTTACTCTATTAAGCTGGGCGCTGCGCTTTTGTTTGGTGAAGCTGGGAACTTCGTCTTTTTTTTGCGAGGAAAGCTGGGAACTTTTGTTAACAATACCAAGCCAAGTGTTTGCTTAAATGTAGTGCTAAATAGTGTAAAATCTGTACGAGACCTAAAATACTAGAGCAATGTCAGGCTATGAGTGTGTTTCCCCTATGTTATTTTCCTCCATTGCCGAACTGTTTTTTTTTTTTTTTTGCTTATTCTTGCATTGGGCTGTGTCATTTTTACTGAGATCGATGAGAAGGGAAGCAACCGTTGGATGCAGAATATATGATGGATAAGAGGCCTAAGTCAGCCAATGACTTCTCTTGACAACGCCATACAATGTGATGCCTGTGCTGTCTTGGAAAAAAAAGGGAACGTGCTGGATATATTCGTTGGCCTTCCACGTATGCAACGGAACAGGTCACTCGTTTTTCTTCCTTTCAAACGATCGAGTAGCACACTACAATGGCTGTAATTCTTTAAATGAGTCAAGTTCAGGCGGTTACACTAGATTTAGCTTAGCCCATATTAATTCTAGCGAGCTCAGACTGACTCGAATGAAGGGTCGAGCTGTAAAAATCTGAAGTTAATCTCCATGTAGTTTTGAGCTAGGAAAAATAATAAAAAATTGATAGTCCTTGCATATAAGAGGAAGAAAAATCCCATCTATGCCATATAGAAGAAATAATTAAGCTTCCAAATCTTCTTCATAAAATTCCATCCACGTTGGAAGGAATAAACTCTATTCGCAACAAATAAGTAAATAAATTGCCTCATTTCATTTTAATATATATCATAAAATATTATGCATAATCATATTTTTGAGCTGTCAAGCTAAATCGAGCAAGCTGGTGTTAGCTCAAAATCAGCTTGTTTTTCAGTCGAGTTGTATAAAATACACATAGTCGGCTGATTTCTTTTCTATCAATATCCAGTCAAGCTAACAAATTAAAATGAGCTGATCTAGAGCCACTCACTGAGTCTCAAACTTTTCTCGTAGCTCAAACACGACACATGTGTGTACTTGTACTTAGATCCCTACATTCTCGTAAAAGCGGAATTTTGTTTAGTGGAAGGCGACGTTTCTGTCGATAGCGAGGCACATGTGATAATTTTATTGATCTCAAGATCCGTCAAATCAATTTGTTGGACTCAGTTTTTCAAAAGTGCTATTAGGGTAGGATGTACGTGCATACATTCATAGAGGTAAGTGTATGTACGTATTTATATAGCAAATATTTTTCAGCAAAGATGAACAATTTTCAAGGTCATAACTGCATGAATAGCGATCCAAATATACACACTTATTTTTATTTGATGGAAAAAACGTTATTAGAGCATCTCCAGTGTCCCGACGTAAACGTACATTGGCTGTCTATTTTCCTCCGCCATGACATGAGGCACACAAAAACCCCATCCCAGCGGCCTGGCTCAAACGGAATGAGCTGTCCACAGCGAACCCATTCTAAGCCCAAATTAGGTTGGAAATCTATTAGCATCAATAACAATCGCGTCCGCACTTGTCCCCCTCTTCTACTCGCATGGCTGATCGCCAGTGGCACACAAGCTAGTTCCTCTCCTGCAACTCTACTAGAATTTGAGTGGCGCCAAATCCCTAGATTGGGATTGAGGCCGCCGCCTGAACCTCGCCCCGCCACGACCCCCACCCCCGCGCGTCGTCGATCGCAATATAAAGGCCAAGACCCCGAAGAAATAACTGATGCAGGCGAGCGGGCGCTCGGGACTAAGAAGTGTGGTGACCAACGCGACATTGTGAAAGCAAAGAAGCCCCAGACATAAGCCGACCCCGCGATTACTAAGGCCAACATTGAGCTTTTCTTGGCCATTCAAGCCAATTCCACCACTCAACTCTTCACCTCTCAAGCTGCCGCCCATGCCTTCATGGTGATCCGGCGCCGAGGCGCCCGGTCATGTCCAGGCTGCTGCCGGCACATCTTCGACAAGCTCGATCAGCTCCTAGGTCACAAAGCCGCTTGTGGTACGACGGCCACCCACTTTACTGCCGGGAACAACATGCCCCGCCTAGCACGTCCAGGTTCCACCCTCCCGGCTCAGTTGGTCGTGATCGTCACCACCACACACCAGAAGACACAAGCGACCACGCTGGAGAACATACTCGTGCCCCGCAAGGTGTTCGAGGGAATGCCACTCCCTACGTCGGCCGACTAGTTATGGCCATTGATCATCTATTTACTCATCCACTTGCGTTTGACAGTAGGTTTGTGATGTCCAATTATCCATAGGCCTACTATGCCGAGGACCATAATGCTTACATGCACAAGATGATCAATGACAGCGACTTCATCTGAGATGAGGGCCTTGGGACCAAGCAGGAGACCCAATGCAAGGGTTTCTAGATTGACGAGGAGCCATTATTTGGGCAATATGACCGTGAGATATCTGGAGAAAGTTGGTGGCAACGTTCCAAAGCGTGGGCAGGGCTTGGCTCCCGACAAAGGCGTCCACCTGGACAGATAGATTCTGGTAGCTTACTTCAATGGCTGGGTGTTCGATACCGACTCTTCCCACCCAGTCCATCAGGCTCATCAAGAAGCCAACGTGATGCGTGATCACATATATCTATCAGTTTGTCTATTTCACATAAAGCTTTTTTGCACTTTGATTTTGTAGTATTTACGTATGAACTATGTGATTCCCCAATTATTGGTAATTTATTAGCACTATACTCAGTTTTGGTGGTGTTTTTCATTTCATATATTTGGCATATTTTGGTGAAATAGTAAAAAAAAAGTAAAAGGTTTTTTTTTGAGGGGAAAAAAAATGTAAAAGGTGAGAGCGGGACCAAAATGCACAGAGCTGCTGGGCTACCTGACCCAAGCGAACAAGAGGAAAGACATAGCCAATTTTAGGCTCGTGACCGGCCGGCCCAAACAAGA
This sequence comes from Lolium multiflorum, assembly GCA_030979885.1. Classification (NCBI taxonomy): domain Eukaryota; kingdom Viridiplantae; phylum Streptophyta; class Magnoliopsida; order Poales; family Poaceae; genus Lolium; species Lolium multiflorum. The sequence goes on from CM061747.1 coordinate 217,363,132, forward strand.
CACTTTGATATTCAAAATAGGTTACCTGAAGATGGCCTGACAACAAGGGGACGGTAAAATTAAGATGAAGCCGAGCATGATGCATGGAGACAATGAGATACCTGAAGGAAGTTGGTGGTAACGTTCCAGAGCGTGGGAAGAGCTCGGCTCCCAACGAAGGCGTCCACCTGGACGGATAGATCCTGGTAGCGTACTTCAATGGCCGGGAGTTCGATACCGACCCTGTCCACCCGGTCCCTCAGGCTCGTCAAGAAGCGCTCGCTGTCGTCCTGGAACACCCTCTCCAGCAGCGCGCGGCCGCCCTCCCCGCTGGTAAGGTGCTCGATCTCCACCAGGCCCCCGTCGGCGAACTCGTGGAGGACGATGGCGCGGCGCATGCGGTCGTACGTGGGCAGCTTCTCCAGCGCCGCCCACCGCAGGTTCTCCTCCTCGTCGTCGTCGTGCCGCCGGGAGCCTCGCCTGAAGGGGTCGTCGGTGTCGGCCTGGAGGCCCTGATGGCGGAAGGAGTGCGAGATGGAGCTACCCCAGCTCCTGCCGCTGCCGCGGCTTCTGGACGACAGCGTGTCCCCCAGCCCCGGACCCTCCATGGCTTGCTTTCACTGCTAGCTAGTTTGTTATAGCTAGCTGAGAGGTGAGTGCATAAAAGGAAGGAGAGTAGAGGAGAAGGAGGTGAGAACTGATTAGAATGGAGATTGATCTTCCATATCACTATCGATCTGACTCCGGCTGGCTGGCATCATATCCTAATTTTTTGATAGCTTCTAGATGGGAGGGCGGTGCAATATAAGCAAGCGCACGAAGCGCACGAGGTAAGTAAACTACGGAAGGATATTCAGGTTTGTCAAAGCGGACAAAGCCCCGCGCCGCGTCCACTTTTGCTATGTCTCAGTCAACTGAGATTTTTTTAAGTCTAAGTCAATTACAAAAATGTGCTTTGAGTTGCACTTTTCTGTTAAAAAGGTGCAATTGTATTTTTCTGATAGAAATGTGCAACTGAACCGAGTTGCACTTTTCTTTAAACTGTAGTTGCACTTTTCTGAGTTGACTGAGACTTAAGAAAATCTCAGTCAACTTAGACTTAGGCACACCCTTTTAACACATTGCTCTTAATTAGCTACACAGTACTAGCATATTAGTTAGGTCACAGTCAAAATCTGCACTCTGATCACACTAGCTATTTCGTCGTCACATGATATATATATGCGCCAAGATAAGCTAGCTGATCCTAATTAATACAGCTTGCCGCTCCCTCCAAGCAAATGAAACGGTGACCAACGACCGACGTGGATGTATAAAAATTCATTATTTTTAAGATATATAAAAATTCATTTGCATTCATTTGTTTTAAGATATATAATTCCATTACATGGATGACTTCATCATCAGTTTGCTCAGGTGGAGCTTTGAACACAATATTTCATTAAGAGAAAAGCTCAGTGCTTCTCCTCTACCTAAATTTTTTACATAGGAAAATAACTACGAGATAAACCCTATTTAGGAAAAATCTCATAGATTCGTTTGTAGTCCTCGAACACATATGTCTTTTGCATGGCTCTATCGTGTTGGGATTGGAAGATCTTCGTGATGCAGACAACCTTGTTATCGATCTATATGGCATCATCCGAGCGGCACAAGTTGGAGGCCTCACGACGTATCTGAAAGAGAGATAAGATCGATATATTAAATAAGATAAAGAACAATAAAATGAAATGCGATTGTACGTAGAAGGGGTCAAGAACATAATCGGCGGATAGGGTGAAAGTGCATCGAGTGCCCATGTGTGGTTTTGGTAATTACTGACAACCACTATGGACTAATGATTGCATCGAGTTAGATTTGTAGAAGTTATCCATATGCAATGCTTGAACCTATATGTTCATGTCAAGGATGGAAGAAAGAACAAAAACAAAGTGCAAAGTTCAAGTTAAGCCATCCCGAAGCGATCATATATTTCAAGTTTTCTGTCCATATGGTGTTCATGGATATGTGGAGATCTTCCGAAGATGATGCATCCCATAGTGAAGTATGGGGGAGCAATTCACAAGACTTCACTAAGAGAGCACAATCAAGAATAACATTCCATCTTGAAGCGGTCAAGATCTTGATCATCTATCCCAAGTGAAATATGTGCAACGAAAATATTTGTTCTTGATGGGGTTTATTTCTTAACAATATCGCGATGTTAATTGAGAGAATGGCTTATAGAATAGTTTTTCGTACTATCAAGAGGGTATCTCAAATGAGTATCTTGATTGTATCATTCGGAGAGAGCTCAAATCTTTGCATCATTATCAACATATTTCTTGGATGTTATTTGGATCTTACCATGTGGTGATTTAGAGCTTGTGTTTATTCTCATGACAAGCTCTGGTTCATCAAAAATGGATTTCGTATGAAAAACTTGTTGTGTTTTTTTTTATTTTGGAGGTTTTAATATTTTATCTATTTTAGAGTGGAGAAACTTTTCGTTTTGTGGATTTTTCTCCTTTGTTGGACTTGATGCATGTTATGATTCTTTAGACCTCGTAGTTATATTATAAAAAAGTGCAAATTCATTTTTTCTTCGGCTGAAGTTATTTTAGGGGGGGGGGGGTCTTTCCTTCTCTATTTCGGTTCCCCTGCTCATATTTTTTTAAAATCCGACGTGGAGCAAACTTGAATCTATTTGATGTTTGATGTTCGTAAGGTTACTAAAACTCAAAAATACAGAGAACAAGGTTTTCCTTTTCTGCAACATGGAAAACCAACAAAAGTGGACTTTGTTGCGAATCCCCATAAAGCAATATAAAAAACTAGGTAATCTCACATATCATGCAAATATCGTATCCATATCACCAATGTTCATGGATACATTTTCAATGTATCAACATCCCCAAGATTATCGTATGCTCATCATTGAGCATATATAAAGGTGATTAAAATCATGAACATTAGTGCTCTTAAAATTAGTTTCATATCTTAATGGTCGTTGCTATCCAAAGTGTATAACAAATATTAAGAGTAAACAACATTTTCAGGCAATTCATAAAGTTAGAGTTTACGTAAAACAACAAGATGCTATGCAACACACAATATCTTTCACCATAAGCATTAGGATCCAAATAAGAAATGAAGAAAAATCAGTGCAAGTGTGTGTGTAGTGTTTACTCCTTTATTTCCGTATTATTTGTTCATAATAAAGGATCATAAAATACATTGTATTTCTACTCACGGTAGTATATATGATTTGCCCTTCGTAGAGGGAAGTAGAAATTTATACATATACACAAGACAAGAGATTATAAGTGCATGTAGATGTGAGAATATTCATGTGAAAACTAGAATATGTAAATAATTTGCGATCTTTGATACCAAGGCTAGGTTCACTGAGAGTGGCTCCCGTTTATTATTTTTAGTACTCCTCCCAACCTTGAAAACATATCATGGCTTAATTAATTTTTTCGGGTACCCACAAACTTTCAATTTCCTTGGAAGAGTACTTTATTATTGGTACATTAACTAGAATCGGGCATTACATTTGCCAACTCTCGGCTTAATTAAAGCAATAACATTATTCATGCTCATTGGGCCTGGAAAACAAAGCTTGGTACGAGACATCAAAAAGTTATTAACACTCTTCCTAAGAATAAATATCGACACACCAATGAACCTAGAATCAAAGTCGATAGTATTATGCAAAATTTACTTGGTATGGTACCTCTACCATTGGGTAAGATATAGTGGACTCATATAGATGTTTAACTTCACTGAAAGGGATTTGGCTACATAGGCAGAATTCATGTTTAGTGTTATGGAGGCTTGACCTTCTACTTTAAAAGATGCAAAATTTCTTATTAGGATAGTCAACTTCTTAGATGAAAAATAAATTATGTAGCTTATAAACTTCAGCTAAATGAGATCTATCACTAAATGACAAGATTGTCAAGAATCCTTTATTCATAATAAAAGCAATACCCAATAAAAAATCCACTTTTAATTTATTTTCAATATTTCGCAGATTCCCCAAGCTTTCAAAATAATTTTATTTATAAAAAAATTAGTTATAAGGTATAACATGTGAAAAACATATCGGTGGTAGTCTTTATTCAAATTTAGAAATGCAACTCAAAAGCAAGCAAAACAATAATAAAAAAGACGCTCCAAGTTCATAGATTTCCTCACACTTCTAAAAAAAATAGAGTTTGAAGATTTTCAAAGTGAGACATGTGTTGTTGTAGAGGGATGCATGAGGCATCATCTGGATTGTTGTTTGAAACATTATTGGATGAATCTTGATTTGTTTTGCCATCGTTCCTGTGAAAAAACTCCACTACAAAAATTCCCCACACTCTTTCCTGCGAGGGTTTGTGGCAATAATATATATAGCATGTTTTGAATAAACCCAATTATATTTTTTATTGATATGCCCAGAGATTTTATTAAGTGGATAACAACCTAATAACACCATATGAACCATAAAGAATCAAATGGAACTCAAAAGAGTCACTTAACTAACTAAAAGCAAAATTTCAAAATGGGAGCTGCAACAAAACAATTTTTGAAACTCCATTACAAAATTCAAAAAAATATGAAAAAATTATTGGCATGTAGAGGACAAAAAAGCACTTAGAATATATGTTAGAGCCCATTCTATGTTACAAGGATTTCCATGCATTTGTTTTTGTAAATAGCAACATGCATAGAAAAAGAAATTACGCATTTGTAAACATCTTTTAATACCCAAATAGATTGAACTTGGCAATTTTATTTCTAAAATCTAAAAAGCGGGGCCCACTTTTGAGCGCAAACCCAACCCCCCTAAAACACTGGTAGCATGTGAAAGCATGATATGTTGCCAGTACCATACCACCAATAGCATGCCGCAAAAGGGTGCACTACCAGTATGTTGGCCCCACTCCGACGGCCCTGTTGATGTCAGAAACCCACCGGCGGGCAGTGACTGGTCAACACCGTAGAGCCGAGAACAACTAGGGCTGCGGCTGGCCCCAGTCCCTCAGAACGACGGCCCGCAAAGCCTCCTGCGCGCCGATGCAAATTGCAGGCGTGCCACCTGACCTATACCTGGTCGGGAAGGTGTGGATGATGCCTCGCTTAGTTTCCTGCACACACGTACACGTTAAATACGAGCCTCGATCGGCTCTCGGGTTGTCCTGTGAATCGGCTCATGGAGCCGATCCACCCATGATTCGTCCAAGGTGGCCGAATATATGGTGGTCCTGCTTGATCATGATAAAGCATATGAGATCCACGACGATCTGGGGTTTTCACCGCATAATCGGATCATCCTACTCACGATTGGGCCTCGCGCTCACACACGGTGATCGTAAGCCAGCCCTAGACAAGGCCTAAAAACCAACGCTAGGTTGATCCTCGGAACGTCCTGTCTAGGGGCAGCAAATTACACCCCGCATGCCGCTGGATCCTCCAACCCTTTGTAAGGCCTAACTATTGCAGATATTAAACTAATCCTTGATGAATCAAGGAGCAATCGTAACGGATCAGATCTACTAAATAACGATCAAGCGGGGTGCCGCCCCTGCACCCATGATGAGGTACGGGACGGCTAGATGCGCAAGGGTTGCACTACGACAGCATATGATACTAGGAACAATGCTAACCCTAACACATCTATGATAACTACGTTGCTCGCCATCAAAAAGGCTTCAGTACGAGCAACGCATGAACAACTAGGCAGGCTCGTGCTGCCTAGATCGCGAGATGCGATCTAGGCAGCATGGTGCCGGAGGAACCCTCGAGACGAAGGAGTTGGCGATGCGCCGAGATTGGTTTGTGTTGAACGTTGGTTGTTGTTTATTCCATAAACCCTAGGTACATATTTATAGTCCAGGGGACTTTCTAATGTGGGCGTGCACTAAACCGTGCACGAGATAAATTCTAACTTCTACATGACCTACTATAAAGATACACGGGCTAACTAGCCCAAACTTGGTAAACAAGGCCGATTCACGTATTTCTTCCACGTACAATCTTCACGTCTATCATGATCGCGGCCCACCTCTGACTTGGTCAAATTCTGGTGATAACAGGCCCGGACCAAATATATTGGCAGCGTGCTCCCACAAAGCCTACGCTACTGATATAAACATATTGTTAGTGTCTAGTGTGTTCGCAGGTTCGTGCATAAAAGAAGAACTTAAGCATTTGTAAACATCTTTTAATACCCAAATAGGTTGAACTTGGCAATTTTATTTCTAAAATCTAAAAAACGGGGCCCACTTTCGAGCGCAAAACCAACCCCAAACAGTTCCCCTCTGCATCTCCTTCGCATTAGCACCCAAAAACCCTCCTGCGCCACCATGTCCTCTTCCTCCTCTGCCTCATCGGATCTCTCCACCCAGTCCTCTTCGTCTCGCGAGCCGACGCCGGAGCACAACCCGGCGGAGGTCCATGCGGCCAACATCCGCCGTGCCATTGCGGCCGGGAGGAGTCGATCATGACTTCTCCATCTGGTCGAGGACGACAAGTCCCTGACCGATGGGGAGAGCGATCTCCGCTTCCTCGCCGACAAGGAAGCGGTGGAAGAAAGCGAGGATGATCGCCTGGGATGGGGCCACCTCCGACGAGGTGAAGGAGGACGAAGAGGAGGATGACGACGACGACAGCTCCCCGACGAGCCGCCGGCCAAGCGCCATTGCCCCGGCCGGGGAATCTGAGTGACCGGCGCGACGACGACGACGACGAGGAGAAGACGAGGACAATGAAGGTCCTGCCGGCGGCCGCTGGAGCAGCGATGACGAGCCGGCCGGGAGCAGCGCCGACGGCGGCGATGACGGCGACGACGAGGGCAGCAACGGCCCATAGATAGGGCCCTAGCATAGGATCCGTAGAAGTAGGCGGGGTAATGTATCCCCTTTTGAGGGCAATCAGCTCTACTATGTAAGAAATCTCGCCTATTAATGAAGAACTTTTCCCCAATTTGATTTGCCGATTTCTTCTGAGCTCAATTGAGCCGATTCCTTCTTCCACTGACCTTGCCGATTCGTTCCCTTTGCCAATGCATGATGAGCCGATAGCACCGCATCGGTCCTTCAAAATTCGCCCTTCCCTTCTTCAACTGATGATTTTCTAGATTTGGCAGAAAAAGCAGGATCTTCAGGAAAACCTTTGAACTTTCCCAACCAAACCCAATGATGCTCTTCAATACTCATCATTTGTGAAGAAGGTTGCAATGAAGGACCAGCCGATGGTATCCCAATCGGCTTTTAAACGAGTAAAACAGCGTCCACCAGGCCTGCTGCCCCCGAGCCTCACTCGAGGCGACTGTCAAAGAGAATGTGCCAAAGCCGATCCCCTTTCTTCCTCAGACAGCCGGAATTTGGTTCAGGAACCCAGATCGGCTCGAAGCAACGGAAGGCACCACCGCTGGCCTGAATTTAGTGAAGACTCCTTAAGTCGATGTCTGCTGCACCAGCTGCGCTCAAATTTTTTTTGAATTTTTTAGGCCGATTTGTGTGTCGGCCCCCATATTCGATAGTATTATCTCACATCCTCTGGTTTTATCCGTCTAGGTGCCCCCCGAGCCGATTCTGTCAAGAGAATTGATGGTATCGGCTCTTCAGGTAGTCCCTGTTGGGTCAAACGTTGATCCAGGCAGAATGGATGGTGGGGATAATTTTGGCCGATCGATAGAATCGGCCTCCATGTTGCTTGCTTGGTGAAGGTTTTGTAATATCCTTCATCAGTTTCGGAGGGCCGATCGCAAGGATCAGCCTCGCCACGTTGCTTATTGACGTAGTCTTGCTACTCACCCAGGCCGGTAGACAAAACCAGCCCAATCTCTGACTTTAGCACGTTGGTGCACTTGCTGTCGTCTACCTCGAGTGCGCCGTGTAATCGTGGAACTCTACACTTCGCCGGACGAACGAGCACCATGTTTGTGCCAGCCGATGTTTCATCATCGGCTTTCCTTTGCTTGGGGCGCCACTCTTTTCTTTGCGGCAGTCCCTCTTCATCCAGGGTCCTCTGGACTTTCGCAGCCAAATCAGGTCGTGCCTTCCTCAGCGTATGCAAGTATAACCTTTCGGCTTCCTCCAGACCGCGCAATCGCTGAACCCTGCGTTTTTGTGAATGGCTGAGACCATCAGGGCACCATCTTGGACGGTGACACCTATCTTCTTCGTCTTCCCCCGTCTTCCGAATCCTCGAGACCTTCCAACCGAGGGATCTCAGCACGTCTGTTTTGTGGTGGGAGAGGCCCTAGGCGCTCAAACACGACACGTTGGCTGCCTCCTTGGTTGCATTCTGCGCTGCCGATTGTTGGTAATCGGCTCATTCCCGAATCCCGTGTCCGAAGAAGGGGCAGTCCCAATGCTGTCCGTACCGACTGCTCCCTGGCGGGGCGCTCCCGCGCTCCTCATCGTGATTATGCCGACGATGTCTTCTGTCGTTTCTGGCCGACGGCCTCTTTCATCATCGTCGCCGTGTCGCCGGCGTTGATCATACCGACTCACGTACTTGTTGAGGAGGTGATCGAGAGAGGGTCGTTGATATCTTATGTTCTTAACTTCCCCTCCGTGACGTAGCGCTTGCCATCTTGACGGAGCCGATCGCATGGAGCGGCCCCTCGTGTCCTTGCTCGAGAGCAGCTGTCCTCATCCCCGTCCTTCTCGAGCGGTGTCCAAGCTCTACCATGCTGATGTTGGCTGAGAAATCAGGCTGGCACCCTCCGAGGTGGGCGAACTCCACCATGTTGACGGCGGGGAAGGGGTGTGTGTCGACCTTCATGGCATACTGGTTAAAAATTAGTCGCCCATTTTCTATTGCCATCGGATCTGCTGACGCCACACCCTGCAGTCGTTAGTGGTGTGGGTGAACGTGTTATGCCACTTGCGTATGGCTTTCCGTTCAGCTCTTGCACCGTGGGAACCTTGTGGCCTTCGGGAATCTTTATATGCTTCTCCGCGAGTAAGAGATCGAAAATCTGCTCGGTTTTCGTCACGTCGAAGTCGAATCCTCTTGGAGGTCCTGGTGGCTTCACCCATTTGCAGGTTACTGGTCCTGCAGCTCGAGTCCACTCAGCCACCGCGACCTCTTGTTCTCCCGTAGCGACCTCATCTTTGCCCGCGTCGACCATGGTAACCACACGCTTGAACTTGTCCTGGTAGACATCTGGGTGACGCTGCTCATACGCTGACAGCTTCCGTACCATGTGCGCTAGTGACGGGTAGTCCGCTTGGGAGGCCACGTCCTTGATCGATGATGATAGACCCACCACCGCCAACTCGATGCTTCCTTTTCGCTTACGTGAACCGAATAGCATCGGTTCCTAACGGTCTGAAGCGCTGGATGTATTCCGACACTGTTTCCGCGCTTCGTCGTACTTGTGCTAGATCGGCAATGCCAGCCTCGGAAGCCTCGAGTGATATTGCTCATGGAACCGTTCTTCCACTGCTTCCAAGTCTGGACGAGTTCGGTGGCAGCTGTACCAACCGAAAGCCGATCCCGTGAGGGACTGTGAGAAGTACCTCACGCGCAGCTCGTCTGACGCTGAGATCATGCCCAGCTGTGCCAAATATCGGCTCACATGCTCGATGGAGCTGGAACCATCCGATCCGCTGAACTTTGTGAAGTCCGGGAGCCGATATTTGGGTGGTAGCGGGATCAATTCGTACTCATTGGGGTACGGCTTGGTATAGCCGATCGCCTTTCTTTTCGGCATCATGCCGAACTGATCTTTCAAGATCGTACAAATCTGATCCGCGGTGATGGCTGCAGGTGCCGAACCCTGAAGGTTCGTCGGAGTGGCGTACTTAACCAGCCATGCTTGTTTTTCGGTTCTGAGCCAACTGCAGGAGCTGGGCTCGGGAGTTTTGTCGGGGTGGCGTATTTAGCTAGCCACGTTTGCTTCTCGGGTCTGCCTCCGACGTTCCTCCTGTTGCCCCGAAGTCCCTGCTATAGCAACCTGGTTCGAGGGTGCCCAGTGCTCTGGCACGTATGCGCATGCATACCCGTGCGGGATCTCCTTGCGTCCTGTAGAAATTGGTAGTCACTGGGGTCACCACCAATCTTGTAGACGACATAGGCCGATGAGTTCGGCGCTTCGGGCGCTGCCAACGCGAACGGCGGTGGACGGGACTGGAGTAGCAACTCCCCTTGGTGAGTCCCTAGGGCTGGTCCTGACGGAGAGTACTGATGGCTCATGATCTCCGGATCACGCGCGCGCGACGCGCTCCAACGTATTCACCAGGCTCTCGAATGGCGGTGCGCGAATGAGCCACCATGAAGTTTATCTCCTGACGCAGCGACCTGGTGCGTTCCTCGACGGGGTGGACAGGTCCACTCCATCGCGCGCCTTCAGGTGTGAACCCCTTCCATCGATGCCATGGGAGCGGGTCTGTGGAAAGAGCCGATTAGGTCGGCTTCGAGGACAGCTTTGACCTCGTCATACTTCTTCTTGAGCTCGCGAGCTCCTCGTACGTGACCGGAGTTTCTTCCGCCACCTCCGATGTAGATGGCATTGTGTTTGATGTTGAAGATGTGTCCCACCGGCGTGCGAGAATGTGTTGACGTCGAAACCCACCGGCGGGCGTGGATGGTCAACACCGTAGAGCCGGAACAACTAGGGCTGCGGCTGGCCTCCCTCGAGCGACGGCCCGCAGCCTCCCCGGTCGCGCGCCGATGCAAATTGGGGCGTGCCACCCGACCTATACCGGTCGGAAGGTGTGGATGATGCCTCGCTTAGTTTTCAGGGCACACACGTACACGTTAAATACGAGCCTCGATCGGCTCTCAGGTTGTCCTGTGAATCGGCTCATGGAGCCGATCCACCCATGATTCGTCCAAGGTGGCCGATATATGGTGGTCCTGCTTGATCATGATAAAGCATATGAGATCCACGACGATCTGGGGTTTTCACCGCATAATCGGATCATCCTACTCACGATTGGGCCTCGCGCTCACACACGGTGATCGTAAGCCAGCCCTAGACAAGGCCTAAAAACCAACGCTAGGTTGATCCTCGGAACGTCCTGTCTAGGGGCAGCAAATTACACCCTGCATGCCGCTGGATCCTCCAACCCTTTGTAAGGCCTAACTATTGCAGATATTAAACTAATCCTTGATGAATCAAGGAGCAATCGTAACGGATCAGATCTACTAAATAACGATCGGGGGCCCCGCACCCATGATGGTACAGGGACGGCTAGATGCGCAAGGGTTGCACTACGACGCATATGATACTAGGAACAATGCTAACCCTAACACATCTATGATAACTACGTTGCTCGCCATCAAAAAGGCTTCAGTACGAGCAACGCATGAACAACTAGGCAGGCTCGTGCTGCCTAGATCGCGAGATGCGATCTAGGCAGCATGGTGCTTACCGGAGGAACCCTCGAGACGAAGGAGTTGGCGATGCGCCGAGATTGGTTTGTGTTGAACGTTGGTTGTTGTTTATTCCATAAACCCTAGGTACATATTTATAGTCCAGGGACTTTCTAATGTGGACGTGCACTAAACCGTGCACGAGATAAATTCTAACTTCTACATGACCTACTATAAAGATACACGGGCTAACTAGCCCAAACTTGGTAAACAAGGCCGATTCACGTATTTCTTCCACGTACAATCTTCACGTCTATCATGATCGCGGCCCACCTCTGACTTGGTCAAATTCTGGTGATAACAGGCCCGGACCAAATATATTGGCAGCGTGCTCCCACAAAGCCTACGCTACTGATATAAACATATTGTTAGTGTCTAGTGTGTTCGCAGGTTCGTGCATAAAAGAAGAACTTAAGCATTTGTAAACATCTTTTAATACCCAAATAGGTTGAACTTGGCAATTTTATTTCTAAAATCTAAAAAACGGGGCCCACTTTCGAGCGCAAAACCAACCCCCTAAAACACTGGCAGCATGCGAAAGCATGATATGCTACCAGTACCATACCACCGATAGCATGCCACAAAAGGATGCACTACCAGTATGTTGGCCCCACTCCGGCAGCCCGAACCAAATATATTGGCAGCATGCTCCCATAGAGCCTACACTACAGATATAGACATATTGGTAGTGTCTAGTGTGCTCGCAGGTTCGTGCGGTGCAGATAAAAGTTTTGAACCCGTGGGCAGCTGGGGACCACATATTGGTAGTGTGTGTCCTATGCTGCTAGTATGGCTAAACCTGTAGCGCACACAGTTTTCGCACACTGCCCTAATAGCATGAGCGTACCCAAACCTTGGTCTGCTACTAGTGAGCCGGAGCCTATAGTTCTACTAGTGAGTGTTTCAAAACATGACAATCCTATACCTCTTGCCGTCACGAAGTTGGCCGCAAGAAAATCGTGCAGAGTGCTTACGCCCACACTCAGGATCGTGGAGACTTGCAGGCGGCCATGTAGGCGTTTAGGCCCGCGGCATTTTCCTCTTTTGGTTGACATGTCAGTGACTGACACTTTGAACCTTCTTTGTACATAAGGGCATGTACCATGGTGATATAAAAAAAAGTGCCACGTAGGATAAACGCTGAGGTGGAGAAAATAGAATATAAAAAAAAGTTTGGTTTCTCTTAATTAAGAGATGATCTCTTATCACAATCTCTCTCACCACAAATTTAGGATATCTGAGTACTAAAGATAAGCCTAAAAAATAACCTATTGTATATCATATTTTATTGTTATATCTAAATTACGTGGCGACGTTAAGATAAGACGGCTTCATGCCCTAACAATCTTTTCTATTAAATCGGAGGCGTGCCTTTAACCTCTAAAAAAAGAATCACCAAATCTTATCAAATGAGTTGTTTGGCTCCTTTGTTTTGAGATTATGTTTGGCTCCAATATATTTATCTGGTGTAGTAGAATCGGCAGAATAAGGAATGCCCTTGCAGCAAGATTACTTGGCCCATGTCGACTGAGGAATAGTCATGCGCATGGCACAGGAGTAGTATATATGTTCCGGGGTGGTGGCGTTGGAAAGATCACAAACAGCTTGGAGCGCAAACAACAATCCTTGCAATGGAAACAATTGAGGTTCTTGCCCTCGTAGCCGCCGTGCTCTTCTGCCTAGCCGTCCTCCGGCGAAGCACCAGCCCTGCCGTCCAGCTGGTCAGGGACCCTGCCGTTGCCCACCGCCTCCTGAATGAGAACCCCGACGCTTTATCGAACCGGCCGTCGGCTGGCCTTCTCACTGCTCTGGCGACCTGGACTCGCCGTCCGGATCGGACAGAGACCATATCGACCTCGACCTACGGCTCACACTGGCGATCGCTCCGGTCCAACCTCACCGCCGGCTTCCTCAGCCCCTCGCGCCTCGCCGCCCTCGCACCCCTGCAGCGCGACGCCGCCCAAGACCTCGTCACCGGCTTGTCCGCGGGAGAGGTGGTCATGCGGGAACACCTCGACCGCGCCATGTTTACGCTGGCCACGCGGCTGTGCTTCGGCGACGACGTGGAGGAGAGCTGCGTGCGCGCCATGCAGAGCGTGATGGACGACATCACGCAAGCCATGGACGACACAGTCTCGTTCGACGGCTCGACGCTGGGCAAGGTCACGCACTGGAGGACGCTGCGCCGGCTATTCGGCTTGTTTGTCCCGCTGGGCGTGCTGGTGCGCCCACTCATCGCGGCGGCGCGGGCACGCAAGAACACCGACTCCCGACACTCGTACGTGGACTCGCTCATCGACATCCGCATCCCCAACGACGTCGACGCCAAACGTGCGTTGGGAGACGACGAGATCCTGGGCCTCGTGGCCGAGTTCCTCGCCACCAACACTGGGGTGATCGTGGCCTGCCTCGAGTGGACACTCGCCAACCTTGCCATCCAGCCGGAGGTCCAGAAAAAGCTGCGCCGCGAGATCGACGAGGCGGTGGCAGGTGAGGCCAATGCATGGCTATCCGAGAAGGCCCTCCGCGACATGCCGTACCTGCGCGCCGTCGTACTCGAGAGCCTCCGCGTGCACCCGCCTTCGCCGTTCGTCACGCGCGGCGTCCACGACCTCGCGGCAGCGGCTTCCGGAGCGACCGGTAGGCTGAGAAAAAGGATCATCTTCATGGTGCGGGACATTGGAAGGCACGGGAGTGCGTGGACGGACCCAGACCAGTTCAGGCCGGAGCGGTTCTTGCCGGGAGGCGAGGCGGAGGACGTCGGCCAGATGCCGGGACGGAACGAGATCAGGATGATGCCGTTCGGAGGCGGGAGGAGGTTCTGCCCGGGATCCAATATGGCGATGCTGCAGGCCAAGTTCTTCCTGGCCGCGCTCGTGCGACACTTTGAGTTTGCGCCGCCCAGCTGCGGCATCGACCTGACGGAGGTGGGTGGGTTCAACAACGTGATGAAGAAGCCGCTGCGTGTGCGCGTCACTCCACGCGCGTTGCCCTAGACCGAGAAACAGCTATCTACGGTAAGCAAATAAGTGGTCAGCCACAACTTCCCTTCTCTTGCGATGCTATAGTGGAGCAGAGCGGGTTGATTAATTTCTGTTTATGTGGCATCAGTTGTAAATGTTTGGCTCTCTCTTGCCATGAGTCCAGAAAATGATGTATACTACCAAAGGAGCCCATGCACCCTGGTAAAAAAACGGAGCCCATGCATGCATACATATTCAAAGTGAAATCAGGGGCTGTTCGTGTTTGGATCATAGTTTAGCATGCATGCATTCCTACACCTTCATACTCAGATGTATGGTTGCTCGTCTGTTCAAACATGAAATCGATGAGCGGCTAATATTTTCAACACTTTCCACCATCTCTTGGTCCTGCAGTTACATCACCGGTGAAAGTTTCAACACCAACAAAAAAAAAAAAAGGCTGGCACAGCTGTTTCCATGCTGTTGTGAAATTAGTTGAGGTACATTAGCTCGATATATGAATTATAGTGTAGTTCATGGAAATATACCTCTGCGGCAACCATGAAATATTGTAGAAGTCTTGTTAAGATGTACTCCATCTGTCGCAAACTAATAGTCAATCTAGCTCGTTTTTTTCATGTCATCTTAAATCTGACTGAATATATAAGTAAAAATCAACATTTAAGGCACAAAATCAGTATATTTTTAATAAAATTACTGTTTTTTTGTGTAAAAAACAATACTGGGTTTTCTAGTTCTCAATTTAGCGCTCAGTCAAGTCCTACACTGTTCAATTGCATCATGATTTGTGCATATGAGTTGCAAGTTGGGTTGGAGCTGAGGTTTTTTTTAGTTTCAAGTGAAGTTGCAACTCCGATTTTCTATGTTGCACGTGGGGATGCAACTAAAAAAAGCCCTTAAGCATTAGATCTTCTGAGCAGCGAAGTGATCATAGAGATGCGCCAAGCTCCAGCAGGCAAAATAATCGACCAAGGTTTTAGAGGCCATACATCATATCACCTGAAGATCTTCTGAACGGGCCATGCCAGATGCACTTTTACCTCGACAGTGAAGGGAAAAGACAGTCAGGCCACCTTCAGAAGGACTGCCGAACCTTTCAAGCTCTGCATAGATATGCAGAGCACACAAATGCACAAACAGCAAACAGGGGGCATATACAGGGGCCAAGGAGTGAAGTCCATCTACCACCACCACCCGCAATTACTAGCTCAAACCAACATCAGTTGCAATTGGCGGCACCTCCAGCCAACAATGGCCCTTACATTGACACAACAGGAGCAGTGTCGATGATCCAGAAAGGCAGACCCACTAGTGGAAAAATGGCCTTTAGTCCCGGTTCACAACAGGCTTTAGTCCCGGTTGTGCAACCGGGACTAAAGGGTCGCGACTAAAGCCCCCCCCCCCCTTTAGTCCCGGTTGCTTACGAACCACGTGGGCGGCTGGCGTGCGCCAGAGCGAAGGACCTTTAGTCCCGGTTTGTAACACGAAACGGGACTAAAGGCTATTTCGTTAATTTTTTTAGGTTTCTAATTATTTTTCACTCCCTCTTTTTTTTCTATTTTTCAGAATTTCTATTATTTCAGTTATTTACATAGTTTAGTGTCTAACTGCAATTATCCCTAGTTAAATTACTTACTCTTGGTCACAATTCCCGCTCGGTCACCCATCCTCCCACACTAGCACACTTAACTTCCGAGTTCCATTCCGTCCCGCATCCAAGTGCTTCGCGCGCATGTATGTGATACTAGTATCATATCAATCCTGTTAACATGTTGGTTGATGACACATTTATCTTTTAATAAACAAAAGTAATGATTATTAAAAGTATCATATCTTTTAATAAACAAAAGTAATAATGTAATAATAATCTTGAATAAATAAATAAACATTAACTTTATAATTTGTATTTTTTTTGCCAAACCTAAAAACTAAAATTTCAGATGAAAAAATAATTTTTTTTGCCAAACCTAAAACCTAAAAATTTGAAAATCTAAAAGGGTAAAAGTAATAGTAATCTTTATGCATGATACAATTATTAATTTTAATTTTTTAAAAAATAAAAAATCCGTAATCTATAGCAAAAACTAAAATCTTCCTGCTTTCGTATTTTCATTTGGAATTTGAGAATCTAAAAATTGGAATTCGAATGTAACTTTTTCCCAGGATTTTTTTGATATATTATACGTTTTTTTCCGACGTCGTATGCAAAAGTTATTGCGGTTTTACCATTTTTTAAACTTTTTTTGCAAAAAAAGTGAAAATTCGAATTTCTTAATTTCTCCGAATAGTAGGTTGCATAACATACAAGAATCAAAACAATTTTTTTTTTGAATTTTCTATCATTTTTTTGTATTTTATAAAGCAAAAAAAGGTGATCCACGGGGGGGGGGGGGGTGCAGGGTGCGTGGGGAGGAAAAACCTTTAGTCCCGGTTGGGGACACCAACCGGGACTAAAGGGTACCCCTTTAGTCGCGGTTGGTGTCCCCAACCGGGACTAAAGGTTTTTCCGCCGGCCGCATCCCTCCATAGCCCTTTAGTCCCGGGTTGCCTCCCGAACCGCGACTAAAGCCCCCTTTAGTCGCGGTTCGAATATTTCCGGGACTAATGGGGGTGGACGGAAGCCTCTTTTTCTACTAGTGACCCTCGAATAGGGCGCAAAAGGTAATTTCGTGACAGGTATACATGGCAGAGAAGATACCTCCACCAACCATCAAGTACCTTAATTGGTCGGCACAAGACATAGGATTCACTCAAGTGGACCATCCGCCTCAAGTTCCACGACCGGGACAATCAGCTATGATTTTACCAGCGGCGATTGCAGGATTCGAGGTCTCGCGTATATTCATAGATGGAGGAAGCAGTCTGAACCTCATGTACACGGATACCTTGAGGAAGATGAACATTTCTGTGGCAAATTTGACACCAACATACACGAGTTTCCATGGTATTACACCGGAGAAGCCGAACTATCCCCTGGGAAAGATATTACTCGATGTACAGTTCGGAACCCGAGAGAATTTCCGGAGGGAGAAGCTGGAGTTCGACCCGCGTATGCCAGGTTCATGGTTGTGCCACACTGTACATACCTGTTATGGAGGATTCCTGGTCCCAATGGCCCAATCACAGTGAAAGGAAGCTTTGCCTTAGCAGATAAATGCGACAACAAGGATTTCCATAAGCTTTCCGAAACCTTCAGGATGCAGGCTGAGTATGAAGCATCTAAGCTCACCACCAACTATGACGTGCTACCCGATGGAGGAAGGCCACTCAAGGAACAAAACTTCGACACCTCCAAGAATTCCAAGGAAGTGCAGATTCACCCGACAAATCCCAAAAAAATGACAGCTATCTTAACAAACATGGATAGCGCATAGGAAAGCATGCTCGTCGAGTTCCTCCGTGAGCGCTGGAAAATCTTTGCATGGTGTCCAGCCGACATGCCAGGAGTACCACTAGTAGGAAAAGCCTCATCAGTGGCGCACGAAAAAACGATTCTGTGGCGCATGGGAGGTGCGCCACAGAATTCTCGCCACAAAAATAAGCTTTCTGTGGCGCACCAGGCCGTGCGCCACAGAAATAAGGTTTCGTGGCGCACCAGGTAGTGTGCGCCACAGAAATAAGTAGTCTGTGGCGCATGTGATGTAGCTGCGCCACAGAAATAGGTGCGCCACAGAATTATTTTTTGGTGCGCCACAGAACTATCTACAGGTATACTCGATTTTGTGCTCCCTGGTGTACTATACAGGTTTTATACTGATTTTATACACTACATGCAGGTTATATACTGATATAATATAGACAGATATAATATGGACATATATAATCATCACATCATCATCACATTACTTAGAGCCCGATCGAGTTATACATATAGCTCCATACACTCATAATGCATGCAAATTAAGAAAGTTCTCATCATCTCTAGATACAAACGAAGTGACACCGGCCGCCGCCTACACTAGGATGAAATAGAGTACCGCCGCGACGATGGTGAGCAAGAGCGAGAGCACAAGGAAGGTCTTCATCTTGCTCTTCTTTGCTTGGTGCGCCCTCCACTTGGCAACCGCCTCGTGCCTAGTCGGGTACCCTTTGTAGCAGTTGCCGCTGAACTTGTGCACCTGTTTCTTGCACTCCTCCCACTCCTCGTACACTCCTGGAACCCGCCCCTCGAACACGACATAGTACGTCATCTCTATGCATGGACACAAGGCATATTAGTATATAACGCAATGGAAAGAGTTAGAGAGTTCACATGCATACATATTCACAAGAATTAAAGCAAGGAAATAATAATAAACCTAAAAGACATATAGCATCGGTATCACATAAGTAATCAAGTTCAACGACAACGACTACAATAGTAATTGAAGTCCAACAACAACGACCACCGTTTCGAGCAAATTAAGCAAGTTTAGTTTACAACACAGTACAAATTGTCCATCGATTCAAAGTAATGCTAAGCACACCGGTCTCGGTCAACGAGACTTCTTCTTGAGCGGCTCCGGGAACGGCTTGTACAAGGCCTTCGTCGTCCATGTCCTTCCATCACCCTGCCTATGTAGGCGTTCTTCGATATCCCTCTTACACAACCCTCTGAGTTGGTATAAGAGCCCCGATGCGTTGGATACATCGTGTACTATAATTTCAGAGAGCTTTACTTGGAGGCGATGGAAGTCTTCTCTAAGATCATCATCGTTGATCTCCCCCGACATTTTAATGGGGTCTCGCTTGCTAGGTGGCAGAGACATCATCTCTGCATCCTCGACAAACCCTTTAGGTGATGGAGGACATATAAGGCCTCCTTAATGCTGCCAGCTGGCTGCTTGATGCAAGGGAAGTCGATCACGTGCTTGAACCCGAGCTTTTTAGTGTCCGGCCTGACAAATTCCCCTTTCTTGTCGAAGGTGCCTCCATTTTTGGAGTAGCCAAGGATAGCCTCATCGAGAACACCGCTTATTCTCCTGTAGTCTTTCTTCGTCGTCGTATTCGACGAGTCGAAATACTGGGCTAGTGACCACTTCGGGCAAAGGATGATGAGTGTGCAGTATTTGTCCCTGCTCAACACATGCAATTGAAATGGAATGTTGGAAAAGGATCGCCAATGGAAGAAATATATAAGAAAGCATAAGTTACGACGGCCGTGAGCGGATGTGTACTTACTCGGGAAAGACAGGCAGAAGAATGGTGTTCTTCTCTTTGTTCATGAGCATGAAGCTCTCGAGGTACCGCACCGCCTTGGTCCGTGTGCTTGAGCCGTCCTGGAGCTGGCTATCGCGCATGTAGTAGGGATCCGCTACCGCAATGTGGGGGGTCTCTCTCTGTTGATCTTCATCTGAAGATTGATCGCGTATAGGCGGACCAAGTTATAGTCGAGCCGTTTCGAGTGAAATAGATTGAAGACGTCCTCGAACGCTATGAAGAAGATATCCGCGGGGTCTTCATTGACGAAGTGCTGGTCGGACGGCACCTTGACCGAGAACACCGGGTAATTTGGATCCTTTTCTTTAAGAAGGACGCTCTCTTGATATTGAATAGAGTACTGCAAAGGGAGCATTGGTCCACTTGCGAGGTGTTCCATGTCCGGAGGCAGTATAGGTTTACCAGCTTCATGACACCGGGGCAAGCCATCCGGTGTAGGTGGTACCATGTCGTCGGCCCGGATCCTCTTAGGAGCAGGCTGGCTCGAAGATGCGCCCTTCTTGGCTCCTCTCTTCCTTCCCTTCTTCACCTGACCTACTGGGGGTGCTTGTGGTGCTGATGGTGGTGCTTCGGGTGCTGGTGGTGCTTCTGAGGTTGCTGGGGTTGATTTGGGTGGCTCCCCGATGATCGTCTTACGCAGCGTGTTAGGGCTGAAAACGGTAGCAGGCTTGACTTGAGCTGGATTGCCAGCCTCCGGAGGAGTGTCTTGAGAAAGACCCGTGAAGACCAGGCGCTGCTTCGTGACTGTAGGGGGACGACTAAGTTGATCGCTGTGTGTGCGGAAGGCTTGTTCATCCATAGGAGGCATGTACATATCTTGGCTGCAGGCGCCAGTGTTGATGTAGGCATCGATGTCATCATCATCCTCTACATCGTTGCCATCAAGTGGCGCCATGTCCTGGACCTTAGGTGGTGGCGGTTGCGATGCCGTCGCTTGGCGTACCGTGCGTCTAGTAGACGGTCGCTGCGGTAGCGCTCCCAACAACTGTTTGTGGCGTCTGGTGGTGACGGCGATCGTCGGTTCCTTCCGGGTGGCGGCGGCGACCGCCGGTTCCTTCAGGGTAGTGGGGGCGGCGACCGCCGTTTCCTTAAGGGTGTCGTCGGCGCTGGCGATCTTGGGCCGGATGATAGGGGAGGTGGCGCCGGTGCTTTTCTTACCACTCGGAAGACCCCCCCAGACGAATCTGGTTCTTCGGCCATGTCATAAGCCATGAGGTGCAATCCCCAAGGGGCAAAACGTCGCCTTCGTCTGTGCCCGGAGGTTGAAAGGGGGGATGGCGTAGCGGTACTCCGGCACTACCACTACCAACTTGACCTTCGCCACGTCTTCCGCCAATCTAGCGCCGTGCATAACGCGGGAAGCCATGACAAGGCCGCTAGCAACTTCCACCAACTTGCCGCCGGGCTCCACCGTTTGCAGAAGTATGCATGGTTCATCCTGAGTCAGGGGCGCCATGTTGGGCATCGTGAGATGGCAGTCACGAAAGGCATATATAGTTAAAGAAGATGACGCGAAGGAGTAACTAATGAGTTTACCTCCTTGATGGCGTCGATCTCGGCTACTGTCGATACAAGGGCGGCGGTTGGGGGCGTCGATGCGACCAGTTGGAGCTGCGGCGGCGGTTGGAGCTGCGGCGGCGTCTGGTGGAGCCCCGACGCCGGCGTCGGGTGGAGCGGCACCGTCGGCGACACGTGGAAGCTTGAGTTGCTGCCGCTGATGCTGGGCACATGTATCGGCCCCACTTGACCTCCCGCATTCCAAGCAGCTAACCCCTCCATCAACCCAGGGGGGATGATCTGCCGGATCTTCTCGTCCAATAACTTCTTCATCATCTCCGTGTTCTCCACAGGCTTTTCGGCCACCAGCTTCTCTAGTGTCTCCACCTTCTTCTTCAGCTCCTGAACCTCGGATTTATCCTTAGCCGATGACCTCCTCTCCAGCTTTCTCGTCTTGGCATCCGATCCGTAGTACTCGGATAGCTTCATACTTGTGCCAAAGCCGGACACACGGCCACCCGACGTCGGTGGCTTGTCTAGCTCCCTCTCCTTGTATTTGTTCATCGCCCTGTTGAAAGGCGTGTCCCACGGTTCCGTCGACCCCTGGGACGACGGGCCAGCCTTCGTCAACTCTTCATCCTTCAGACAAAGGAACTTAAGGTTAGCTCATTTGGCTTCATTGCCTAATAAGATGAGCGAAATAATATAGAACTATCCTTACCAGGTACTTCTCGAAATCCCTCACGTCTTCGTGATCCGTAATAAATTCCCCCGTCTTCCAGTCTAAGTAGTAGCGGGACCGGACAAAGTTCCTAGCCTGTTCATCCTGGATTTTGTGCCAGGGGTTTTCTTTCCCCAGACGTACCATCTCGGCATCCTCCTTGTCCCAAGTGGGCTGTTTTCCTCGGTAACCGCCGCTTCCGCAATGGTGGGTCCCTAAGTTCAAATCCCGCATTTTCTTCCCCCAGGCGGTCCATTTTTTAACAGCGTCACTCTCTAAGTAAGACTTGAATGCATTAAAGTCTTCTAAGGAGAGCGACGGGTCTTTGCTACTTATCCTCTCCCAGCTTTCACCGGCCTCGATCTTTCTCTTCAGCCGGTTCTTCCAGCTGCTCAAGGCGGTGCTCATCTTCGTGAGAGCTAAAGAGTCCACCTTCTTATTGAACGGCTCCGGGAACGTGTATCGTTGGTGAAGCTTCTGGAGGAGGGATTGGGCGATAGCCTCGTTCTCCTTGCTTCTGAGGTCCTGAGTTAGGATCGGCACGGTTTCACGGACGATGCACCCTAGTTGCATGCCGTACCCTTTGGCAACCCACGAAGGCTCCATCGGTAGGCCACTTTCGGAGACTACCGTGACAGCATCGGTGACGTTGGCGAGCACTTGCGGCCTCCGATCCCTCCTTGGCCTCCTCGCCGTCCTCTTCTTCTTACCCTCCTGAGGGTTGCCGCCGCTATCACCTTCCGTGCGGTTGGCCGCGTTCTCTTCACCGGTCGTCTCTTCACCGGTCTGGGCGGCGTCGTCCCAGGTATCGTCATCGTCGCCGGTGTCGGCGGCAGTATCCCGGACCTCTTCCTCGGAGGCGGCGTCCCGGCCCTCTTCCTCATCATCGGGCGACTCGGCGGCGGCCTTCCGGGGCTGCTCGTAGCCCTCCCAGAAGTCCTTGTTGGCCTCTCTCGCTTCTTTGTTCTGGCTCCTGGGCTTAGAAGTGTTGCCCGACATGTTTATTTGCACTTCATTAAAAAGAGGCAACAAGTTAGTACAAAAGTCAACCAGAAAATTCGGCATGACTTTTGCTAATTTTTCTACGTAGGAGTGCCCATTTCTCAACCGAAACGGAAGTTAATCAACGCTTCGGGAGAAATGGGCAACTCAATGAAATCCCTGCAAAAATATCCACCATATATCGACCATACAAACTTGCCCATCTACAATACATCAAACAAAAGCCAACATAAACCTGGAGCATCTATTTCAGCATATTTTTTAACCTGAAGCAGTACAACAACAATGACTTTCTTAACCTGGAGCATCTACCACCTGGAGCACTACCACCTGGAGCAGTACAAATCACAGCACAAGAGCAACAAAAACCAGAGTACATTAAAGCTAGCACTTCAAACCAGAGAACTGCACTTCAAGTTTTTAGCTAACATTAATTTGAACCAGCAATTTGAACCAGTAGCAATTTATGGCAAGCATGAGCATGAGCAAGCATTTTTTCATTTCATTATTGTTATGAGCATCAGCATGCCCACAGCAGCACCAATAAGCAGTAGCAGTTTATGGCAAGCATGCACTGGTTTAATTACTGTAACACACTAAATAGTATTGGCATAATCATGCACTTGATAATTGCAATATGGTTGTTCATTTAAAAAATACTACTTATTGCTATATCAACCAGTACCTACTTCATTTGCAAGTAGCATTAGGCATTTTCATTTGCATTTGCATTAGGCATTTGATAGATGGATCAATCATGTTGCTTTGTCCCTTGTTTCGTTCCATTTGACCACAATATTGCATAATCTTTATTTCAAAATCTTTATTTGCAACCAGTAGCATTTCAAAATCTCTAGTGAGCATGAGCATGAGCATGAGAATTCGCCCTAACTAGCAGGAACCCTAAAGCATTTCAATTTGCAAACAGAGACTATGAACTCCAATGAACCCTAACTAGCAGGAACCCTAGCCGGGAGGGGGGAAGGTGGAGGGAAGGGGAGAGGGGAGGGAAGAGGGGAGGGGGAAGGTGGAGGGAAGGAGAGAGGGAAGCTCACCGATGGTGACGGTAGCGACGACGGTGGCCTCTCCTCTTCCTCCTCGAGGTGCAGCGGCCTCCTCCTCCTCGATGTACGGCGGCCCCTTCTCGGGTACGTCCTCGGCGGTGGCGTGGCGGTCCTCCTCCTCCTTGATCTGGGGCGGCGGCTCGGGGTTGGGCGTCCTGCTCGGCGGCGGCGTGGCGGTCCCCTTCCTCCTCCTCCTCGGCGGCGGCGCTTGGTGGCGGCGCTTGGTGGTGGCGGTGGCGCTAGGGTTGTCGGGGAAGAAACTGTTAGTGTGGGGAGTGGGGAAGAAAGGTTCAGTTATTTCACCAAGTGTCTTAATTCTGTGGCGCACCTCTAAGTGCGCCACAGAATTAAGAATTCTGTGGCGCATCAGCTCTTCCATGCGCCACAGAATTCCCAATTCTGTGGCGCACCTAAAGGGGCATGCGCCACAGAATTTAGACACTTAGCCAAACAAAACGGGTTACTGCTGTGTCCTGACAGATACATAGTACTAGTCTAGTGGTTAAGGCCAATGTTAGGCCATTAGTAGCCAGGTTCGAACCCTGGCTGCCACACAATTTTTCTTCCTTTTTTTCATATTTTAGTTACATTTCAATAAATAACACAACATTATTTAGTAATTAGTAGAGAGAATTATAAATTACTTGTCTCATACAAACATGTTCTTGTTTCTCTCACACACACATGCATGTACTTGTCTAACACACACACTCACACACATGTGATAGACCAAAAAAAGATCTTCTTCGTCCCGGCTCCGAGCTCTAGCGTCTCTTCGCAATCTTCTTGCCCTTTTGTTGTTGGGTTGAATACTTTATGCCGGCCACCTTGAGATTTCTTCGCGTGAACGGACAACCTTTAGAGGGTAGGGAGGTCTTCCTTCTTACTTTACTAGTAGTAGGCATGTCGAAGTGCCTGTCGAATTCCTCCTCCATCTTCGGGTCACCGTTCTTGTCCAAGTCTTCCTCGTTGGCGTCTCCTTGCATTCCTATGATGCTCCTCTTGCCCCTCCTCACGACAACACGGCTAGGCCTCGACGGATCGGTGATGAAGAAGCATTGGTCAACTTGGCTACCGAGTACCCATGGCTCATTTTTCGCGGATGCGTTCTTCGATTTTGCATCGGGTATAACCATGGTTGTGAAATATCGGCCTTCTTTTTCGACCTTCTTGGCCCATCTCACACGAAACATTGGCACCGTCTCTCCACAGTAATTGAGCTCCCATATCTCCTCGATCCTTCCAAAAAATCTTTCCTTGACATTAGTCTCGTCATCGGCGTATGACAGCATAGTTACTCCTGAGTTTTGATTTTCACTATTTCTGTCCTTTTCCTCGGTGTAGAATCTGTAACCGTTGATGTCGTACCCCTGATAGGTCCTTACGTTCTGCGCGGGTCCCTGTGATAAGGTGTATATGAGTTTTTCATCTTCGGTAGAAGGCGTATTTCTCTGTGCTTCAACCAGTTGAGTTTGCTTGAACCAACGCGTGAAGCTGGAGTTGTGCTTTTTGGTTACGTCTCCCATCTTCCTCGGCCGGCCCATATCGATGTAATTCTGCTCGACCATGCTTTTGTGCTCTTGCACGAAAGGTTCGGTCAGTTTTAAGTGTTGTAGCGCGACCCGGTGAGCCCTGTCAAAGTCGTCGCGTCGATTTTCAATGCCGACATGGACTGAGCGGTAGCCCTCGCGGTGACCGACTCCAGCGAGCCTCCCGAGGTGCGTCCTGGGGGGTAGACCAACATGATCCTCGTCGTCCTCGGTGCTTAGATAATTCTGGCAGAAGGAGATGCACTCGTAGGTTAGAAACCCCTTGGCCATGCTTGCGTCTGGACGGGCCCTATTGCGAACGTATCCTTTCATGACACCGTTCTGCCTTTCGAAAGGCATCATGTTGTGGAGGAACGTTGGGCCGAGCTGCTTGATGTCTTCAACGACATGGAGAAGGAGATGGACGCATATATCACAGAATGCAGGCGGGAAGTAAATCTCGAGCTCACATAGTATCACCACGATCTCATCCTGTAGCATCTTGAGCTGCCTCACGCCGATCGACTTCCTGGTGATAACGTCAAAAAAGTTGCATAGGCCAAACAGCGTATCACGGACGTGCTCGTCCATTATGCCTCGGATCGCAACGGGAAGTATCTGCGTCATTAGCACGTGGCAATCGTGAGACTTCATCCCGGTGAACCTCTTCTTCGCTACGTCCAGATATCTGCTTATATTCCCCGAGTAACCGTGAGGAACTTTCACTCCTAGGAGGCACCTGAAAAACTGCTCGAGCTCCTCCGGACTCGTTGTGAAGCAGGCAGCGGGAAGCTGCACCGCGTTCTTCTTGGCCCTTTTATGGAGACGTTGAGTCCCTTCCGTCTGTTCATCATCATCATCGTCGTCGTCAGTATCGGGGGCTTGAAGATCTTTCCTGATGCCAAAATGTTTAAGATCATATCTTGCTTTCGGTCCATCCTTGGACTTTTCTGAGTTGCAAAGAGTGCCAAGCAGACTCTCGGTAACGTTCTTCGTAATGTGCATGACATCGAGGCTGTGGGGCGTGTGGAGGACCTTCCAGTACTCCAAGTCGTGGAAAACAGACCTCGCTTTCCATACACCGAGCAGCGGCTCTGGCTTCGGTCGCTTCTTTCCCGGCGCTGGGCACTCCTTCCAATTTTTCAGAAGATCATCGATTTCTGCGCCGCTCCTCGGGCGTGGGGGTCCATCGGGCTCATCTTTACCATTGAATAGATCACCGCGTTTTCTCCACGGGTGATCCAAGCGAAGCCACCTTCGAGCACCTGGGTAGACGGTTTTCGAGGACCCGGGATCCCTTGGTAGTTGTAGATGCGGGGTATCGTCCATGCACTTCACACAGCCGTTGAATCCGTGGCCCACCTGGGCAGATACATATGCGTAACCAGGATAGTCCGTGACCGTCGTGATCAACGCGGCTCTCATATCGAAATAAGTTCTAGTGTAGGCGTCCCACGTACGGGGTGGCGTCTTCCACAACGTGTCTAACTCCTCTTTCAGCAGCCCGAGATACAAATGCATGTCGACACCTGGTTGTTTCGGCCCCTGAATGAGAATACTCAGGTGTATGTACCTTTGCTTGGTGCATAGCCACGGGGGTAGGTTGTAAGGCCATACAAACACAGGCCAGGTGCTATGCGTGCTACTCTGGTTGCCGAACGGATTGAGTCCATCGGTGCTCATACCCAGCCTGATGTTCCTTGCGTCGCCCCCGAACCTAGGGAAGGCGATGTCCAATGCTTGCCACTGTCCAGCGTCTGAAGGGTGTGTCAGCATATAGCCCATCTCCGGATCTTCTTCGGGCTTCTGCCTTTCCGCGTGCCATTGCATGAGCTTTGCTTCCTTAGGGTCCACGAAATACCGCTGCAGACGGGGAGTGATAGGAAAGTACCATACCACCTTTCGAGGTACCTTCTTGTTCCCAACCTTGTACCGTCCGTGGCCACACACCGGACATGTGGTTCTGTCCTTGTACTCGCACCTATAAATCACACAATCATTAATGCAGGCGTGGTATTTTTCGTGCGGTAGGTCAAGGGGACACACGACTTTCTTGGCCTCCTCGGTACTACTTGGCAATGTGTTCCCCTCCGGGAGACGATCGTGCCAGAATTTTAAGTTCTTGCTGAAGCTGGAATCGGTCCACTTGTTCTGCGTCTTCATCTGCAGGTAATCAAGCGTTACATGCAAGCGTGTATCCTGCGGACGACACCCAGGAAAGATCGGAGTCATCCCGTCTTTCTCCATTTGCGACAGCTTGGCTCTCTCTCTAGCTGCAACTCTATCGTTGCTCGTCTCCTGGAGGAGAAGATCTTGAACATGAGAGTCCCGCAAGGCCGAAATTAGCGGGGTCGCGCCGGAATCTTCTTCTTCATCATGATGATGTTCTCCGCCGGCATCTTCTTCTTCATGATGATCTTCTCCGCCGACTTCTTCTTCATGATGATAGTCCCCGTCGGCATGATGATAGTCTTCTTCATGATGATAGTCATCTCGCTCTACATGGTCTTCATGCGCACCATTTGATGGGGCCGGCCGCGCCTGGTTGTCTTGCATGAAACCGCGCCTCAGCAGGTGCTCCTCCAGTTGTCCGGAATCAGGGTTGATCCAGCGCTCGAGTTTGCATGATCGACACGGACATCTTATCTGGCGCCTATTGTTCCGAATCATGTCCTCCTTCGCGTCTATCTTGTATCTAGAGATTCGAGCGGAACTCATCGAGAGGACCATGCTTGCCTGCAAATGGTATACATAGAACAGGAAATTAGAACCGCACCAAATGCACACACATGCATGGGCCGTACCTCTCCTCAAGGTATTACATGGAGCGGAAAAATTCGGCATGACCTCTCCTCAAAGTAGGACATATGGGTAGTGCAAAACTTGCCGAAACGGAAATGAATCAACATTTCGGCAAACATCCATGCACCACACCGGCACACACACACAAGCGCTTCACCTGCAACAACCATCCATACACACGACGGCCACACAAGATCTACAAGCATATGCATGTCTCCTCCAAGCATATGTATGTCTCCTCCAACTACTCACCTTCTAGATTCGATACCGAGACGAGACCGCGATCGATGAGTTCGAGAGGAGGAGAGAGTATGGAGAGCCTTCTCCTCAACTCCAATTAAGTATCAACCAAACTAAGTGCAATAAATACCAAAGCAAGTGAAAAGTAGAGTCAAAATGGTATGAGAGAGAAGGGGGGACGAGCTAGATGGAGGAAGAAGAATGGCTTGTGTAGTGTGGTAGGTGGGAGGTTGGCTCACTTTTGTATATCTAGTTCGCTAATTCTGTGGCGCACCTGAACATATGCGCCACAGAATACCTTATTTCTGTGGCGCACGAGCCAAGCTGCGCCACAGAATAGCTTATTTTTGTGGCGCACTGTGGTCGTGCGCCACAGAAAAGCTTATTTTTGTGGCGCACCCTTGTACATGCGCCATAGAAATAGTAAAACCAATGATTGGGGGTGTCAGCTGGTGGGGCCCACCATGTTTTTGTGGCGCACGGTTCCTCGGTGCGCCACAAAAGTAAGCTATTTCTGTGGCGCAGCATGCTGGGTGCGCCACAAAATAATATTCTGTGGCGCATTTTCTGTGGTGCGCCACAGAACTAAGCTCTGCCTATAAGGGTTTTCCTACTAGTGTACTGATGTCTACGTTCCCCCTCCTTTCCTGTAGACAGTGTTGGGCCTCCAAGTGCAGAGGTTTGTAGAACAACAGCAAGTTTTCCCTTAAGTGGATCACCCAAGGTTTATCGAACTCGGGGAGGAAGAGGTCAAAGATATCCCTCTCATGCAACCCTGCAACCACAAAGCAAGAAGTCTCTTGTGTCCCCAACACACCAAATAGGTGCACTAGTTCGGCGAAGAGATAGTGAAATACAGGTGGTATGAATATATATGAGCAGTAGCAACGGTGACAGAAAATAGCTTGCTGGCGTGTAGTTGATGGTGGTAGTATTGCAGCAGTAGTAAAACAGTAAACAAGCAGTAGTAACTCAGCAGTATTTAGAAACAAGGCCTAGGGATTAGACTTTCACTAGTGGACACTCTCAACATTGATCACATAACAGAATAGATAAATGCATACTCTACACTTTTGTTGGATGATGAACACATTGCGTAGGATTACACGAACCCTCAATGCCGGAGTTAACAAGCTCCACAATAATGCTCATGTTTAAGTAACCTTAAGTGTAAGATAGATCAAAAGACTAAACCAAGTACTAGCATAGCATGCACACTGTCACCTTCATGCATATGTAGGAGGAATAGATCACATCAATATTATCATAGCAATAGTTAACTTCACAATCTACAAGAGATCATGATCATAGCATAAACCAAGTACTAACACGGTGCACGCACTGTCACCTTTGCACACATGCAGGAGGAATAAAACTACTTTAATAACACATCACTAGAGTAGCACATAGATAGTAGTGATACAAAACTCATATGAATCTCAATCATGTAAAGCAGCTCATGAGATCATTGTATTGAGGTACATAGGAGAGAGATTAACCACATAGCTACCGGTACAGCCCCGAGCCTCGATGGAGAACTACTCCTCCTCATGGGAGCAACAGCGGTGATGAAGATGGCGGTGGAGATGGCAGCGGTGTTGATGGAGAAGCCTTCGGGGCACTCCCCGCTCCCGTGGTGCCGGAACAGAGACTCTGTCCCCGATCTTGGCTTCGCGACGGCGGCGTCTGGAACTTTTCTCGTATCGTGGCTTTCTCCGTCGGGTTTTCGAGGGGCTTTATATAGGCGAAGAGGCGGCGCAGAGGGTCAACGAGGCGACGAGACCATAGTGGCGCGGCGGGGCCCGGCCGCGCCACCATGTCATCTGGGCCCACAGGCCCATCTCGGCAGCTCGAGTGTTCTGGATGGTTCCGGGAAAATAGGAACCGGGCGTTGATTTCGTCCGATTCGAGAATATTTCGTTACTAGGATTTCTGAAACCAAAACACGAAAAGGAACTGCACTTCGGCATCTTGTTAATAGGTTAGTTCCAGAAAATGCATAAATATGACATACAATGTGTATAAAACATGTAGATATCATCAATAAAGTGGCATGGAACATAAGAAATTATCGATACGTCGGAGACGTATCAGCATCCCCAAGCTTAGTTCTGCTCGTCCCGAGCAGGTAAAACGATAACAAAGATAATTTCTTAAGTGACATGCCATCATAAACTTGATCATATTGTAAACATATGTAATGAATGCAGCAATCAAAACAAAAGTAATGAGATGAGTAAACAAGTGAATCATATAGCAAAGACTTTTCATGAATAGTACTTCAAGACAAGCATCAATAAGTCTTGCATAAGAGTTAACTCATAAAGCAATAATTCAAAGTAGAGGTATTGAAGCAACACAAAGGAAGATGAAGTTTCAGCGGTTGCTTTCAACTTATAACATGTATATCTCATGGATAATTGTCAACATAGAGTAATATAACAAATGCAATATGTAAGTATGTAGGAATCAATGCACAGTTCACACAAGTGTTTGCTTCTTAAGGTGGAGGGAGATAGGTAAACTGACTCAACAATAAAAGTAAAAGAATGGTCCTTCAAGAGGAAAGCATCGATTGCTATATTTGTGCTAGAGCTTTGATTTTGAAAACATAAAGAGAGCATAAAAAATAAAGTTTTGAGAGGTGTTTGTTGTTGTCAACGAATGGTAGTGGGCACTCTAACTACCTCATCAACCAGACTTTCAAGAGCGGCTCCCATGAAGGACGTTATCTCTACCAGCAAGGTAGATCCCTCTTCTCTTTTGTTTACACATGTACTTTAGTTTAGTTTTTCTTTATTTATGGATGACACTCCTCCCAACCTTTTGCTTACACAAGCCATGGCTAACCGAATCCTCGGGTGCCTTCCAACATTCACATACCATGGAGGAGTGTCTATTTGCAAAATTAAGTTGCTTACTGATGAATCAGAGCAAAACATGTGAAGAGAATTATTAATGCAAGTTAATTAATTGAGGCTGGGAACCTCATTGCCTCTTTTTTGCAAAATTATTGGATGGATAGCCACAGTCCATTAGTGAAAGTCTCAAAGTAAATGACAAGATCGAAAGATAAAACACCACATACTTCCTCATGAGCTATAAAACATTGACACAAATAAGAGGTAATAAATTTTGAATGGTTTAAAGGTAGCACTCAAGCAATTTACTTTGGAATGGCGGAGAAATACCATGTAGTAGGTAGGTATGGTGGACACAAATGGCATAGTAGTTGGCTCAAGGATTTTGGATGCATGAGAAGTATTCCCTCTCGATACAAGGTTTAGGCTAGCAAGGTTATTTGAAGCAAACTCAAGGATGAACAAGTGCAGCAAGACTCACATAAAAGACATATTGTAAACATTATAAGACTCTACACCGTCTTCCTTGTTGTTCAAAACTCAATACTAGATATTATCTAGACTCTAGAGAAACCAAATATGCAAATCAAATTTTAGCAAGCTCTATGTATTTCTTCATTAATGGGTGCAAAGCATATGATGCAAGAGCTTAAACATGAGCACAACAATTGCCAAGTATCACATTATCCAAGACATTTTTAGAATTACTACATGTAGCATTTTCCAATTCCAACCATATAACAAATTAACGAAGAAGAAACTTCGCCATGAATATTATGAGCTAAGAACACATGTGTTCATACGAACCAGCGGAGCGTGTCTCTTTCCCACACAAGGATGAACTTATTCAGAGAACTAAGATAACAAAACAAAAACAAAAATAAAAGCACACAGACGCTCCAAGTAAAATACATAGGATGTGACCGAATAAAAATATAGTTTCACTAGAAGAAACCTGATAAGTTATCGATGAAGAAGGGGATGCCTTGGGCATCCCCAAGCTTAGATGCTTGAGTCTTCTTAAAATATGCAGGGATGAACCACCGGGCATCCCCAAGCTTAGACCTTTCACTCTTCTCGATCACATTATATCACCCTCTTCTATTGACCCTTGAAAACTTCCTTCACACCAAACTTCAAGCAAACTCGTTAGAGGGTTAGTGCATAATCAAAAATTCACATGTTCAGAGGTGACACAATCATTCTTAACACTTCTGGACATTGCACAAAACTTCTGAAAGTTAATGGAACAAAGAAACTCATTCAACTTAACAAAAGCGGCAATGCGAAATAAAAGGCAGAATCTGTCAAAAACAGAACAGTCCGTAAAGACGAATTTTAAGATGGCACCAGACTTGCTCAAATGGAAAAACTCAAAACTAATGAAAGTGTACATATCTGAGGATCACGCTCGTAAATTGGCAGATTTTTTTCGAATTTTCTACAGAGAACTGAGCCCAGATTCGTGACAGACAGCAATGCTGTTTCTGCGCAGCGATTCCAAATATAACATCAACTTTGACACAGAAACTTTACTTGGCACAAAAACATGATAAGGAGAGGTTGCTACAGTAGTAAACAACTTCCAAGACTCAACAAAACAAAAATTGCTGTAGTAAAAAAAAACACATGGGTTATCTCCCAAGAAGTTCTTTCTTTATAGCCATTAAGATGGGCTCAGCAGTTTTAATAATACTCTCATGAAAATAGACAATGAAGCAAAAGAGAACATCAAGAGGCAAATTCAAAACACATTTAAGTCTAACATGCTTCCTATGCATAGGAATCTTGTAAATAAACAAGTTCATGAAGAGCAAAGTAACAAGCATAGGAAGATAAAACAAGTGTAGCTTCAAAAATTTCAGCACATAGAGAGGTGTTTTAGTAACATGAAAATTTCTACAACCATATTTTCCTCTCTCATAATAACTTTCAGTAGCATCATGAGCAAACTCAACAATATAACTATCACATAAAGCATTCTTATCATGAGTCTCATGCATAAAATAATTACTACTCCCAACATAAGCATAATCAATTTTATTAGTTGTAGTGGGAGCAAATTCAACAAAGTAGCTATCAAATATAGGAGGTATATTGTAATCATAATCAAATTTATCCTCCATAACAGGTGGTAACAAAAGACTACTATCATTATAATCATCATAAATGGGAGGCAAAGTATCATCAAAGTAAATTTTCTCCTCAATGCTTGGGGGACTAAAAATATCATGCTCATCAAAGCCAGCTTCCCCAAGCTTAGAATTTTCCATAGCATTAGCAACAATGGTGTTCAAAGCATTCATACTAATAACATTCCCATTATCATGCATATAAAGTTCCATGGGTTTTTTAATTCTCTCTTCAAACACATCATGTCCTAATTCAAGATAAAGTTCATAAAGATCTCTCATATTTTTGTTGTTTTCCATTATGCCTAACTAGTGTAAACAAGAAACCAAATGTCGCAATTGCAGAGTCTAAAGGAAATAGCTTTGAGTACTTACAACGGGCGGAAATAGCTTAGTAGCCAAGATCCGGAGTGTGAGTACCTTTTACCTTTCCCCGGCAACGGCGCCAAAAAGTGCTTGATGTCTACGTTCCCCCTCCTTTCCCGTACAGTGTTGGGCCTCCAAGTGCAGAGGTTTGTAGAACAACAGCAAGTTTTCCCTTAAGTGGATCACCCAAGGTTTATCGAACTCAGGGAGGAAGAGGTCAAAGATATCCCTCTCATGCAACCCTGCAACCACAAAGCAAGAAGTCTCTTGTGTCCCCAACACACCAAATAGGTGCACTAGTTCGGCGAAGAGATAGTGAAATACAGTGGTATGAATATATATGAGCAGTAGCAACGGTGCCAAAATAGCTTGCTGGCGTGTAGTTGATGGTGGTAGTATTGCAGCAGTAGTAACACAGTAAAACAAGCAGTAGTAAGCAGCGCAGTATTTAGAAACAAGGCCTAGGGATTAGACTTTCACAGTGGACACTCAACATTGATCACATAAAGAATAGATAAATGCATACTCTACACTTTTGTTGGATGATGAACACATTGCGTAGGATTACACGAACCTCAATGCCGGAGTTAACAAGCTCCACAATAATGCTCATGTTTAAGTAACCTTAAGTGTAAGATAGATCAAAAGACTAAACCAAGTACTAGCATAGCATGCACACTGTCACCTTCATGCATATGTAGGAGGAATAGATCACATCAATATTATCATAGCAATAGTTAACTTCACAATCTACAAGAGATCATGATCATAGCATAAACCAAGTACTAACACGGTGCACGCACTGTCACCTTTGCACACATGCAGGAGGAATAAAACTACTTTAATAACACATCACTAGAGTAGCACATAGATAGTAGTGATACAAAACTCATATGAATCTCAATCATGTAAAGCAGCTCATGAGATCATTGTATTGAGGTACATAGGAGAGAGATTAACCACATAGCTACCGGTACAGCCCCGAGCCTCGATGGAGAACTACTCCCTCCTCATGGGAGCAACGGTGATGAAGATGGCGGTGGAGATGGCAGCGGTGTTGATGGAGAAGCCTTCCGGGGCACTTCCCCGCTCCGGCAGGGTGCGGAGAGACTCCTGTCCCCCGATCTTGGCTTCGCGACGGCGGCGGCTCTGGAACTTTTCTCGTATCGTGGCTTTCTCCGTCGTGGTTTTCGATGCAGGGGCTTTATATAGGCGAAGAGGCGGCGCAGAGGGTCAACGAGGCGACGAGACCATAGGGTGGCGCGCCAGGGCCCGGCCGCGCCACCATGTCATCTGGGGCCCACAGGGCCCATCTCTGGCAGCTCTCGAGTGTTCTGGATGGTTCCGGGGAAAATAGGAACCGGGCGTTGATTTCGTCCGATTCCGAGAATATTTCGTTA
This sequence comes from Lolium multiflorum, assembly GCA_030979885.1. Taxonomy (NCBI): domain Eukaryota; kingdom Viridiplantae; phylum Streptophyta; class Magnoliopsida; order Poales; family Poaceae; genus Lolium; species Lolium multiflorum. The sequence continues at coordinate 217,398,272 of CM061747.1, forward strand.
CTAGGATTTTCGAAACCAAAACAGCAAAAACAGGAACGGCACTTCGGCATCTTGTTAATAGGTTAGTTCCAGAAAATGCATAAATATGACATACAATATGTATAAAACATGTAGATATCATCAATAAAGTGGCATGGAACATAAGAAATTATCGATACGTCGGAGACGTATCATGTACCCAGGGAACTTGCCGAGCACCCTCTCAATCTAGATCCAAGGGCTAGACCAATCTGACAACCTTTGCGGTGTTTCTTCGAGCCAAACCGCAAAGCTATGTTGTCCAAGATTCGTCGACTCGGAGAAGCGATTTTCATCAAGGTACTGCACACCGAGGCCACATGGGTCGCTAACCCAGTGCTGGTCCCGAAGAAAAACACTGATGTTCTTCGCATGTGCGTCGACTTCATGTGTCTCAATAAACATTGTCCAAAGGATCACTTTCCCCTCCCGAGGATCGATCAAATTATCGACTCCACAGCGGGATGCGAACGTCTTTCCTTCATGGACGCGTATTCTGGTTACAATCAGATCCGCTTAAAAGAAGAAGATGAAGTCAAAACAGCTTTCATAACCCCTTATGGCGTGTTCTGCTACAGAACAATGCCCTTCGGGTTGAAAAATGCGGGAGGCACCTATCAGAGGATGATGCAGAAGTGTCTCGCCACACAGATCGGCAAGAACGTCCAAGTATACATTGACGACATCGTCATAACAACAAAGCAAGGATCATCCCTGATTGATGATCTCAAAGAATCCTTCGACAACCTCAACAAGTTTCGCCTCAAGCTGAACCCGGCGAATTGTTCCTTTGGTATTCCTGCGGGAGAACTCCTCGGATAATTAGTGTCAGCTAGAGGAATCGAGGCAAACCCCGAGAAAATACAGGCTATCGTGACGATGAGGAAACCAACCAAGCTCAAGAAGATACAGCAGTTGACTGGCTGTGTCGCAGCTTTGAGCAGGTTTGTCGCCAGGTTAGGAGAAAAAGCGCTGCCTTTCTACGCGCTCATCAAGCAAGGAGATAATTTCGAGTGGAACGAAGAAGCAGACAAAGCTTTTAAGCATCTCAAGCGCACAATCTCGACACCTCCAGTATTGGTGGCTCCGAAGAAAAAGAACCTCTCCTGTTATACATCGCGGCCACACCTCAGGTGGTCAGTACAATCCTCATGGTGGAACGAGAAGAAGAAGGGAAGATCCATGGAGTTCAGCGGCTAGTATACTTCATCAGCGAAGTACTGTCACCATCCAAGCAGCATTACCCGCACTATCAGAAACTCGCATATGGAGTATTCATGACAGCAAGAAAGCTACGACACTATTTTTCGGCACACCCGATAATAGTGGTGAATGAGGCACCCCTCTCGAACATCTTAAACAATCCAGAAGCCACATGACGTGTCTCCCTTTGGGGAATCGAGCTTTCCCCTCGGGACATCACATATGAAAAATAAAGGCGATAAAATCGCAATTCTGCCGGACTTTGTCGCAGAGTGGATGGAACTGCAAAATACGGGACCCCCAGATTTGTCGAGTACCTGGCATATGAACTTTGATGGGTCCAAGAGATTGGAAGGAGCTGGAGCAGGTGTGATACTCGTGTCACCCCAAGGCGACAAAATGAAATACATATTGCGGATGATGTTCCCCAACGCGTCCAATAATGAGGCAGAATATGAAGCCCTCATACACGGGATGAAGATGGCAAAGGCGTGCGGTGCTAGCCATTTAAAAATCCTCGGCGATTCCCAGCTAGTAGCTCAGCAGGTGATGAAAAAGTGCGATGTAGTCAATGCCAGCATGATAGCGTACAATAAGGTATACAATGAACTCGAAAAGCTCTTTGATGGCTGATACGTCTCCAACGTATCGATAATTTCTTATGTTCCATGCTACTTTATTGATGATACCTACATGTTTTATGCACATTATATGTTGTATTTACGCATTTTCTGGAACTAACCTATTAACAAGATGCCGAAGAGCCATTTTTCTGCTGTTTTTGGTTTCAGAAATCCTAGTAACGAAATATTCTCGGAATCGGACGAAATCAACGCCCAGGTTCCTATTTTGCCGGAAGCATCCGAACACACGAGAACCGCCGAGAGGGGGCACAGGCCCACCAAACCAGGCCGGCGCGCCAGGGGGCCCGCACACCTATGGTGTGGGCACCCCTTCGACCCTCCTGCGCCGCCTCTTCGCCTATTTAAAGCCTCCGTCGCGAAAACCCCGATACGGAGGACGAAACCCATAGAAACCATCCAGAGCGCCGCCATCGCGAAGCCAAGATCCGGGGACAGAGTCTCTGTTCCGGCACCGCCGGACGGGGAAGTGCCCCCGAAAGGCTTCTCCATCGACACCGCTGCCATCTCCACCGCCATCTTCATCAACGCTGCTGCTCCCATGAGGAGGGAGTAGTTCTCCATTGAGGCTCGGGGCTGTACCGGTAGCTATGTGGTTCATCTCTCTATGTACTTCAATACAATAATCTCATGAGCTGCCTTACATGATTGAGATTCATATGATGATGCTTGTAATCTAGATGTCATTATGCTAGTCAAGTGAGTTTTACTTATGTGATCTCCGGAGACTCCTTGTCCCACGTGTGTAAAGGTGACAGTGTGTGCACCGTGTGGGTCTCTTAGGCTATATTTCACAGAATACTTATTCACTGTTATGAATGGCATAGTGAAGTGCTTATTTATATCTCTTTATGATTGCAATGTGTTTTGTATCACAATTTATCTATGTGCTACTCTAGCAATGTTATTAAAGTAGTTTTATTCCTCCTACACGGTGTAATGGTGACAGTGTGTGCACTCGTGTTAGTACTTGGTTTATGCTATGATCATGATCTCTTGTAGATTGCGAAGTTAACTATTGCTATGATAGTATTGATGTGTATTATTCCTCCTACATAAGCATGAAGGTGACAGTGTGCATGCTATGTTAGTACTTGGTTTAGTCGTTTCGATCTTTCATGCACTCTAAGGTTATTTAAATATGAACATTTAATTGTGGAGCTTGTTAACTCCGGCATTGAGGGTTCGTGTAATCCTACGCAATGTGTTCATCATCCAACAAGAGTGTAGAGTATGCATTTATCTATTTCGTTATGTGATCAATGTTGAGAGTGTCCACTAGTGGAAGTCTATTCCCTAGGCCTTGTTCCTAAATACTGCTATCGCCGCTTGTTTACTGTTTTACTGCATCTTTACTTTCTGCAATATTACCACCATCTATACCACCTGTGTTTTACTATCTCTTCGCCGAACTAGTGCACCTATACATCCGACAAGTGTATTTGGTGTGTTGGGGACACAAGAGACTTCTTGCTTTGTGGTTGCGTGGTTGCATGAGAGGGATATCTTTGACCTCTTCCTCCCCGAGTTCGATAAACCTTGGGTAATCCACTTAAGGGAAACTTGCTGCTGTTCTACAAACCTCTGCTCTTGGAGGCCCAACACTGTCTACAAGAATAGAAGCACCCGTAGACATCAAGCACTTTTCTGGCGCCGTTGCCGGGGAGGAAAGGTAAAAGGCACTCGAAGCTATTTCCTTTAGACTCTGCAATTGCGACATTTGGTTTCTTGTTTACACTAGTTAGGTATAATGGACAACAATGACCTTTTTATTCTATTTCCTGATTTAAGACATGGATGGTTTGATGCTAAAATTTAAAAACCCATGGAACATATTAATATGAATGCTTTGAACACTATTGTTGCTAATGCTATGGAAGATTCTAAGCTTGGGGAAGCTGGCTTTGATGAGCATGATATTTTTAGTCCCCCAAGCATTGAGGAGAAAATTTACTTTGATGATACTATGCCTCCTATATTTGATGATGAGAATAATAATGATAGCTACTTTGTCGAATTTGCTCCCACTACAACTAATAAAATTGATTATGCCTATGTGGAGAGTAATAATTTTATGCATGAGACTCATGATAAGAATGCTTTATGTGATAGTTATATTGTTGAGTTTGCTCATGATGCTACTGAAAGTTATTATGAGAGAGGAAAATATGGTTGTAGAAATTTTCATGTTACTAAAACACCTCTCTATGTGCTGAAATTTTTGAAGCTACACTTGTTTTATCTTCCTATGCTTGTTACTTTGCTCTTCATGAACTTGTTTATTTACAAGATTCCTATGCATAGGAATCATGTTAGACTTAAATGTGTTTTGAATTTGCCTCTTGATGCTCCCTTTTGCTTCAACTCTTATTTCTTACAAGTGCATCATTAAAACTGCTGAGCCCATCTTAATGGCTATAAAGAAAGAACTTCTTGGGAGATAACCCATGTGTTTTTTACTACAGTACTTTGTTTTATATTTGTGTCTTGGAAGTTGTTTACTACTGTAGCAACCTCTCCTTATCATGTTTTTGTGCCAAGTAAAGTTTCTATGTTAAAGTTGATGTTATATTTGGGATCGCTGCGCAGAAACAGCATTGCTGTCTGTCACGAATCTGGGCACAAGTCCCTGTAGAAAATTCGAAAAAATCTGCCAATTTACGAGTGTGATCCTCAGATATGTACGCAACTTTCATTAGTTTTGAGTTTTCCGTTTGAGCAAGTCTGGTGCCATTTTAAAATTCGTCTTTACGGACTGTTCTGTTTTTGACAGATTCTGCCTTTTATTTCGCATTGCCGCTTTTGTTAAGTTGAATGAGTTTCTTTGTTCCATTAACTTTCAGAAGTTTTGTGCAATGTCCAGAAGTGTTAAGAATGAATGTGTCACCTCTGAACATGTGAATTTTTGATTATGCACTAACCCTCTAATGAGTTTTCTTGAAGTTTGGTGTGAAGGAAGTTTTCAAGGGTCAAGAGAGGAGTATGATATACTATGATCAAGAGGAGTGAAAGTCTAAGCTTGGGGATGCCCCGTGGTTCATCCCTGCATATTTTAAGAAGACTCAAGCGTCTAAGCTTGGGGATGCCCAAGGCATCCCCTTCTTCATCGGCAAAGTATCAGGTTCCTTCTCTTGAAACTATATTTTTATTCGGTCACATCTTATGTACTTTACTTGGAGCGTCTGTGTGCTTTTATTTTTGTTTTGTTATCTTAGTTCTCTGAATAAGTTCATCCTTGTGTGGGAGAGAGACACGCTCCGCTGGTTCGTATGAACACATGTGTTCTTAGCTCATAATATTCATGGCGAAGTTTCCTCTTCGTTAAATTGTTATATGGTTGGAATTGGAAAAATGCTACATGTAGTAATTGGTAAAATGTCTTGGATAATGTGATACTTGGCAATTGTTGTGCTCATGTTTAAGCTCTTGCATCATATACTTTGCACCTATTAATGAAGAAATACATAGAGCTTGCTAAAATTTGGTTTGCATAATTGGTCTCTCTAAGGTCTAGATAATTTCTAGTATTGAGTGTTGAACAACAAGGAAGACGGTGTAGAGTCTTATAATGTTTACAATATGTCTTTTATGTGAGTTTTGCTGCACCGGTTCATCCTTGTGTTTGTTTCAAATAACCTTGCTAGCCTAAACCTTGTATCGAGAGGGAATACTTCTCATGCATCCAAAATCCTTGAGCCAACCACTATGCCATTTGTGTCCACCATACCTACCTACTACATGGTATTTCTCCGCCATTCCAAAGTAAATTGCTTGAGTGCTACCTTTAAAATTCCATCATTTACCTTTGCAATATATAGCTCATGGGACAAAATAGCCTTAAAAACTATCGTAGTATCGAATATGTACTTATGCACTTTATCTTTTATTAAGTTGCTTGTTGTGCGATAACCATGCTTCGGGGAACGCCATCAACTATTCTTTGTTGAATATCATGTGAGTTGCTATGCATGTCCGTCTTGTCTGAAGGATCTATCACCTTAATGATTGGAGCATGCAAATTGTTAGAGAAGAACATTGGGCCGCTAACTAAAGCCATGAATCATGGTTGAAGTTCCAGTTTTGGACATATATCCTCAATCTCATATGAGAATAATAATTGTTGCTACATGCTTATGCATTTAAGAGGAGTCCATTATCTGTTGTCCATGTTGTCCCGGTATGGATGTCTAAGTTGAGAATAATCAAAAGCGAGAAATCCAAAATGTGAGCTTTCTCCTTAGACCTTTGTACAGGCGGCATGGAGGTACCCCTTTGTGACACTTGGTTGAAACATGGCATTGCGAAGATCCGGTAGTCCAAGCTAAGTAGGACAAGGTGCGGGAACTATTAGTATACTATGCATGAGGCTTGCAACTTGTAAGATATAATTTACATAACTCATATGCTTTATTACTACCGTTGACAAAATTGTTTCATGTTTTCAAAATAAAAGCTCTAGCACAAATACAGCAATCGATGCTTCCTCTTTGAAGGACCATTCTTTTACTTTTATTGTTGAGTCAGTTTACCTATCTCCCTCCACCTTAAGAAGCAAACACTTGTGTGAACTGTGCATTGATTCCTACATACTTGCATATTGCACTTGTTATATTACTTTATGTTGACACTATCCATGAGATATACATGTTATAAGTTGAAAGCAACCGCTGAAACTTAATCTTCCATTGTGTTGCTTCAATACCTCTACTTTGAATTATTGCTTTATGAGTTAACTCTTATGCAAGACTTATTGATGCTTGTCTTGAAAGTACTATTCATGAAAAGTCTTTGCTTTATGATTCATTTGTTTACTCATGTCATTACCATTGTTTTGATCGCTGCATTCATTACATATGCTTACAATAGTATGATCAAGGTTATGATGGCATGTCACTTAAGAAATTATCTTTGTTATCGTTTTACCTGCTCGGGACGAGCAGAACTAAGCTTGGGGATGCTGATACGTCTACAACGTATCGATAATTTCTTATGTTCCATGCTACTTTATTGATGATACCTACATGTTTTAAGCACATTATATGTTGTATTTACGCATTTTCTGGAACTAACCTATTAAGAAGATGCCGAAGAGCCAGTTGCTGTTTTCTGCTGTTTTTGGTTTCAGAAATCCTAGTAACGAAATATTCTCGAATCGGACGAAATCAACGCCTGTGTTCCTATTTTGCCGGAAGCATCCAGAACACACGAGAACCGCCAGAGAGGGGGCACATGCCCACCAAACCACAGGCCGGCGCGGCCAGGGGGGCCCGCGCCACCCTATGGTGTGGGCACCCCTTCGACCCTCCTGCGCCGCCTCTTCGCCTATTTAAAGCCTCCGTCGCGAAACCCCGATACGGAGGACGAAACCCACAAACCATCCGAGCCGCCGCCATCGCGAAGCCAAGATCCGGGGACAGGAGTCTCTGTTCCGACCCGGACGGGGAAGTGCCCCCGGAAGGCTTCTCCATCGACACCGCTGCCATCTCCACCGCCATCTTCATCACCGCTGCCGCTCCCATGAGGAGGGAGTAGTTCTCCATTGAGGCTCGGGGCTGTACCGGTAGCTATGTGGTTCATCTCTCTCTATGTACTTCAATACAATAATCTCATGAGCTGCCTTACATGATTGAGATTCATATGATGATGCTTGTAATCTAGATGTCATTATGCTAGTCAAGTGAGTTTTACTTATGTGATCTCCGGAGACTCCTTGTCCCACGTGTGTAAAGGTGACAGTGTGTGCACCGTGTGGGTCTCTTAGGCTATATTTCACAGAATACTTATTCACCGTTATGAATGGCATAGTGAAGTGCTTATTTATATCTCTTTATGATTGCAATGTGTTTTGTATCACAATTTATCTATGTGCTACTCTAGCAATGTTATTAAAGTAGTTTTATTCCTCCTACACGGTGTAATGGTGACAGTGTGTGCACTCGTGTTAGTACTTGGTTTATGCTATGATCATGATCTCTTGTAGATTGCGAAGTTAACTATTGCTATGACAGTATTGATGTGTATTATTCCTCCTACATAAGCGTGAAGGTGACAGTGTGCATGCTATGTTAGTACTTGGTTTAGTCGTTTCGATCTTTCATGCACTCTAAGGTTATTTAAATATGAACATTTAATTGTGGAGCTTGTTAACTCCGGCATTGAGGGTTCGTGTAATCCTACGCAATGTGTTCATCATCCAACAAGAGTGTAGAGTATGCATTTATCTATTCTGTTATGTGATCAATGTTGAGAGTGTCCACTATTGAAAGTCTATTCCCTAGGCCTTGTTCCTAAATACTGCTATCGCCGCTTGTTTACTGTTTTACTGCATCTTTACTTTCTGCAATATTACCACCATCTATACCACCTGTGTTTTACTATCTCTTCGCCGAACTAGTGCACCTATACATCTGCCAAGTGTATTTGGTGTGTTGGGGACACAAGAGACTTCTTGCTTTGTGGTTGCAGGGTTGCATGAGAGGGATATCTTTGACCTCTTCCTCCCGAGTTCGATAAACCTTGGGTAATCCACTTAAGGGAAACTTGCTGCTGTTCTACAAACCTCTGCTCTTGGAGGCCCAACACTGTCTACAAGAATAGAAGCACCCGTAGACATCAATGGCTGTGAAGTCAATCACATCAGCAGACTCAGCAATGACGAAGCCGATGTTTTGGAAAACATCGGCTCACCTGGTGTTTTTTGGGAAGAAATAAGTGAGAGATCAACCAAGGCGAAGAAAATACCGAAGTAGCCGAAGAAAAAAGAAAAAGCCAAGAAAGACTCGGGGGTCTCCAGCAACACAAGAAACAAATACATCGGAAGATGAGGAGGAACCAGAGGAAGTTATGATGATAGAAGTTCCATGGATGCATGCTTAATTGGTGTACATCACCAAGAAAGAGAGACCCAAAGATCCGGTAGAAGCACTGCGAGTTATCCGATGATCCAAGGCTTTCACCATGGTCAAGGAACAACTATACAAACAGAGCATCTCAGGAGTATTGCAGAGGTGTGTCACACCTAAAGAAGGGCGAGTTATACTGAAAGACATACATGAAGGAGTATGCGGCCACCACGCAAGCAGTCGAGCAATAGTAGCCAAAGCTTTTCGAGCAGGATTTTATTGGCTGACAGCAGTAGAAGATGCAAAAGATATAGTACGCACGTGCAACGCGTGTGAGAGATTTGCGGCTAAACCCCACTCTCCGGCAGCAGAGTTGATGCCGATACCATTGGCGTGGCCTTTCGCATAATGGGGGCTCGATATGGTGGGAAAACTACAGAAGTCCTGGCCAGGAGAACACGTGTATTTGCTCGTAGTTGTCGACAAATTTACAAACTGGATTGAGGCAGTACCAGTAACTTCGGCAGATGCAACATCGGCGGTGAATTTCATCAAGAGGATAGTTTTCCGATTTGGCGTCCCTAACAGCATAGTTACAGACAATGCCAGTAATTTCTCGTCTCGAGAATTCAAAGATTATTGCGCAGAAGTAGGTATTAAACTACATTTTACATCGGTGGTGCACCCGCAAACCAATGGCCAAGTCGAGAAATCTGCCTGCATTATTTGCAACGGCATGAAGAAGCGATTGCTAACGCCACTAGAGAAATCATGGCACACTTGGATTGATGAGCTACCGAATGTGTTATGGAGCATACGAACTACACCCAACACAACAACTCAGGAAACTCCGTTCTTTCTGGTTCACGGAGCTGAGGCGGTACTCCCGATAGAAATAGAGCATAATTCTCCCAGAGTTGCAGAATATGACAATGAAACTTCAAGAAAGGCGCTAGAAGATGATGTCGATGCACTCGACGAAGCTAGGGATGAAGTATTGTCAACGGTAACCACGTACCAGCAGAACCTCAAAAATTATCACTGCCGATATTTGCGACCCAGGTCCTTTCAAGTTGGCGACCTAGTCCTCCGGCTCACACAAGATAGCCATGAAAAATTCGAGTCTCCATGGGTGGGGCCATACATAGTTACTGGAGTTATTCTAGGTGTTGCTTATCGGCTGAAGGACAAGAAAACGGGCAAGGATGAAGGAAACCCATGGAACGTGGCGCAGCTACGGCGTTTCTACGCTTAGGGACCAACATAGTATCGACTATGTAAACATACATTGTACTTGAAGAGCACACAAGTTTTCAGACGCACTCTTTTCCTTTTAGGGCACCGAGTGGGCCTGAAAGGTTTTTAATGAGGCGGGCTTGCAATGCTGTAATATAATAAAAATAGTGATGACATATATCTTTCTCGCAAAACAAGGCTCGGGGGCTTGTACCCGACAAATTCAGAAAATATACTGGACTTCGAAATATATCTCAATTTATGCGCCTTGTTTCCATAAAAAACCTCGTGAATAACAAAGACAGACATGCCAGCCAAAATACTTGGGGGCTTGAAGAAAAGATAACACAAATATCGCCTTGACATCAAATAAGTCTCGCAGTAATGGTTACAATATATACAACTTATAAATATATCCGGCTCAGACCAGATGCATCAGGAAAAACTTGTTTCTATGTAAACCTATCTATGGTTATGTTCTCCCTGGCAGCGAGAAAAATTTGCGTCGAGTCATCGTAACGATGATCTGTGAAGAAATCAGCGTCGTACCGGAGAAGTTCATCGATCATCTTCTCAGCTATAGGTGATACAACTTCATTGTGCTTGTCGGCGTTCACCCTCCTCTTTGACGTCTTACGATAAAGAATGTCAAAGACATTATTGAAGTCCAATTTCGAGTAACAGATCCTCAACCAAATCAGAGCAAATTTAGCACCAGCCACCAACTGCACCTTTACAAAGTCATGGATACTCTCCACATCTTTGAATTTATTCATCAGCTCAGTGAAATAAAGCGTTGTAGATCATGGCCAGAGTACTGCCGAAGAAATCACGGAACTCCCGGACTTGAGCGGCTCGGTCCTGGAATCGATTTGCCGTTATCGTTTTGGGGTTACGCATTAGAGACAGCCGCATTCACTTTAAATAGGGCACCATCTAAATCCGTTCAAACGACACCTATGAATTATGGTATGGTAAGAAGTGACTGGAAGGAAAGTATAACTCGACGAGGTTATTGAAACTTCTCTCGGAGATCAGAGTAGCGCAGCGCCGGAAGATGTTCTTGTGCAGCCTGCAACAATAAGAGAGAAACAAAATGATGATGATCATGAAACTTCGAACGAAGAAGCTACTGAACCTTGCAAATCGACGAGGGCTCGTACCACTCCTGATTGGTATGACCCTATCTAAATGTCATGATTGTGGATAACAATGATGAAGACCCTACAACGTATGAGGAAGCAATGATGAGCGCAGATTCCAACAAATGGCAAGAGGCCATGAAATCTGAAATGGGATCCATGTATGATAACCAATTATAGACTTTGGTAGACTTACCTGATAGCCGCAAGGCTGTCGAGAATAAATGGATCTTCAAAAGAAAAACAGATGCTGATGGTAATATTACTGTCTATAAAGCTCGACTTGTCGCGAAGGGGTTTCGAAAAATTCAAGGAGTTGACTACGATGAGACTTTCTCACCCGTAGCGAAGCTAAAGTCTGTGAGGATTTTGTTAGCAATCGCTGCATTTTTAGATTATGAGATTTGGCAGATGGATGTCAAAACAGCGTTCCTTAATGGTGACATTGAGGAAGAGTTGTATATGGTACAACCCAAAGGTTTTGTCGATCCTAGAAATGGTGACAAGGTATGCAAACTTCAGCGTTCCATTTATGGACTGAAGCAAGCATCCCGGAGTTGGAACCGACGCTTTGATAAGGTGATCAAAGACTTCGGGTTTATACAGACTCATGGTGAGGCATGTACTTACAAGAAAGTGAGTGGGAGCTCTGTAGCATTCCTGATATTATATGTAGATGACATATTGTTGATTGGGAATGATGTAGAACTTCTAAGCAGTGTTATAGTTTATTTGAGTAAGTGTTTTTCAATGAGTTTTACTTCATTTCTTACTACACTTCCCCGAGAACACTTCCCCGACAATAACCCATCAAGTTGTCAACCATACATCCGAGTCTATAACGTATGCAGCTGATATCACATAAACAAAACAAAAAAGGATAATGAATGTGAACAATTGGTCATCATGCAGCTAGACAAGCACATGGCACGAGAACTATTATGATAGCTAAGATAAGTGAATTTGAAATGAACACAAGCTCTTAGTCTTCACATGTGAAATACTCTACACGGAGCGGTTCAAACAAAGCAACCGAAGTATTGTGAATTATGGTATTTTTTAAAATCTTTGCTTAGGTGGTTCCCAACCTAACCTAGCCTAGCAAAAACTGATTATTTGGAACCAACAAATCAACCCAGATTTGGGGTGTAAAATAGCCTTTGGTGGTTAGGAAAAGCTAGTTGAGCAAGGAGATACTATCCTGAGGCCCTGAGCTCATGGAAATTTTATATTCTTTTCTCGTCTCGAGGTAGATCACCAATGGAGTGAGAATCCGGTAATAGAAGTTTTAAATAACTTGGCTATGAAACAAATCCTTCAACGTTCACATTGGTCAAGAGGCTAATTATAAACAAACTTATATACACTTTTCATCAGTCCTACATACATAAGTTACCGCACTGCCTGCCTAAGACTAGTCAATATGGGAAGTATCATACACTAGTATCATGCACATGATACTACCCCCACAATACATAGTATCATAAGATAGTATTATAGTATCATCATATTTAATATTTTGTAGAATCTCAATGCAAATTTGTGTACATGATGTGTTTGCCATTAAGTTTTCAGCGTTCCATTTATGGACTGAAGCAAGCATCCCGGAGTTGGAACCGACGCTTTGATAAGGTGATCAAAGACTTCGGGTTTATACAGACTCATGGTGGGGGATGTACTTACAAGAAAGTGAGTGGGAGCTCTGTAGCATTCCTGATATTATATGTAGATGACATATTGTTGATTGGGAATGATGTAGAACTTCTAAGCAGTGTTAAAGTTTATTTGAGTAAGTGTTTTTCAATGAAAGACCTTGGCGAAGCAGCATATATTTTAGGCATCAAGATTTATAGAGATAGATGAAGATGCCTAATAGGGCTTTCACAGAGTACATACATAGACAAGATTCTAAAGAAGTTTAGAATGAATGAAAGCAAGAAGGGTTCTTGCGCATGTTGCCAGGTAAGGTCTTGAGTAAAACTCAAGGTCCGTCTACGGCAGAAGAAAGAGAGAGGATGAAGAAGATCCCCTATGCCTCGGCAGTAGGTTCTATCATGTATGTCATGCTGTGTACTAGACCGGATATCGCACATGCTGTTAGTTTGAGCAGATATCGAGTGATCCAGGAATGGAACACTGGACAGCGGTCAAGAATATCTGAAGTACTTGAAAAGGAGTAAGGATATGTTTCTTTGTTATGGAGGTGACCAAGAGCTTGTAACCAGTTACACCGATGCTAGTTGGAACACTGATCCAGATGACTCTAAGTCTCAATCTGGGTATGTGTTTATATTGAATGGTGCTGCAGTAAGCTGGATGAGTGCCAAGCAAAGCACAGTGGTGAAATCTTCAACTGAATCTGAATACATAGCGGCTTCGGAGGCTTCATCGGAAGCGATATGGATGAAGAGTTTCATTACTGAGCTTGGTGTGGTTCCTAATGCATTGGACCCATTAATTATTTATTGTGATAACATGGGTGCCATAGTCAATGCACAAGAGCCAAGGTCACACAAGAAGCTGAACCATATTAAGCTACGTTTGCATGTGATTCGCCAGTATGTCGAAGATGGTGACATAAAGATTTGCAAAGTACACACAGATCTAAAAGTGGCAGATCCGTTGACTAAAGCTCTCCCTAGGGCAAAGCATGACCTACACCAGAACGCCATGGGTGTTAGGTACCTTACCATGTAATCTAGATTATTGACTCTAGTGCAAGTGGGAGACTGTTGGAGATATGCCCAAGAGGCAATAATAAATGGTTATTATTATATCTTTATGTTTATGATAAATGTTTGCATCTCATGCTATAATTGTATTAAACGGAAACATTAATACATGTGTGTTATGTAAACATAAAAGAGTCCCTACTAAGCCTCTTGTAAAACTAGCTTGTTGATTAATAGATGATCATGGTTTCCTGATCATGAACATTGGATGTTGTTAATAACAAGGTTATATCATTGGATGAATGATATAATGGACACACACCCAAATAAGCGTAGCATAATATCAAGTCATTAAGTTAATCTTGTTATAAGCTTTCGATACATAGTAACCTAGTCCTTTGACCATGAGATCATGTAAATCACTTACACCGGAAGGATACTTTGATTCCATCAAACACCACTGCGTAAATGGATGGTTATAAAGATGGGATTGAGTATTCGGAAAGTATAAGTTGAGGCATATGGATCACGAGTGGGATTTGTCCATTCTGATGACGGATAGATATTCTCTGGGCCCTCTCGGTGGAATGTCATCTAATTAGATTGCAAGCATGTGACAAGGTCACAAGAGATGATATACCATGGTACGAGTAAAGAGTACTTGTCGGTAATGAGGTTGAACTAGGTATGGAGATACCGATGATCGAACCTCGGACAAGTAAAGTATCGCGTGACAAAGGGAATCAGTATCGTATGTTAATGGTTCAATTGATCACTGAGTTATCGCTGAATGTGTGGGAGCCATTATGGATCTCTAGGTTCCGCTATTGGTTATTGGTCGGAGAGGAGTCTCGATCATGTCCGCATAGTTCACGAACCGTAGGGTGACGCGCTTAAGGTTCGATGTTGTATGGTAGCTTCGGAATATGAGATGGAGACCGAATGTTGTTCGGAGTCTCAATGGGATCCAGGATATCACGAGGAGGTCCGAAATGGTCCGGAGAATAAGATTCATATAAGGGAAGTTGATTTCTGGGGTTTTTCGGAATTTTCCGGTGAGAGACCGAGAAGTTCTAGAATGTTCCGAAAGGGACCCCTAGTGGGCCCACGACCCTAGGTGGAGCTATTTGGGCCGAGGGGTGCTGCCTTGCCCTAATGGGCCAGGCTCACCAAGCCTCAAGGCCCAGGCTGGCCACCCTTAGGGTTTCCCCAAAACCCTATGGGGGATCAACTTGGGGGAACCCCTCCCCCGTCTTGGCCGCCGGCCCTAAATGAGATGGGGGCGCAGGTTGGCCACCCCAACCGACCCTCCCCTATATAAAGAGGGGAGGGGGAAGGGGCACAGCCACCCCTTCACACCAAACCCTGGCCGCCCTCCTCTCCTCCTCCACCGCAGCCTCCTCCGGTTTGGCGGGCACCTCAGCTTTTCCTTCAACCACCACCACGCCGAGTCGTGGCTGGGATTCCGAGAAGAGCTACACCACCATCCGCTGCTAACGCTGCGGGCGCGCGGGCTTGCTGGCGAGCGGGAACGAGCTGCGTGGGGATCGAGGGATCGAGCGGGTCAACGCTGAAATCACTCGCGGGAGCGAGCAGCGAGCGAGCGGCGTCTCGAGTGGCAAGCGGGCGGCGGCCCAAGGCGTGGGCGACCTGGTGCGGGGCGAATGCGAGCTGGATGTCGATCGACCTGGGAGCAGCCCACTGCTGGCGGCGGCCTGAAGAGAGAGAGGCTGCGCTAGACAGGAGGAAGGGGACCGGGTGGGCCGGTAGTACCGGCCCGGTACCGGCCTGGTACCCTAAATAGTTCAGGGGCTCAGGAGGCAGGGAGCAGTACTGGGCCAGAGGCCCAACCGGCACTACCGCTCGTCATTTTCTTTTTCTATTTCTGCGATACGGAAAAAGCGATATCTCGAGCTAGGAAGCTCCGAATGTGGTGAAACCAATTTGCTGGAAAGAAGGCGACAATAGCTACCTCTACACATGGTGAAAACATGAAAACAAGTGGATGATTATTTTCTTATGGTCATAGAGGTGTAACCTCTCAATATGGTAAATCGGGAAATTCATCACCCTCGAACATGCAACATGCAATGCCTCCGGAATCCGTTTCCAACGAGCTAGAGCTTGTCATGAGAATGAACACAAGCTCTAAAACATCTCATGGATAAGAACCAAGAACAACCAATAAACACGATGCAATGCATGCAAGGTTTGAGATCTCTCCGATGATGCGACCCACTATCCTATCGAGCACAAACCTTGTCCTTGCGTGTTCCACTTGAGTCGGCAAGCTCCGTCTTCACCCTCTTCATCATTGTACATGCCACCATATTCTTCCAACATACACGCCACCATCTTCATCCATCTTCTACGCCATCTTCATCCCTCTTCATCTTCTACATCGTCTCCATCTCTCTCCGACACCGTCTTCATCCTTTTTTTTCATTGTACTCGATCTTATTCATCTCGCAACCTTGAGATCAACATATGGCTATGGACATGTCCTAAGATTGATTCTCAATACAACCGTTAGTCCATAGGGATTGCCATCAATTACCAAAACCACACATGGGGGCTCCATGTTCTTTCAGCGGTACCGCGTGAGGTAAGGTGGAGGAGGCCAGCGGGCGGTTGGCATCTCCCCTTCACCACATCTGAAGTCGGCGCCGACGCCTTACCATCGTCTTCTCCAACTCCAGTCCGGCACAACCATAGTCAAGTCTCTGGATGCGCACACTGGAAGAAAAGGACTATGGTTGGGACTTGATTGCTTTTGGGAAAGGGTGATAGGGGCTCTTGTGTAAAATTAGCAAGAACAAGTTATCTGTTTTTGCCACGTAGGACGTAGCAGCGGGCACTTTCCAGAAAATGGCAGCCTACTAATTTGTGAAATTAGTGTTTTTTGTCAAGACCATAACCCTGAAGTGGTATTTATGTGTCAAAAATCCCTGAAGTGGTAGTTGCCTGAAAAGAGGGTCGCAAATGTAGTAGTTTTTTGTCATTTTCCTCGTTTGAACAATCGACTAGAGAGACCATGAGAGCCACCATGCGATTCACTTGCCTCCGTGCCACCGCCAATCTCTCGCCCGACCCTCTATATGCTCTCTCCCGTCCGGGCTAGGGCTTGGCCGCCGCAGCGGTGGCCACCTACTGCCATTGTACATCTTCCCTGGCTCTTCGTGCTGACCGCCACACCACTGCACTATAGCAGGTTCATACGTCTCAAATGTACCTACATTTTTGGATGTTCCATGCTTATTTTACACCAATTTATATATGTTTTGCTCATGGTTCGTTGCACTTTTATACATTTTCCGACACTAACCTATTAACAAGATGCCACAGTGCTAGTTCCCTGTTTTCTGCTGTTTTGTATTTTAGAAAAGTTGTACAGGAAATATTCTCGGAATTGGATGAAACAAAGCTGAAGACATAGTCCAGAGGGGGGTCAAAGAAAGGTAGCAGGGCGGCCAGACCAGCCCTAGGCATGGCCTAGCCCTGGCCCGCGCCTAGGGGTGGAGTGGGCCCCACTGGCCTCCACCGGCATCGTCCCTCCGCCTATTTAATTACGATCTCGGGAAAACCCTGAACACCCTAGCCTCCATCCACGAAAAGTTCCGTCACGACCGCCATTGCAGACCCTAGCTCGGGAGGGTTCTGAAGCTCTTCGCGGCACCTTGCCGGAGGGGGAAATCATCACCGGAGGCATCTACATCGCCATGCCCGCCTCCGAAGTGAGGCGTGAGTAGTTCATCCCTGAACTATGGGTCCACAGCAGTAGCTAGATGGTTGTCTTCTCCAATTTGTGCGTCATGTTTATATCTTGTGAGCTGCCCACATGCTGTGTTTGCTGGGATCCAATGAATATTGAATACTATGTTAAGATCGATTATATATTCTTGTCATATGTTATTTGTGATCTTACATGCTCTCCGTTGCTAGTAGATACTATGGCCAAGTAGATGTGTGTGACTCCAAGAGAGGGTATTTATGCTCGATAGTAGGTTCATGCCTCTAGCTTTCTAGGAGAGTGACAATAACTTCTAAGATTGTAGATGTGATGTTGCTACTAGGGATAAAAAAACAATGTTTTATCCGAGGGTAATTCTATTATTTACTTTACACACATTGCTTAGTGTGATAATTTGTTGCTTGCAACTGAATACTGGAAGGGGTTCGGACGATAACCGGAAGGTGCATTATAAGTCATAAACGCAGCTGGATTACGGTCTATGTATTATGTTGTAATGCCCAAATGAATCTCATAGTAATTATCTTGTCATGTATGGTCGGTATTATATCAATTGCCCAGCTGTAATTTGTTCACCCAGCATGTTATTTATCTTTATGGAGAGACACCTCTAGTGAACTGTGGACCCCGGTCCTTTCCTTTACACTGATAAATTCAACCACTGCAATCATGTTCTGTTTACTTTCCGCAAGCGTTGTTCTCTTTATTACTGCAAACATCTCCTTCCAATCAATACATTTAATCCTTTGTGTTCAGTAAAACCGATGAGATTGACAATCTCACTGTAAAGTTGGGGCAAAGTAATTTGGTTGTGTTGTGTGCAGGTTCCACGTTGTTGCTGATGCCGGTAGTGCGTCCTGCCAATAATCAGCCAGCAACACCTTCAGAAGTCACGCCTTTCTCCTACTGGTCGATTAAACATTGGTTTCTTAATGAGGGAAAACTTGCTGCCGTGCTCATCATACCTTTCTCTTGGGGTTCCCCAACGGTGTGACAAGCACCATCACAGGTCCACATCCCCCGTCCACTCCCTCCTCCCCATTCTCTATTTCAATTTCCATGTGCTATACTGTGTGTTAGTGTTAAGTGTTCAAAACTTACAATTGCCCCTATTCAGCTATTCTCCCCTGATTGAAAATTATAGTTTTTAATAATGCCTAATATGCCACAAAAATGCTAAGTACTCAGTTGCATATATGTAGCAGAATTCTGTACATGTTGTTTCTTAGTTTTTCAGAAATTCAAAGTTGATCCGACAATTTTATATAATATTTGCTTGTTCTTCTTATTGCAATGTGATACAAATGAGCATACTCGCATACCACTACAATTTAGTACAATATCTTTGACCGTCCAAACAACATTTGGCATTCACCCTCAAGTTTAATTCGGGCGTATGAATATCTAAAAATCGAAATAGAAATATTGTCATTCAATCTCGATATCCTAAGTTATCGACATTCAACTAAACACAATGCCAAGCGTCTCAATATAAACCATAGGGATGGGGTCAACGAGCCAAGTACGATGCACAAGATTTGTATTTGTGCATATGACAAGGCTCGCTGACATCAACCCAGGATAACTACCAAAAAAAACTAATCATCAGCCATATGACAAATATTAGAGATTTAAAATGAACATCAAATAAGACCTCATATTTATCAAAAATCACAGAAAAGGGGTGAGCGAACCAAGTACGATATGCACAAGATCTGTATTATATTTGTGCATATACAAGGTTCACTCACACCACCCTGCGATTACTGCCAAAAAAAATTAATCATTGGCTATTAGAAATATAGCATACAGAATCTACATAGCTAGCATAAAAATAGCTCAAATAAATCTATATAGGTAGCAAACAATCTACATAGTTTAAATATAGATCCTTATAATAAGTAGCAAACAATTCTATATAGGTTGCAAACAAATCTACATAGCTCAAATATAAATCTATTAATTAAGTAGCAAGCAACATACCGGCTGGTCGCGGAAGGGGGCGGCGCGGGCGTGGGCAGAGAAGGCGGCGGCGCGAGCGGGGAAGATGGCGCGCGATTGGCGGTGGCGCGGGGGGTCGGCGATGAAGTGGGCGGGGAAAGTAGCGGCGCGGGCAGGGATTGGCGGCACGGGTGGTCGGCGGCGACGCGGGTAGGGCAGATGGCGCGCGGCGGCGACGCATCGGTTAGGGTTGGCTTGGGCGGATTTTGGACAGAATGACGGAAAAGGAGAGGAGGAGGCTAATAGTAATACCACAGTGCGCGCTGCAGTAAGTTAGTAGCCGCTCGCCCTAAAAGCGGCACGCTGTAGGTAAGTTAGTAGTCGTGTGCACATGTAGGGTGCGCTGCGGGTATTATTAGCCGCGTGCCGCGCCTAACGCATGCTGCCAATAAACTTGCTCCTATAATTAATCTCCCTTTCTATGATCTGATCCTAAGACGAGCTTCTCGAATATGTCTTATAAGTGATAGCTAAAGAGCTATAAGCATCAGAGTCGTATACAGTGCAGCCATTGACGCATAATGCACACTCACAAAAAGAACACTCACAAAAAGGAGATGATAATGCATTTGTTAGGTAGGTACGGGCAACGAATATCAGTCGCGTGCTCAGTTTGCGCACGCTGCCAATAACTTTGTACCTATCGCGTACCTATCACGTGTGGCCATATTCGCCCGCTGCTGGAATTTTCTTGTCATCTGCACAGGTGGTTCCGACTTACTAGTCGCGTGCCGGAGCATGCCACACGCTGCCATTACTGGCTTACTAGTCACGTGCATGTTTTCCGCACGCTACTAAAAATAGCTGCCGCGTGCAGAGTTCGGTGCCGCTGCTATTAGAGCATCTCCACCGGCGTTCCGATAGAGGCCCCGATAGCTTTTTGGGGACCGGGAGCGAAAATAGGCTTGCACCGGCGCGCCCCAAACGGCGCTGGACAATTTTCGAGCTCAATAGAATCGCCAGCAACCCCGTGCCGGCCCCTTCGCCAAGGGCGCGAATCGGGCATGCCGACGCCTTGCGAGGATTAAATTTTTGGGCGTGGGAGCCGCCTGTCAGTGACGCCACGGTGCCGCGCGGGATTTTTTACTGCCACGGCGCCTGGCCGAAAACTCTCCCGCCACGGTGTCGCGCGGGAAAGTCTCCCGCCACGAAACAGCGCGGGATGTTTCCCGCCTCGCTGGCAGTCTATATTATCCCTCCTCTCACGCCATTGCTGCAAAAACCCTAGAAAAAAGCACAATGTGGGATTCGTGGGATGAGGCGGCGCTAGAGGTGGCCGTAGAAGTGTTGGAGGCGGACCCGCAGCTCGTAGAGTACGAGGCGTGGGAGGAGGCGGCGCTAGCGGCGTCCGTAGATGCGGAGCGGCAGGAGCGGAGGGAGCGCGGGGAGGCGCGGCGGGAGGCGGAGTGGCGGCGCCACGAGGAGGAGAACCGGCTGACGCTCAAGGAGGCAGAGCGGCTGGAGTTCCAGGAGGCGCGTCGGCGGCGGCGGGAGGCGCTGAGCCAGCGCCGGTGGGAGGCGCGACGGCAGAAGGGGTGAGAGAAGCTTGCGCTGCGGCGGTTGCAGCAGGAGGAGACGCATCGTCAGGATGAAGTCTACGAGGCGCGTCGTTGGCGGAGATGCAGCTCCGGCTACAGAGGCAGGAGTTGGATCACCGTCGGTGGCGGGAGGAGCTGAGCAGCAGCTGCGTCAGGAGGCGGTGGCCGCGGATAGAGCCGCCTACTTGACGTTCGTGGCAGAGAGAGCAGCGGGGGATCAACGACGGAGGAGCAGGGTAGAGAGCATGGGAGAGACCTCCGGTCGATCGTCCACCTCCACAGAGCTGGGTGGCCAGTAGGTAGTAAGCTAGAGATAAGCAGGTTTCAAATATCATCCGGAGCCGAGGAGTGAATAATGTTTACTCGGATTTGCCCGAAAATATTATTCATTCCTCGATCCTAAATGACATTAAATGAAACTCTAAGCATAATATGTAGTTTGTGTAAAAAAATTCTATCAGGGCCGCCTGTTTGGGGGCGCCGGAGTGGGAACAACTCCCCAAATAGAGACGTCCCCCAAATGGAGGTGCCGACGCCCCCTGCCGGCGCTATTTTGGGAGCTGCCGGTGGAGATGCTCTTAGTCGTGCTCCTATAGCCTTTTTCCTACAAGTGCCTCTTTCACTTTAGCTGCCTATCATGTTTTCTTCTAATATCTACTCCAGATGCAAATCATCAAGCTGTGGACTGTGTGTCGTTGTGTGCATCAATGCGCGATGCGATGATCTACTACATGTCGCAGCACGCCCCGTCATTGGTTCCTTCTTCGGCTCAATGCCTAAGCGATCATGTCATCAAACAAAGAGCCTAACCACCACGCCCCGGGAGACGTACACGAGGATCTGGTTCTATTGAAAACTTGTAACACATGGTCAATATGAGAGTCTAAGTGATGCTACCTTCATCCTTTAAACAACTAACCAGAAGACAAATATGTCAGCGTCTCATATTGGTCAATAGGTTAATTACAAATATTATTAATGCAATCTTCGTCATTGCTGCATATGAGTCACCCGGATAGAATGAGAGGGCCATAAGTAGTAGCTTACTCAAGTGCCCAACTAACCAATTATCCGCGGAAATATCTAAAATATTGTTGAGGTAGACATGTTCTCACGTAAGTAGAAGATGTAAGCAAATCCTGAATGTGATTAACGTATGTTGTTGGTTAACGAAATTCTTTGCGGTACGTTTGTGCTTACGCAAGTAAGTACAACAAGTTGGCTAACCTGTACGATTATTTTCATGTGATTAAGATATTGTAACTTGGCATTTTGACTACCAGGTGTGATCTATAATAATGAATAATGAGTAATCGTTAGCCAAGTTTGAACAGAGGGAGTGCAATTAGACCATGCTGAGCAATAATGTGAGACCCTTATAATTGAGTGTACGTTTTTATACTCACTATGTTCCAAAATATAAGCCATACTTTTTTCGCAAGGTCTTTCGATGCATGCATGACTTTGACTACTACTATATATACCAAACTATATGGATTGAGAATGTATAAATCAATGATATAATTGGATTCGTTATGTAAATCTCTTTCATTTTAAATATTTATATAAATTTTGGGAACATATCATAAGGATAAAATTCTTGGTCAAAATTTTAAGGTCTTTACCAATTTTTTTAGAACATATTATATTTAGGAACGGAGAGAGTACCATTTGTGCAAGTCCGACTCCACGAGCGTAGCTACCTTTGGCACATTTATCTTGAACGACTTATAATGTCTGATACTTCTGACCAATGGGTGAGATAAATTGAGGGATAGGAGCTACAAAGAAATACTCATTGTTAACGGCTTATATTATCTTGGAGCCGACTCGTATTTGCAACACAATTGGCACCTAGCTTAATGGGATTTAAGAGGCCCCGAAACCACTTATGCATGTTGCATTGGTGTGATTTATTGGACGATTTGTTATGTCACAACGATGTGATTTTTTAGAAATAATTACTATATCAGGCTATTCTCGCTACTATTAGCTTGTTGTGCTCCTGGTCTAAAACTCATTACATTGTTTAGGTTATTGGATTGTTATGTATGATGTCTAGTATTAGAGAGGTTTATAGAACTTCTACTGTTTATCCGTCAAAGGGTTAGATGTTTAATTTTCACTTGTAACCATCTTTATGGATTTTTATTTTCGTTTAGTTTGTGTTAGGCCATATATAGTACTAATAAACTGTAGTTTTGCACAAAAGCCAGTAGAAACGCTTATAAAAAACCCTGAGCATGCATGGAGAACGAAATTGGCTCTCATCATTAAATAAATATTTGCGGCAAACTGTAATATTTCACTCCTCTTTACATGTGCGTCAATGTTTAAAATGATATAGCGATTCATTGCGAAATAGTCTCTTAGCAAACTTGAGGAGAAAGCATAGTAAAAAATATCTATAGGCTGAGCATAACCGTAGTCACGTGGGTACTCAGTGATCTGATTCAATCAAAGATAAGGACCTGAATATCCAAACCAAACATAACATCATTGCCTACAAAGGAATTAGCATACAAGGAACATCGGATCATCATCCCAAATCTCGCAGCCATACTTTTGTGATCGAGTTGAACACCTGCTTCTCGCTACTAATAAGTAATAAGTGAAGATAAATTGTTAGCGGACATATTTTATTAAAAATACATGAAACATGTGGACAATATAATGGCCTAAGTAAATTCTACCTTACATCTTTGAAACAGCCAACGAGAAGACAAACTGGCCACCTACTCACAATAAATAAGAGGGTAATTACATAAGTTCTTACATGCAATCTTCATTGCTGATACATATGCGTCACCCCATCTAAGAGAGAGGGACACTAATAGTACGTTATGTTAGCGTCCAATTAGCTAATTGTATGCTGAAATATATAACGTATATATGGATTAGGTAGACACATACGCGAGTACATGCAAGATATAAACAAATCCTAAACAATAATGAATGTGATTATTAACACATACTATTAGTTAACAATTTTTTCTTCCTCGGTCCTTCTCCGCATAATTGCATGTAAGTACAATAAGTTATCAACTCTTGTAGAATTGACTATATGTGATAAGAACATCACCTTGAGTTTATGTTTTGACTGAACAAGAGATCATTGTTATTGTGTATGATCCGTAATAATAAATAGCAAATAATCCGCAGATAACTTTGACAATAGAACCGCACAATCACATCATGTTGACCAATCAATATGTGAGGCCCTTATGAATGAATAAATTGTTTCACACTCATGTACTCTCTTTCTCTCATCTTCCGTATTAGCAAGTGTATGCCATCTACTTAGAATGTCTACTCAAGGTGTCATGGATTGCATATTGATCGACGACAATAACCACCGCGGCTGAACAAGAGTTTGCAAACAAGAAATAACTGGGGCAACAACAAAAACATGCCCAACAAGAAACAAAAAACAAGATACAACTCGGAGAGTTCAAGGATCCTCTAAACTCGACCCAACATGATGCTTTATAAACCACGGACCCAAAAATCCACACGACACCATGAAGAAGGTAAACAATGTGGCAAGATGCTGGACGAGAAGAAAAATATGTCAGTGTCTCATATTGGTCATTAGGCTAATTACAAATATTATTAATGCAATCTTTGTCATTGCTAAATATGAGTCACCCCGATAGAATGAGAGGGCCATAAGTAGTAACGTACTCAAGTGCCCAGCTAACCAATTATCCGCTGAAATTTTTAAAATATTGCTGAGGTAGACATGTTCTCAGGTAAGTAGATGATGTAAGCAAATCCTGAATGTGATTAACATATGTTGTAGGTTAACGAAACTTAGCGGTATGTTTGTGCTTACGCAAGTAAGTACAACAAGCTGGATAATCTCTATGATAATTTTCATGTGATAAGATACGGTGACTTGGCATTTTGACTACCACGTGTGATCTATACTAATGAATAACGAGTAACTGTCAGCCAACTTTGAACAGAGGGAGTGCAATTAGACCATGCTGAGCAATAATGTGAGAACCTTTAAATGAGTATACTTTTTTATACTCGCTCTGTTCCAAAATATAAGCCACACTTTTTTTGCAAGGTCTTTGATGCACGACGACTTTGACTACTAATATATATACCAAACTATATGGACTGAGAACGTATAAATTAATGATATAATTGAATTCGGTATGTAAATATCTTTCATTTTATATATTCATATAAAATTTGGGAACATGTCATAAGTACACAACTCTTTGTTAAAAATTTAAGCTTTTTACCAGCGAAATTTAAGGAGAGATTATAATTTGGAACAAAGAGAGTACCATTTGTGCAAGTCCGACTCCACCAGCATAACTAACTTCGGCACATTTATCTTGAACAACTTATACTATATGACACCTCTGACCAATGGGTGAGATAAATTGAGGGATAGAAGCTACAAGGAAGTACTCACTGTGAACGGCTTATATTATCTTGGCGCCGACTCGTATTTGCAACACAATTGGCACCTAGCTTAATGGGATTTACGAGACCCTGAAACCAGTTATTCATGTTGCATTGGCGTGCTTTATTGAACGATTTGTTATGTCACAACGATGTGATTTTTTATATATAATTACTATACCATGCTATTCTCGGTACTATTAGCTTGTTTTACTCCGTGTCTACACTCATTACATATTTTAGGTTAATCGATTGTTATGTATGATGTCTAGTATTAGAGAGGTTTTATAGAAATTTTTCTGTTTATCCGTCAAAAGGTTAGATGTTTAATTTTTTTTTACTTGCAACCATCTCTATGGATTTTTATTTTCATCTAGTTTGTGTTAAGCCATAAATAGTAATAAACCATAGCCTTGTCTCTGTGTGTGTGTTTTGCACAAAAGCCAGGAGAAACGCTTATGAAAACCTGAGCATGGAGAGGGAAATTGGCTCTCATCATTAAATAGATACTTGCGGAAAACTGTAATATTTCACTGCTCTTTATATGTGCGTCAGTGTTTAAAACAATATCGTAATCCATTGCCAAATAGTCTCTTAGAAAACTTGAGGAGAAAGCATACTAAATAATATTTATAGGCTGAGCATAACCAGTCAGGTGGGTACTCAAGGATCTGATTCAATCAAAGATAAGGACCTGAATATCCAAACCAAACATATTATCATTGTCTACAAAGGAATTAGCATACAAGGAACACCCGCTCGTCATTCCAAATATTAAAGCCATACTTTCGTGATCGAGTTGAACACCTGATTCTCGCTACTAATAAGTGAAGATAAATTGTTAGCGGACATATTTACGAAAAACTTGAAACACGGGGCCAATATAAGAGCCTAAGTGAATGCTACCTTACATCTTCGAACAGCCAATGAGAAGACAAACTGGCTGCCTACTCACATTGCACAAGTGGCTGATTACAAAAGTTCTTACATGCAATCTTCATTGTTGATACATATGGGTCATCCCATCTAAGTGAGAGGGACACCAATAGTAAGTTACTTTAGCGCCCAATTAGCTTATTGTGTTCTGAAATATATAACGTATGGATTACGTAGTCACATACGCAAGTACATGTAAGCTGTAAACAAAGCCTAAACAATAACGTATGTGATGCTTAACACGTACTATTAGTTTACGAATTTTCTTCCTCGGCCCGTCTCCGCATAATTGCATGTAAGGACAACAAGTCATCTAGTCTTGTAGAATTGACTATATGTGATAAACACACCACGTTGAGTTTATGTTTTGACTGAACAAGAGATTATTGTTATTGCGTGTGATCTGTAATAAGAAATAACAAATAATCCGCAAATAACCTTGACAATAGAACCGCACAATCACATCTTGTTGACCAATGAATATGTGAGACACTTATGAATGAATAGATTGTTTCACACTCATGTCCTCTCTTTCTCTCCTCTTCCGTGTTAGCAAGTGTAAGCCATCTAGTTAGACTGCCTACTCAAGGTGTCGTGGATTGCATCCATGAAGCCAAGGCCAGAGGAGGGCCGGGGTTGAAGAGATTCACAAATTCGTGTGATCTGCGGACATGTGGGTCTCTTTGTTCATGGACGTGTGATGACACGTAACCTAACGGTTGACTACATCTTGCACCTCGCCCCTTTAAACAGTTTCTTCACCGCTCAAGTCCTAAGCGATCATGTCATCAAACAAAATACCTAACCACCACGACCTGGCGTGCAAAGAGAGATTGATTTCTATTCAAACTTGTAACATGGTTAATATGAGAGTCTAAGTGATGTTACCTTGCATCCTCGAAATAGCGAAGTAGAAGACAAATGTGTCAGCATCTCACATTTCTCATTAGGCTAATTACAAATGTTCTTAGAAGCAATCTTTGTTGTTGCTACATATGAGTCACCCCAATAGAATGAGAGGGCCAAAAGTAGTAAGTTACTCCAGTGCCCAGCAAACCAATTATCTACTGAAATATATAAAATATGGTTGAGGAAGATATGCACGCAAGTAAGTAGAATATATATGCAAATCATGAATGGTAATGAATGTGATTAACACATATTGTAAGTTAACCCGGTTTCTATCTTATTCTTTGCCTGCTTACGCATGTAAGTTCAACAAGAAAGGTAATCCATACATTTTTATGTGATTAATACCATATGAAGACTTGGAACTTTGTCTATCATCTGTCATCTATAATAATGCATAATCCGCAACCAATTTTGACAATGCGCACAAACCGTGCTGAATAATCAATATGGGAGACCCTTGTGAATGAATAGACCATTTTACACCATTTGAGCAAATCCAATTCCACAAGCATAGAGAACTTCGCTATATTTAGTTGCATCTGATAAGTTCGACCAATGGGTGAGGCAAAGTGTGAGAGAGAGAAGCTACAAAAAGTCACCGTTGTTGAATAAAGCTGTAATACATGTCCAATACAGTATAGAGTAGTACTCTATCCATATTGGACCATTTTTGAGTGTTTTTACTCCTTTATTTTACATATATATCCTTGTGTACGAATAGGATTTTGGTATTTTACTGCGCTTTCATGCACCTTTTATACTTGTTCCAGCAGGATCTCAAAATATTAAGGCAATGATAAAATATCAATAAAAAATATCATCTTTATGGTATTTTCACGTGATAAAAGTTATCTCAGCACTTAACCATGCACCTGGGCTAAAGGAGGATGCGAGGAGGAACTCCAGAGGGTTTAGTAGGCATCAGTACGGGGGCACCCGCCTGTACCGTCCACCCGTACGCACCACCAGGAGCTCCGCCTCGTCAAATACTTTCACCTAGCGCAGAGGATCAGTGATCCAACATATACAACCGCCAAAGACGTCGAAACACCACCTCTGAGAGAGATCTGGAGGACGAACTTGGGAGAAGGTATAATCCGGGCTGCTACACGGCTCATTGGAGGATAAGGCATCATCCCCTCCTCGTCAACCGTTGCATCTTCATCACCATCACCAATCCCGTTCTTATTAAACCATAGTTGTGATCTTAATTGCTATTGTGGATTTGTATTTGAATTCATACCATTACGTTTATTCCATCCACAAGATTATGATGATGTTCTTGATTTCTTCCCTGTGTGAGTAGTTCCATTTGTTCTTGGGGAGATGGAGAAACCCTAGCATCAATATGAGATGAATCAAACATGATCTATGATTTTAACATATTATTATGTGTTAATTTTCTCTATAGATATTATGTGAAGTGCACCATGTAATATTTGCCTTAGGGACTAGAGAGAGAACTACCCTTGAAGTACGATATAGTGTACGACCGGAAGTCACATTACTGTGGCGGTGCTCTATCATATGGAAGAGGGGGGGGGGTAAAGAGAGACTCACTAAGCTCATATCGATAATCATGGGAAAATCCTTAATTGTTATAGTTAATATGTGGTTGCAGAAGGCTAGCCGCAGTGGTAATTTAGAGATGCGATGACAGATGGTTTTGTGAGAGCATATTATTATGGAGCTCTCTCCACACACATCATGCTTAAAGGCATATTTTATCTTGATTTATATTAATCCTAATGCTGTAGGTGGATCCAAAAGATCCCGAGAACACTTTGCCTTATTGAGTTTTACTTCATTTCTTACTACGCTTCCCCGAGAACACTTCCCCGACAATAACCCATCAAGTTGTCAACCATACATCCGAGTACATAACATATGCAGCTGATATCACATAAACAAAACAAAAGAAGGATAATGAATGTGAACAATTGGTCATCATGCAGCTAGACAAGCACATGGCACGAGAACTATTATGATAGCTAAGATAAGTGAATTTGAAATGAACACAAGCTCTTAGTCTTCACATGTGAAATACTCTACACGGAGCGGTTCAAACAAAGCAACCGAAGTATTGTAAATTATGGTATTTTTTAAAATCTTTGCTTAGGTGGTTCCCAACCTAACCTAGCCTAGCAAAAACTGATTATTTGGAACCAACAAATCAACCCAGATTTGAGGTGTAAAATAGCCTTTGGTGGTTAGGAAAAGCTAGTTGAGCAAGGAGATACTATCCTGAGGCCCTGAGCTCATGGAATTTT
This sequence comes from Lolium multiflorum, assembly GCA_030979885.1. Taxonomy (NCBI): domain Eukaryota; kingdom Viridiplantae; phylum Streptophyta; class Magnoliopsida; order Poales; family Poaceae; genus Lolium; species Lolium multiflorum. The sequence goes on from CM061747.1 coordinate 217,427,856, forward strand.
TATATTCTTTTCTCGTCTCGAGGTAGATCACAAATGGAGTGAGAATCCGGTAATAGAAGTTTTAAATAACTTGGCTATGAAACAAATCCTTCAATGTTCACATTGGTCAAGAGGCTAATTATAAACAAACTTATATACACTTTTCATCAGTCCTACATACATAAGTTACCGCACTGCCTGCCTAAGACTAGTCAATATGGGAAGTATCATACACTAGTATCATGCACATGATACTACCACCACAATACATAGTATCATAAGATAGTATTATAGTATCATCATATTTAATATTTTGTAGAATCTCAATGCAAATTTGTGTACATGATGTGTTTGCCATTAAGTTTTCAGCGTTCCATTTATGGACTGAAGCAAGCATCCCGGAGTTGGAACCGACGCTTTGATAAGGTGATCAAAGACTTCGGGTTTATACAAACTCATGGTGAGGCATGTACTTACAAGAAAGTGAGTGGGAGCTCTGTAGCATTCCTGATATTATATGTAGTTGACATATTGTTGTTTGGGAATGATGTAGAACTTCTAAGCAGTGTTAAAGTTTATTTGAGTAAGTGTTTTTCAATGAAAGACCTTGGTGAAGCAGCATATATTTTAGGCATCAAGATTTATAGAGATAGATGAAGATGCCTAATAGGGCTTTCACAGAGTACATACATGGACAAGATTCTAAAGAAGTTTAGAATAAATGAAAGCAAGAAGGGGTTCTTGCGCATGTTGCCAGGTAAGGTCTTGAGTAAAACTCAAGGTCCGTCTACGGCAGAAGAAAGAGAGAGGATGAAGAAGATCCCCTATGCCTCGGCAGTAGGTTCTATCATGTATGTCATGCTGTGTACTAGAACGGATATCGCACATGCTATTAGTTTGACCAGCAGATATCAGAGTGATCTAGGAATGGAACACTGGACAGCGGTCAAGAATATCCTGAAGTACTTGAAAAGGAGTAAAGATATGTTTCTTTGTTATGGAGGTGACCAAGAGCTTGCTGTAACCAGTTACACCGATGCTAGTTGGAACACTGATCCAGATGACTCTAAGTCTCAATCTGGGTATGTGTTTATATTGAATGGTGTTGCAGTAAGCTAGATGAGTGCCAAGCAAAGCACAATGGCGAAATCTTCAACTGAATCTGAATACATAGCGGCTTCGGAGGCTTCATCGGAAGCGATATGGATGAAGAGTTTCATTACTGAGCTTGGTGTGGTTCCTAGTGCATTGGACCCATTAATCATTTATTGTGATAACATGGGTGCCATAGTCAATGCACAAGAGCCAAGGTCACACAAGAAGCTGAACCATATCAAGCTACGTTTGCATGTGATTCGCCAGTATGTCGAAGATGGTGACATAAAGATTTGCAAAGTACACAGATCTAAATGTGGCAGATACGTTGACTAAAGCTCTCCCTAGGGCAAAGCATGACCTACACCAGAACGCCATGGGTGTTAGGTACCTTACCATGTAATCTAGATTATTGACTCTAGTGCAAGTGGGAGACTGTTGGAGATATGCCCAAGAGGCAATAATAAATGGTTATTATTATATCTTTATGTTTATGATAAATGTTTGCATCTCATGCTATAATTGTATTAACCGGAAACATTAATACATGTGTGTTATGTAAACATAAAAGAGTCCCTAGTAAGCCTCTTGTAAAACTAGCTTGTTGATTAATAGATGATCATGGTTTCCTGATCATGAACATTGGATGTTGTTAATAACAAGGTTATATCATTGGATGAATGATATAATGGACACACACCCAAATAAGCGTAGCATAAGATCAAGTCATTAAGTTAATCTTGTTATAAGCTTTCGATACATAGTAACCTAGTCCTTTGACCATGAGATCATGTAAATCACTTACACCGGAAGGATACTTTGATTACATCAATAAACCACTGCGTAAATGGATGGTTATAAAGATGGGATTGAGTATTCGGAAAGTATGAGTTGAGGCATATGGATCAGGAGTGTGATTTGTCCATTCTGATGACGGATAGATATACTCTGGGGCCTCTCGGTGGAATGTCATCTAATTAGATTGCAAGCATGTGACAAGGTCACAAGAGATGATATACCATGGTACGAATAAAGAGTACTTGTCGGTAATGAGGTTGAACTAGGTATGGAGATACCGATGATCGAACCTCGGACAAGTAAAGTATCGCGTGACAAAGGGAATCGGTATCGTATGTTAATGGTTCAATTGATCACTGAGTTATCGCTGAATGTGTGGGAGCCATTATGGATCTCTAGGTTCCGCTATTGGTTATTGGTCGGAGAGGAGTCTCGATCATGTCCGCATAGTTCACGAACCGTAGGGTGACGCGCTTAAGGTTCGATGTTGTATGGTAGCTTCGGAATATGAGATGGATACCGAATGTTGTTCGGAGTCTCAAATGGGATCCAGGATATCACGAGGAGGTCCGAAATGGTCCGGAGAATAAGATTCATATAAGGGAAATTGATTTCTGGGGTTTCGGAAAAGTTCGGAATTTTCCGGTGAGAGACCGAGAAGTTCTAGAACGTTCCGAAAGGGACCCCTAGTGGGCCCACAACCCTAGGTGGAGCTATTTGGGCCGAGGGGGTGCTGCCTTGCCCTAATGGGCCAGGCTCACCAAGCCCTCAAGGCCCAGGCTGGCCACCCTTAGGGTTTCCCCAAAACCCTATGGGGGATCAACTTGGGGGGAAGAATTCCCCTCCCCCGTCTTGGCCGCCGGCCCTAAATGAGATGGGGGCGCAGGTTGGCCACCCCAACCGACCCTCCCCCTATATAGGGGGCACAACCACCCCTTCACACCAAACCCTGGCCGCCCCCTCTCTCCTCCACCATAGCTCTGCTCCGGCTTGGCGAAGCCCTGCAGTTTTTCTCCTCAACCACCACCACGCCGTCGTGCTACTGGGATTCTGAGAAGAGCTACACCACCTCCGCTGCCTGCTGGAACAGGGAGAGGACGGACTTCATCGACACCGTACGCACGACCGAGTAAGGAAGTGCTGCCGGATTGCAGCACCGGACGATCGACTACATCAACAACGAGATCTGATCTTGTAAGGCTTTGGATCTTCGAGGGTTAGTCTCTCATACATCTCGTTGCTTCGATCTTCATAGATTATATCTTGCTTCTTCCTAGATTGGATATTGGTTTTTGTTCATGTTCACGGTAGAATTTTTTTGTTTTCCATGCAACAAACCCATCAACACTAACGCTGCGGGCGCGCGGGCTTGCTGGCGAGCGGGAACGAGCGGCATGGGGATCGAGGGTCAACGCTGAAATCACTCGCGGGAGCGAGCAGCAAGCGAGTGGCATCTCGCGCGGCAAGCGGGCGGCGGCCCAAGGCGTGGGCGACCTGGTGCGGGGCGGATGCGAGCTGGATGCCGGTCGACCTGGAAGCAGCCCTCTGCTGGCGGCGGCCTGAAGAGAGAGAGGCTGCGCTAGAAAGGAGGAAGGGGACCGGGTGGGCCGGTAGTACCGGCCCGGTACCGGCCTGGTACCCTAAATAGTTCAGGGGCTCAGGAGGCAGGGAGCAGTACTGGGCCAGAGGCCCAACCGGCACTACCGCTCGTCATTTTCTTTTTCTATTTCTACGATACGGAAAAAGCGATATCTCGAGCTAGGAAGCTCCGAATGTGGTGAAACCAATTTGCTGGAAAGAAGGCGACAAGAGCTACCTCTACACATGGTGAAAACATGAAAACAAGTGGATGATTATTTTCTTATGGTCATAGAGGTGTAACCTCTCAATATGGTAAATCGGGAAATTCATCACCCTCGAATATGCGACATGCAATGCCTCCGGAATCCATTTCCAACGAGCTAGAGCTTGTCATGAGAATGAACACAAGCTCTAAAACATCTCATAGATAAGAACCAAGAACAACCAATAAACACGATGCAATGCATGTAAGGTTTGAGATCTCTCCGATGATGCGACCCACTATCCTATCGAGCACAAACCTTGTCCTTGCGTGTTCCACTTGAGTCGGCAAGCTCCGTCTTCACCCTCTTCATAATTGTACATGCCACCATATTCTTCCAACATACACGCCACCATCTTCATCCATCTTCTACGCCGTCTTCATCCCTCTTCATCTTCTACATCGTCTTCATCTCTCTCCGACACCGTCTTCATCCGTTTTTTTCATTGTACTCGATCTTATTCATCTCGCAACCTTGAGATCAACATATGGCTATGGACATGTTCTAAGATTGATTCTCAATACAACCGTTAGTCCATAGGGATTGGCATCAATTACCAAAACCACACATGGGGGCTCCATGTTCTTTCAGCGGTACCGCGCGAGGTAAGGTGGAGGAGGCCAGCGGGCGGTTGGCATCTCCCCTTCACCACATCTGAGGTCGGCGCCGACGCCTTACCATCCTCTTCTCCAACTCCAGTCCGGCACAACCATAGTCAAGTCTCTGGATGCGCACACTAGAAGAAAAGGACTATGGTTGGGACTTGATTGCTTTTGGGAAAGGGTGATAGGGGCTCTTGTGTAAAATTAGCAAGAACAAGTTATCTGTTTTTGCCATGTAGGACGTAGCAGCGGGCACTTTCCAGAAAATGGCAGCCTACTAATTTGTGAAATTAGTGTTTTTTGTCAAGACCATAACCCTGAAGTTGTATTTATGTGTCAAAAATCCCTGAAGTGGTAGTTGCCTGAAAAGAGGGTCGCAAATGTAGTAGTTTTTTTTGTCATTTTCCTCGTTTGAACAATCGACTAGAGAGACCATGAGAGCCACCATGCGATTCCCTTGCCTCCGTGCTACCGCCAATCTCTCGCCCGACCCTCTATATGCTCTCTCCCATCCGGGCTAGGGCTTGGCCGCCGCAGCGGTGGCCACCTACTACCATTGTACATCTTCCCTGGCTCTTCGTGCTGACCGCCACACCACTGCACTCTAGCAGGTTGATACGTCTCAAACGTATCTACATTTTTGGATGTTCCATGCTTATTTTACACCAATTTATATATGTTTTGCTCATGGTTCGTTGCACTTTTATACATTTTCCGACACTAACCTATTAACAAGATGCCACAGTGCTAGTTCCTGTTTTCTGCTGTTTTGTATTTTAGAAAAGTTGTAAGGAAATATTATCGGAATTGGATGAAACAAAGCTGAAGACATAGTCCAGGGGGTCAAAGAAAGGTAGGGCGGCAGCACCAGCCCTAGGCATGGCCTAGCCCTGGCCCGCGCCTAGGGGTGGTGTGGGCCCCACTGGCCTCCACCGACATCGTCCCTCCGCCTATTTAATCACGATCTCGGGAAAACCCTGAACACACGAGCCTCCATCCACGAAAAGTTCCGTGACGACCACCATTGCAGACCCTAGCTCGAGAGGGTTCTGAAGCTCTTCGCGGCACCTTGCCGGAGGGGGAAATCATCACCGGAGGCATCTACATCGCCATGCCCGCCACCGAAGTGAGGCGTGAGTAGTCCATCCCTGAACTATGGGTCCATAGCAGTAGCTAGATGGTTGTCTTCTCCAATTTGTGCGTCGTGTTTATATCTTGTGAGCTGCCCACATGTTGTGTTTGCTAGGATCCAATGAATATTGAATACTATGTTAAGATCGATTATATATTCTTGTCATATGTTATTTGTGATCTTACGTGCTCTCCGTTGCTAGTAGATACTATGGCCAAGTAGATGCATGTGACTCCAAGAGAGGGTATTTATGCTCGATAGTAGGTTCATGCCTCTAGCTTTCTAGGAGAGTGACAATAACTTCTAAGATTGTAGATGTGATGTTGCTACTAGGGATAAAAAACAATGTTTTATCCGAGGGTAATTCTATTATTTACTTTACACACATTGCTTAGTGTGATAATTTGTTGCTTGCAACTGAATACTGGAAGGGGTTCGGACGATAACCGGAAGGTGCATTATAAGTCATAAACGCAGCTGGATTACGGTCTATGTATTATGTTGTAATGCCCAAATGAATCTCATAGTAATCATATTGTCATGTATGGTTGATACGTCTCCAACGTATCGATAATTTCTTATGTTCCATGCTACTTTATTGATGATACCTACATGTTTTATGCACATTATATGTCATATTTATGCATTTTCTGGAACTAACCTATTAACAAGATGCCGAAGAGCCAGTTGCTGTTTTCTGCTATTTTTTGTTTCAGAAATCCTAGTAAGGAAATATTCTCGGAATTGGACGAAATCTTCGCCCAGGGTCCTATTTTTGCACGAAGCTTCCAGAAGACCGAAGAGATAACGAAGTGGGGCCACGAGGCAGCCAGGGATAGGGCGGCGCGGCCCAGGCCCGGCCGCACCGGCCTGCCCCCTGGCCCCTCGTGTGGCCCCCGCGTTGCCCTTTCGCCTACTTAAAGCCTCCGTCGCGAAACCCCCGTACCGAGATCCACGATACGGAAAACCTTCCAGACGCCGCCGCCGCGAATCCCATCTCGGGGGATTCAGAGATCGCCTCCGGCACCCCGGGAGAGGGGATTCATCTCCGGAGGACTCTTCATCGCCATGATCGCTCCGGAGTGATGAGTGAGTAGTTCACCCCTGGACCATGGGTCCATAGCAGTAGCTAGATGGTCGTCTTCTCCTTGTTGTGCTTCATTGTTGGATCTTGTGAGCTGCCTAACATGATCAAGATCATCTATATGTAATTCTATATGTTGTGTTTGTCGGGATCCGATGGATAGAGAGTACTATGATTATGGTGATTATCAATCTATTGTTTATGTGTTGTTTATGATCTTGCATGCTCTCCGTTATTAGTAGAGGCTCTGGCCAAGTTTTTACTCTTAACTCCAAGAGGGAGTATTTATGCTCGATAGTGGGTTCATGCCCTCATTGACACCTGGGACAGTGACAGAAAGTTCTAAGGTTGTGATGCTGTTGCCACTAGGGATAAAACATTGATTCTATGTCTAAGGATGTAGTTGTCGATTACATTACGCACCATACTTAATGCAATTGTCTGTTGCTTAGCAACTTAATACTGAATGGGGTTCGGATGATAACCTGAAGGTGGACTTTTTAGGCATAGATGCAGTTGGATGGCGGTCTATGTACTTTGTCGTAATGCCCAATTAAATCTCACTATATTTATCATATCATGTATATGCATTGTTATGCCTTTCTCTATTTGTCAATTGCCCGACTGTAATTTGTTCACCCAACATGCTTTTATCTTATGGGAGAGACACCTCTAGTGAACTGTGGACCCCGGTCCTATTCTTTACATAGCATACAATCTACTGCAATTGTGTTTACCGTTTTCTTTGCAAACATCTTCCACTCGATACGTTTAATCCTTTGTTACAGCAAGCCGGTGAGATTGACAACCTCCACTGTTTCGTTGGGACAAAGTACTTGGGTTGTGTTGTGCAGGTTCCACGTTGGCGCCGGAATCCCTGTTGTTGCGCCGCATCACATTTCGCCACCATCAACCTTCAACGTGCTTCTTGGCTCCTACTGGTTCGATTAAACCTTGGTTTCTTTCTGAGGGAAAACTTGCTACTGTGAGCATCATACCTTCCTCTTGGGGTTCCCAACGAACGTGTGAGTTACACGCCATCAAGCTCTTTCTCTGGCGCCGTTGCCGGGGAGATCAAGACACGCTGCAAGGGGAGTCTCCACTTCTCAATCTCTTTACTTTGTTTTTGTCTTGCTTTATTTTATTTACTACTTTGTTTGCTGCACCTAAACAAAACACAAAAAAATTAGTTGCTAGTTTTACTTTATTTACTGTCTTGCTCTCTATATCGAAAACACAAAAAAATTAGTTACTTGCATTTACTTTATCTAGTTTGTTTTATTTACTATTGCTAAAATGAATACCCCTGAAAATACTAAGTTGTGTGACTTCACAAATGCAAATAATAATGATTTCCTATGCACACCTATTGCTCCACCTGCTACTACAGCAGAATTCTTTGAAATTAAACCTGCTTTACTAAATCTTGTCATGAGAGATCAATTTTCTGGTGCTAGTTCTGATGATGCTGCTGCCCATCTCAATAATTTTGTTGAACTTTGTGAAATGCAAAAGTATAAGGATGTAGATGGTGATATTATTAAATTGAAAGTGTTTCCTTTCTCATTAAGAGGAAGAGCTAAAGATTGGTTGCTATCTTTGCCTAAGAATAGTATTGATTCATGGACTAAATGCAAGGATGCTTTTATTGGTAGATATTATCCTCCCGCTAAAATTATATCTTTGAGAAGTAGCATAATGAATTTTAAGCAATTAGATACTGAACATGTTGCTCAAGCATGGGAGAGAATGAAAACTTTGGTAAAGAATTGCCCAACCCATGGACTGACTACTTGGATGATCATCCAAAGCTTCTATGCAGGACTAAATTTTTCTTCGCGGAATTTATTGGATTCAGCTGCTGGAGGTACCTTTATGTCCATCACTTTGGGGGCGGCTACAAAACTTCTTGATGATATGATGATAAATTACTCTGAATGGCACACGGAAAGAGCTCCACAAGGTAAGAAGGTAAATTCTGTTGAAGAAACCTCTTCCTTGAGTGATAAGATTGATGTGATTATGTCTATGCTTGTGAATGGTAGATCTAATGTTGATCCAAATAATGTTCCTTTAGCTTCATTGGTTTCTCAAGAAGAAAATGTTGATGTGAATTTCATTAAAAATAATAATTTCAACAACAATGCTTATAGGAACAACTCGGTAATAACTATAGGCCATATCCTTCTGCTAATGGTAATGGTTATGGTAATTCTTATGGGAATTCTTACAATAATAATAGGAGTGTACCCTCTGGTCTTGAAGCTATGCTTAAAGAATTTATTAGTACACAAACTGCTTTTAACAAATCTGTTGAGGAAAAGCTTGATAAAATTGATACTATTGCTTCTAGAGTTGATAGACTTGCCTCTGATGTTAATCTTTTAAAATTGAAAGTTATGCCTAATAATGATATTGATAATAAGATTACTACTACAGCAAATGCCATCCAAGTTAGAATTAATGAGAATATAAGATTAATGGCTGAATTGCGTGCTAGGTGGGATAGAGAAGAAAATGAAAAACTAGCTAAAGAGAATAATGTAGCTAAAGTTTGGACTATTACCACCACTAGTAATGCTAATTCTTCACATGTTGCTGCACCTCCTACTATCAATGGTAATATAATTGGTGTTGACAATGTTGCTACTCCTAGTGCAAAGCGTACAAAACTGCCTGAAATTGCTAAAACTGCTGAAACTGCTTGTGATAAAACTGCTGAAATTTTTTCCAACCTTGGGAACAATGATCCCATTGCTGTAGCTCATAATGATTTAAATTTTGATGATTGCCACATCTCTGAAGTTATAAAGTTCTTGCAAAAACTTGCTAAAAGTCCTAATGCTAGTGCTATAAATTTAGCCTTTACAAAACATATTACAAATGCTCTCATAAAAGCTAGAGAAGAGAAACTAAAACTTGAAACTTCTATTCCTAGAAAGTTAGAAGATGGTTGGGAGCCCATCATTAAAATGAAATTCAATGACTTTGAATGTAATGCTTTATGTGATCTTGGTGCAAGTATTTCTGTTATGCCTAAAAAGATTTATGATATGCTTGACTTGCCACCATTGAAGAATTGTTATTTGGATGTTAATCTTGCCGATAATGTTAAAAAGAAACCTTTGGGGAGGATTGATAATGTGCATATTACGGTTAACAATAACCTTGTCCCCGTTGATTTTGTTGTCTTGGATATCGAATGCAATGCATCTTGTCCTATTGTATTGGGAAGACCTTTTCTTCGAACCGTTGGTGCTGTTATTGATATGAGGGAAGGTAATATTAAATATCAATTTCCTCTCAAGAAAGGTATGGAACACTTCCCTAGAAAGAGAATGAAGTTGCCTTTTGATTCTATTATTAGAACAAGTTATGATGTTGATGCTTCTACTCTCGATGTTACTTGATTTTCTGCGCCTAGCTGAAAGGCGTTAAAGAAAAGCGCTTATGGGAGACAACCCATGTTTTTACTACAGCAATTTTTTGTTTTGTTGAGTCTTGGAAGTTGTTTACTACTGTAGCACCTCTCCTTATCATGTTTTTGTGCCAAGTAAAGTTTCTATGTCAAAGTTGATGTTATATTTGGTATCGCTGCGAAACAGCATTGCTGTCTGTCACGAATCTGGGCACAGTTCTCTGTAGAAAATTCGAAAAATCTGCCAATTTACGAGCGTGATCCTCAGATATGTACGCAACTTTCATTAGTTTTGAGTTTTTCCATTTGAGCAAGTCTGGTGCCAGCTTTAAATGCGTCTTTACGGACTGTTCTGTTTTGACAGATTCTGCCTTTTATTTCGCATTGCCTCTTTTGCTATGTTGGATTCATTTCTTTGATCCACTAATGTCCAGTAGCATTATGCAATGTCCAGAAGTGTAAAGAATGATTGTGTCACCTCTGAATGTGTGAATTATTAATTGTGCACTAACCCTCTAATGAGTTTGCTTGAAGTTTGGTGTGAAGGAAGTTTTCAAGGGTCAAGAGAGGAGAATGATATACTATGATCAAGAGGAGTGAAAGCTCTAAGCTTGGGGATGCCCCGTGGTTCATCCCTGCATATTCTAAGAAGACTCAAGCGTCTAAGCTTGGGGATGCCCAAGGCATCCCCTTCTTCATCGACAACATCATCAGGTTCCTCCCCGAAACTATATTTTTATTCAATCACATCTTGTGTTCTTTACTTGGAGCGTCGGTTTGTTTTTGTTTTTGTTTTTGTTTGAATAAGATGGATCCTAGCATTCACTTTGTGGGAGAGAGACACGCTCCGCTGTTGCATATGGACACATGTGTCCTTAGGCTTTACTCATAATGTTCTAGGCGAAGTTTCTTCTTCGTTAAATTGTTATATGGTTGGAATTGGAAAATGCTACATGTAGTAATTCTAAAATGTCTTGGATAATGTGATACTTGGCAATTGTTGTGCTCATGTTTAAGCTCTTGCATCATATGCTTTGCACCCATTAATGAAGAAATACATAGAGCTTGCTAAAATCTGATTTGCATATTTGGTCTCTCTAAGGTCTAGATAATATCTAGTATTGAGTTTTGAACAACAAGGAAGACGGTGTAGAGTCTTATAATGTTTACAATATGTCTTTTATGTGAGTTTTGCTGCACCGGTTCATCCTTGAGTTTGCTTCAAATAACCTTGCTAGCCTAAACCTTGTATCGAGAGGGAATACTTCTCATGCATCCAAATCCTTGAGCCAACTACTATGCCATTTGTGTCCACCATACCTACCTACTACATGGTATTTCTCCGCCATTCCAAAGTAAATTGCTTGAGTGCTACCTTTAAAATTCCATCATTCACCTTTGCAATATATAGCTCATGGGACAAAATAGCCTTAAAAACTATCGTAGTATTGAATATGTACTTATGCACTTTATATTTTATTAAGTTGCTTGTTGTGCGATAACCATGCTTCGGGGGAACGCCATCAACTATTGTTGAATATCATGTGAGTTGCTATGCATGTCCGTCTTGTCTCAAGGATCTATCATTTTAGTGGTTGGAGCATGCAAAATTGTTAGAGAAGAACATTGGGCCGCTAACTAAAGCCATGAATCATGGTGGAAGTTTCAGTTTGGACATATATCCTCAACCTCATATGAGAATAATAATCATTGCTACATGCTTATGCATTTAAGAGGAGTCCATTATCTGTTGTCCATGTTGTCCCGGTATGGATGTCTAAGTTGAGAATAATCAAAAGCGAGAAATCCAAAATGCGAGCATTCTCCTTAGACCTTTGTACAGAGCGGCATGGAGGTACCCTTTGTGATACTTGGTTGAAACATGGCATGCAAAGATCCGTAGTCCAAGCTAAGTAGGACGAGGTGCGGGCACTATTAATACACTATGCATGAGGCTTGCAACTTGTAAGATATAATTTACATAACTCATATGCTTTATTACTACCGTTGACAAAATTGTTTCATGTTTTCAAAATAAAAGCTCTAGCACAAATACAGCAATCGATGCTTTCCTCTTTGAAGGACCATTCTTTTACTTTTATGTTGAGTCAGTTTACCTATCTCCCTCCACCTTAAGAAGCAAACACTTGTGTGAACTGTGCATTGATTCCTACATATTTGCATATTGCACTTGTTATATTACTTTATGTTGACACTATCCATGAGATATACATGTTATAAGTTGAAAGCAACCGCTGAAACTTAATCTTCCTTTGTGTTGCTTCAATACCTTTACTTTGATTTATTGCTTTATGAGTTAACTCTTATGCAAGACTTATTGATGCTTGTCTTGAAGTACTATTCATGAAAAGTCTTTGCTTTATGATTCAGTTGTTTACTCATGTCATTACCATTGTTTTGATCGCTGCATTCATTACATATGTTTACAAATAGTATGATCAAGATTATGATGGCATGTCACTTCAGAAATTATCTTTGTTATCGTTTTACCTGCTCGGGACGAGCAGAACTAAGCTTGGGGATGCTGATACGTCCAACGTATCGATAATTTCTTATGTTCCATGCTACTTTATTTATGATACCTACATGTTTTATGCACATTATATGTCATATTTATGCATTTTCTGAACTAACCTATTAACAAGATGCCGAAGAGCCGCCTGTCATTGCTTTTTTTTAAATCCTAGTAAGGAAATATTCTGGAATTGGACGAAATCTTCGCCAGGGTCCTATTTTTGCACGAAGCTTCCAGAAGACCGAAGAGATAACGAAGTGGGGCCACGAGGTAGCCAGGGGATAGGCGGCGCGGCCCGGGCCCGGCCGCGCCGGCCTGCCCCCCCTGGGCCCCCGCGCTGCCCTTTCGCCTACTTAAAGCCTCCGTCGCGAAACCCCCGACCGAGATCCACGATACGGAAAACCTTCAGACGCGCCGCCGCGAATCCCATCTCGGGGATTCAGGAGATCGCCCGGCACCTGCGGAGAGGGGATTCATCTCCGGAGGACTCTTCATCGCCATGATCGCTCCGGAGTGATGAGTGAGTAGTTCACCCCGGACCATGGGTCCATAGCAGTAGCTAGATGGTCGTCTTCTCCTTGTTGTGCTTCATTGTTGGATCTTGTGAGCTGCCTAACATGATCAAGATCATCTATATGTAATTCTATATGTTGTGTTTGTCGGGATCCGATGGATAGAGAGTACTATGATTATGGTGATTATCAATCTATTGTTTATGTGTTGTTTATGATCTTGCATGCTCTCCGTTATTAGTAGAGGCTCTGGCCAAGTTTTTACTCTTAACTCCAAGAGGGAGTATTTATGCTCGATAGTGGGTTCATGCCTCATTGACACCTGGGACAGTGACAGAAAGTTCTAAGGTTGTGATGTGCTGTTGCCACTAGGGATAAAACATTGATTCTATGTCTAAGGATGTAGTTGTCGATTACATTACGCACCATACTTAATGCAATTGTCTGTTGCTTAACAACTTAATACTGAATGGGGTTCGGATGATAACCTGAAGGTGGACTTTTTAGGCATAGATGCAGTTGGATGGCGGTCTATGTACTTTGTCGTAATGCCCAATTAAATCTCACTATATTTATCATATCATGTATATGCATTGTTATGCCTTTTCTATTTGTCAATTGCCCGACTGTAATTTGTTCACCCAACATGCTTTTATCTTATGGGAGAGACACCTCTAGTGAACTGTGGACCCCGGTCCTATTCTTTACATAGCATACAATCTTGCAATTGTGTTTACTGTTTTCTTTGCAAACATCTTCCACTCGATACGTTTAATCCTTTGTTACAGCAAGTCGGTGAGATTGACAACCTCAATGCTTCGTTGGGACAAAGTACTTGGGTTGTGTTGTGCAGGTTCCACGTTGGCGCCGGAATCCCTGTTGTTGCGCCGCATCACATTTCGCCACCATCAACCTTCAACGTGCTTCTTGGCTCCTACTGGTTCGATTAAACCTTGGTTTCTTTCTGAGGGAAAACTTGCTACTGTGCGCATCATACCTTCCTCTTGGGGTTCCCAACGAACGTGTGAGTTACACGCCATCAATGGTCGGTATTATATCAATTGCCCAACTGTATTTTGTTCACCCAACATGTTATTTATCTTTATGGAGAGACACCTCTAGTGAACTGTGGACCCCTTTACACTGATAAATTCAACCACTGCAATCCTGTTCTGTTTACTTTCCGCAAGCGTTGTTCTCTTTATTACTGCAAACATCTCCTTCCACTCAATACATTTAATCCTTTGTGTTCAGTAAACCGGTGAGATTGACAACCTCACTGTAAAGTTGGGGCAAAGTAATTTGGTTGTCTTGTGTGCAGGTTCCACGTTGTTGCTGATGCCGGTAGTGCGTCCTGCCAATAGTCAGCCAACAACACCTTCGAAGTCACGCCTTTCTCCTACTGGTCGATTAAACATTGGTTTCTTACTGAGGGAAATCTTGCTGCCGTGCTCATCATACCTTTCTCTTGGGGTTCCCCAACGGTGTGACAAGCACCATCACAGGTCCACATCCCCCGTCCACTCCCGCCTCCCCATTCTCTGTTTCAATTTCCATGTGCTATACTGTGTGTTAGTGTTAAGTGTTTAAAACTTACAATTGCCCCTATTCAGCTATTCTCCCCTGATTGAAAATTATAGTTTTTAATAATGCCTAAAATAATGAATCGATGTTCAGAGAATGGGTGCTTGTTAATTGCCACAAAAATTCTAAGTACTCAGTTGCATATATGTAGCAGAATTCTATACATGTTGTTTCTTAGTTCTTCAGAAATTCAAAGTTGATCCGACAATTTTATATAATATTTGCTTGTTCTTCTTATTGCAATGTGATACAAATGAGCATACTCGCATACCACTACAATTTAGTACAATAGCTTTGACCGTCCAAACAACATTTGGCATTCACCCTCAAGTTTAATTCGGGCGTATGAATATCTAAAAATCGAAATAGAAATATTGTCATTCAATCTCGATATCCTAACTTATCGACATTCAACTAAACACAATGCCAAGCGTCTCAATATAAACCATAGGGATGGGGTCAACGAGCCAAGTACGATGCACAAGATTTGTATTTGTGCATATGACAAGGCTCGCTGACATCACCCCAGGATAACTGCAAAAAAAAAACTAATCGTCAGCCATATGACAAATATTAGAGATTTAAAATGAACATCAAATAAGACCTCATATTTATCAAAAATCACAGAAAGGGGTGAGCGAACCAAGTACGATATGCACAAGATCTGTATTATATTTGTGCATGATGAGGATGATGGGGTTCGTTGCATAGAAAACAAAAAATTTCCTACCGCAAAGCGAATAAAACCAACAGATCTAATCTATGGAACACCCAAAATCCAATCTACTAGATCTAAGCAATGAGATGGAGATGAGACTAACCCTCGAAGATTCCAAAGCCTATGAGATTAATCTCGTTGTTGGTGTAGACGATCGTCCCCGGTGCTGCAATCCGGCACACTTCCGTACTCGGTCGCGCGTACGGTGTCGATGAAGCTCCTTCCTCTCCCCGTTCCAGCGGGCAGCGGAGGTGTGGTAGATCTCCACGGAATCCCAGCAGCACGACGGTGTGGTGGTGGTGGTGGAGAAGAATTCCTGCAGGGCTTCGCCTAAGCCGGAGCAGAAGAAACTGGGAGGGAGGAGAGGTGACACATTAGGGTTTCGTACGGAGCAGCAATGGCCGGCCAAACTATCCCACTATTTATAGTCGGGAACTAGGGTTAGGGTTTCACAAAACCCATCTAGTGTCGGCGCCTGGTGGGCCAGACAACACCCTGGCGCGGCCTGGGGGGCCCGCGCCGCCCGTTGTTTGGCCCACCGGCTCTTCTCCGTCTCCCCTTTGGACTCCGTCTGCGCGAGAAAAATAATAACCTCTGTTATTATTTCGTCCAATTCCGAGAATGTTTCCAGAACAACTTTTCTTGAAATACAAAACAGCAGAATTCTTCCAGAACAATTCCGGTTCTCCTCGTGATGTCTTGGATCCCATCCTAGACTCCGAACAACATTCGGTCTCCATCTCATATTCCGAATCTACTTATGCGACATCGAACCTTAAGCGTCACCCTACGGTTCGTGAACTATGCAGACATGAGACTCCTCTCCGAGCAATAACCAATAGCGGGATCTGGAGATCCATAATGGCTCCCACATATTCAACGATGACTTAGTGATCGATTGAACCATTTACATACGATGCCGATTCCCTTTGTCACGCGATATTTTACTTGTCCGAGGTTCGATCATCGGTTTCTCCATACCTTGTTGTACCTCGTTACCGACAAGTACTCTTTACTCGTACCGTGGTATGTGATATCTTATGAACTATTCATATGCTTGCAAGCTAATCAGATGACATTCCACCGAGAGGGCCCAGAGTATATCTATCCGTCATCGGGATGGACAAATCCCATTGTTGATCCATATGCCTCAACTCACACTTTCCAAATACTTAATCCCACCTTTATTGTCACCCATTTACGCAATGACGTTTGATGTAATCAAAGTACCCTTTCGGTGTAAGTGATTTACATGATCTCATGGTCGAAGGATTAAGACAACTATGTATTGAAAGCTTATAGCAAATGAACTTAATGACTTGATCTTATGCTACGCTCATTTGGGTGTGTGTCCATTATATCATTCAACTAATGACATAACCTTGTTATTAATAACATCCAATGTTCATGATCACGAAACCATGATCATCTATTAATCAAGAAGCTAGTTATACAAGAGGCTTACTAGGGACTCCTTGTTGTTTACATAACACACATGTATCAATGTTTCGGTTAATACAATTATAGCATGGTATATAAACATTTATCATAAACACAAAGATATTATAATAACCACTTTATTATTGCCTCTTGGGCATATCTCCAACAGTCTCCCACTTGCACTAGAGTCAATAATCTAGATTACATTGTAAGGTACCTAACACCTATGGCATTTTGGTGTTGGTCATGCTTTGCCCTTGGGAGAGCTTTAGTCAACGGATCTGCAACATTCAGATCCGTGTGTACTTTGCAAATCTCTACTTCACCATCTTCGATGTACTCGCGAATCGAATGAAAACGCAGCTTGATATGCTTCAGCTTCTTGTGTGACCTTGGTTCCTTTGCATTGGCGATGGCACCCGTGTTGTCACAATAAATGACTAGCGGGTCCAATGCACTAGGAACCACACCAAGCTCAACAATGAACCTCTTCATCCATACCGCTTCCGATGAAGCCTCTGAAGCCGCTATATATTCAGATTCTGTTGAAGATTTCGCCACCGTGCATTGCTTGGAACTGCTCCACCTATCGCCGCACCATTCAATATAAACACGTACCAGACTGAGACTTAGAGTCATCAGGATCGGTGTTCCAACTTGCATCGGTGTAACGGGTTACAACGAGCTCTTGGTCACCGCCATAACAAAGAAACATATCCTTAGTCCTTTTCAAGTACTTCAGGATATTCTTGACCGCTGTCCAGTGTTCCATTCCCGGATCACTTTGATATCTCTGCTGGTCAAACTAACAGCATGTGCTATATCCGGTCTAGTACACAGCATGGCGTACATGATAGAGCCTAAGCATAGGGGATCTTGCTCATCCTCTCTCTTTCATCTGCCGTAGCCGGACCTTGAGTCTTACTCAAGACCTTACCTGGCAACATAGGAAAGAACCCTTTCTTGCTTTCATCCATTCTAAACTTCTTTAGAATCTTGTCCATATATGTACTTTGTGAAAGGCCTATTAGGCGTCTTGATCTATCTCTATAAATCTTGATGCCTAAAATGTATGCTGCTTCACCAAGGTCTTTCATTGAAAAAGACTTGTTCAAATAACCTTTAACGCTGCTTAATAGTTATATATCATTCCCAATCAATAATATGTCATCTACATATAATATCAGGAACGCTACAGAGCTCCCACTCACTTTCTTGTAAATACAGCCTCACCATGAGTCCGTATAAAACCGAAGTCTTTGATCACTCTATCAAAGCGTAGGTTCCAACTCCGGGATGCTTGCTTCAGTCCATAAATGGAACGCTGAAGTTTGCATACCTTGTTAGCATTTTCAGGATCGACAAAACCTTTGGGTTGTACCATATACAACTCTTCCTCAATGTCTCCATTAAGGAACGCCGTTTTGACATCCATCTGCCAAATCTCATAATCGAAAAATGCAGCTATTGCTAACAAAATCCTCACATTTTAGCTTCGCTACAGGTGAGAAAGTCTCATCGTAGTCAACCCTTGAATTTGTCGGAAACCCTTTGCGACAAGTCGAGCTTTATAGACAGTAATATTACCATCAGCATCTGTTTTTCTCTTGAAGATCCATTTATTCTCGACAGCCTTGCGGCTATCAGGTAAGTCTACCAAAGTCCATACTTTGTTATCATACATGGATCCCATTTCGGATTTCATGGCTTCTTGCCATTTGTTGGAATCTGGGCTCATCATCGCTTCTTCATACGTCGCAGGGTCCTCATCATTGTCGTCCACAATCATGACATTTAGACAGGGATCATACCAATCAGGAGTGGTACGTTCCCTCGTCGATCTTCGAGGTTCAGTAGCTTCCTCGTTCGAAGTTTCATGATCTTCATCATTTGCTTCCTCTCCTATCGGTGCAGGCTGCACAGGAATTTCTTCCGACTGCGCTACTCTGATCTATGAGAGAAGGTTCATCAACCTCGTCGAGTTCTACTTTTCTTCCAGTCACTTCTTTAGTGAGAAACTCCTTTTCAAGAAAGGATCCGTTCTTGGCAACAAAGATTTTGCCTTCGGATCTGATAGAAAGTATACCCAATTGTTTCTTTAGGGTATCCTATGAAGACGCATTTCTCCGCTTTGGGTTCTAGCTTGTCAGGTTGTAACTTTTTACATAAGCATCGCAACCCCAAACTTTAAGGAACGACAGCTTAGGTTTCTTCCCAAACCATAATTCATACGGTGTCGTTTCAACGGATTTAGATGGTGCCCTATTTAAAGTGAATGCGGCTGTCTCTAAAGCATAGCCCCAAAACGATAGTGGCAAATCGGTAAGAGACATCATAGAACGAACCATATCTAAGAGAGTTCGATTACGACGTTCGGACACACCATTGCGCTGTGGTGTTCCCGGCGGTGTCAACTGTGAAAGTATTCCGCATTTCTTTAAATGCATGCCAAACTCATAACTCAGATATTCGCCTCCGCGATCAGAACGCAGAAACTTAATCTTCTTGTTACGTTGATTTTCTACTTCACTTTGGAATTCCTTGAACTTCTCAAAAGTCTCGGACTTGTGTTTCATAAAGTAAATATACCCATATCTACTCAGATCATCCGTGAAGGTTAGAACATAACGATAACCACCGCGCGATGCTACACTCATTGGTCCGCACACATCGGTATGTATGATTTCCAATAAGTCTGTAGCTCGCTCCATTGTGCCAGAAAATGGAGTCTTAGTCATTTTTCCCATTAGACATGCTTCGCATCTGTCAAGTGACTCAAAGTCAAGTGACTCAAGAAGTCCATCGGAATGGAGTTTCTTCATGCGCTTCACTCCAATATGACCAAGACGACAGTGCCACATATAAGTAGAATTATCATTCAATTTAATTCGCTTAGCATCAATGTTATGAACATGTGTATCACTACTATCGAGATTTAACAAGAATAAACCATTCATCTCAGGTGCATGGCCATAAAAGACATTACTCATATAAATCGAACAACCATTATTCTCAGACTTAAACGAATAACCGTCTTGCATCAAACAAGATCCAGATATAATGTTCATGCTCAACGCAGTACCAAATAACAATTATTAAGGTTTAAAACTAATCCCGAAGGTAGATGTAGGGAGCGTGCCGACGGCGATCACATCGACCTTGGATCCATTTCCAACGCGCATCGTCACTTCGTCCCTTGCCAGGCTTCGTTTATTCCGTAGTTCCTGTTTCGAGTTACAAATGTGAGCAACCGAACCAGTATCAAATACCCAGGCACTACTACGAGAACCAGTATGATAGACCTCTATAACATGTATATCAAATATACCTTTCTTCTTGACGTGGCCGCTCTTCAGATCGGCCAAGTATTTGGTGTTCCGCTTCCAGTGCCCCTTCCCCTGGCAGTAGTAGCACACAGTCTCAGGCTTAG
Organism: Lolium multiflorum; assembly: GCA_030979885.1. Taxonomy (NCBI): domain Eukaryota; kingdom Viridiplantae; phylum Streptophyta; class Magnoliopsida; order Poales; family Poaceae; genus Lolium; species Lolium multiflorum. The sequence continues at coordinate 217,448,028 of CM061747.1, forward strand.
GACCAGCCTTAGGCTTCTCAGGAGGCGCGCAACTTTCTTGCCGCCCTTCTTGAAGTTGCCCTTGTTAGGCTTGCCCTGCTTCTTGAAACTGGTGGTCTTGTTGACCATCAACACTTGGTTCTCCTTCTTTATTTCTACTTCAGCAGACTTCAGCATGGAGAAGAGTTCAGGTAACTCTTTGTTCATGTTCTGCATGTTGTAGTTCATCACGAAGTTCTTGTAACTTGGTGGCAGTGATTGGAGGACACGATGAATACCCAGCTTGTTAGGGATCACAATCCCCAAGTCACTGAGCTTCTTCGCATGTCCGGACATGGCGAACATGTGCTCACTAACGGAGCTGCCCTCTTCCATCATGCAGTTAAAGAACTGTTTCGAGGCCTCATAGCTCTCCACGGCCGCATGAGTCTCAAAGATAAGTTTGAGCTCACGCATCATCTCACATGGGTCGTGGTGCTCAAAACGCTTTTGGAGCTCTGCCTCTAAACTGCACAAGATGGCACACTGAATTTCGGAGTACCGAGTTACCCGAGTCTCATAAACATTCTTTATGTCCTCGGACACTGCAGGAGGTGGTGGGGGACCTAGCGGTGCTTCGAGCACATATTGCATGCTTACGCCAGTGAGGAAAATCCTCACATGACGGAACCAGTCAGTGAAGTTGCTACCATTGCCCTTAAGCTTTTCTTTCTCTAGGAACTGGTTAAAATTGATGGAGGGGGCGCCATGATCTACAACATATTTGCAAAGAGTTTAGACTAAGTTTATGATAAAATGAGTTCAATTTTAATTCTTAAATTAACTAGGTGAACTCCCACTCAAAACAACATCCCTCGCATTGTCTTAGTGATTACACGAACCAAATCCACTACACCAAGTCCGATCTTCACGAGAAAAGATGTAGTTTCAAAGGCGAACACTCAAAGTGTTCATCATATCATTCATATGACTCATGCTCTACCTTTCGGTATCCCGTGTTCCGAGACCATGTCTGTACATGCTAGGCTCGTCAAGGCAACCTTAGTATCCGCGTGTGCAAATCTGGCTTGCACCCGTTGTATGCACATGTAGAGTCTATCACACCCGATCATCACGAGATGCTTCGAAACGACAAGTCTTAGCAACGGTGCATACTAAGGATGAACACTTTATTATCTTGATATTTAGTGAGAGGGATCATCTTATAATGCTACCGTCGCGATCTAAGCAAAATAAGATGCATAAAAGGATTAACATCACATGCAATTCATAATGTGTGATATGATATGGCCTTTCTTCTTGTGCTTTTGATCTCCATCTCCAAAGCACGGACATGATCTCCATCATCACCAGCATGGCGTCAAGGTCAGTGGCGCCGCTTCATGGTTGTCCATCACTTATAGCTACTATAACAACTACTTGAAATAAAGCTATTACATGATGAATAGACACGCAGGTCTTTAACAAAAATTAAAGACAACCATTAGGCTCCTGCCGGTTGCCATAATACAACAATGAACATCTCATACATCAAATATAATCATCATCACATCATGGCCATATCACATCACCAAACCCTGCAAAAACAAGTTAGACGCCTCTAATTTGGTTTGCATATTTTACGTGGTTTAGGGTTTTCGAGCAAGATCCAATCTACCTACGAACATGAACCACAACGGTGATACTAGTGTTGACAATAGAAGTGCAAATTACAATCTTCACTATGGTGGGAGAGACAGACACCCGCAAAGCCACTTATGCAATACAAGTTGCATGTCAAGCGTGGAGCAAGTCTCATGAGACGCGGTCATGTAAAGTTAGCCCGGGCCGCTTCATCCCACCATCCCGCAAGAAGCAAAGTACACAAACTAAAGCAACAAAAGCATCACCGCCCACAAAACCATTGTGTTCTACTCGTGCAACAGATCTATGCATAGACGTGGCTCTGATACCACTGATGGGTTCGTTGCATAGAAAACAAAAATTTCCTACCGCAAAGCGAATAAAACCAACAGATCTAATCTATGGAACACCCAAAATCCAATCTACTAGATCTAAGCAACGAGATGGAGATGAGACTAACCCTCGAAGATTCCAAAGCCTACGAGATTAATCTCGTTGTTGGTGTAGACGATCGTCCCCGGTGCTGCAATCCGGCAGACTTCCGTACGGTCGCGCGTACGGTGTCGATGAAGCTCCTTCCTCTCCCCGTTCCAGCGGGCAGCGGAGGTGTGGTAGATCTCCATGGAATCCCAGCACGACGGTGTGGTGGTGGTGGTGGAGAAGAATTCCTGCAGGGCTTCGCCTGGCAGAAGAAACTGGGAGGGAGGAGAGGTGGCACATTAGGGTTTCGTACGGAGCAGCAATGGCCGGCCAAACTATCCCACTATTTATAGTCGGGAACTAGGGTTAGGGTTTCACAAAACCCATCTAGTGTCGGCGCCTGGTGGGCCCACACAACACCCTGGCGCGGCCGGGGGGGGCCCGCGCCGCCTGTTGTTTGGCCCACCTCTCTTCTCCGTCTCCCCTTTGACTCCGTCTGCGACAGAAAAATAATAACCTCTGTTTTTATTTCGTCCAATTCCGAGAATGTTTCCAGAACAACTTTTCTTGAAATACAAAACAGCAGAATTCTTCCAGAACAATTCCGGTTCTCCTCGTGATGTCTTGGATCCCATCCTAGACTCCGAACAACATTCGGTCTCCATCTCATATTCGAATCTACTTATGCGACATCGAACCTTAAGCGCGTCACCCTACGGTTCGTGAACTATGCAGACATGGTCGAGACTCCTCTCCGAGCAATAACCAATAGCGGGATCTGGAGATCCATAATGGCTCCCACATATTCAACGATGACTTAGTGATCGATTGAACCATTTACATACGATGCCGATTCCCTTTGTCTCGCGATATTTTACTTGTCCGAGGTTCGATCATCGGTATCTCCATACCTTGTTCAACCTCGTTACCGACAAGTACTCTTTACTCGTACCATGGTATGTGATCTCTTATGAACTATTCATATGCTTGCAAGCTAATCAGATGACATTCCACCGAGAGGGCCCAGAGTATATCTATCCGTCATCAGGATGGACAAATCCCACCGTTGATCCATATGCCTCAACTCACACTTTCCAAATACTTAATCCCACCTTTATTGTCACCCATTTACGCAATGACGTTTGATGTAATCAAAGTACCCCTTTGTAAGTGATTTACATGATCTCATGGTCGAAGGATTAAGACAACTATGTATTGAAAGCTTATAGCAAATGAACTTAATGACTTGATCTTATGCTACGCTCATTTGGGTGTGTGTCCATTATATCATTCAACTAATGACATAACCTTGTTATTAATAACATCCAATGTTCATGATCACGAAACCATGATCATCTATTAATCAAGAAGCTAGTTATACAAGAGGCTTACTAGGGACTCCTTGTTGTTTACATAACACACATGTATCAATGTTTCGGTTAATACAATTATAGCATGGTATATAAACATTTATCATAAACACAAAGATATTATAATAACCACTTTATTATTGCCTCTTGGGCATATCTCCAACAGGACATCCCTACCTCACTACTACCTCCGTCATTACCAATTGAAGATGAACCTGCTGTGAAGCTCAAGTCCAATGAAGTCAGGATTGGACCAATGACACGAGCTCGTGCGAAGCTACTTAAGCAACAGGTGAACTTGTTCCTAAATGATACCTTGATTGATGAGAACTTTGTACTACCTAAGTCCTATTACTTATGTATCATCAGGTATGAAGAGGAGACTAGCATCGCACGAGGAGGAGAGGAGCAGCTGGACATGAAGACGGACGTCAAGATGGACGTGAAGCTGGACATGGAGCTGGACATGAAGATATCTCATGGACGCGAGAGGGAGGAGCGGGAGGAATGCGCGAGAGGAGAAGAAGAAGTCCAGGCCGGTCCAGAACCCGGTCAGACCGGCCTCCACGCCGGGTCGCCCACAAAGACCCCGATCGGGCTCTGACCGGCCAGCTCCCTGGTCGGTTGACCTGCCTCGTCGGGGCCAACCGGACGCTTTTGCGAGGTTTCCGGTTACAGCACCGGTTGACCGGACCACAGACGGCCAGCCCGGTCCAGCCCGGTTGACCGATTCCAGACCGGATTTGTCCGAGTCTGTCTTGACCAGATCTATTCTGGGTCGGTTTTATTTGTATCTTTCGACCAGAACTCGTCCCGGACGCCTATATAAGTGCCGACGACCCCCTAGCAGTTTTAGACCACGTTTAAGATAAACCCTAGTTCTTAGTTGTTTGCTCAAAAACTATTGAATTCCCTACACCATATTGCTTGATATTGTGTAGATCATGTTAAAGTCTTGTGTGATCTGCTGTTCCATTGGGAATTAGACGGTTGCAACTTACCACTTCGTGGTCGGCGGCTACGTGCGCAAGTGTGTGGAGTTGCGAATATCTTGCAGGGTTGAGAGCTGTTGCATTGGCGACAGGGACCAATCGAGAGATCTCGTTGCGTCATACAAGTTATCATCCACTACATCGTCGTGTTTCTCCGCTGCTATCACCCCATGATCATCATCACCACCGTTGCTTACTGAGAAGATCGGGCCACCCCTTATCATCTTGGTATCAGATTTCCAGTTTTCCTCGATAAGCCATCCACAATCCACCCCATAGTTGAGTTGTGAGTGTTTTCCTATCCAGAAAAAGCCAAAAAAAATTTAGGGTTAGGGTTTGCCATAGCCATAGATTGCACTAATTTCGAGTTTTAGTTGCTTTTCGTAGTTGTTTTTGCGTACCTTTATCTTTCTTCTAGTAGAATTGTTAGGGTTTGTGTTTTATTTTCATCTAGTTTATCATCTAGAGTCAGTTTTTGTTTACTCCGAGTCCACATAGCATACAGTGTGTTTGTCCAACCATAGACACAGCCTATCGATATACGTGACTAGGAACTTTAAGAGACTAGTTTTACCGCTCGACAGGCTGCTCATTAGGGTTTTGGTGCTTTGCATATCTTGTTGGCCGTGTTATCAAGGAGTTGAGTCATAAAATAAAATAAAAAGAAAATTGAAAAGAAGCAAAAATAGCTACATAGCTGTGTTACAAAAGAAAAATACAAAAATAAAAGTGAAGTGCTAGTAGAATCAAGTGAAGGCCTAAGTTTTCTTTACTGCACCGGTAGTTGAGCAATCTTGTGCCTGTCTCGTTGAGCTTTGCTAGCGTCTCTCGAGTGCATTGCAACCTTTCATCCATATAGTTGCATTGCCACATTTATCGCCTTGTGTGAGTATCTTGTGGTTGTCTACGGTCAGCGCTAGAGCTTGTTATTGGTGCAAATAGGTAGCCTACCTACAACCCCACATATACCCTGCTTTGTCGTGTGATTGTTCTTATACCCTTGATATTCGCTTCGCTACATCCGTGCACTAGTTGTTACTACAAGTGGTAAGCAACACTAATTTACTTTGGAACGGTAAGATCTCCTTTTCTTATCAGTTTTGAGTGAGTTGTGAGAGTACCACCATATATTTTGATTTAGTGCACTAACCTACTAATCATGTCTGCTAGTGATCATAAGATTGTTAACCAGGAGAACAAGGATTCTGCAGATATTATTAACTGGAGGGAGTTTGAAGCTCTTAGGAATGAGATGCGACGTGAATTCCGCGCTCAAGACGATGTGCTTAATGGAAAGGTTGAAGAGATCAAACAAACGATGGATACTACTAATGAAACCGTCACCACCATGGCTGATCAAATGACGGATATACAGCGCAGTCTTGCAGATATGCGCCTCGCTATTGAGAATCTGACTGCACAACAACAACAAGACGATGATGAAGATCCTGAACTTCAAGATGACGCACACAATGCTCGTGGTGCGCCTCGTGGTAATCGTCCTCGTGGTTGGGCTCCACTTGGCCGCAATGGTCGTGGACAAGATGAAGAAGATGGATTGGGTAAGCCCAAGTTCTCTATACCCAAGTTTGAAGGAGGAGCTGATGTTGAAGAATACCTCACTTGGGAGCTCAAGATTGAGAAGCTATGGACTTTGCATCCACATTACTCTGAAGATAGGAAGATCAAGCTTGCTTCTTCCGAATTTGATGGTTATGCATTGCGTTGGTGGGATGCTTTTGTTCGCAACCGCGATGAAGATGGTGAGCAACCTATACGCACATGGCGTGCTATGAAGGAAGCAATGACTTCTCGTTTTGTGCCTACAAATTACTTGCGGAATATATTTGATAAGCTAACACTGTTGAGGCAAGGTGTGAAGACTGTGGATGAGTACTACATGGAGATGGAGATGCTTATGCAGCGTGGCCGTGTCCGTGAGTCTCTAGAGATGACAATGCAGCGTTTTCTCAATGGATTAAAGTATGATGTTAAAGGCATTGTTCGTCATTACAGCTACACCAATATGAATCAATTGTTACATCATGCAAGAGAAGTTGAATCACAGTTGGCTGAAGAAGCAAAGGTTAAGGGACGTGCTACGGGAGCTGGGCGTTTTACACCCCGCGCGCCCTCTACGGCGCCGGCGCCTTCAATGCGCTCCGCTCCTTACTCTACTCCGCCTAGCAAACCGGTCTCCAATGTATCTAATGCAAAGAAGTCCGAATCTGCTGCAAGTACGAGTGGTTCTAGCATGTCTACAGCGCGCAACCGCGATATGCTTTGCCATACATGTGGTGGCAAGGGTCACTTCAAGAGAGATTGTCCTAACCGCAAAGTCATGATTATCAATGAGGACAATGAGTATGAGACTGGAGATGATGTTGATCCAAATGCTCCAGACGATGATGACTATGACACTGATGGTGAAGATGCATATCCTTCGGATGCTCGCACCATTGTTGTGTCGCAGCGTGCTCTTAATGTGTTGCCTAGTGCATCAACTCAGCATTGCAATTTGTTCCAAACCAAGGCTTTAGTTGGTCCTGACAAGGCTTGCAAGGTGATTATTGATGGCGGGAGTTGCCGCAATTTAGCAAGCAAAGAGTTGTGCACCAAGCTGAAGTTGAAGTATCTACCGCACCCGCATCCATATTATATTCAGTGGTTGAGCGACAATGGTGAGATGAAGGTAAACCACATGGTGCGTGTTGAGTTTGAGATTGGACCGTATAAGGATTGCATTGACTTTGATGTAGTTCCTATGACGGTGTGTCACCTACTATTGGGTCGGCCTTGGCTCTATGACCGTTCTGTGCAACACAATGGCCGAGCCAATACATATCACTTGGAGTACAAGGGCAAGAAAATTAACTTACAACCTATGTCACCACAACAAATTGTCAATGAGTCTCGTCAGAAGATTGAAGTAAATTTGGAGGATGCACCTCTAGATAGGCGAGAGAATTGTAATGTCGTGAGTGATATAACGAAAAGTGAGAGAGTGAATTCCTTAGTTTCATTAGCCACCAAAGAAGACATGAGAGAATTTAGTGAGGATCCTACGGCCATGCCTCTTGTGCTTTTGTACAGGGGTACGGTTTTGGTTTCTAACGATATGACCTCTTCCTCTTGGTGTTTCTAATGTTTTGCAGGAATTTATGTTTCCGGAGGAGGTACCCGCAGGACTACCACCATTGCGAGGTATTGAGCATCAAATTGACTTGATTCCCGGAGCATCGCTGCCCAATAGGGCGCCATATCGCACTAATCCCGAAGAGACGAAGGAGATACAGAAGCAAGTACAAGCGCTATTCGACAAAGGTTATATCCGCATAAGCCTTAGTCCTTGTGATGTTCCTGTTATTCTAGTTCCTAAGAAAGATGGTACTTGGCGTATGTGCGTAGATTGTAGAGCTATAAACAACATTACTATTCGATATCGTCATCCTATTCCCCGTTTAGAGGATATGCTAGATGAATTGAGTGGTGCTGCTGTGTTCTCTAAAATTGATTTGCGTAGTGGTTATCATCAAATTAGGATGAAAGAAGGGGATGAGTGGAAAACAGCCTTTAAAACAAAATTTGGTTTATATGAGTGGTTAGTAATGCCTTTTGGTTAACTAATGCACCTAGTACTTTCATGCGACTGATGAACCATGTTTTGCGTGATTTTATTGGCAAATTTGTGGTTGTATACTTTGATGACATATTAATCTACAGCCGCAATGAATCTGATCATACTATACATATTCGACATGTTTTGCAAGTGTTGCGTGATAATCAACTCTATGGTAATCTTGAGAAGTGCACATTTTGCAAAGATAAGGTCATATTTCTGGGTTATGTTGTCTCTAAGCATGGAGTAGAAGTAGATGAGTCTAAATTGAAGCTATTCAAAACTGGCCTACTCCCATGAATGTGAGTCAAGTTAGAAGTTTTCATGGTCTAGCTGGGTTTTATAGAAGATTTGTGCCCAACTTTAGTACTATTGCTGCACCTTTGAATGATTTAACTAAAAAGGGTGTTGTCTTTGAGTGGGGCGCAGCCCAAGATCATGCATTTGATGAACTGAAACGATTGTTAACTTCTGCACCGTTGCTTGCACTTCCTGATTTCAATAAGCAATTTGAGATTGAATATGATGCTAGTGGTATTGGAATTGGTGGTGTGTTGATGCAAGAGGGTCGCCCAATTGCATATTTTTCTGAGAAACTTTCTGGTGCTAAGTTGAACTATCCAATCTATGATAAAGAATTGTATGCTTTAATTAGAGTTCTTGAGGTTTGGCAACATTACTTGTGGCCAAAAGAATTTATCATACATTCTGATCATGAAGCTTTGAAATACCTGAAAGCCCAATCTACTTTGCATAAGCGTCTAGCTAAGTGGGTTGAGTTCATTGAGTCTTTTCCATACATTATTAAGCATAAGAAGGGAAAAGATAATATTGTTGCTGATGCTCTATCTAGGAAGAATATGCTATTAACTCAACTTGATGTTAAAATTCCTGGTTTAGAGATATTATGTGATTTGTATGCTACTGATCATGATTTTGCTGAACCATATCGCTTATGTGCTCTTGGTAAAGCATGGGAAAAATATCACATACATGATGGGTTCTTGTTTAGAGCTAACAAACTATGTGTTCCAGAATCGTCTGTGCGTTTGCTCTTATTGCAGGAATCACATGCTGGAGGTTTGATGGGTCACTTTGGGCGTGAGAAGACGCTACTCATGCTAGCTGACCACTTTTATTGGCCAAAGATGAGGCGGGACGTGGATAGATATGTGAGGAGATGCATTACTTGCAACAAGTCCAAGTCCAAGCTGAAGCCTCACGGTTTGTATACTCCTTTACCGGCACCTACTACACCTTGATATTAGTATGGATTTTGTGTTGGGTTTGCCGCGTACTAAAAGAGGCCATGATTCTATATTTGTGGTAGTGGATAGATTTTCAAAGATGTCACACTTTATTGCCTGCCACAAGAGCGACGATGCGTCGCATATTGCTAACCTGTTTTTCAGGGAGATTGTACATCTACATGGAGTCCCGAAGACTATTGTTTCTGATCGTGACGTGAAGTTTATGAGCTACTTCTGGAAGGCACTATTGAGAAAGCTGGGGACAAAGCTGCTGTTTAGCACTACTTGTCATCCCCAAACTGATGGTCAAACTGAAGTGGTGAATAGAACATTGTCACCTGTTGAGATCCATGATCAAGAAGAACCTGAAGGAGTGGGAAGAGTGTTTGCCGCATGTGGAGTTTGCTTACAACAGGGCGGTACATTCTACCACGGAGTTATGTCCTTTTGAGGTGGTGTATGGTTTCAAACCCATTACTCCACTTGACTTGTTGCCTTTGCCCATACATGAGAGAGTTAATATGGAGGCATCCAAGAGGGCAGATTTTGTGAAGAAGATTCATGTGAAGACTAAAGAGTTGATCGAGAAGAAAGGCAAGAGCAATGCTGCAAGGATGAATAAGAAGCGCAAGGAGATGTTGTTCAAGCCTGGTGATATGGTCTGGGTACATTTTCGCAAGGATAGGTTCCCGAAGCTGAGGAAGTCTAAGTTGAAGCCTCGTGGTGCTGGTCCTTACAAAGTGCTTGCCAAGATCAATGATAATGCATACTCGATAGATCTTCCAGAGGATGAGTTTGGTGTCAGTAATTCTTTCAATGTTGCTGATTTGACACCATATGACGGAGAAGACCTTGGAGCGTCGAGGTCGACGCCTTTTGAAGGGGGGAGATGATGAGGACATCCCTACCTCACTACTACCTCCGTCATTACCAATTGAAGATGAACCTGCTGTGAAGCTCAAGTCCAATGAAGTCAGGATTGGACCAATGACACGAGCTCGTGCGAAGCTACTTAAGCAACAGGTGAACTTGTTCCTAAACGATACCTTGATTGATGAGAACTTTATACTACCTAAGTCCTATTACTTGTGTATCATCAGGTATGAAGAGGAGACAAGCATCGCACGAGGAGGAGAGGAGCAGCTGGACATGAAGACGGACGTCAAGATGGACGTGAAGCTGGACATGGAGCTGGACATGAAGATATCTCATGGACGCGCGAGGGAGGAGCGGGAGGAATGCGCGAGAGGAGAAGAAGAAGTCCAGGCCGGTCCAGAACCCGGTCAGACCGGCCTCCACGCCGGGCCCGGTTACAGGCCCGGTCGACCGGGCCCCGACCGGCCAGCCCGGCCCTGGTCCGTTGACCCTGCCTTGCCGGGGCCAAACCGGGCTGTTGCGGGTTTCCGGCACGCACCCGGTTGACCGGACAGACCGCCAGCCCGGTCCCCAGCCCGGTTGACCGGATTCCACCGATTTGTCCGAGTCTCTCGACCGATCTATTATGGGTCGGTTTTACTTGTATCTTTCGACCAGAACTCGTCCCGGACGCCTATATAAGTGCCTTGGACGACCCCCTAGCAGTTTTAGACCACGTTTAAGATAAACCCTAGTTCTTAGTTGTTTGCTCTGCAAAACTATTGAATTCCCTACACCATATTGCTTGATATTGTGTAGATCCTGTTAAAGTCTTGTGTGATCTGCTGTTCCATTAGGAATTAGACGGTTACAACTTACTTCGTGGTCGGCGGCTACGTGCGCAAGTGTGTGGAGTTGCGAATATCTTGCAGGGTTGAGAGCTGTTGCATTGGCGACAGGGACCAATCGAGAGAACTCGTTGCGTCATACAAGTTATCATCCACTACATCGTCGTGTTTCTCCGCTGCTATCACCCCATGATCATCATCACCACCGTTGCTTACTGAGAAGATCGGGCCACCCCTTATCATCTTGGTATCAGATTTCCAGTTTTCCTCGATAAGCCATCCACAATCCACCCCATAGTTGAGTTGTGAGTGTTTTCCTATCCAGAAAAAGCCAAAAAAAAATTAGGGTTAGGGTTTGCCATAGCCATAGATTGCACTAATTTCGAGTTTTAGTTGCTTTTCGTAGTTGTTTTTGCGTACCTTTATCTTTCTTCTAGTAGAATTGTTAGGGTTTGTGTTTTATTTTCATCTAGTTTATCATCTAGAGTCAGTTTTTGTTTACTCCGAGTCCACATAGCATACAGTGTGTTTGTCCAACCATAGACACAGCCTATCGATATACGTGACTAGGAACTTCCCCAGAAGAGACTAGTTTTACCGCTCGACAGGCTGCTCATTAGGGTTTTGGTGCTTTGCATATCTTGTTGGCCGTGTTATCAAGGAGTTGAGTCATAAAATAAAATAAAAAGAAAATTGAAAAGAAGCAAAAATAGCTACATAGCTGTGTTACAAAAGAAAAATACAAAAAGAAAAGTGAAGTGCTAGTAGAATCAAGTGAAGGCCTAAGTTTTTTTCTGCACCTGTAGTTGAGCAATCTTGTGCCTGTCTCGTTGAGCTTTGCTAGCGTCTCTCGAGTGCATTGCAACCTTTCATCCATATAGTTGCATTGCCACATTTATCGCCTTGTGTGAGTATCTTGTGGTTGTCTACGGTCAGCGCTAGAGCTTGTTATTGGTGCAAATAGGTAGCCTACCTACAACCCCACATATACCCTGCTTTGTCGTGTGATTGTTCTTATACCCTTGATATTCGCTTCGCTACATCCGTGCACTAGTTGTTACTACAAGTGGTAAGCAACACTAATTTACTTTGGAACGGTAAGATCTCCTTTTCTTATCAGTTTTGAGTGAGTTGTGAGAGTACCACCATATATTTTGATTTAGTGCACTAACCTACTAATCATGTCTGCTAGTGATCATAAGATTGTTAACCAGGAGAACAAGGATTCTGCAGATATTATTAACTGGAGGGAGTTTGAAGCTCTTAGGAATGAGATGCGACGTGAATTCCGCGCTCAAGACGATGTGCTTAATGGAAAGGTTGAAGAGATCAAACAAACGATGGATACTACTAATGAAACCGTCACCACCATGGCTGATCAAATGACGGATATACAGCGCAATCTTGCAGATATGCGCCTCGCTATTGAGAATTTGACTGCACAACAACAACAAGACGATGATGAAGATCCTGAGCTTCAAGATGACGCACACAATGCTCGTGGTGCGCCTCGTGGTAATCGTCCTCGTGGTTGGGCTCCACTTGGCCGCAATGGTCGTGGACAAGATGAAGAAGATGGATTGGGTAAGCCCAAGTTCTCTATACCCAAGTTTGAAGGAGGAGCTGATGTTGAAGAATACCTCACTTGGGAGCTCAAGATTGAGAAGCTATGGACTTTGCATCCACATTACTCTGAAGATAGGAAGATCAAGCTTGCTTCTTCCGAATTTGATGGTTATGCATTGCGTTGGTGGGATGCTTTTGTTCGCAACCGCGATGAAGATGGTGAGCAACCTATACGCACATGGCGTGCTATGAAGGAAGCAATGACTTCTCGTTTTGTGCCTACAAATTACTTGCGGAATATATTTGATAAGCTAACACTATTGAGGCAAGGTGTGAAGACTGTGGATGAGTACTACATGGAGATGGAGATGCTTATGCAGCGTGGCCGTGTCCGTGAGTCTCTAGAGATGACAATGCAGCGTTTTCTCAATGGATTGAAGTATGATGTTAAAGGCATTGTTCGTCATTACAGCTACACCAATATGAATCAATTGTTACATCATGCAAGAGAAGCTGAATCACAGTTGGCTGAAGAAGCAAAGGTTAAGGGACGTGCTACGGGAGCTGGGCGTTTTACACCCCGCGCGCCCTCTACGGCGCCGGCGCCTTCGATGCGCTCCGCTCCTTACTCTATGATACGCGTAGATGCACACGTCCGTTGGGAACCCCAAGTGGAAGGTATGATGCGTATAGAAGCAAGTTTCCCTCAGTATGAAACCAAGGTTTAATCGAACCAGTAGGAGCCAAGAAGCACGTTGAAGGTTGATGGTCGCGAAATGTGATGCGGCGCAACACCAGGGATTCCGGCGCCAACTAGGAACCTGCACAACACAACCAAAGTACTTTGCCCCAACGAAACAGTGAGGTTGTCAATCTCACCGGCTTGCTGTAACAAAGGATTAAACGTATCGAGTGGAAGATGTTTGCAAAGAAAACAGTAAAACAAGTAGATTGTATGCTATGGAAAGAATAGGACCGGGGTCCACAGTTCACTAGAGGTGTCTCTCCCATAAGATAAAAGCATGTTGGGTGAACAAATTACAGTCGGGCAATTGACAAATAGAGAAAGGCATAATAATGCATATACATGACATGGTAAATATAGTGAGATTTAATTGGGCATTACGACAAAGTACATAGACCGCCATCCAACTGCATCTATGCCTAAAAAGTCCACCTTCAGGTTATCGTCCGAACCCCCTCCAGTATTAAGTTGCAAAGCAACAGACAATTGCATTAAGTATTGTGCGTAATGTAATCAACAACTACATCCTTAGACATAGCATCAATGTTTTATCCCTAGTGGCAACAGCACATCACAACCTTAGAACTTTCTGTCACTGTCCCAGGTATCAATGAAGGCATGAACCCACTATCGAGCATAATTACTCCCTCTTGGAGTTAAGAGTAAAAACTTGGCCAGAGCCTCTACTAATAACGGAGAGCATGCAAGATCATAAACAACACATGAACAATAGATTGATAATCACCATAATCATAGTACTCTCTATCCATCGGATCCCGACAAACACAACATATAGAATTACAGATAGATGATCTTGATCATGTTAGGCAGCTCACAAGATCCAACAATGAAGCACAACAAGGAGAAGACGACCATCTAGCTACTGCTATGGACCCATGGTCCAGGGGTGAACTACTCACTCATCACTCCGGAGGCGATCATGGCGATGAAGAGTCCTCCGGAGATGAATCCCTCTCCGGCAGGGTGCCGGAGGCGATCTCCGTAATCCCCCGAGATGGGACGCGGCGGCGGCGTCTCCGTAAGGTTTTCCGTATCGTGGCTCTCGGTACGGGGGTTTCGCGACGGGAGCTTTAAGTAGGCGGAAGGTCAACGCGAGGGGCCACACGAGGGGCCCAGGCAGGCGCGGCCAAGACCTAGGCCGCGCCGGCCAGGCTGCGGCTGCCCCCCCACTTCGTTAGGGTCTTTCTTCTGGAAAATAGGCCCGGCGAAAGTTTCGTCCAATTCCGAGAATATTTCTTTACTAGGATTTCTGAAACCAAAACAGCAGAAAACAGAACTGGCTCTTCGACATCTTGTTAATAGGTTAGTTCCAAAATGCATAAATATGACATATAATGTGCATAAAACATGTAGGTATCATCAATAAAGTAGCATGGAACATAAGAAATTATCGATACGTTGGAGACGTATCAGCATCCCCAAGCTTAGTTCTGCTCGTCCCGAGCAGGTAAAACGATAACAAAGATAATTTCTGAAGTGACATGCCATCATAATCTTGATCATACTATTTGTAAACATATGTAATGAATGCAGCGATCAAAGCAATGGTAATGACATGAGTAAACAACTGAATCATATAGCAAAGACTTTTCATGAATAGTACTTCAAGACAAGCATCAATAAGTCTTGCATAAGAGTTAACTCGTAAAGCAATAAATCAAAGTAAAGGTGTTGAAGCAACACATAAGAAGATTAAGTTTCAGCGGTTGCTTTCAACTTGTAACATGTATATCTCATGGATATTGTCAACATAAAGTAATATAACAAGTGCAATATGCAAGTATGTAGGAATCAATGCACAGTTCACACAAGTGTTTGCTTCTTAAGGTGGAAGGAGATAGGTAAACTGACTCAACAATAAAAGTAAAAGAATGGTCCTTCAAGAGGAAAGCATCGATTGCTGTATTTGTGCTAGAGCTTTTATTTTGAAAACATGAAACAATTTTGTCAACGGTAGTAATAAAGCATATGAGTTATGTAAATTATATCTTACAAGTTGCAAGCCTCACGCATAGTATACTAATAGTGCCCGCACCTCGTCCTACTTAACTTGGACTACCGGGTCTTCGCATGCCATGTTTCAACCAAGTGTCACAAAGGGATACCTCCATGCCGCCTGTACAAAGGTCCAAGGAGAATGCTCGCATTTCGGATTTCTCGCTTTTGATTATTCTCAACTTAGACATCCATACCGGGACAACATGGACAACAGATAATGGACTCCTCTTTAATGCATAAGCATGTAGCAAAGTTATTATTCTCATATGAGATTGAGGATATATGTCCAAAACTGAAACTTCCACCATGATTCATGGCTTTAGTTAGCGGCCCAATGTTCTTCTCTAACAATTTTGCATGCTCCAACCACTAAAATGATAGATCCTTCAGACAAGACGGACATGCATAGCAACTCACATGATATTCAACAATAGTTGATGGCGTTCCCCAGAAGCATGGTTATCGCACAACAAGCAACTTAATAAAATATAAAGTGCATAAGTACATATTCAATACTACGATAGTTTTTAAGGCTATTTTGTCCCATGAGCTATATATTGCAAAGGTGAATGATGGAATTTTAAAGGTAGCACTCAAGCAATTTACTTTGGAATGGCGGGTAAATACCATGTAGTAGGTAGGTATGGTGGACACAAATGGCATAGTAGTTGGCTCAAGGATTTTGGATGCATGAGAAGTATTCCCTCTCGATACAAGGTTTAGGCTAGCAAGGTTATTTGAAGCAAACTCAAGGATGAACAAGTGCAGCAAGACTCACATAAAAGACATATTGTAAACATTATAAGACTCTACACTGTCTTCCTTGTTGTTCAAAACTCAATACTAGATATTATCTAGACCTTAGAGAAACCAAATATGCAAATCAAATTTTAGCAAGCTCTATGTATTTCTTCATTAATGGGTGCAAAGCATATGATGCAAGAGCTTAAACATGAGCACAACAATTGCCAAGTATCACATTATCCAAGACATTTTTAGAATTACTACATGTAGCATTTTCCAATTCCAACCATATAACAAATTAACGAAGAAGAAACTTCGCCTTGAACATTATGAGTAAAGCCTAAGGACACATGTGTCCATATGCAACAGCGGAGCGTGTCTCTCTCCCACAAAGTGAATGCTAGGATCCATCTTATTCAAACAAAAACAAAAACGAAAACAAACCGACGCTCCAAGTAAAGAACACTGATGTGACTGAATAAAAATATAGTTTCAGGGGAGGAACCTGATGATGTTGTCGATGAAGAAGGGGATGCCTTGGGCATCCCCAAGCTTAGATGCTTGAGTCTTCTTAAAATATGCAGGGATGAACCACGGGGGCATCCCCAAGCTTAGAGCTTTCACTCCTCTTGATCTTAGTATATCATTCTCCTCTCTTGACCCTTGAAAACTTCCTTCACACCAAACTTCAAGCAAACTCATTAGAGGGTTAGTGCATCATTAATAATTCACACATTCAGAGGTGACACAATCATTCTTTTCACTTCTGGACATTGCATAATGCTACTGGACATTAATGGATCAAAGAAATAAATCCAACATAGCAAAAGAGGCAATGCGAAATAAAAGGCAGAATCTGTCAAAAACAGAACAGTCCGTAAAGACGAATTTATAAATGGCACCAGACTTACTCAAATGGAAAAACTCAAAACTAATGAAAGTTGCGTACATATCTGAGGATCACGCTCGTAAATTGGCAGATTTTTTCGAATTTTCTACAGAGAATTATGCCCAGATTCGTGACAGACAGCAATGCTGTTTCTGCGCAGCGATCCCAAATATAACATCAACTTTGACATAGAAACTTTACTTGGCACAAAAACATGATAAGGAGAGGTTGCTACAGTAGTAAACAACTTCCAAGACTCAATAAAACAAAAAATTGCTGTAGGTAAAAACATGGGTTGTCTCCCATAAGCGCTTTTCTTTAACGCCTTTCAGCTAGGCGCAGAAAGTGCAAATCAAGTAACATCGAGAGTAGAAGCATCAACATCATTACCTTGGGAGCTGGGAGTTTTCTCAACAATGCATTGTATCTGGTCTATATAAGTAACTCCTCTCTCATTGCTCCTAGGCTTACTATTCTCATCAAACAAATTTTCAGGAACAAGCCAAGCATAGTTATTTTCCAAAGCTTCATGCATCCCTAGTAGTTTACTAGGTATTGGCGCTTTAATTTCCCTACCATCATTAACATTATTAGTATACTTAATTCTATCCATATCCATCTTTTCAAGTATTTGTTTAAAATTAGGAAAGAAACCAAGCCTCTTATGCTTAATAAAAACTTTTCTAGCTTCTTTAACTATATCCTCAAATTCTCTAACAAGGACTTTTAAAACAAAATTTCTCTTTTCCCCCATCTCCATATCCGAAAGTGTAAGAAACATATGTTGTATTATGGGATTGAGATTAACAAATCTAGTTTCTAACATGTGTATCAAACAGGCAGAAGCACTTTCATAAGTAGGAGCAGTTTTTAATAATGGTATATCTTCAAAATCTTCATCCATACTAACATGGGTGAAAAATTCTTCTATATTATCTCTTCCAATGATACACCCTCGTCCTACCGGTATCTCTTCCAAAGTAAACTTAGGATTAAGCATGATGAAATAAGCAAAAAGTAAACTAGGCAAACAAAATAAAGACAAGTAACTAATTTTTTTGTGCTTTTGATATAGCAAACAAGATAGCAAATAAAGTAAAACTAGCAACTAATTTTTTTGTGTTTTGATTTAGTGCAGCAAACAAAGTAGTAAATAAAATAAAGCAAGACAAAAACAAAGTAAAGAGATTGAGAAGTGGAGACTCCCCTTGCAGCGTGTCTTGATCTCCCCGGCAACGGCGCCAGAAATTTAGCTTGATACGCGTAGATGCACACGTCCGTTGGGAACCCCAAGTGGAAGGTATGATGCGTATAGAAGCAAGTTTCCCTCAGTATGAAACCAAGGTTTAATCGAACCAGTAGGAGCCAAGAAGCACGTTGAAGGTTGATGGTCGCGAAATGTGATGCGGCGCAACACCAGGGATTCCGCGCCAACTAGGAACCCGCACAACACAACAAAGTACTTTGCCCCAACGAAAAAGTGA
Organism: Lolium multiflorum; assembly: GCA_030979885.1. Taxonomy (NCBI): domain Eukaryota; kingdom Viridiplantae; phylum Streptophyta; class Magnoliopsida; order Poales; family Poaceae; genus Lolium; species Lolium multiflorum. The sequence continues at coordinate 217,466,431 of CM061747.1, forward strand.
GGTTGTCAATCTCACCGGCTTGCTGTAACAAAGGATTAAACGATCGAGTGGAAGATGTTTGCAAAGAGTAAAACAAGTAGATTGTATGCTATGGAAAGAATAGGACCGGGGTCCACAGTTCACTAGAGGTGTCTCTCCCATAAGATAAAAGCATGTTGGGTGAACAAATTACATGGGCAATTGACAAATAGAGAAAGGCATAATAATGCATATACATGACATGGTAAATATAGTGAGATTTAATTGGGCATTACGACAAAGTACATAGACCGCCATCCAACTGCATCTATGCCTAAAAAGTCCACCTTCAGGTTATCGTCCGAACCCTCCAGTATTAAGTTGCAAAGCAACAGACAATTGCATTAAGTATTGTGCGTAATGTAATCAACAACTACATCCTTAGACATAGCATCAATGTTTTATCCCTAGTGGCAACAGCACATCACAACCTTAGAACTTTCTGTCACTGTCCCAGGTATCAATGAAGGCATGAACCCACTATCGAGCATAATTACTCCCTCTTGGAGTTAAGAGTAAAAACTTGGCCAGAGCCTCTACTAATAACGGAGAGCATGCAAGATCATAAACAACACATGAACAATAGATTGATAATCACCATAATCATAGTACTCTCTATCCATCGGATCCCGACAAACACAACATATAGAATTACAGATAGATGATCTTGATCATGTTAGGCAGCTCACAAGATCCAACAATGAAGCACAACAAGGAGAAGACGACCATCTAGCTACTGCTATGGACCCATGGTCCAGGGGTGAACTACTCACTCATCACTCCGGAGGCGATCATGGCGATGAAGAGTCCTCCGGGAGATGAATCCCTCTCCGGCAGGTGCCGGAGGCGATCTCCGAATCCCGAGATGGGACGCGGCGGCGTCTCCGTAAGGTTTTCCGTATCGTGGCTCTCGGTGGGGGTTTCGCGACGGGAGCTTTAAGTAGGCGGAAGGTCAACGCGAGGGGCCACACGAGGGCCCAGGGGCAGGTCGGCGCGGCCAAGACCTAGGCCGCGCCGGCCACCCCCTGGCTGCCTCGTGGCCCCACTTCGTTAGGTCTTCGGTCTTCGGAAGCTTCGTGCAAAATAGGACCCTGGGCGAAAGTTTCATCCAATTCCGAGAATATTTCTTTACTAGGATTTCTGAAACCAAAAACAGCAGAAAACAGCAACTGGCTCTTCGACATCTTGTTAATAGGTTAGTTCCAAAATGCATAAATATGACATATAATGTGCATAAAACATGTAGGTATCATCAATAAAGTAGCATGGAACATAAGAAATTATCGATACGTTGGAGACGTATCACTCTACTCCGCCTAGCAAACCGGTCTCCAATGTATCTAATGCAAAGAAGTCCGAATCAGCTGCAAGTACGAGTGGTTCTAGCATGTCTACAGCGCGCAACCGCGATATGCTTTGCCATACATGTGGTGGCAAGGGTCACTTCAAGAGAGATTGTCCTAACCGCAAAGTCATGATTATCAATGAGGACAATGAGTATGAGACTGGAGATGATGTTGATCCAAATGCTCCAGACGATGATGACTATGACACTTGATGCTCACCATGTCGCAGCGTGCGCAGCGTGCATGCCTAGTGCATCAACTCAGCATTGCAATTTGTTCCAAACCAAGGCTTTAGTTGGTCCTGACAAGGCTTGCAAGGTGATTATTGATGGTGGGAGTTGCCGCAATTTAGCAAGCAAAGAGTTTGTGCCAAGCTGAAGTTGAAGTATCTACCGCACCCGCATCCATATTATATTCAGTGGTTGAGCGACAATGGTGAGATGAAGGTAAACCACATGGTGCGTGTTGAGTTTGAGATTGGACCGTATAAGGATTGCATTGACTTTGATGTGGTTCCTATGACGGTGTGTCACCTACTATTGGGTCGGCCTTGGCTCTATGACCGTTCTGTGCAACACAATGGCCGAGCCAATACATATCACTTGGAGTACAAGGGCAAGAAAATTAACTTACAGCCTATGTCACCACAACAAATTGTCAATGAGTCTCGTCAGAAGATTGAAGTAAATTTGGAGGATGCACCTCTAGATAGGCGAGAGAATTGTAATGTCGTGAGTGATATAACGAAAAGTGAGAGAGTGAATTCCTTAGTTTCATTAGCCACCAAAGAAGACATGAGAGAATTTAGTGAGGATCCTACGGCCATGCCTCTTGTGCTTTTGTACAGGGGTACGGTTTTGGTTTCTAACGATATGACCCCTCTTCCTCTTGGTGTTTCTAATGTTTTGCAGGAATTCGGCGACGTGTTTCCGGAGGAGGTACCCGCAGGACTACCACCATTGCGAGGTATTGAGCATCAAATTGACTTGATTCCCGGAGCATCGCTGCCCAATAGGGCGCCATATCGCACTAATCCCGAAGAGACGAAGGAGATACAGAAGCAAGTACAAGCGCTATTCGACAAAGGTTATATCCGCATAAGCCTTAGTCCTTGTGATGTTCCTGTTATTCTAGTTACTAAGAAAGATGGTACTTGGCGTATGTGCGTAGATTGTAGAGCTATAAACAACATTACTATTCGATATCGTCATCCTATTCCCGTTTAGAGGATATGCTAGATGAATTGAGTGGTGCTGCTGTGTTCTCTAAAATTGATTTGCGTAGTGGTTATCATCAAATTAGGATGAAAGAAGGGGATGAGTGGAAAACAGCCTTTAAAACAAAATTTGGTTTATATGAGTGGTTAGTAATGCCTTTTGGTTAACTAATGCACCTAGTACTTTCATGCGACTGATGAACCATGTTTTGCGTGATTTTATTGGCAAATTTGTGGTTGTATACTTTGATGACATCTTAATCTACAACCGCAATGAATCTGATCATACTATACCTATTCGACATGTTTTGCAAGTGTTGCGTGATAATCAACTCTATGGTAATCTTGAGAAGTGCACATTTTGCAAAGATAAGGTCATATTTCTGGGTTATGTTGTCTCTAAGCATGGAGTAGAAGTAGATGAGTCTAAATTGAAGCAATTCAAAATTGGCCTACTCCCATGAATGTGAGTCAAGTTAGAAGTTTTCATGGTCTAGCTGGGTTTTATAGAAGATTTGTGCCCAACTTTAGTACTATTGCTGCACCTTTGAATGATTTAACTAAAAAGGGTGTTGTCTTTGAGTGGGGCGCAGCCCAAGATCATGCATTTGATGAACTGAAACGATTGTTAACTTCTGCACCGTTGCTTGCACTTCCTGATTTCAATAAGCAATTTGAGATTGAATGTGATGCTAGTGGTATTGGAATTGGTGGTGTGTTGATGCAAGAGGGTCGCCCAATTGCATATTTTTCTGAGAAACTTTCTGGTGCTAAGTTGAACTATCCAATCTATGATAAAGAATTGTATGCTTTAATTAGAGTTCTTGAGGTTTGGCAACATTACTTGTGGCCAAAAGAATTTATCATACATTCTGATCATGAAGCTTTGAAATACCTGAAAGCCCAATCTACTTTGCATAAGCGTCTAGCTAAGTGGGTTGAGTTCATTGAGTCTTTTCCATACATTATTAAGCATAAGAAGGGAAAAGATAATATTGTTGCTGATGCTCTATCTAGGAAGAATATGCTATTAACTCAACTTGATGTTAAAATTCCTGGTTTAGAGATATTATGTGATTTGTATGCTACTGATCATGATTTTGCTGAACCATATCGCTTATGTGCTCTTGGTAAAGCATGGGAAAAATATCACATACATGATGGGTTCTTGTTTAGAGCTAACAAACTATGTGTTCCAGAATCGTCTGTGCGTTTGCTCTTATTGCAGGAATCACATGCTGGAGGTTTGATGGGTCACTTTGGGCGTGAGAAGACGCTACTCATGCTAGCTGACCACTTTTATTGGTCAAAGATGAGGCGGGACGTGGATAGATATGTGAGGAGATGCATTACTTGCAACAAGTCCAAGTCCAAGCTGAAGCCTCACGGTTTGTATACTCCTTTACCGGCACCTACTACACCTTGATATTAGTATGGATTTTGTGTTGGGTTTGCAGCGTACTCAAAGAGGCCATGATTCTATATTTGTGGTAGTGGATAGATTTTCAAAGATGTCACACTTTATTGCCTGCCACAAGAGCGACGATGCGTCGCATATTGCTAACCTGTTTTTCAGGGAGATTGTACATCTACATGGAGTCCCGAAGACTATTGTTTCTGATCGTGACGTGAAGTTTATGAGCTACTTCTGGAAGACGCTTTGGAGAAAGCTGGGGACAAAGCTGCTGTTTAGCACTACTTGTCATCCCCAAACTGATGGTCAAACTGAAGTGGTGAATAGAACATTGTCACCTGTTGAGATCCATTATCAAGAAGAACCTGAAGGAGTGGGAAGAGTGTTTGCCGCATGTGGAGTTTGCTTACAACAGGGCGGTACATTCTACCATGGAGTTATGTCCTTTTGAGGTGGTGTATGGTTTCAAACCCATTACTACACTTGACTTGTTGCCTTTGCCCATACATGAGAGAGTTAATATGGAGGCATCCAAGAGGGCAGATTTTGTGAAGAAGATTCATGTGAAGACTAAAGGGTTGATCGAGAAGAAAGGCAAGAGCAATGCTGCAAGGATGAATAAGAAGCGCAAGGAGATGTTGTTCAAGCCTGGTGATATGGTCTGGGTACATTTTCGCAAGGATAGGTTCCCGAAGCTGAGGAAGTCTAAGTTGAAGCCTCGTGGTGCTGGTCCTTACAAAGTGCTTGCCAAGATTAATGATAATGCATACTCGATAGATCTTCCAGAGGATGAGTTTGGTGTCAGTAATTCTTTCAATGTTGCTGATTTGACACCATATGACGGAGAAGACCTTGGAGCGTCGAGGTCGACGCCTTTTGAAGGGGCGGAGATGATGAGGACATCCCTACCTCACTACTACCTCCGTCATTACCAATTGAAGTGAACCTGCTGTGAAGCTCAAGTCCAATGAAGTCAGGATTGGACCAATGACACGAGCTCGTGCGAAGCTACTTAAGCAACAGGTGAACTTGTTCCTAAACGATACCTTGATTGATGAGAACTTTATACTACCTAAGTCCTATTACTTGTGTATCATCAGGTATGAAGAGGAGACAAGCATCGCACGAGGAGGAGAGGAGCAGCTGGACATGAAGACGGACGTCAAGATGGACGTGAAGCTGGACATGGAGCTGGACATGAAGATATCTCATGGACGCGCGAGGGAGGAGCGAGAGGAATGCGCGAGAGGAGAAGAAGAAGTCCAGGCCGGTCCAACCCGGTCAGACCGGCCTCCACGCCGGGTCGCCCGGTTACAGCACCCGGTCGACCGGGCTCCTGACCGGCCAGCCCGGTTCCTGGCCCGGTTGACCCTGCCTCGTACCGGGGCCAAACCGGACGCTGTTGCGAGGTTTCCGGTTACAGCACCCGGTTGACCGGACCACAGACCGGCCAGCCCGGTCCCCAGCCCGGTTGACCGGATTCCAGACCGTATTTGTCCGAGTCTGTCTCGACCAGATCTATTATGGGTCGGTTTTACTTGTATCTTTCGACCAGAACTCGTCCCGGACGCCTATATAAGTGCCTTGGACGACCCCCTAGCAGTTTTAGATCACGTTTAAGATAAACCCTAGTTCTTAGTTGTTTGCTCTGCAAAACTATTGAATTCCCTACACCATATTGCTTGATATTGTGTAGATCCTGTTAAAGTCTTGTGTGATCTGCTGTTCCATTAGGAATTAGACGGTTACAACTTACCGCTTCGTGGTCGGAGGCTACGTGCGCAAGTGTGTGGAGTTGCGGTTGAGAGCTGTTGCATTGGCGACAGGGACCAATCGAGAGAACTCGTTGCGTCATACAAGTTATCATCCACTACATCGTCGTGTTTCTCCGCTGCTATCACCCCGTGATCATCATCACCACCGTTGCTTACGGAAGATCGGGCCACCCCTTATCAGTGCATATACAAGGTTCACTCACACCACCCTGCGATTACTGCCAAAAAAAATTAATCATTGGCCATTAGAAATGTAGCATACAAAATCTATATAGCTAGCATAAAAATAGCTCAAATAAATCTATATAGGTAGCAAACAATCTACATAGTTTAAATATAGATCCATATAATAAGTAGCAAACAATTCTATATAGGTTGCAAACAAATCTACATAGCTCAAATATAAATCTATTAATTAAGTAGCAAGCAACATACCGGCTGGTCGCGGAAGGGGGCGGCGCGGGCGTGGGCGGAGAAGGCGGCGGCGCGAGCGGGGAAGATGGCGCGCGATTGGCGGTGGCGCGGGGGGTCGGCGACGAAGCGGGCGGGGAATATGGCGGCACGGGCGGTCGGCGGCGACACGGGCAGGGAAGATGGCGCGCGGCGGCGACGCATCAGTTAGGGTTGGCTTGGGCGGATTTTGGACAGAATGACGGAAAAGGAGAGGAGGAGGCTAATAGTAATACCACAGTGCGCGCTGCAGTAAGTTAGTAGCCGCTCGCCCTAAAAGCGGCACGCTGCAGGTAAGTTAGTAGTCGTGTGCACATGTAGGGTGCGCTGCGGGTATTATTAGCCACGTGCCGCGCCTAACACATGCTGCCAATAAACTTGTTTCTATAATTAATCTCCCTTTCTATGATCAGATCCTAAGGCGAGCTTCTCGAATATGTCTTATAAGTGATAGCTAAAGAGCTATAAGCATCAGAGTCTTATACATAGGCTTACCGTCGTATACAATGCAGCCATTGACGCATAATGCGCATTCACAAAAAGGAGATGATAATGCATTTGTTAGGTACGGGCAAAGAATATCAGTCGCGTGCTCAGTTTGCGCACGCTGCCAATAACTTTGTACCTATCGCGTACCTATCACGTGTGGCCATATTCGCCCGCTGCTGGAATTTTCTTGTCATCTGCACAGGTGGTTTCGACTTACTAGTCGCGTGCCGGAGCATGCCACACGCTGCCATTACTGGCTTACTAGTCATGTGCATGTTTTCCGCACGCTACTAAAAATAGCTGCCACGTGCAGAGTTCGGTGCCGCTGCTATTAGAGCATCTCCACCGGCGTCCCGATAGAGGCCCCGATAGCTTTTTGGGGACCGGGAGCGAAAATAAGCTCCCACCGGCGCGCCCCAAACGGCGCTGGACAATTTTCGAGCCCAATAGAATCGCCGGCAACCCCGTGCCGGCCCCTTCGCCAAGGGCGCGAATCGGGTATGCCGACGCCTTGCGAGGATGAAATTTTTGGGCGTGGGAGCCGCCTGTCAGTGACGCCACGGTGCCGCGCGGGATTTTTTACTGCCACGACGCCTGGCCGAAAACTCTCCCGCCACGGTGCCGCGCGGGAAAGTCTCCCGCCACGAAACAGCACGGGATGTTTGCCGCCTCGCCGGCGGTCTATATTATCCCTCCTCTCCCGCCATTGCTGCAAAAACCCTAGAAAAAAGCACAATGTGGGATTCGTGGGATGAGGCGGCGCTAGAGGTGGCCGTAGAAGTGTTGGAGGCGGACCCGCAGTTCGTAGAGTACGAGGCGTGGGAGGAGGCGGCGCTAGCGGCGTCCGTAGATGCGGAGCGGCAGGAGCGGAGGGAGCGCGGGGAGGCGCGGAGGGAGGCGGAGCGGCAGCGCCAGGAGGCGGAGCGGCGGCGCCACGAGGAGGAGAACCGGCTGACGCTCAAGGAGGCAGAGCGGCTGGAGTTCCAGGAGGCGCGTCGGCGGCGGGAGGCGCTGAGCCAGCGCCGGTGGGAGGCGCGACGGCAGAAGGGGTGAGAGGAGCTTGCACTGCGGCGGTTGCAGCGGGAGGAGACACAGCGTCAGGATGAAGTCTACGAGGCGCGTCGTTGGCGGAGATGCAGCTCCAGCTACAGAGGCAGGAGTTGGATCACCGTCAGTGGCGGGAGGAGCTAGAGCAGCAGCTGCGTCAGGAGGCGGTGGCCGCGGATAGAGCCGCCTACTTGACGTTCGTGGCAGAGAGAGCAGCGGGGGATCAGCGACGGAGGAGCAGGGTAGAGAGCATGGGAGAGACCTCCGGTCGATCGTCCACCTCCACAGAGCTGGGTGGCCAGTAGGTAGTAAGCTAGAGATAAGCAGGTTTCAAATATCATCCGGAGCCGAGGAGTGAATAATGTTTACTCAGATTTGCCCGAAAATATTATTCATTTCTCAATCCTAAATGACATTAAATGAAACTCTAAGCATAATATGTAGTTTGCGTAAAAACAATTCTATCAGGGCCGCCTGTTTGGGGGCGCCGGAGTGGGAACAACTCCCCAAATAGAGACGTCCCCCAAATGGAGGTGCCGACGCCCCTGCCGGTGCCATTTTGGGAGCTGCCGGTGGAGATGCTCTTAGTGGTGCTCCTATAGCCTTTTTCCTACAAGTGCCTCTTTCACTTTAGCTGCCTATCATGTTTTCTTCTAATATCTACTCCAGATGCAAATCATCAAGCTGTGTACTGTGTGTCGTTGTGCGCATCAATGCGCGATGCGATGATCTACTACATGTCGCAGCATGCCCCGTTCATTGGTTCCTTCTTCGGCTCAATGCCTAAGCGATCATGTCATCAAACAAAGAGCCTAACCACCACGCCCCGGGAGACGTACAAGAGGATCTGGTTCTATTGAAAACTTGTAACACATGGTCAATATGAGAGTCTAAGTGATGCTACCTTCATCCTTTAAACAACTAACCAGAAGACAAATATGTCAGCGTCTCATATTGGTCAATAGGTTAATTACAAATATTATTAATGCAATCTTCGTCATTGCTGCATATGAGTCACCCGGATAGAATGAGAGGGCCATAAGTAGTAGCTTACTCAAGTGCCCAGCTAACCAATTATCCGCGGAAATATCTAAAATATTGTTGAGGTAGACATGTTCTCAGGTAAGTAGAAGATGTAACCAAATCCTGAATGTGATTAATGTATGTTGTTGGTTAATGAAATTCTTTGCGGTACGTTTGTGCTTACGCAAGTAAGTACAACAAGTTGGCTAACCTGTACGATTATTTTCATGTGATTAAGATATTGTAACTTGGCATTTTGACTACCACGTGTAATCTATAATAATGAATAATGAGTAATCGTCAGCCAAGTTTGAACAGAGGGAGTGCAATTAGACCATGCTGAGCAATAATGTGAGACCCTTATAAATGAGTGTACGTTTTTATACTCACTATGTTCCAAAATATAAGCCATACTTTTTTCGCAAGGTCTTTCGATGCACGCATGACTTTGACTACTACTATATATACCAAACTATATGGATTGAGAATGTATAAATCAATGATATAATTGGATTCGTTATGTAAATCTCTTTCATTTTAAATATTTATATAAATTTTGGGAACATATCATAAGGATAAAATTCTTGGTCAAAATTTTAAGGTCTTTACCAGAAATTTTAGAACATATTATATTTAGGAACGGAGAGAGTACCATTTGTGCAAGTCCGACTCCACGAGCATAGCTACCTTTGGCACATTTATCTTGAACGACTTATAATGTCTGATACCTCTGACCAATGGGTGAGATAAATTGAGGGATAGAAGCTACAAAGAAATACTCATTGTTAACGGCTTATATTATCTTGGAGCCGACTCGTATTTGCAACACAATTGGCACCTAGCTTAATGGGATTTAAGAGGCCCCGAAACCACTTATGCATGTTGCATTGGTGTGATTTATTGGACGATTTGTTATGTCACAACGATGTGATTTTTTAGAAATAATTACTATATCAGGCTAATCTCGCTACTATTAGCTTGTTGTACTCCTGGTCTAAAACTCATTACATTGTTTAGGTTATTGGATTGTTATGTATGATGTCTAGTATTAGAGAGGTTTATAGAACTTCTACTGTTTATCCGTCAAAGGGTTAGATGTTTAATTTTCACTTGTAACCATCTCTATGGATTTTTATTTTCGTTTAGTTTGTGTTAGGCCATATATAGTACTAATAAACTGTAGTTTTGCACAAAA